>BSBK01005075.1:0-670000 GCA_027943335.1 Chamaecyparis obtusa
TATACATTTTTTTGAGATATCTAATGAAATTTTACAATACTAACTACTTCATTTTACATATGAGGTTCACAAAATGAGAGAATGCACATAAGCTTTATTCTCTAAAAGTGTTCAAAAATAGCTTCAAAGACTATCATGTATTTACATGTCAACACATGCATCTTGTAAAATGCAACAAAATCAATCTTTCTCATTCCAATGAAGCCAAGCCCTTTTCATGAACAAAACCTGCAATAAAAGTTTGCAATGACCATGGAGGCTCACCTCCCAACCTAGGACTTTACAAGGCCACCCCCAAGCTTGGGGAATCAATAATGGATGGGGAAACAACCATTTCAAACACATAAAACAACAACATGATAAAACATTTAACTCCCAAATCCCATGGTTTCATAATGGATCACCTTGGACCCATGAAGAGGGGTGAAGTTGGAAATGAATCCAAATAGGAGAAGCCATGAACACATAACAATTCCTTCAAAAATGCTCAATAGATCAACTAGAAATGCCTTCACAAGGCCAAATAACACAACACCTTCCTTTCATTTCACATACACAAAATTTCTCCCCTTATGGCCCCAAAAGTATAGAAAAATGTGATGGCAACATTGAGCCCATACTCCATTCCATATCCCTTTCCTCCAAGAGGAAAGACTCTACACTATTTGGGCATTCCTAAAATCCCTTCACCCTCAAGGATCTCTTCCCTCCCAAGGGTGAGTATAGCCTTGCACACCCAAAATAAAACAAGGAAAAAACAAGAATAAAACAATAAGAAAATCCATGAATCAAAGCTTGAAAGCATCACAAACTAACATGATACAACACTACATATTCTCATACATAACATTAAAAATCACAAAACTAACATGATACAACACTACATATTCTCATACATAACATTAAAAATCACAAAACTAACATGATACGACACTACATATTCTCATACCTAACATTTAAAAAAACATGGTATTTCATGATAGGAGCACCAACCTTGCTCCAAGCAATGGAAAAATGAAGTTGAGGATTAGCTTTTCCCTTAGATTTCCCCCCTTAGCCAAATCTCTCAAACTCTTCCTAAATCCACTAGAATTCTCCAAGTTTGGAGAGTGGGAAATCAACCCTCCAAAATCCTCCCAATCTCCACTAAAAGGGAATTCTTACCTAACTCTCTACCTAACCTTCAAGATGATTGGAGCTCTCTTTTCAAATTTTCACCACTATCAATGAAGGCAATTTTGAGAGGTCATAAATGAGGTTCAGACACTTTTTTGGTCAAAATGTAACCCCTAACCCATAGTGCACCTATGGGGATAGATAAATTTAACCCTAACCATCCCCTAGGGCTCTATGTAATCCCTCAAAAACTCTCTAGAGTTGACTTATGAGATTACATGATGGAACTCCGTGGCTCTCCAAACAAGAAACCCTATATGGGGGCACTACATGGTGACTCTAGGGTAAGCATCTAATCCAACCCTAAATCTATTGGCCATGCCAATTCACATGTATAAGTGTCAATTAACACAACATAAAAACACATCACATTTCATCACACATGGCATGCCAATTGGATAAATCACATTTATACAGTTTACAAAATAATAACACATTCAAACATTACGTTTACTAAATAAAACACGTAACGAGGCTACAACTCTTCATAGAGTTAACCTTGGCTTTACACTATTTTCACATTGATCCATCCTTGATTCCCCGCATTTAAATCCATAGTCAATTTCCTACACACTTGATCAAAATATCAATAGCTCAAGAAAGAAATCATATATATATTAAACAATACAAAATTATCGATAATCATTAGCACACATTTATTAACAACTTTGCATTTCACAATTTCATCATAAATTTAAAATAACATTTAAAATTCAATTTCCTCCTGCTATACATGTACTCGCCATATTTGCTAAATCTCATCATCATAAATTTTATAAAATTCAACTATCACTAGTATCCTAAAATATTTACAGAATCAAGTTAGCATAAATATGTAAACAATTTCAATTGACATCACATCCATTTAGAATCACATTGCACAAGATAGTACAAAATCAAAACATAAGGTTCAAAATTCAATTTCCATCATAACATCAAGATTTTTCAATCATAAGCATATAAAAGTATATCCTAACATCATCGTCAACATAATATAAAAATCATCACAAAGTATCTAATGCTATGAAATCCCTGTCCAAATAAGTCTAGCATATCAAAATAGTGTATCATCATGATAATCAAAAGTGGAAATGTCAGCTACGCTCTGATGGGTTGGGGTGAGGCATCACAATATATATACATATATACATATATATATGTATATGTGTGTGTGTGTGTGTGTGTCTATATATATATGTGTGTGTGTGTGTGTGTGTGTGTGTGTGTGTGTGTGTGTGTGTGTGTGTGTGTGTGTGTGTCCTGTATGTATGTATGTATGTATGTATGTATATATATAGATATGTATATATATATATATACATGTATATATATATATAACATACATATATATATATATATATACATACATATATATATATATATACATACATACATACATATATATATATATATATATACATATATATATATATAACATATATATATATATTACATATATATATATACACACACACACACATATATATATATACATATACATATACACAACACACACACACACATATATATATATATGTATGTATATATATATATGTATATGTATATATATATATGTATATATGTATATATATATAGATACACACATATATATACATATATATATACATGTGTGTGTATGTGCATGTGTGTTTCTCTTCAATCATTGAGTCCAATATGTATTCTTAAGTTGTCATTTAGTACATGCATTCTGAAGTTGTGATTGATTATATGTCTTTGTCTTTAAACATTGACTATATGCATTTCTCTTTAAACATAGACTGTATGCAGTCCTCTATAATTATTTAGTCTATGCAATTCATAAACATAATAAGACATAAATATAACATGTTTCAAATATGGCCCCACTCAAAATGTATGCATTACTATTACAAAGGGGGCTTTTATAAAATAATTCAACACCTTGTGTTAATCGTTAAAGATCCCACTAAACATAGATATATGAGTAATTTTTGAGGAATGCTCAAAGTAGTAGGTAACAATGATAAAAAGTGATATTTTCATGCCACAATTCAGTACAATTGTTAATTGATGCAGGAGCATCCTGGGTGTAAGAGCAATCTTGGATCACCCAAAAATATTTTGTTTTTGTATTCAATAAGGGCTATTTTGTGCAGAGCTGCTATTTATGGAAAGTTACTATTTTTGGTAATTTTCGTATGTGCTCAGAATGATCTGATTTCTTTCTTGGAGGTTCATTTTGGTCATATAAGTCTGCCAGTAAAGTTTCATTGCCAGATCAAGTGTATATTGGAAGATATTGAAGATTTTCGGTATTGGCAGTAGGGTACAGAAACTTTGAACTCAGTTTTGAAGGCTTTAGAGGCCCCAGATGAGGTCAAAAATTTGGGGTGACGAGTGCTTGCGCGGGTCAAGCCTGTAGAGCACTTCGTGGCATTTCTGAAATGGGGTTATAATAGCCGATCGGGTCAACTGGTGATGACTTATGGTCTTCAAAAGTTGGGCCACCTGAAATGGCGGAAAATAATTTTCTTCAAAAATTTTGTTCGGGTTTCAAAGGTTATCTTGAGCCGACTATGATGTAATAAAATGTAAAATAAAATAATTCTAAGTTTGGTCGGCCTTATTGGCTAAAATTCTGGAACCTTCCCAGGTGGTGGAAAATTGCCTATATAAGGAAGGCTATATTATTGTCTTAGGCAGTTCAGAATAGTTCTGGGTAGTAGATCTGGGTATTGATTCGAGGCTTTGTCCTACAGAATATTGTAAGGGAATGCCCACATGGCTTTGCATATTGTAATTCTGAAAGCTTGTAATTCCACATTTGTGGAGATAATAAGAAGCCAATTTTCTGTTCTTGCATATTATTGTTGTTGTTTCTCTATTTCTGTTATGTGTTTGTGGTATTAAGGGGAGCACCCTTCATCAAGTGGTATCAGAGTAGGAGTTCTTGAGTGTGTAAATAGA
The DNA here is from genome assembly GCA_027943335.1 of Chamaecyparis obtusa. Lineage (NCBI taxonomy): Eukaryota > Viridiplantae > Streptophyta > Pinopsida > Cupressales > Cupressaceae > Chamaecyparis > Chamaecyparis obtusa. The sequence continues at coordinate 4,123 of BSBK01005075.1, forward strand.
TCACCGACTGTGAGGCATTTTGCACCAGGACCGTGGTTAGGGTTTCAGCGCGCATCGCAAAAATGCCTCCACGAAGGGAACGTGACGGAAGAGCTGGTGTTGTAACACCTGAGGTTAGAGAGCTGCAGAGACAAGTGTGAGCATTGCAAGAAGAGATTCACAGAAGAATGAATCTTAATGTCAGAGACAAAAGCGAGGATGAAGCTGAAGAAGAATATCAAGAAGCAGAAGTTGAAATTGTGAACCAGGAGGAAGAAAGACTTTTTCGGGCAATTTCTAAGATTGGGAAAAGACCTAAGATTGAGGTTCCTACATTTTCTGGAAATCTTAACCTAGAGGAATTGATCGACTGGATCAATGAATGTGAGGAATATTTTGAGTATGAAGATGTTGAGGATCCTGATAGGGTCAAATTTGTGAAGGCCAGACTGAAAGGTCATGCAAAGATCTGGTGGCAAGAAATTCAGTTGGAGCGAAATAGAAGGGGAAAGGAGAAAATCACGAGATGGGATCGGATGGTGGATAAATTGAAGTGACAATTCATTCTTGTTGATTATGAGCTTGACCTACTGAATAAAATGCAGAGTTTGAAGCAAGCAGGAAGATCTGTTCAGGAGTATACAGAGGAGTTCTATCGACTTCTCATCAGAACAGGCCATGCAGAAGCTGATAAGGAGAAAGTTGCCCGATACCTTAATGGGTTAAGGCCAAGCATTCAGGAGGAGCTGAATCTAGTTTGAATAAACAGTATTGAACAGGAGAAATGAAGGCCAGGCCACAGTTGCACATGTAGATGAAGATGCCAGATCATCAAATTCTGAAGATGCTGAAAGAGGAGAAACGTTGATTAACAGAAGAGTCCTGTTGAGTGGTGAGAATGAACCTGAGCAAAGAAGGATCCTATTTCGCACCAGGTGCAAGTGTGAAGGTAAATGTTGTGATGTGATCATTGATAGTGGAAGCACTGACAATTTGGTGTCAGAAGAGATGGTGACAAAGTTGAAGCTCAAGAGATAGAAACACCCACATCCATATCGAATTGCCTGGGTACAGGATGACCACAAGGTCATGGTCAATGAACAATGCCTGGTGAAGTTCAATATTGGCGGATACCAAGATGAGGTATTGTGTGATATCATATCTATAGATGCATGTCATATGTTGTTGGGTAGACCATGGCAGTTTAACAGATGTGCTGTACATGATGGTCGTGCGAATACCTATTCCCTGACAAAGGATGAAGTGTGACATAAGCTAAAACCATTGAAGGAGACTGAAGAAAAGGTATGTGGTAATGCAAGGATAACTTTTGTTGATGGAAGAAATTTCCTAGATGGAATGAGGCATGAGCATGTGTGTTTTGCTTTAATTCCAAAAGCTGGTAAAGAGGAAGTAGAAGATGTTCCTGTAGAAGTTGCAGATTTGTTGAATGAGTTTCAGGATATTATATCCGATAACGTGCCTGATGGATTACCACCAGTCAGGAAGATTAGTCATCAAATGGACTTGATCCCAGGGGTGAGTTTTCTGAATAAGGAAGCACACAGAATGACACTTGCAAAAAGTGAGGAGTTGAACAGACAAGTACATGAATTGTTACAGAAAGGATTGATCCGTGAGAGTCTGAGTCCCTGTGCTGTACCAGCGGTATTAGCACCAAAAAAGAATGGAGAATGGAGGATGTGTACAGATTCCAGAGCAATAAACAAGATCACAATCAAGTATAGGTTTCCATTGCCATGAATGGATGATATTATGGACTGTTTGAGTGGAGCTATGTATTTCTCAAAGATAGATCTAAAGAGTAGATATCACCAGATTCGGATCAGAGAAGGAGATGAATGGAAGACTACCTTCAAGACAAAGGAAGGACTGTATGAGTGGTTAGTCATGCCTTTTGGGCTAACCAATGCACCGAGCACTTTCATGCGGCTTATGAACGAGGTTCTAAAAGAATTTTTGGGTAAGTTTGTCATTGTCTACGTAGATGATATTTTGATTTTTAGCAAGACATTCAAGGAACATATGATGCATATTCGTATGGTGTTTGAAAAGTTGAGAGATGAGAAATTGTTGATTAATTTGAAGAAGTGCAGTTTTGTGAAGAAATAGTTAGTGTATTTGGGATTTGTAGTTTCAGCAGAAGGTCTAAAAATGGACCCAGAGAAGGTACAGGCTATCCTTGAATGGCCTACTCCAAGGAGTGCTACTGAGGTAAGATCTTTTCATGGTCTAGCTAGTTTTTACAAAAAGTTTATCAGAAATTTTAGCAGTATTTGTGGACCCTTGACTGAAACAATGCGAGGGGATAGAAAAGAGTTTAAGTGGACTAATGGGGTAGAAAAGAGTTTTCAATTGTTGAAACAAAAAGTTACAGAACAACCTGTTTTAGCACTTCCAGATTTTAATAAGGTGTTTCAAGTAGATTGTGATGCTAGTGGTACTGCAATAGGAGCTGTTACGAGCCAAGAAGGTAAACCTGTTGCTTATTTCAGTGAGAAGTTAAATGATGCCAAGAGAAAATATTATGTTTATGATCAGGAATTTTATGCTATAGTTCAGGCATTGAAAAAGTGGAGGCACTATCTACTTCCTAAGGAGTTTGTTTTGTATACTGATCATCAAGCTTTGCAATATTTGAACAGTCAAGGAAAGTTGAATCAAAGGCATTTGAAATGGGTTGAGTTTTTGCAGAGTTATACATTTGTTTTGAAACAGAGAAGTGGAAAGTCTAATAGGGTTGTAGATGCTCTTAGCAGAAGGAAACTATTGCTGACAGAGATGCAGATTGAGGTGGTTTGGTTCAAGAAACTCAAGAATTTGTATCCAGAGGATCCTGATTTTGGTGAAGCTTGGAAAGCTTGTAGAGAACCTGTTACTCTAGACAAGATGAAATGGTTGGATTTCATCATCCAGGATGATATGCTAGTCAGAGGGAGTCAGTTGTGCATTCCATGAAGTTCTATGAGGGAGAATCTCATCAAGGAGAAGCATAGTGGAGGATTGGCTGGACATTTTGGTTGTGATAAAACCCTTGCTTTGGTTGGTGAGAATTATTATTGGCCACAATTGCAGCAAGATATGAAGAAGTTTGTACAGAGTTGCAGAGTATGTCAGATGGTGAAAGGAGTGAAGCAGAATACAAGGTTGTATCAGCCATTATCTGTACCAGAGAAGCCTTGGGAGGATATCAGTATGGACTTTGTTCTTGGTTTACCAAGGACACAGCGGGGACATGATTCAATTTTTGTAGTAGTTGAAATTTTTTTGAAGATGGCACATTTCATTCCCTGCAAGAAGACTAATGATGTTGTTCATGTAGCAGAATTGTTTTTCAGAGAAGTAGTGAGACTTCATGGTTTGCCAAAGACCATAGTTTCAGATCGAGACACTAAGTTTGTTGGATATTTCTGGCATACATTGTGGAAGAAGTTGAAGATAGATTTGAAGTTCAGTTCATCACATCATCCACAGACTGATGGATAGATAGAGGTGGTGAATAGGAGTTTGGGAAATTTGCTGAGATATTTGGTTGGAGATAAGCCAACAGGATGGGATTTGATTTTACCACAGGCGGAATTTGCATACAATAATTCTGTCAACAGGAGCACTGGTAAATCGCCATTCCAGATTGTATATGGAAGTAGTCCAAGAAATGCATCTGAATTGAGGAAGATAGATAAAGGAGAAATAAGTAGTGTTGAAGCTGAGGATTTTGCAGAACACTTGAAGAACATCCATGGGGAGGTGAGGAAGCATATTACCAAGATGAACGCACAGTATAAGGCTAAGGCAGATGAGAAAAGGAGGTATAAGGAATTTCAAGTTGGTGATAAAGTCATGGTTCATTTGTGGAAGGAGCGATTTCCAGTTGGTACATATAACAAGCTGAAAATGAAGAAGTTTGGACCATGTAAGATATTGAAGAAGCATGATTCAGGAAATGCATATGAGGTAGAATTGCCTAGTGAGCTGAATATTTCACCAGTGTTTAACATTTCAGATTTGACAGAGTATCATGAAGGAGGTGTTGAAGATGAGGTTGCAGCAGCACAGTGGAGTATTCCAGCAACTAGTTCAGACACTAAAGAGATCGAAGATATACTAGACAGTCATGTTGGCAGAAGCACAAGGAATAGGACATATGAAGAGTATTTGGTCAAATGGAAAGGATGACCTATTGAAGATTCATCATGGCTAACAAAGGGGGAGGTTAACCATCTTGGTTTTCCTCTGCACACCTGAGTCGTGACAGGGTCACTTCTCAAATTACCCCGGGTGTCTGATGCAGGAGCATCCTGGGTGTAAGAGCAATCTTGCATCACCCAAAAATATTTTGTTTTTGTATTCAATAAGGGCTATTTTGTGCAGAGCTCCTATTTATGGAAAGTTACTATTTTTGGTAATTTTTGTATGTGCTTAGAATGATCTGATTTCTTTGTTGGAGGTTCATTTTGGTCATATAAGTCTGCCAGTAAAGTTTCATTGCCAGATCAAGTGTATATTGGAAGATATTGAAGATTTTCGGTATTGGCAGCAGGGTACAAAAACTTTGAACTCAGTTTTGAAGGCTTTAGAGGCCCCGGATGAGGTCAAAAATTTGGGTGACAGGCGCTTGCGCCAATCAAGCCTGTAGAGCGCTTCGTGGCGTTTCTGAAATGGGGTTATAATAGTCGATCGGGTCAACTGGTGATGACTTATGGTCTTCAGAAGTTGGGCCACCTAAAATGGTAGAAAATAATTTTTTTCAAAATTTCTGTTCGGGTTTCAAAGGTTATCTTGAGCCGACTATGATGTAATAAAATGTAAAATAAAATAATTCTAAGTTTGGTCGGCCTTATTGGCTAAAATTCTGGAACCTTCCCAGGTGGTGGAAAATTGCCTATATAAGGAAGGCTGTATTATTATCTTAGGCAGTTTAGAATAGTTCTAGGTAGTAGATCTGGGTATTGATTCGAGGCTTTGTCCTACAGAATATTGTAAGGGAATGCCCATGTGGCTTTGCATATTGTAATTCTGAAAGCTTGTAATTCCACATTTGTGGAGATAATAAGAAGCCAATTTTCTGTTCTTGCATATTATTGTTGTTGTTTCTCTATTTCTGTTATGTGTTCATGGTATTAAGGGGAGCACCCTTCATCATTAATAATCATCCACAATGTCTCAAACCCCACCATGATTGAAGATCCCACTAAAATAGTGTAATTTGAAAACATGGAATTTGAATGCATCTAACTAATGCATACTGTGAACACCTAACTAACTAACTAACTAACTCAAAACAACATAATTGAATGCATCTAATTAATGCATATAGTGAAGACATACACATGAACATACAGTGAACACATACATATGAACTAAAACATGAAGTAAATAGTATCAAGTTCCAACTTGGAGATCCTTATAAAAACACTAGCTTGATTTATTGAAACATGAAATAACTAAATGAAAAATAGTTTAATATGAGAACATAAAATTTGAATGCCTCTAACAAATGCACACACACACACACACGTAGAGATATATATATATATATATATATATATATATATATATATATATATATATATATATATATATATATATATATATATATATATATATATATATATATATATATATATATATATATATATATATATATATATATATATATATATATATATATATATATATATATATATATATATATATATATATATATATATATCACCTAACCTTAGTACAGAAGTAAGGAGTAGGGAACATTATAACAAGTAAGATTAAATATGAAAAATACTAACATTTCATGGTTAAACTAGCAAATTTCAACATATTATCAATAATGTGCCCTATTTCTTTGACATTCCATGTCATAATTTCATAGTATAATAAAAGATAAAAGCATACAGTCAATGTAAACTTAATAATGCATATAGACAATATAAACTTAAGAATGCATAGAGATAATGCAAAATTAAGAATGCATATATTCCATGATTACACATAAATGCATACAATCATGTACATTTAAAAAACACTAAAATTTAATTATTAAACTAGAAAATTTCAACTTAAGAATACAGAGAGTGGTAGACTGAAACCCTCATTGCATGTAGACAGATAATGGCTTCATGAAGTGCTTTTTATTTGACATGCTATGTAATAGATAGCCTTGGAAGGGCAGAGTAAAAGATTAGATATCAAAAAGACTAAAATTTAATGATTAAACTAACATATTTCAACATGTTATTGACAATGTACCTTATTTCTTTGACATTCCATGTAATAATTTTACACTATGATAAAAAGAAAAAGGATTGACTCAAACCCTTGATTCAGTATAGGGAAATGGTTAAAACAAATAGGAAATCATAAAAGCAAATGAATACAATAACATTTAAGGATTAAACTAACAGATTTCAACATATTATCGATAGTATACACTATTTCTTTGACATTTCATGTAATAATTTGACAGTATGATAAAAAAAGGCCTCGACTAAAATCCCCAATTCAATATAGAGAAATGGTTGCAACAAACAAGAAACTGTAAAAGCAAATGAATACAATAACATTTCATGATTAAACTAGCAGATTTAATCTTATTATCGACAATGTAGCCTATTTCTTTAACATTCTATGTAATAATTTGATAGTATAATAAAAAAATAGATAGACCGAATCAAAACCTTGATCCAATATAGATAAATGGTTGAAACAAATAAGAAACCATAAAATCAAATGAATACAATAATATTTCATCATTAAACTAATAGATTTAATCATATTATTGATAATGTAGCCTATTTCTTTGACATTCCATGTAATAATTTGATAGTATGATAAAAAAAATTGATGGACCAAATCAAACCCTCAATTCAATATAGAGAAATTAGTTGAAACAAACAAGAAACCATAAAAGAAAATGAATATGTAATAATATTTCATGGTTAAACTAGTATATTTAATCATTTTATCAATAATGTAGCCTATTTCTTTGACATTCCATGTAATAATTTTTTTTATATGATAAAAAAAATGGATGGACCCAATCAAACCCTTGATTCAATACAAAGAAATGGTTGAAACAAACAAGAAACTGTAAAATCAAATGAATACAATGACATTTCATCATTAAACTAGTAGATTGAATCATATATAGACAATGCACCATATTTCTTTGACATTCCATGTAATAGTTTGATAGTATGAAAAAAAACTAGATGGACCAACTAAAACCCTCAATTCAATACAAAGAAATGGTTGAAACAAACAAGAAATCATAAATGAAAATGAATACAATAACATTTCATGATTAAACTCACATATTTAATCATATTATCGACAATGCGGCCTATTTCTTTGACATTCCATTTAATAATTTGATAGTATGATTAAAAAATAGATGGATTGACTCAAACCCTCAAATCAATACAAATAAATGGTTGAAACAAACAAGAAATTGTAAAATAAAATGAATATGATAACATTTCATGATTAAGCTAGCAGATTTAATCATATTATCGATAATGTACCCTATTTATTTGACATTCCATGTAATAATTTGATAGTATGATTAAAAAAACAAATGGACTAAGTGAAACCCTCAATTCAATATAGAGAAATAACTAAAACAAACAAGAAACTATAAATTCAAATGAGTATAACTATTGTGACAGAAATATTCAAATGATAAACATCAGTAGAGGTGCCACATGTGAGTGATAGACAGAAACCCTCATCGCATGTAGAAAATGAATGTTCATGGGAAGCATTTGTAGGAATGGAGTGGGAGAATAAAGTTTGAGAATGCCAAAACACAAAGGAGAAAAATTAATTTTTAGGGATTTGCAGTGGGTAGGTGATGACCCCAAATTGGTCGTGTACATAGCATTAAGAGAGTATGTAATTTTTTTAAGTGTTTAGGTTTTGGGTTTTGTTTGATTTGGTTGGGTCTATCATGGGATGGCCCAACATGGTCCCTTGATTAACATAAGGGGTTGAATTATTATATTAAATCCCCTTACTAACTTGGTAATGCACACATTTTGAGTGGGCCACATATTAAACATGTTATATTCATATTTTATTATGTTTATTAATTAGGGTTCTAATGTATTTTTTTGGATGTGCAATTGGTAGGTATTGGCAAAGTAGGGGTCTCTTTCTAGGAGGCACTTTGAAATGGCTACTTTTTGACCATTCAGTGTTCAACATTCTCTACAGAAAGATCTGTGAATACCCAGAAGATTAAACCTTAGAGTTAAGCAGCTAACTTCTATACAGAGACAACAACAAAAAATTGTTGAAATATGACACACTGTTTATGATCTACAGGTGCATAAAGTTAGGGTGTGTGGGTACTAGGTAATTTCCCCTACAAGAGTTGTGTTATTTTGGTGAGAAATTTTTGGTTGGCAATCCTTACTGTTCCATTAGTGCTACCTTTTTAAACTTTGTACTTGTCTTCCCTTGTGCAATTTGATATTTGTGTATTCTCCTAGGGACATTAGTCCTAAATTACTTGTGCTAGGGCTATATTATTTAAATTTAAAATTCCCCTTACTTTGAGTGACAAAGGTGATCTTAGGCTCATGCAAGTTATGTTCTCTCTTTGAGATTATGGATGTATGTTCTTTGCGCTTGTGAAAAATTTTTAACTAGTGCCCATTGGTACACGTGGAATTCAAAATTTTCCTGAGTTGTGGTGAACATGATAACATTTTGATTATTTCTTAAATATTGATTTAACTTTTTGGCATGTGAAACTACCAACTCATTGGCATGTGAAACTTCCAACTCATTGGCATTGGCATGTGCAACTGCTAACTCATTGGTATTTGCACGTGAAACTACCAACTCATGTCTTTGAAAGGGTTTGTGGTTGATTTTGAATGAAACTCTACCTAATCTCAATAGGGAGTTCAAGAGGTTTACACATTTTTTTTATCTATAACATTTTTATATTAATAATAGAGAAGTGAGTACATGAAAGAAGAGAAAATGCCCTCAGGCTTACAAATCTACTAGAACCATAACCAGGCTAAGCTGCACCACCTAAAGTATATAGAAGGAAGGAAGAAAGAAAACATCATCAAGAGGATAGATAGAAAAAAAAATTCCCCCATGAAGAAGAACAAACAGAAAAGAAAACCCATCACTCAGAGAATGCAAAGAAAACTAACAAGAAGAAGGGAAACCAGAGGTCAAGGGGTGAGTAGAACACCAAAAAAGGGGTGGCAAAAAGGGGAAATATAGCATCAAACATCAATAGGTTGTTTACCCTTTTGCTAACCACGTTTCATCTAAGGGAAATCTTCAAACACAACTTTGTCATGCTCTTCATGAGACTTACAAAGATTGTCAATCAAAGCCTTCAAACGGTGCCATTTCACATTGATATCTTGCTGGTAGGCCTCCTAATCCACTTTACCCCACCAAAAAAGGAAGGGGAGATGACCAAATTCAAAACCATCCTCAAGTTCTTCAAAACACTTGTTGTAGTCAAAACTAGCACCAAGAACAGCCCATTTGAGGATAGAGTCAAGACCCAACAATAGATCATTATCAAAGAGAAGCTCCATAAGATGCTTAACCTCCTACTCTACCTCACCTAGCTGCAAGGCCCATGTGACCACTCGGAATATTATATCCATATTAGACCTGTGCTTCGCATAGAGTTCTTGATATTGGCTACCCAACACTTCCAAGACAATAATGGCCAAAGCCTCATTTTTAACATTTAGCAACCCCATTATGCATTCCTTTCTAGCAAGGCCCTCCACCGATTTTTTTTGTTTCAATGTTCTTATAGAGAAAGTAGCCTCCATTCTTAACCACTGAATAAAGAAACTTGTTAAGAAGAGAAAGAAAATGTGAGAAAAAGATCTCAAGAGGAGTTTAAAACAATGAATGAGCAGGAGTGAAGGAGAAGAAAGTGGTCAATCAACTGATACCATCTTCCATAAGGATCAATAATACTAAATAGAGCACCGCCAAACTCGAGCAAACCCAGAACTTTAGATCAAATCAAGTGTAGAGATGCAGAGACTTTAGAACTTTTGGTTGCATTACACCAAAAGAGGTATGAGATGAACTCTAAGATCTTTTTAGTTCATTTAGTAAAATTCAAGATCTACAACAAGAAGTAGAACTTGTATCCCATTCTATTAATACATTTCCTTTTATTGAGGATTATTTGGTCAAATTTTATTCCTTGTGTTCTCAATTTAACAATTGTGGGAAAGAAAAAAGAGATATGGAATGTATTTTTTTATTTTGGCAAAATTAATGGGTGTATTTTCCCATTTTGCTACCTCCTTTTATTCCACTAGGGATGCGTTGGATACAATATTTTTCATACTATCTTTTGAGATTTTTTGAGAGAGGTTGACTATGGAATAGTCAAATCTTAGTGAGAATGATGTTATTAAGTATTATGCATTGATTTCTACTCCATCCAAATGGAAAGGGAAACCTAAGAATAAGCCCAAGAAAAAATCTAGTGAGACTTCTCCCACCTCTTCTAATCATAGTAAGGAGAGGCCAAAATGCACCTATTACAATAAATCTAGCCATATTGAACAAAATTATTATAAGAAAAATAAACCTACATGTGGATTTTTAAAGAAAGAGGGGCATGATGAATATAATTGCTACAAGAAATAAATCTAGGAGTTTAAACAATTAGTCAAGGAGCATCATATTTCACTTTCTTGTTTTGCCAAAAATGAGACACTTACAATAACTTTGGGGAGGATAGAATCCTGAATCCAAACAATTAGTTTCCATGTTGCTACTATTGGTGATAGTGTTTTGGATACAATATTTCTAATACTCATTTGATTCTTGAAATATCTCACAATCTCCCATTAGTATCTTACATCACATAGGAAGGCAACACAATTGAGTTTACTCTCAATTCAGTGCTCATTTGTCATCAAAAAAGAGAGATGTTTGTAGTTGGTAGGATTGATCATCAATCTAGGGCATTTATCTTTGATCACATTGTTGACAATGATGATCCATTTATTTCATTGACTCCTCTTTATAGTTAGGGGAGAAAATTTAATGGGTTTTTTGGCTTAATAATGATTCCCCCATCTCTTTATACATTAAGGATTATATTTTATATCAATTCCAAGACTTTGACATAGTAGGACATCATTGGTATTTTAGATTTGTGGTTTGAGGATGGTTTCATTGTAATCCTATCCAAATTGGCTTATCATTCTTCTACTATGAATTTTGTGGACATCCTTGAGGAGGAATCGCTTATCTTATAATATTGTTCATGGGAGGATGATCTTAAGTCTTCCACATCCATTGTTCCTTACTTGATTGTGGATCTTTCCAGTCTTGATGAGACACCTTTGGAGGCACTTGGATTTTATTCCACACTTTCATTGGTGAGACTTTCTCCTTGTCCTTTAATCATGGATATGGATTTAATTCTACATGAACCATTGGATCTTTGTCTTGCAAATGGGAGACATATTGTTTTTTTCCATGGACATTTCTTTTTTCTTCCAATATGCTTCAGTGGTTTTGATGATACCTCATTATTGGGGGAAATATTATCTTCATGCTTCCCTTAATTGAAGGGGTAATTGTATTATATTCTTATGATGGATTTCATTCTTGGGAGGTGTTGTGGAGACCTCCATTCATCACTTCATTTATCACTACATGATTCACATTATTATTTTTTTGGAGAGGAGTTGTGTACCATGAGTTTTTTTCATTTTCTTCACTTTGTAAGAGATTGGTTGAGTTGCATTGTACATGGGTACCTAACATGGCCTAATTGTCAAGAACCATCATCATATCATATTGCATATTGAATTCTTCTCCTTCACTTAAGGGAGGGATAGTGTTAGATTAAATAATTATTTACTCTTTCTTAAGTTTCACTTAGGCATATTAGTTTTCATTCATATTTTCTACGTGGGTAGGTATAATTTATTATTATTTTATTACCTAATTTTTAGTTAATTGTGTCAGGTGGTTTTTTCTAATCTCATATCTCATTGGTACTCTATGTATTTCTCTTTCCTTTGTAAGAAAAGATTGTGTACATTATTTCACATTTTATTTTCTTGGTAAATCATATCATTTCTCCCTTTCTATGGAAGTGTCTTCATTTGCAATCCTAGAAACTTGAGAGCATTGCTCTAACATTTTATGGGTAGGAAATTTATTGAGACTAGGTTAGAGATGTATTATCCTTTTAATAGTAGAATTATTCAGTGAGTCTTGATAACTTTTCCCTCTAGCTTCTTTAAATTTCTATAAGATATTATGAGCTCAAATGTCATCAAAGCTAGTCATGATTTATTTGTTCAATGGATCTTTCTTAAATTAATTAAATAATACCTTCCATAAATAACTATAAAATGTAAAGAACCTAATTCCTCCTTTATAGATATGCCTGAGAAATAGAAACTTAAGAAGAATTTCAAGAAGCAGGAACCAAGGGAAGAACTTGAGGTATAAGAGCATGGGAAGAAACAAGAACAATGGAAGATTGAAAAGAAAATTCAATAGCCAACACAAAAGAAAAAAAAATCAAAGTACATAAGAGGCTAGAGAGATGTCCCCATCACCTTAGGGAGAATGGTAAATAAGAAGAACAATCACCTCAAAATGATTTAAAAATAGTTTTTCTTGTGAATCACTTAACAATTTGTTAGATTCACCTCTGGATCATAGATTTATTAATTAGACCATTGACTAATTTCATGTGAACAAAGCATATGAAAATAATGCATGAAGCATAAAGAGAATGAATGATACAAGATTTGATATTGGAGTTCACCACTCAAGGATACATCTCCAGATCTTCCTAAAATGTGTGATTGTTACCATTAAAGATGTCAAAATTGAAAATGATATTACATCAAGTTGGTCTTCAAGAAGAAAGGGAAATTTGACATGCTTCCCAAGAAGATTCAATCCCTACAAGATCTCCCTAATCCAAAAGCAAAAATATCATGCTCTTAATGCAACAACCAAGTCCATACCTCAGTTTGGACTTACAATCTTTGCTGACAATATTTAAAGTTCACAATTTTTCCTTTGAACAAAATTGGAGAGATTCAAAACCATAAAAATCCACTCTCTATGGGAAAATAAATTGAAAAATTCAGAAGAGCATCAAGCTCTTTGATTACAAAAATGATTTCTTGAGCTTTTTCCTCAAAAAATCCCCTATTCTTGAAGCCACAACTTCCCTTTTTATACAAATAAATTGCCCACATTAGCCTATAGCCAATTAATTTGGGATAAATCCCTTATACCCTAATGTTAAAACTTATCCCACAATTTTTTTTATTAAACCCCCCAAAATAAACTTTACAAACCCATAAATAACCCCTTTAAATATGAAACTTATCACAATTTAATATTTTTTGGCTTTTGTTTGTTTATAAAGCTTATCAGGTTTATTAAGTTTTTGAATGGTTTTGTTTTTATTTGGGCTCTTAAAAAAATCCACCTAACCACCATCACTTACCCTAAAATCTATGCATGTGTGGTAGTTCCAAGGCATTTGTGGGTGAGGTGGGAGCCGAAGGCCCCCACAAATCTATGGTTATAACCTATAAATAGTAAAAGTGTCCTTTATATTTCAAATCAAAAGTGTGGCACATTGGTAAAGAAGGAATAATAAGAGGATATAGTTTGGGTGTTTAAATCCCCTAACTTTAATTTTGGTCATACTTGTGACACAAGGGTGTCGCATGGTACCCAACCATTGGGCAATGTGTCACCTTCTAATTTTCTTTGAAACTACCACATGTCAATCTCATACTAGCTCATTGTGACTACCTACCATGTCACCTACCACATCAACATGCTACACCATCTTTCCATGTATCATCACCTGGTTGATCCATTCCAACTATGCATGCCACATCAGCATCATGTTGACACCATCAATGCCTAGTCAACCCTCTTTTTTTAAACAAACTTTAACTAGACATATCTTTGGCATACAGACTTCATTTGATCTCATTAAAGTCATGTTGGAAATATCTCAACATGGTTTATTCAATAGGGCCATCTTCATCAAGCTTTGAAGACATCAAATTTTTAGGGCTCCCAAGGATCCACCTGAACCAATACTCCCTATTGAAGAACTTTTCAACCTCTAAAAGGTTCTTAACTAGAAATTATTGACATATCCTCACCTCAAGAATTGTCAACTAGTCGAGCACTCTTCAGTCTTAAAATCTAAGAAAAATAAGTCTTTAACCTGCATAAAGAAGTCTTAAAGTATTTTTCCTTTTGATTATAAGAGATGCGACTTCAAAAGACTTACAAAATATCAATCCTAGGAAAATATAACTTCATGCAAATACTTGCATAAAGATTTTATTAATATTATCTCACTCAAAAAGCATAGTTTTTTGTATCAACTAGTTACTCATCACCACAATAAAAATAATGTGATATTACTATACAACATAAAACAAATATGATACAATTATTTAGATATAAGGTTTTCCCATCTCTTACGAAGTTGCAAAAAAGAACTTTCCCTTTCTAGTTGATCCTTTTCTAGTTGAGTTCCTCTATACTTCTCCTCAAGGATAGTAACCATGGGTTCCCCCTTTTCCTTTGTTCCCACCTATTTATTGGGTCCTTTCATAGGCCTTGGTGAGTGACAAAGATCTAAGTGTAGTTTCCAACATTTCTCAACCAAATGACAACTTATCCTACAATGAGTGTAGTAATTTTGGGCTTTACCCTTTATTTTAGTTTCCTTTTTCAAAGAGGAAATTTTAAGGTGTGTTTCATGCCTCATTGTCTCCTTAGCTTACATGACTAAATTTATGCAAAACCTTTGCCTTTTACTACACATTTCTACATAGTGGTTAGGTGCATGACAAAAAGTGCATGGTTTCATGTTCCATAAGGTTTGTACCAAAGGATTACTTCTTTTAAAATCAACAAAATATTTAAAGTAATCATCATTTTTTTACTTTCCTTTCTTAAACTTTTCCTTGAACTACCGAGGAGAATCTATTTTAGATTTTCCTTCATCATGTTCATTTCTTTAGGATATTATTTGTAGTCAATTTTACTACTATAGTATGAAGTGTCCAATTTTATGGCTTTGGAGCATTCTCCAGCCTCACCGTAGCCCAATCCTTTGTATTGAGGTCTTTCTCTTTCCTTTATAGGATTGACAATACCTTCGCCTATAATTCCAAGGCCCTTTCCATTGTATCTCATCTTGGTCAATCATTTCATACCAATGTCTTTGGTATGTTTCTCAAATGTTGCAAAATAATGATCATGATTAAGAGAATAAATTAAACTTAAATCATTTTTTACCTTCTTGACACTTGGTCAACTTCCTGATCATTTTCAAACTCCTAATTTTTTGAAGATGATTCTTCTAGGATATCATTTTGAGTGAGTGGTACATAAGATGTATCCTATGAATATGGAAAAAATGTGCAAATGTCAGCATTCTCAAATCTAGAGGGACTTTTTATAGTGGAAATTTCTCCAATTTTCTCTTTTATGACATTTTTCAACATGAAACACAACTTCTGCTTCTTTTCATTTACTTCCTCCAGAAATGTATTGAGTTCATCATTCTTTAATTGAATGCAATGGTTGATTTCTTCCAACTCTTGGATTTTTCACGCTTCAATCCTTTTCCCATGATTAAACTTGCAATATAGTCAAACTATAATTTGAGTCAAACTGGCTCTAATACTATTTGATCTGTAAATGATATTGCTTGTGAATCACTTAATAGTTTGTCAGATTCACCTATAGATCGTAGATTTATTAATTATACCACTGAATAATTTCATGTGAATAAAGCATAGGAAAAGAGTACATGAAGCATAAAAAGAATAAAGGAGACAAGATTTGATAACAGAGTTCACCTCTCAGGGCTACATCTCTAGATCTGCCCAAAATGTGCAATCGTGTAATGCCCACCCTAGTATCTACATATTTTAGATTGATAGGATCATTACTTTGATACTTTGGATTATATGCTTGGACTATTTTATTTCATGATGGGACATTTGATTTCATATTTATTGGTTGATAGAGTTTATTATGAGATATTAAATGATTTGAAATAAAATGATGAATGGTTAGAGATGTATTAATTGTGAAATGTTCATATTTGATTTATATATTTATATTTTTAATGGATCTAACCTTGCTAACCCCATTATGTTTTGATGTTTACACTATTTGACGTGAGTGTAGGATGAGGAGAGGCATTTGTAGTTACTCCTACAGTAGATCCACATGATGTCACACTCTCCCTCCTTATTTTCCACTATCTTTATATATATATATATATATATATATGGGTGTGTGTGTGTGTGTGCGCACACACACGCATGTTGGTTGGTGATGAAGGTACCAGACATCGACTCCACCTGGCTACACAGGTCTGAGTGTGCCTTCAAGATCCTTGAACTGTTGTTGTGTGGAGATTTTACCAAGCTACTCTCAAGGTTACCCATGGACTTAGATTCATGTTAGGAGGTGACCCTAGTTGGGGGATTAGTATGCATTTTTTATGATGTTGTTTTGTAGCTTAGGTTTTGATGTTGCTTTGAAATTGATATTGTGAGTTAGATTTGCCTTTGTAAGTATATATATATATATATATTTATTTTATATCTATTCTTACATGAATGTGTGTTATATAGGTATGTGTATATGTGGGTGCAGATGCATATACCTGTAATACCCCAAAAATGGGCTATAAGTTCATTAACCTCCTACATCTACAAATCGAACGAAATCAACATCGAAGTCCTAATCTAAGGCACATCTAAACATCATCGAATCATAATTGATTATCTTAAATTCTGCATCGGGGAATATTCCTAGCAATATTCCTAATTATCTTAATTATCTTTAATTTAATGATTATTTGGCGATAAATCACATTTATCCTAAGTTTGATTAATTAAATATTTTCATATTTAATTAATTAGATTTAATATCTTGCCACTTAATTGTGTAATTAAATTTAATTCTATCTATTATTAATTGTATTATTTAATTTTGACAATAAATCCAATATCCTATGAATAATTGATTAAATTCTTATTTAATTGATTAAAGCAGGTTGTCATTATTTAATAATATAGTTTTTAATAAAAGTTTGATAAAATAGTTAATTAACCCATAAATTAATTATTTTATTTCAAAAAGCAGTTAAGTTGAGAATAAATCACTTTATTTATTTATTAAATCATAATTATCCATGTGCACATTCAAGGACCAGTTAAACTCAAATTGGAAAATCAATGCAAGTTGTTAGCTTTTTGAAACTCAACATCTTTTTGAGTTTTAAAGTTGATCTAAACCTTTAATTCGAGTTGATTGTGCTTTTGCATGATTTTTGTGACTTAATTATCTTTATTTAAAAATAACTCAAAAATCAAGCTGAGTTATTTGAGTGATTTATGGATTTTTTCCATGCACCTCCAAAGCCCTAGATTTCTATAAAATTAAAGCCTCGGCTCATCTCAAAGCATCTCATATTTTTGCACAATCGCGTTGGAGAATTGGAATTTGGAGAATCAAAGCTTATTGCGAATCATGGCTATTGTGAGATCAATTTGTTTTTTTTACATTCATTTAGATTCTTTTTCATATCATTGTTAGATCATTTTAGCAGATCAATTTCATATAGATTAGATTTCATATCAAGTTTTTATCATTCTTGTTGCATAGAAAATAAAAATAAAAATAGATTAATTGCATTCAATTCATATCTAGATCAGTTGCATTCAAATCCTTCGTTTAGGTGCCGTCTAGGTCACTGATCTCGATAACAATCTGAGAACATTAATCTCGCACCTACTAGAAGGCAGTAAATCACTTGGTTAGAGTAGATTTCAATTTTGCATGATTTTGATTATAGCTAACCTCTAATGTTTTACTGAAGTGTTGTGTCTACAGATCAGGTACAATTTTCACACACACAATACCCATGCATATATAAATAATATTATTGTGTGTTTTTAATTTCTTGTGTAAATGGTGTTTAATGATTAAATAAAGTGTATTAAGTAAAAGTAAAAATAATGATAATAATAAAAGGTAATAAAGAAATCTCTTTTTTGGTAAAACTAGCTATCTATGGGGATTTGAACTCAAGACCTCCTAGAAGTTAGGCTAGTTTGATTCCAAGTGGGCTATGTATGTTACTTGAAAGCTTTATGTTTATTCTTCTTGTTATAGGTTTCTTTGGAGGCTATTTTAATTAAATTTATTAAGAAACTTTATTATGTGGTTACAAGAATGTTGGTTTGATTTTTCCAACCAACTATGGAAGTTGGAGAAGTTTCTTGCCATAAATAAACTCCTCCAACCATATAGTTGGGGATAAATAATTGTGTTTTGGGGAGTTTGGGGGATTAGAGTTTTAGGGAGATTTTGAAGTTTTTTGCAATTATTATTCCGAAAAGTTCATTGGAAGGTTTTATGTGAGGTTGAGAGTTATCTAGTTTTGTGAGGGAAAGGGTGTGTGTATTTTTTGAGGTAATATTGGTTTCCAGAGGGAAGCTATCCAGGAGGCTACCAACTTAGGGCTTGGAGATTTGTAGAGTGTGCTACAGCCATTGGAAGAAGATTCTTCGCAAAACCGCAGGTAGGGTCTGAACGGGGATGAATCTCTATTCTTTCCTATGTGTGGGTTTATGTTGTGTATTATATTTAATTATATTTTTATGTGGTAGATAATTATGAATTGAAAAAGGAAATTTGTATATGTTATGATTTTTGTGTGTTTCAAATTATTCATCCGGGAAGTAATTATGTATGCTTATATGGTTTTAGGATTGTGAAATCTTTCCTGGAAGTTTAGGAATGATTTTGATTGTGTATGATGGTGTGTTTAATTTTTATTGATTGGTGTAGGGAAGTTTAGGAAGATTTAAGAAGGGTTAGGAAGGTTTAGGGAAGGGTTGTAGTCAATTGTCCCCATTTTTGCTTACATAGGCTTTCTCTCTGATTTGTTGCTTTTAATTGATTAACATGTATGGGACTTAGGTTATTTTTATTATGTTTTATGGATGTGGAAATGAGGTCTCTTCATCAGGTAGATCTCAGGGAACCTTTCTCAAGCACACTCCACACCTAAAAATGTCAGTTTCAGGCATTTCTGGGAAGTTTTTGAGTATAGTGTTGTATGAGCTTCTGGAATGTCATAGGAATTTATACTCATAACCATAAGAAACTTGGTCAAATTTTGTATGATCATGTTTGTAATGTTGTATGGGTTGTCATACAATGTCATTTGGGGTTTTAGTGGGTTTTAGGGGCTCAAAATTGGCAGTTTTTGGGCTTATAACCTCTATAACTTATTCCCTGTATTTGGGCTGCATTTAGTATCACTTATGAATGTCTATACATGGTTTTTTTGGAATTATAAGGTGTTAATTATGTTATTTCATTAATTTTTTTATATTTGTGTTCATAATATGAGGATAAAAATCATCTTGGTGGCCTGAGTGCACAAGAGGGTTTTCCTAGACCTGCAAAATGAACCTTTGGAAGTACTTAATGGTTTGTTGGCTTATGTGTGTGTGGGTAGGGGAATAGGTACCCTAGGTGAGTGGTCCACCATAGGTGATGCAACCCTAAAGTGGTTTCCATATAATCCTATGGGTGGGTTAGTAAAAAGTGATAACCTAATAATGAATTTGGGAATGGGGGGATTTAAAAGATAATGAAAGACACATAATAATGTCCACATAGTCCTGTTGGAGTACCGGGACCATAGGTAACTGCTAGAATGGATCCCTATTTAGAAAGGGGGTACCAAGGTTATATGGTTTCTAGGAAGGATCCCAATATATAGGATATGTGATGACACTCACCTAGAGGGTATGCTAGAAACCTAACCTATATGTATAGTAAAGTGATATCTTGTTATGTCTTGTATTTTTTTGAAGTTATGTTTTGTAAAGCCTTAGATTGCTTGGGGCCTTGTGAGTATCTTGGTTCTATCTCCTAGCATAGGGGTTGGAACTTCATTATTTTCACATGGTTGGGTGGAAATATCTTTTGAGGTACTGTTCGTGGTTCGTGACTTGGATGCGTTCAATTTTTATGCAGTGATAAAGATCCTTCTACTTATATCATGTATTATTGAAAGAGAAGATGTAAAGATATTGATGTAAAGCCTTCAGTCCTTTCATGTACTTATTATTGTAATTTAATTCATTATCATAAATTGTATTTGAAAAGAACAAGGCAATGTAATCAAGGAGGGATAGTTTAGGAGTTTTCAAGGGATGTTATTTGAAAGTTAAAAGTTGAAATGAAAAGTGTAATGTTTATTTATCTCCTCTATCTCTCCTATGTTGAAATGAAAAGAAATGTTTCCTATGTAAAGGTTTAAATGTGAATTTTAAAGGAAGTTATTCAATGTGTAGGTAAAAGGAATGGAAATGAGTTAGGAAGTAAAAGATATAGTTAGGAATGAAATATTACTTTGTATATCTCTCTCTTATTCTGAAATGAAAAAGTAAAAGAAAAGGAAATGGAATTCATTTTGGTTAAGTAAAGAAATGCAATGATTAATGTTGGTAAATGTAACAATGAAAGGATAATGTTAAAAAAATTGTTAGTTGCAATTTTAGATCAAAAGACCTGATTCCTTATGGGTTCCTTGGCAAGGACATTACAAATCATTACCATAAAGATGTAAAAATGGAAAATGATATTACATCAACTTGGTATTCAAGCTACAAGAGCAAGATGACATGCTTCCCAAGAATATTCAATCCATACAAGCTCTCCCTAATCAAGAAGCAACAATATCATGCTCTTAATGCAATAGCCAAGTCCAACCTCAACTTGGGCATACAATCTTCACTAAAAATATTTTAAGTTCACAAGTTTTCCTTTGAAAAAAAAAGGAGGTATTTGACTTTTCAAAACCATCAAAATCTAGTCTCTATGGAAACTAAATTTCAAAGTTTAGAAGAGCGTCAAGCTCTCTGATTACAAAAATGATGTCTTGAGATTTTTCCTCAAAACTTCCCCTTTTCTCAAAGCCACAACTCCCCTTTTTATACAAATAAATTGCCCAAATTGGCTTATATCTAATTAATCAAGGATAAATACATTATCCCCAATGATAAAACTTATCCCACAAAATATTTTATTAAACCCCCAAAAATAATGTTTATACACCCATAAATAACCCCTTTAAATATGAAACTTATCACAATTTAATATGTTTGGGCTTTTGTTTGTTTATAAAGCTTATCTGGCTTATAAAATTTTGGAATGATTTGATTTTTATTTGGGCTCTTAAAGAAACCCACCTAACCAACATCACTTATCCCAAAATTCATGTGCGTGTGGTAGTTTTGAGGTATTTTTGGGTAAGGTGGGGGTCAAAAGACCCAAAAAATACAAGGCTATAACTTTTAAATAATAAAATTACTATTTACATTTCAAATCAGATGTTTGGCGCATTGGTAAAGAAGGAAGAATAGGAGGAGATAGGTTCAAAATTTGAATCCACCAACTTTGATTTTTGGTCAAATAACCAAACCAACTTGCAACACAAGGGTGTCATGTGGTGCCTAGGCATTGGATCATGTGGCACCTTCTAATTTTCTTTAAAACTATGACATGTCAATATCATATTGCCTCACTGCGACTGCCTACCATGTCACCTCCCACATCAACATGATATTTCATCATGCTATGTGTCATCACTTAGTTAATTCATGCCAAGTGTGTATGCCAAATCACCATCATTTTGACATCATTAATGCCTAGTCAATCCTCTTTTTTTAACAAACTTTGATTGGCCATATCTTTGGCATACAGACTCCATTGAGCCCATTCAATTTGTGTTGGAAATATCTCAATGAGCTCCACACAATAGGGTCATCTTCATCAAGCTTTGAAGACATCAAATTTTTAGGGTTCTTGAGGATCCACCCAGATCACAAAAATGGGATAATATTTTTAATCTTGATACTAATTCTAAATCAAAATACATATTTGGGATAGGAGAATATAAATTAGGGTTAAAAATTGAAAGGAGAAGAAACACATAGAGTTTATATGCAATTTAGTCTTGAGACTAAAACTAATAATGAATATCCTTGATAACCAATAAAAAGGCTAAGCATATACCAAACTTAGGATAGAAATATATGGTCTCTCATATGGGGTATGAAGAGGATGCTAGGATGAGAACTTGTATAATAGAAAATGGGTTATGCAATATAGGAGATACTACATACCATGTCCTATGTATACATTAGAATAAAAAACCTCCTCCAAAACAAATCTGATTAGCACAACCAAAAGGAGGAAGGATGTCAGTGCAAGATCCATGATTTGTGGGGTTTTGAATTCCTATTAGAATTATGAATAATGTAATGACGTATCAAGTTTGATCTAACAAAGTAAGTACAAGGGAAAAGGAGAGATAATAAGTGAACCTAGAAATGAGATGTAGAAAATGATACTTTGAAACTGGATTTCCTTGATGTCAGGATCTCAAAACTAATTGTAACTACAGATCTAGGAAAAAGAGACATGCATTTGTCTACTATGAAATTTTCACCAAAAAATGGCAAGAAGAATTTGACTTTTGGGAAAAAGTTGACTTTCTAGTAATAAGTTAATTTTGAGGGAACAAGTTGACTTTCAACTTGTTCCTAGAAAAAAATGATGAAACTTTATCGAATCTTACAGTTACACCTGTACTACTCAAACTTGGAATTGTAGCTCTGTAACCTACTCATACACATTGAAAAATGGGGGAAGAAGGTTGAAAAGGGATTTTCCTCAGTCAAACCCCTATTTAGAAATCAACCTTGAAATTAAATGAAATAAAGGAAAAGTGTGTTGTCATGTAGCAGAGGCTAGATCTAGTCAATGAAGTATATCATACCTCAGAGATGTAATTAATTATTTAAATGTAATTAAGTAATTTGATGCAATAGCTTTCACTAAACACAAAAACCCAAAAGAAAACCATGCAAGACAAAACCTCATGGAATAGATGTAATTTTCAACAATGTTTGATTGGGGAAGAGAGAGAGAAGAATGAAACTTGATACATGAATGTGGATCTCCTTCCTTGATAGAAAACTCTTTTGATTAGCCTCTAATGGGGGAAATAAGATAGATTTGACGTGGAAGAAAATAAATTTATTGGTGCAGGAGCACCGCTATTTTTCATTTTTTTTAAAGCCATCTTTTGCATGTGTTGATTTCCCTAAGGTCATGTTGATCAAGTTGTGGAATCCACTAGGTATTTGGAGTCTATCTAGGTCATAGGTTCTCATTGTGAGACTATAGCATGATGGTCTCTTATTTAGTAAATGGAGGTAAATGATGTCAGGATGATGTCATAAGGTCAAAGTGTGTAAATAATCCATTTTGGAGTTAAGATGGGGTCAAGACCTCCATAGGACCTTCCTAAGGTCTCTAGGAAGCAAGATTTGAAAAGTTGCTAAATTGTTGTAAAAGTTGTATAGCAACTTTTGCAACTTTGAAAAGTTGCTCGATGCAAAGTTTTCCTAAAGCCCTAATCAGATTATGAGGACTCTAAACCTCCCCTAAACCTATCTTAGGGATATTTAAGTGAATTTTGGACCAAATCCCGAGGTTGGTCATTCTACTATATAGAAAATAATTTTTGGAAGTGTGCACAGTGCTTAGATTTGTAAGAAGTTTAGTAAACATTGAATTCAAGAGAGTTTCCATGAGATAGATTTTGATCAATGGTAGATAGTAGATGTTAGTGTGTATGTTTACTTTCAAGTTCTGTAATTATTTTGGTCTTTCTTGTTCATTATAGTTTAAATATTTGTATTAGCTCTGCTCACTGGTTCATACCAGGAGAATTGTAGACATGGGGATCTAACTCACTATCCCACTATTCAATCTATATGGCCTTTTGGGGATAGTGGGTAGACTCCATGAGTGTATAATATATAGAAGGAGGGTCCCTAGAAAGCTGGCTAAATGTTTTTACAGTCAAGCCCTAGGCAATCCATGGTAAGCTCGGCTAGGAAGGACTGAGCCAAGAAGGAAGATGTGTTGCAGCGATGCATATAAAAATGTGAACTAGTGGTTGGACACCTTAGATAAGATCATTATAAAGATTGGTATGCAAGGAGAGGGTGTGATCAATCCATTTGATCACCCAAAAACAAAGAACACTTCATGTAATCAGTCAAAGCCTCAAACTCTACCAAAATCACCTATATTTGGTTAGGGGATTGTACGGCTTGGAGGAACCCTAAAACCTCCAAAATCCTTGAGAGGTTGGCCAATTTTTCAATAATCCACAATTATTTTGTAGGTTCATTTGGAAGAAAATAGGTGAAAGACCCTATTTTCTCGGAGGAGGCCTAATTGGGCTCTCCCTTGTAGCCCTAAATAAAGAAGGAAGTGTGAGATTAGTAAGTAAGATTGATGAAGTAAGAGTTCAAAGACATCAAATGGAACTAAATAAGACATTTTCCAACACCTCCTCATCTCTGTAAGTTCCTATGTTTATTTGGAGGTGGTGAACCCTTATCCTAGTTTTAAGGGTTAGTGTGTGAATGGAAGAAGTAAGCACCAAGAATCTTACTTTGTCTTGGTAGGATTGAATTGGTAGTTTGTTTTGGGTTGAAGACCAAGGGATTGAACCATGTAATAGATCCTATAGGTCATTTGTGTCAATTGAGACACTAAAGGGTCACTAGGTGGACCTAGGCAAGGGCTATTGATTAGCCCTCCCAACTTCCCTATCGGATTGGTATCAGAGCAACAAAAAATTTTGGGATTGCATAGTGCATGTCAAAGTGTGAATCCATTGGGTCTTAAAGTATGGTGACTAATGTGTAGTTAGCCAAGAAATTTTAGGACCAAGAAGAGGACAATAGGTTTCTAAGAGAAAGAATAGCCCAATTGGAACAAGCATTGGGTGAAGTGCAAATAAAGACTGAAGAAGTCAATGATAAATTGGATTGGAGAGAGGAAAAGGAAAAAGAGATTCCTGAAGAGGACAAGACTCCACAACTAGACCTTGTGCTGCATGAAGAACCCCTCTTGAAAGCTTTGAAATCCATGAGTGGGAAGGCTCTAGAAGGGATACCTTTATTCAATGGCAAAATGGAGGTAGACTTAGTCATGGACTAGATAGAGGGCATGGAGAACCATTTTGAATGTGATGGGGTCACCAAGGCACAAAAGGTTAGGGTGGCCAAATCTAGACTTACAAGCTCTACATTAACATGGTGGAAGTTTATCCAAACTGAGAGAGAAAAGGAAGGCAAGAATCTAATCTCTACTTGGAAGGGCATGGTGAGAAAAATAAGATAAGCCTAAATGCAAGATGACTATGAGATTAAACTCCATAAAAAGAGGCAGAGTTTAAGAAAAAAGGAACTTGATGTGAATTTCTATACAGAGGAATTTTAGAAGCTTTGCATGAGGTCAAATGTCTTAGAAGATGAAAGCATCAAAGTAGCTAGATATTTGAGTGGCTTGAAGTGGATTATTCAAGAAGAGATGACTCTTCTTAGTCCCAAGACAATACACAAGTGTTATCAACTGGCCATCAAAATTGAACACAAGAGCAGAAGGAGACAAGATCAAACCTCCAAGAGTAGAGGTAGAGGAAGAGACCAAAGGGTACATAGAGGAAGCTACCAAGGTAGAGGGACTGAACAAAGAAATCATGGAGAGTCCAAGCTTGTTGAGCATAGTAGTGAGTCTTCTTCTTGAGGGAACTTTGGAAGAGGTAGAGGAAACCAAGGAGGCTCTAATAGGGGTAGAAGTGTAGGCAGAAGCAATTCATATTTTTCTAGCATGAAATGCTATAGCTGTGGGCAGATGGGACACCCAGCCTATTGGTGCCCCGATAAGGGATCATGTTCAAATGAAAAGAGAGCGGCCTAAACTCAAGAGGACACTTCAAGTGTCAAGTCACTAGAAGTCAATCATATTGAATCAAAAATGGGAGAGAACGTCATGTTTAGGAGGGTTCTCATTAGACAGTCAGCAAAGGAAGAGCCAAGGCAAAGAAGAGAACTCGTTAGAGTGAAGTGTAAAGTCATGGGGAAAGTTTTCAAAGTGATTGTTGACTATGGTTCCATAGAAAACATCATTTCATAAGAGGTAGTCAAGAAGCTCAATCTTCCCAAGGTACCTCACACCAATCCTTACAAGGTAACATGGTTGAATGAGGGGCATAGTGTCCTAGTAAATGAGCAAGCATGGATTGAATTTTCTATTGGTGGGTATAAAGACAAGTTGTTGTGTGATGTGCTACCCATGGATGCATGCCACCTACTATTAGGAACAACATGGAAATTTGACAAAGAATCCATATACAATGGGGAAGACAACACTATTACCTTTAAGAAGGATGGGAGAACCTTCAAGTTACAATCCTTGCTAGAAGAAGAAGGGGAGAAATCCAAGACTCCTAGTGTGTTGTTGAGTAGTGAGAAGGATTTGTTACATGCACTCCAAGAAAGGGACAGTGAAGGATATGCCATAGTAGTGAAGCCTAAGGAAGAGGAGAAGTCTACACAAGAACCACTACCAAAGGAGATTCAAGAGTTACTTGGTAAGTACAATGATATTGTAAGTGATGGGACACCAGCAACCCTGCCACCTAAGAGGTCAATAAGTCATCAAATTGAATTCATTCTAGGGGCCTCATTACCAAATAAGGTAGCATACAAGCTCACATCGGAGTAGAATCAAGAGGTGGCAAGACAAGTGTGATAACTACTTGATCAAGGGCTCATAAAGAAGATCATTAGTTCATGTGCGGTAGCAGTGGTCCTAGCATCCAAGAAAGGGGGAAAATGGAGGCTCTCCAGTGATTCAAGGTCCATTAATCAAATAACAATCAGGTATAGGTTTCCCATACCTAGGATTGAGGACCTGATGGACTATTTAGGAGGGGCCCAATACTTCACCAAGTTGGATCTTAAGAGTGGTTACTACTATATTAGAATAAAGGATGGAGATGAGTGGAAGACAACCTTTAAGACTACTGATGGACTATATGAGTGGCTTGTAATGTTATTTGGGCTTACTAATACCCCTAGCACATTCATGAGGTTAATGAATGAAGTGCTAAAAGATTATATAGGAAGGTTTGTGGTGGTATATCTTGATGATATACTCATCTTCAGCAAGACAAAAGAGGAGCACCTAACACATGTGGAGATTGTACTCAAGAGGCTCCATGAGGAATCGTTGGCAATTAACTTAGAGCAGTGTGAATTCCTTAAGAAAGAGCTAGTTTATTTGGGATTTGTGGTATCCTAAGGTCAGCTGAAAATGGACTCAAGCAAGGTGGAAGCTATCCTATATTAGCCTACACTCACCACAAAGATAGAAGTAAGAAACTTTCATGGTCTTGCTCAATTTTATAGGAAGTTCATAAGGAACTTTAGTGGCATATGTGCACCAGAATTAGACACCATCAAGGGTGGAGTACAAACCAATTTAAAATGGAAAATAAAAGCCAACAAGGAATTTGAGAAGTTGAAGAAGCAAGTGGAAACACAACCCATCCTCCTACTACCTAGTTTTGACAAATTTTTCACCTTGGAGTGTGATGCAAGTGGCATAGCAGTTGGAGGAGTGTTGATTCAAGAAGATAGGCCCATAGCCTTCTTTAGTGAGAAGCTCAATGAGGCTAAAAAGAAGTATTCAACCTATGACTTGGAGCTATATGCTTTAGTTCAGTCACCTAGGAAGTGGAGGCATTACCTGCTTCCTAAAGATTTTTTTGTGTTCACAGACAATCAAGCCTTGAGTTACATCAACACCCAAGAGAAGCTAAGTAATAAACATCTCAAATGGATGGAGTATCCTTCACCTTCACCATCAAGAACAAGAAGGGACAAATGAATAAGGTAGAAAATGTATTGAGTAGGAGGCTACTAATAGTCAAAGAGGTTCAACTCCAAAGCATAGGGATAGATAGCTTCAAGGACCTCTACAAAGATGGTGAAGATTTCTCAGAGGCTTACAAGGTATGCTCGGATTTTTAGAACCATTTCCACAGTCATTTTTCTGACTACACTTTGTAGAGTAGGTTTTTGTTCAAGGGGAATCAATTGTGTGTTCCCAAGGGATGAATGAGAGATAATCTCATTCAATAAGAGCATAATTGCAGTCTTAGTGGCCATTTTGGCATCAATAAAACAATGGAGTTGGTACAATGGTTCTACTATTGGCCTAAGTTACCTAGGGATGTCAGGAGATATGTGGAGCAATGTGTGATATGTATGAAAGACAAAGGAGGAGCCAGAAATCCTAGTCTTTATCATCTACTACCCATTCCTAATAGGCCATGGGAATACATTAGCATGGACTTTATAGTGGGACTACCCAAGACAAGGATAGGGTTGGATAGTATCTATGTGGTGGTGGACCGGTTTAGCAAGAGGATTCACTTCATTCCTTGTAAGACAACACATGATGCTAGTCACATTGCTCAACTCTTCTTCAAGGAAGTGGTCAAAATTCATGGAATTCCCCTTAGCATAGTCTCTAATAGAGATGAAAAGTTCATGGGTCATTTTTGGACGACCCTATCGAATAGTTTAGGAACTAACCTATCATTTGGCTCAGCTTATCATCCTCAAATGGATGGCTAGACTGAAGTAATCAATAGGGTACTAGGTAACTTTCTAAGGTTCCTAACTAAGGACTATGGAGAGAGTTGGGATTTCATCCTCCCTCAAGAAAAATATGCCTATAATGATAGTGTGAATAGAACCACAGGCAAGAGTCCTTTTGAGGTGGTTTATGGAATGCATCCAAGAGGTTTCAATAATCTCAAAGACCTAGGATGTTCAGATCATAGGAGTGGACATGTTGAGGACTTCTCCCAAATCATGAAGGAGGTTCAAGAACAAGTCAAAAGAACCTTGAAAGAGGCAAATCAAAAGCTGAAGGCCAAGGTGGATGAGAGAAGAAAGGATGTTCAATTTGTAGTGGGGGACTATGTAATGGTACACCTAAATAAGGCTAGGATACAAAAGGGAGTACCTACTAAGCTGAAAATGAAGAGAGTTGGCCCATGAAGAATTCTGACTAAGTATGGAGCTAATGCTTATAAGGTGGATCTCCCACAAGACTTAGCTATTTATCTAGTCTTCAATGTGGTAGACCTAGTCAAATATAAAGGACCTTTGACTGAGATAACTCAGAATATGTAGGAGGTACTATCAAATATTAATTTAGTGGCCATACCTCCAAAGCCTAAGCCTCAAGCTGAGAAGTTAATTAAATCCAGGGTGAAGAAACAATCCAAGCATAGATTCTACATGGAGAACCTCATAAAATGTAAGGGACACCCTGAATCTGAAGTAACATGGGTGGAAGAAGGTGACTTTAAAAAGTCTAGCATCAATCCTTCCATCTTATCCTCTACAGTACCTTGAAGTATTTTGTGTAGAGGGGGAGTATGGTGTAGGATCACCCCTATTTTTACTTGTTTTGTAAGCTATATTTTGCATGTCTTTATTTCTCTAAGGTCGTGTTGACCAAGTTGTGGAATCCACTAGGGATTTGGAGTCTATCTAGGTCCTAGGTTCTCATTGTGAGACTATAGCATGATGGTCTCTTGTTTAGTAAATGGAGGTAGATGATGTTAGGATGATTTCATAAGGTCAGAGTGTGTGAATAATCCATTTTGGAGTTAATATGGGTTCTATAACTCCATAGGACCTTCCTAAGGTCTCTAGGAATCAAGATTTGAAAACTTGCTAAAATTATTGTAAAAGTTGCTTAGCAACTTTTGCAACTTTGAAAAGTTTTTCGATGCAAAGTTTTCCTAAAGCCCTAATAGGCTTATGAGGACTATAAACCTCCCCTGAACCTATCTTAGGTCTATTTAAGTGAATTTTGGACCAAATCCTAAGGTTGTTCATTCTACTGTACGGAAAACAATTTCTGGAAGTGTGCATAATGCTTAGATTTGTAAGAAGTTTAGTAAATATTGAATTCAAGAGAGTTGCCATGAGTTATATTTTGATTAATGATAGATATTAGATGTTAGTGTGTGTTTTTACTTTCAATTTCTACAATTATTTTGGTCTTTCTTGTTCATTTCTTTGTTATAGTTTAAATCTTTGTATTAGCTCTGCTCACAGGATCATACCAGGAGAATTGTAGACATGGGGATCTAACTCACTATCCCACCATTAATTCTATATGGAATTTTGGGGATAGTGATTATAATCCATGAGTTATCATATTTAGAATGAGGGGATCTAGAAATTTGGCTAAATTTTTTTACAATCAAGCCCTAGGTGAGCCATGGTGAGCCCGACTAGGAAGGCCTGAACCAAGAAGGAAGATGTGTTACAGAGATGGATAGGGAAATGTGAAATAGTGGTTGGAGACCTTAGATAAGATCATTATAAATATCTTTATGAAAGGAGAGGGTGTGATCAATCCATTTGATCACCCAAAAACAAAGAACACTTCATGCAATCAGTAAAAGCCTCAAACTCTACCAAAATCACCTATATTTGGTTAGGGGATTGTACGGATTGGAGGAACCCTAAAACCTCAAAAATCCTTGAGAGGCTTTCCAATTTTTCAAGAATCCACAATTATTTTGTAGGGTCATTTGGAATAAAATAGGTGAAAGACCCTATTTTCTCAAAGAAGGAGGCTTAATTGGGCTCTCCCTTGTAACCCTAAATAAAGAAGGAAGTGTGAGATCGGTAAGTAAGATTGATGAAGTAAGAGTTCAAATACATAAAATGGAACCACATGATACATTTTCCAACACCTCCTCATCTCTTAATGTTCCTATGTTCATTTGGAGGTGGTGAGCCCTTATCCTAGGTTTAAGGGTTAGTGTGTGATTGGAAGTAGTAAGCACCAAGAATCTTGCTTTGTCTTGGTAGGATTTAATTTTTAGTTTGGTTGGGGTTGAAGACTAGGGGATTGAACCATTGAAGGGATCCTTTAGGTCATTTGTGTCAGTTGAGACACTGAAGCGTCAATAGGTGGACCTAGGCAAGGGCTAGTGATTAGCTCTCCAAACCTCCCTGTCATTTATTTCTTGACAAGAATGAAGTCTTGAATAATTGATGACTCTTGAAGGATTCTTTTACTCTTGAATTCTTGATTTATTGAATGGTAGATTTTTTAAATGAATAGTAGATTCACTTGGGATTATTATGGATGACTTGATTGCATACTGATAGATCCTCAAATGAGGTGAGAAGGTGTCCTTTTATACTAAACTCCCTCCATTTTTGGATTAAAATTTTATCTAAGATGACTATAAATCTAAATCTTAGAAGAAAACCCCACCATGGGCCTTGAGAAAAATTTAGGCACTAAATTCAAAGACACTGTTGGAAATGGTGATATGTTCAAAGGACACTATTAGGAATGGTGACATGTTCCAAGAATATTATGCTCAAAAATTGTGAGGATGTTAAAGATGATGAAAAGAAGTGGGGGAAAAGAATACAAGTTCTTGCAAGGTCAAAAAAGATCATAAAATCTGAAAATAAATAAATAGGTCCTAGGTGAGGAAATGAATTATGAGACTGGATAGAAAATGGGAAATCGAGCCTATAAGAAAGATCCAACCTCAAGTTGAAGAAAGATTAAGGAATGAGGAGGACCCATATTCAAATTTGAGTACCTTTTAAGTGATATATGAGGTCCTACAATAGAAAAAACACTAAATAAAAAAAAAATAGTCCCAAAATAAGCACAAGTTAGGTGCTTACTTTTTAGGATGATACAAAACTGTACCTAAATTTTTCATGGGACCAAAAAATATTCTCATAGGTAATGATGAGGATAGTGAGATACAAGTATCTCTTAACAAAATAAAAAAAATAGAAGAGAGACTAATGAGGTACAAAGAGATAGAGATTGCAATGCAAGGAAAAGTCAAGGAGTGAGAAACACAACTAACACTTCATTAGTGAGGAGTAGGGTTGAATAAGCTAGCCAATCTAGCCTTGCTAGAGCTATATAAAATTAACTACCTCCTACTAAGGGGACAAATTCTCCCATGACATCCCCACCACTTATTGTTCAGGCTTAGAATTGTTACCTTAAATCAGGCATTAAGGCAAAACAACAATTCTATCCTGACAATGGAAACCTCTCCTAGCTGTGGGTAGACTATGAATGAAGAGGAATCTCCAGATTCTAGGCCGGTTCCTATAGAATATGGAATATCACTTTCCTGATCTACAAATTGTTGGGAAAAGGGAAAAGAATACTATAACTAAAAGATTAGGGTGATACACCAATGAATAATTCAGACTTTGCAAAAAGAGATGAAAATTCAATCCTGACTCACAAATGAAGATCTTAACACTCTGAATCTCTGCTCAACATATAGGTTAATAAATTCATGCTATCAGGGTTCTACCACAAACAACTTGGATAATTAACAAACATACATTTCTCATACAAGGCCTTGGAGCAGTTGATTATCTTGAGAAGGAACAAAAATTTATTCACTTCCTTTAGATAATAAATGATTTAACACTTGTTAGAAAAGATGAAAACAGGATCTAATATTGAAAATGAATACACAAATATGAGTCAAAGAATTTGGTTCATTCCTTCAAGTTCACCTTGCTATTTGAACTTGAAGTTCACCTTGCTAATACTCATTGTTGATATCAAGTGACTAAAATTCTTTTGTTTGATGAACACCAAAAGCTTGCTCTATCACTCATGGCACCCACTGTTACTTTCTTCCTTTGCTTCTTCTCTGCTATGGGTTCAAATCTTATGAACCTGAAACTATTCAACAAACTTTTATTGCAATTATGAATACATCTTTATGATGTAGGACATTCATGACTGGCATAGAACCGTGAGCTTCACATTTATAAATTAGTAATAGTCATAGGTTTTCAATTGTTGTTATTTTTATTTGGCACATAAGGCCATGACTGTAACTAATTTAACAAAGTTCTTCAATTCACTAAAGAAAAATAATCCTTCACACTTTTTGATAACTGGAAGACCAGTATGTAACTTGTGGGTCTTATTTGAAAGTGACTGTTACACATTTTCCCTTGAAAGCTTGAATTCACTGAATAAGAATGAACTTGGTTTAGTGAACTTACTGATATATCAAAAATTGATTACTCTAATCATTTTCTTATTTTGACCTTGCTCAAGCTTTTATTGGTGAACATTTCACCTTTCACTACTATAACATAAAGTTGATTGTTTGTTAAGTTCATATATTCACAGTTATGTGGTCATTTGAATTCATAGAACTTGATTTAATAGATTTACCACAGCTTGTACACAAACTATGATTATAGCATAGAGCATCCAAATTGTTTCACTTTGCTGACATGAATAAAACCTGTGTAATCAACAGCTATAAATTTGATGAACTGGTGAACTCATTTCTTTGCAAACCATATATGATGAGCTTGGCAATGATGGATAGGTTCTCCAGGAAACCATGAAAACACCTCTTAATGACTTACTAATGTTGCAAGGTTATGAGTGAAAAATGTTAAAGATATAATCTGTTATAAATAAAACCATTGCATCTTTCACTCATAACCTTCGCAAACCTTAGAAGGTGATTATGACTGAGAGATGCTCAACACAACTATTATTATTCCCACAGCAGATAAGTAGCTCTCTACTTTATGATATTTCACTACTAGCTACACAAACTCTGCTCCATTTTATACATATTTTCCACTTTATGTTCAACTTGCATCCTGTAGCTTTGTCCACTGTATATAATTCTCATTGATGTTGAATCTGCACTTAATATGATAAGTACAACAAGATAAAAATGTTTGTTCATTGTTAATGAAGTTCGAGAATGGGCTCGTGACATTTGAAAACATCAGAATGTTAACTAATGAGGTTCGAACATGGGTTCGTGACACTCAATAAAAACAAACTGAAAACACTTTATGATTTTATGGTTTAATCTTAAAGCACTCTTTTGTATTTAGCAACAAATATGTTTATATCTTGAAAATGTACTTTTGAAATAGTAAGGACATACTTGTACCAGTATTTATGCAGCATCATTTGTATCTTTAACTGGAAAGTTGGCAATCATTGGCATTTCCTGTAGCACTCTTATCATGGAAACCAACTTGATCTACATCTTTGACAATGACTAAATATGAAAACCAGTCAGCTGTTATCTACAAGATAATCTGTCAAGCTTTCAAATAACATCATTATGAAATACATAATCTGAAAAAGGTTTCTCAATTTGAAACATACTAAGTCCCTTTAATTCAGACACTTGGTTAACAAAAGGACAACATACACCACAATAATCATTAGTAGCAAAAGGTTTCATGTCAGAAACAAGTCCCTTTAACACTACCTTGCAGTGAGTGTCAATGTACATTTCCTTATTACATTTAATTTTCTAGATTGATATGCAGTATTGAAAACTTGATTGCTACAGTATGTTATTTGTTTCTCATGTATTACTTAGATCCATCAGGATCTAACCATATTTTTCTCTCTTATGCAGATGGAACCCTATATACCTAGATGCACATGGAGACTCGAACTCATGAAGACCTAAATGCAGAGACCTAGTAGACAACCAGCTGACACAAACCAGTACAAAAGGCAATGCATGGGACCCCTATTCCATACTTCAGTCTTTCTTTTAATTCTACAATGTACTCTATTATTGATGAAACATGGAACAAGAAAGGACATTTGTATATCACATTCAGTTTGAAAGCACAATGTAATGATTATTTATGAATTTTGGAAATTTTTTGGAATGATAATCAATACTTAGAGTACAATAATGACATCTAGAATGAATGCAATAAGGACATGTAAACTAACAAAACCTGCAAGGCAATGTTAATTAGACCAACAAAATGCAACATTTTCCTACTAATGCTTATTGTATTGTATGTTGGATTTTTAAGTAACAATTTTGGTGACTTCTGCTAGATGTCTGCCTGCTAGACATGACATATAGGCTTATCATAGGGCAATAGAATTTAGGAAAAATGAACCATGAATGTAACCTTTATTGAAAATGAAAATGCATCTTTACCTAGTGCTTGGAAAGCACTTATTGAATTTGAAAAAATTGAAACAAACCTAACCCTCAAAGCAAAGCTTGAGGTGTATTCCATTAACTAGAATCTGCAATTCTTCCCCTTCAGTTGTGGACAACTAAAAGGTATTGTTGTCCTTACAGGCTTTTATAAGAAAAGGGCCTGACCAAAAATTTTTGAATTTATCATGTTGCCCTGGCCTGCTCTTTAGCACATCCCACTTGAGTACTAAATCTCCATCCTTAAATTCTTTGAACTTAGCTTTCTTATCAAAAGATCTTTTAGTTTGTGCTTGCTTAAGTTCCATTGTATCCAATGCTTTTTTCCTTTCCTCTTCAAGCTATAACAAATCAGCATACCTCAATTTAAGGGGATCTTCTTCTCCAAATAATAACTTCTGATCAGCCAGCTGCAAGGCTGGAAATTTAGTAGAAACTAGCAATCTGGCCTCTTTACCATAAACTAGGACATAAGGGGAATTCCCAATTACCTATTTAGGTGTAATCCTATCCAACCATAAGGCTGCCTTTAATTTAGAATGCCAATCTCTCTTATTTTCCTATAGAGTCTTTTTGATAATTCTAATTAGATTTTTGTTTGTAGATTCAGCAAGACCATTACCCTGAGGATAATAGTTAGAAGAAGTGTTTAAATAAATCCCGTTCTTCACAACCCATTCTGTAATAGCTAAACCAATGAAAGCCATAGCATTATCAAAAATAATTGATTGAGGAACTCCAAACTTGGTTGTAATATCTTCATAAAACTTTAACACAGTAGGTCCAGAAGCCTCCTTTAGTGCAATAGCCTCGGTCCATCTTGTAAAATAATCAGTAGCAGTCAAAATCCATTTATGACCTACACTAGAATTAGGATTAATATGACCAATAAATTCCATTCCCCACTTAGAAAATGGCTGATCAACCACAATTGGTTTTAATGGCAATGCTGCCAGCCTTTGTTTACCTACAAATAATGCACATTTTTTACATTTTCTGGCCCAAACATGAGCATCCTTAAATAAATTAGGCCAATAATAGCTTGCCCTTAGTATTTTCTAGGCTGTAGTTTTAGGATTGAAATGTCCTCCACAAGATCCATCATGAAACTCAGATAAAATTATGCCTTGATCTAGTGAATCAATACATTTAAGAAACATTCCAAAATAGTCATTTCTATATAGAATTCCATCAATAAGAACATAGGGAATAGATTGTAACTTGTAGTACCTCCTTTTTGCCTTATCAAGATTATTTGGGCATTGTCCAGTTTGCAAGAATCTGGTCATATCTAACAACCAAGTCAGAGGATCATTGAACAATACAATATCACCTTGTAAGTTTTTAGATTCTTTAGAAGCTTCAATCCGTTCTTCCTATTCTTTCATTTGAGCACAAAGGCCCTTGCCTCTAATCAGCTTAGTTACATGAATCTGTACATCATACTCCATAACCCTTGTTATCCAACCAGCCCTCTTTTCATTAACATCCTTGTTCAACAAAAACTCTTTCATGTTGGGATGAGCAACCATTAAGTGTACTTTATTTCTAGCAATTAAATGCTTAAATGTCTTCAAAGCTTTAATAACAACAAGTACATGTTTATCAATAAAAGTGTACCTTTTTTCATAGTCATCCATACCTTTACTGAAAAAAGCAACTGGCTACTCTTGTTTTTCATCATTCTTTTGAACCAGCATAGCTGAAATAGTATCAGAACCACCATAGGCATACAGAATAAAATCTTTAGCAAAATTAGGATTAACAAGAGTAGGGGCTGAAGACAAAGCTTGTTTTATCAATTCAAAAAAAAAAATTCCTTCATCAGTCCAGCTGAAAAGAATATCCTTTTTAAGCATTATGGTCAATGGTTTTAGTAGGTTTGCAATATCAAGGATAAACCTCATTACAAAATTAATTCTCCCAATAAAACTCTGCAATCCTTTCTTGTGTTTAGGTAATGAAAGCTCAAGAATTTCATGAATCCTTTCAGGATCAATTGTTGTTCCCTCCTTAGACACCTGGTATCCTAAGAGTTTTCCTTCATGAACTGCAAACATAGATTTCTTGGAGTTTAAGGAAATTCTGAATTCTCTATACATCTTTGTAATATCTGTCTCAAATGATCAATGTGCTAATTTGCAACCTTGTTGTAAATTTTCACATCATCTAGGTATACTAGAAAAAATTTATACATTAAATTCTTAAAAACCATTTCCATTGCTTTCTGAAAAGTAGCTCCAGCATTTGATAACCCAAATGGTATTCTTCTATAAGCCATGGTACCCCATTTAGTTGTAAAAGATGTTTTAAACTGATCAGATTCTTTGACTAAAATCTGGTAATAACCAAAATATCCATCTAAAAGTGAGAATCTCTCAAAACCTGAAACATATTGTAAAATTTGTTCCATGGAAGGAAGAGGGTGTCTATCTTTCAAAGATTCCCTATTAAGGTCTCTAAAGTCTACACAAAGTCTTATCTCTCCGTTCTTCTTCCTTACTGGAACTAAGTTAGAAACCCAAGATGTGTGCTTAATAGGAAATATAATACCACCATCTAGGATTTTTCTCAGCTCTTTTAACATTAATGGCTCTAATTTGGGGTTTATAGGTCTTTGCTTTTGTCTAATTGGCCTAGCATTAGGCTCCAATTCTATAGTATGCTGAGTTAATTGGGGATCAAAACCTTTTAGATCGGAGTAATCCCATGCAAAAACATCATTATATTCTCTAAAAAGATCAATAAATAGTTCTTTTTCTTCAAGAGAATTTATTTTACCAACCTTCAACCGCTTATCTCTGAAAATTTTTACTCCTTCATAATGATCTTCTTTAATCAGCAAGTTGGTTTTACCCTTCCTAAACTGATCATCGGAATTAAAATTTGATTCCAAGCTGACTAATCCCTTTGGTAGCTTATTGGTTTTCAATTGAATAATCTAGTCCTCCATTTGTTGAATATTTTTGTTGTCTCTTGAAGCTAAAAAACCATCTTTTTCTGTCAAAAAACTTAGGATATGTTCATCAGTATTGAAAACTTGCCAATAAGTGTCATTATCTGGAATGGATGGCCTAACAATTATTTTAATGTGTGACTGGTCTAAAATTATTCCTTTATTTTCCGTTATTGCAATATGAGCACCAATACCAGCCAGCCTATCAACATGTATATTTTCCCTTCTAGGAATTGAAATCAAGTTGAAAGCATCAAATTCATCTAGAATATCAGAAACTCTAGATTTATACATCTTAAGTAGATCATTCTTAACAGTATTGATGCCTGTAACCTGCTTAACAATAAGCTCACTGTTGATACCTCTCAATCTTGCCCACTGTAATCCCTGGATCAAACTCTCATATTCAGCCACATTGTTAGAACAAGGAAAAGACAACTTAAAAGCAGCATAAAATTTATCACCATCAGGTGATACTAGCATAACCCCTACACCAACTCCATCCTTATTCCTTGACCCATCAAAATACAAATCCCAAAGCTATTTAGACACATCAAATTCAGATTCTAAATCTTTAATCAAATTAGGAACTACTGAATCAGATTCTAAAATCAAGTAGTTTCCAAAACCAGCATCAAACATGTCATCATTCTATTCATTCCTAGTAGCCCATTCATCTAGGACAATATCTGGATATGCTTTAGTTTGAGTATTGTACACTGAATAATTAGGTATTTCATCTTGATCCATGATCACACAACTTGCATTAATAGGACTTGGATTATAAGGCTCTATGTGATTTTTGGCCAATAATTCTAATTTTATGGTTACCTTAGTACCATATCTAGTTCTAAAGTACAAATGTGATCAATCTAATGAAAAATAGCCATCTATTTTGGCTGTGAAATCTCTAGACAAACACAGCAAAATATGTTGGTAAATTAATAACATATATGTCCTGTGGAATTGAAAAATTTGGGCAGGAATGTAGGGTCAAACTTGCATTTTTAATAACTCCTAAAGTCTTAACAGAAGTTCTATCCAGCTGGACCACACCCTTCTCTAGATGCTCATATTTTAAATTCAGCAAATCTGCTACTTTCATGGACATGACAGTACTGGTTGCACCACTATCAACCATGCAATTATGAACTAATTTATTTCCAATAATCAAGGAGAAATAAAAAGGAGGAAGCTTTTCATTTGCAGATTTCTTACCTTCTTTTTCTGATGTCTTTTGCACACTTGATAATTTCTTATCAGTTGTTACTGTTGTTTTCTCAATATTTGCAGCTTTCTTGAATTCTGGTGTTACTGGCTACTGAACTTTAGTAGGCTTTTTATCTTCTTTTAATGGCTTTTCCTGAACCTTAGGAGGCTCAAAGTTAGTCATGACCACACTTGGTGACTTCTGTACTATTTGTTGAGAATTAATTGCCAACTTGGACAACTCTTCTTTCAAAATTTCAATCTATCCTAGAATAGACAAAGTTTCCCATGCAGACAAAGTAACATTTGTTTTTTCATTGTATCAACAATATTGAACGGAATAGTAAATTGTACCTTATGTGATGATCTAGGAGAACTTTGATCAGCATTCCTTTGAGTTTGATCTTTATTAGTGGAAACTGATGGATTCTTCAAAATAGAAACTGGTAGAGAAGAAGCATTCCCAGCAGATTGATCAACTTCAAGAGCTCTCTTTTTTGCTCTTTTATTTTCTGCAATTGATGAATCTTCATTAAGTCCACAAAATTATTCCTCTTGCCAGTTTAAGAATCTAGTATCTGTAGCACTTTGGTCTGATTGATTTTGGACCTCTTCAACAAACACATTCTGCTATGAATTCATTGAATTTTGTACCATAAGAGCTTGATTAAGAATTCCATTAGAACATGTAGACTGATCATGTGGCTCATTGCATGGAAAACACCAATCAGTAGCAATGTTATTCTGAGTAGGCACAATATCCCTAACAATATTAAGAGGTGCTGGATTATACTGTCTATTTGGTCTCATATTCCAATTATGCCTGTTTGCATTAGTATTTCCTTGAAATTGTTGTCTATTAGCCTGAAAATTAGGTTGGCTAGGATATTGTGTAGAAGAACCAGCAAACTGATTTTGAATAGCAGGGTTTGCTTGAGCTTGATTCCTCTTTAGGGCCACTAAATCATTACCAAAAGATTGCAACAAACTTTCAATTTTTTACTGACTGTCCTTAATAGTTTGTAATTCATTTAAAAGGGTTGTAGGAGCTATTTCTGAAGGTTTATAAGATGGGACAGTAGATAATGGTGGAACTACCAATGGCATATTAGACTATATATTAGGAAAGAAAGGCATAGGAGGCCTAGGAGCTATCTTTCCTATCTGGATAAGACTATTCTCTGCCCTAATAGCAATATCAAAAGCTTGAGGTAAAGTATTACCTCCCATAGATTGAATCATTACAAAGATATCACTATTCAAACTCTTCAAATAATATAAAAATGCATATTCAGCTGAAGGTCTTACCGTAACAGGGATCTGATTCCAAGTCTTCTAAAAATGAAGATTAAAATCACTAATCTCCTCTTGTGGGGCTCTCTTGATTGTAGTTAATTGTTCCACAAGAGACAAGTTGTCATATTTGTCCTGAAAAAATTTGGATAGCCTTTCACCCAGATTTTCCCAAGTAGCAATAGAATCTACCGAAAGGGTTCTGAACCAATCAAGGGCTTTACCCTTGAGTGATGTAGCTAACAGCTTCAAAGCTACATCTTCTTCTATAACATGATGAACATTGCAAAGAGTTGAAACATCTCTGATGTGTTCAATGGTTGTTACTGATCCTTCTCCAATGAATGATGGTAAGCCTTTAAGATCAGCTAATGGAACATTATTGTGATTTGCAATCCTCAAAGAACTGCCTTGATTGAATGTGACAAATGGAAAATTCCTAGCCATTGCTTGATGTGGAGGAGCTTGTTGTGAATAGCTGGTGTAACAAATGGTTGAGAAGACTAAACTACCTTCCTTTGATAAGTCTTTAGATTCTGAGGAGTTACTATAGTACCACTTACAGATGCTCCGAGAATAGAATTATCTATAGATAAATTTTCAATACTTGGAAATTCTAATCTGGTATGATTAGGAACCTCTAGATCCTTAGGAAGATTGAGCTCCTCAATGATAACCTTGAGTTCTTCTGAATTTGCAGCTTGTCTTTCGAAAATAGGATTATCAAATGATGAGAAATCTGAATTCAAAGAAGTACCTCTTGGATCATGCAATGTTCTTGCACCTCTAGATGATCTTCCTCCCCTTCTGCTTGGTTGTAACTCTTGATACACAAAACCTTCCTTACTTGATCTCGTTGGAGTTCTACTCATTAAAAACCACACTTAGAGCTACAACTGAAATTTGAAACAACCATAAATATAACAGCTCAGAACTGAGAAGCAGTTTGTTGTCCCACTGAGTGTGCCAAAAACTATTCAGGCTTAGAATTGTTACCTTAAATAAAGCATTAAGGCAAAACAACAATTCTATCCTGACAATGGAAACCTCTCCTAGCTATGGGTAGACTATGAATGAAGAGGAATCTCTGGATTCTAGGCCGGCTCCTATAAAATATGGAATATCACTTTCCTGATCTACAAATTGTTGGGAAAAGGGAAAAGAATACTATAACTAAAAGATTAGGGTGATACACCAATGAATAATTCAGACTTTGCAAAAAGAGATGAAAATTCAATCCTGACTCACAAATGAAGATCTTAACACTCTGAATCTCTGCTCAACATATAGGTTAATAAATTCATGCTATCAGGGTTCTACCACAAATAGCTTGGATAATTAACAAACATGCATTTCTCATACAAGGCCTTGGAGCAGTTGATTATCTTGAAAAGGAACAAAAATTTATTCACTTCCTTTAGATAATAAATGATTTGACACTTGTTAGAAAAGATGAAAATAGGATCTAATATTGAAAATGAATACACAAATATGAGTCAAAGAATCTAGTTCATTCCTTCAAAAATGTGACAAAATGATTACAAAAATGGTCTTCAAAGCACTTAGGAATGATATGTTCACTATATGCCCTCTCTCCAAAATCTGCAACCCCTTAATTGATCATCAAAAATCAATTTTATATCCTCTCTATGCCTCG
The DNA here is from genome assembly GCA_027943335.1 of Chamaecyparis obtusa. Classification (NCBI taxonomy): domain Eukaryota; kingdom Viridiplantae; phylum Streptophyta; class Pinopsida; order Cupressales; family Cupressaceae; genus Chamaecyparis; species Chamaecyparis obtusa. Next base: position 46,297 of record BSBK01005075.1, read on the forward strand.
AATCCAAAAATCTAAGCTCATCAAAAATGCCCAATTTTAGCCTAAAAATGTGCCCAAAAATGTGCCACTAAGCAAGCTTTTCACAAACTTCCTCTAAATGCCTCTTCCCTAAATTTTTGGCCTAATATAAGGAATTAAATCCTTTTACAAAGAAAATTGCCAAAAATTATAAAAAAGAAATTAATATTAAATAAAAATTTAATATTAACTAACCTACCCTTATCTCCTAACTTAGATTAAGGACTCTAAGTGTAAATTATAAGCAAAGTGGGAAAGTTGACATGACTCTTCATCCACTTGAAATGCTATGCAAAAAACAAGGAGATAAGAACGCAAGGTGGCACCATGAACAGTTTTCAAGGCTCTGCAAGAACTGACATGCATTGAAGGCATTGAACTACTTGGAAGACTCCAAACAGTTATCTCATTTTTTATCTCGGCACTTGTGTTTTCTTCATTCTTCACAAAGAAGTTAAGGGAAATGAAACCCTAACATGCAGAAGCCTTCGAAAACTTCTTGAAGGAACTTTGTTTGACTGTAAGATGACTCCATTGTTGAACTCGAGCCCTCTCTATACTGAAGATCACCACTGCTTCTTCTCTGTTGGTATCTCAAATAGGGAACTCGGCATTTACTTCAAACTCAAGTTCAGTGAACTGTAAGTTTTCTAATGAACTCTCTGTTTATATTACGAAGCTCATTCTCTAGCATAAATATCATAAAGTTTTTCTTTAATACAGCATAGGTTATGACATCTTTTCATGTTATATGGAAGATCACTGTTATTTGAATTCAATAGATGACTATTGTTTAACTGTGAATCCATGAATAAGTCACAGTCGTGACTTTGATATGTGTCTTGCTTTATTGTTGAACTTGAACATGCCTTCAGAGGGCTTTTATTTTTTTGCACTTGCAATTGACCTAGACTATATCTCCACGGGCTCTACATATTTCCATCTAGGCTCAACTGTTGGTTTATCTTTTACATACCATATATGGGCTTGAAACTAATGAACCCAAAACTACTCAACACACTTTTATTTGCAAGCTGCTAATACACCCTTACCATGTATGATCATTTGCGACTGTTGTAAAACCATGAGTTTCATGTATGTAAACTAGAAACAGTCATAGGTTGTAACTGTAGGTTACCTTCATTTGATGAGTTTAAAACTTGTGAACTCGAGCTATATTATTACAGTCGTGGCTTGATATTAGATGTTAACAGTCACTATTGGTATCGGGTGACTAGTGTTCATTTGTTTCTTGCTCTGCTATTTGAACTTGAAGTTCACCTTCCTAACAGTCACTGTTGATATTGGGTGACTAAAATTCTTTTGTTTGATGAACACCAAAAGCTTGCTCTATCACTCATGGCACCCACTATTACTTTCTTACTTTGCTTCTTCTCTACTATGGGTTCGAATCTTATGAACCCGAAACTGTTCAACACACTTTTATCGCAATTGTGAATACATCTTTATGATGTATGACATTCATGACTGGCATAGAACCGTGAGCTTCATATTTATAAATTAGTAACAGTCATGGGTTTTCAACTGTTGTTATTTTTATTTGGCACATAAGGCCATGACTGTTACTAATTTAACAGAGTTCTTCAATTCACTAAAGAAAAATAATCCTTCACACTTTTTGATAACTGGAAGACTAGTATGTAACTTGTGGGTCTTATTTGAAAGTGACTGTTACACATTTTCCCTTGAAAGCTTGAATTCACTAAATAAGAATGAACTTGGTTTAGTGAACTTACTGATATATCAAAAATTGATTGCTCTAATCATTTGCTTATTTAGACCTTGCTCGAGCTTTTATTGGTGAACATTTCACCTTTCACTGTTGTAACATAAAGCTGATTGTTTGTTAAGTTCATACATTTCACTAAATAAGAATGAACTTGGTTTAGTGAACTTACTGATATATCAAAAATTGATTGCTCTAATAATTTGCTTATTTAGACCTTGCTCGAGCTTTTATTGGTGAACATTTCACCTTTCACTGTTGTAACATAAAGCTGATTGTTTGTTAAGTTCATATATTCACAGTTATGTGGTCATTTGAAATCATAGAACTTGATTTAACAGATTTACCATAGCTTGTACACAAACTGTGATTATAGCATAGAGCATCCAAATTGTTTCACTTTGCTGACATGAATAAAACCTATGTAATCAACAGCTATAAATTTGATGAACCGGTGAACTCGTTTCTTTGCAAACCATATATGATGAGCTTGGCAATGATGGACAGGTTCTCCAGGAAACCATGAAAACACCTCTTAATGACTTACTAAAGTTCCAAGGTTATGAGTGAAAAATGTTAAAGATATAATTTGTTATAAATAAAACCATTGCATCTTTCACTCACAACCTTCGCAAACCTTAGAAGGTGATTGTGATTGAGAGATGCTCAACACAACTATTATTATTCCCACAGCAGATAAGTAGCTCTCTACTTTATGATATTCCACTACTAGCTACACAAACTCTATTCTAGTTTATACATATTTTCCACTTTATGTTCAGCTTGCATCCTGTAGCTTTGTCCACTATATATAATTCTCATTCATGCTGAATCTGCACTTAATATGATAAGTACAACAAGATAAAAATGTTTGTTCACTATTAATGAAGTTTGAGAATGGGCTCATGACATTCAAAAACATCAGAATGTTAACTAATGAGGTTTGAACATGGGTTCATGACACTCAATAAAAACAAACTGAAAACACTTTATGATTTTATGGTTTAATCTTGAAACACTCTTTTGTATTCAGCAACAAATATGTTTATATCTTGAAAATGTACTTTTGAAACAGTAAGGACATACTTGTACTAGTATTTATGCAGCATCATTTGTATCTTTAACTGGAAAGTTGGCAATCATTGGCATTTCTTGTAGCACTCTTATCATGGAAACCAAATTGATCTACATCTTTGACCATGACTGAATATGAAAACTAGTCAACTATTATCTGCAAGATAATCTGTCAAGCTTTCAAATAACATCATTATGAAATACATAATCTAAAAAAGTTTTCTCAGTTTGAAACATACTAAGTGTCTTTAATTCAGACACCTGGTTAACATAAGGACAACATACACCACAATAATCATTAGTAGCAAAAGGTTTCATGTCAGAAACAAGTCCCTTTAATACTACCTTACAATGAGTGTCAGTGTACATTTCCTTAGTACATTTAATTTTCTAGATTGATATGCAGTATTGAAAACTTGATTTCTACAGTATGTTATTTGTTTCTTATGTATTGCTTAGATCCATCATGATCTAACCATATTTTTTTCTCTTATGCAGATGGAACCCTAAAGACCTAGATGCACATGGAGACTCGAACTCATGAAGACCTAAATACAGAGACCTAGCAGACAACCAGCTGACACAAACCAGTACAAAAGGCAATGCATGGGACCCCTATTCCATACTTCAGTCTTTCTTTTAATTCTACAATGTACTCTATTATTGATGAAACATGGAACAAGAAGGACATTTGTATATCACATTCAGTTTGAAAGCACAATGTAATGATTATTTATGAATTTTGGAAATTTTTTGGAATGATAATCAATACTTAGAGTACAATAATGACATCTAGAATGAATGCAATAAGGACATGTAAACTAACAAAACCTGCAAGGCAATGTTAATTAGACCAACAAAATGCAAGCTTTTCCTACTAATGCTTATTGTATTGTATGTTGGATTTTTAAGTAACACTTCTAATGTTGACTCTTGGACTTGCCTTATGGTGCAAAAATTTGAGTTTTGAATGGTACATGCAACCAGAGAAAGAAAATAATTAATTAGGGTGAATTATGAAGCAGAGTTAGAAAAAAGGTACTTAGAGATTAAGAGATTGACAATCAATCTACAATATATGGTTGATATGGAAAGCCAACTAAGAATTTATAGGCAACCTAGCTAGGTGTATGTCATGTATATATAGGAATTGATTTATGTTTTCAAATTAGTCAACTCGTTAGAAAATTTCCTATTTTTATAATTACTCCTCAATCATTCTATTTGCTTACTCTAAGGCCACACAAGAAATAGAGGACCAAATGTGTAAGTTTTATCTTCACAATTGGGGATCCCCTTAAAATGTAAACTAGATATGTAGGATAATTTCATCTCAAGGTTCTTACATATTGCCCTAGGAATGAGATGGAAAGGGAAGAATTGTTTCTCACATATCAAGAGGGAGAAGTCACACCATTTCCATATTAGATGATAATTAAATTTTCCAGGGAAGATTGTAGATGAATGGGTTGATCTAATTAACAGAAAGTAAGTGGCTTGGAAGATTGTCTCATGTAGAGAAAAGGAATATCATAGGTTCATAGAATTGGTGGCTAAGAAAAGAAAAGAAATAAAGGAGCATTGTCAAAACTGATAGAGTTAACTTACCCTAGAACTCAAAGAAAAGAGTCTTACTCAATCTAAAATTGCATTAAGTTATACTCTCAATAAAATAGAAACATTAAAGCTTAATGATATGATGAGGTTCCATGATTCTCACTCATCTTTCATCCCCTAGTCCTCCTATATCTAGTTCCACATTGGTTGGGAAGGAAGCTTTGGATATGGAAAACAAAAGAAAATGGTGGGAGGAGATCACAAGGTAAAATAGTTTCTATATAACACATGGAATTGGAATTAGTGAGTACATAGATTATAGGCATGATGTGATATATTTTAATCTTAGACCCTATTTTACTTGAGAAAGGCCAAAAGTTTAGTTTAGGGTAGTGTTGAGTTTTGCAATTGGTATTATTTTAGTTGCTTTATCTTTACTTCCATTTAACTTTTAAGTGTTTTATGACTATACCTTGGACCATGCTTTCACTTGATAAGTTGCATAAATAGCTACCAATGTTAGAGTTGTGCCCACCTAATAGCCATATAGATCTATAAGGAAACTAAAACACCACCTAGATAGACTTTGCAATAGGATCCACAAGAATGGCCCTATATATTAGGATCTGTAGGTGTTGACCTATATTGTCTTAAAATGGAAGCACTTCCATGTTAAGAGTGTTTAGCCCTCTGAGTAAGTGGTTTAGGGTCATGATTGGCATCTTTTCATTCTCCCTTGTCTTCCACTTCTTCTCTGCACTTGATTTCTTCATTCTAGGTGAAATTAAGGTTAAGGTCTTAAGGACTTTCCTGACTTTCCTCCTTCCATGGCTCCATTTTCTAGGTAGGATTCAGAAATGAGACCTCCTATTCCTTCATCACATCATTCAGAGGATTTTCTATCTATTCCAGACACTGGGTCCTGATCTGACATCAAATTTTGCATTTCTAGCATCTCCAAGAACCTTTTCTACAAATCCTGACAAAGTTAGGGTTTTAAGTCAAAGTCAACCTCGACCCTGACCAAGTTAGGGTCTACCTTGACCTTGACCTCTTCCTACCAAAATTTTAAAGTTTCATTTCCCGCTAATTTGGCTTTCGGGAAAATTATTTCTCCGCCTCCGGGTCAGCTGTTTCAGGCTCCGAAACGTTAAATCCTTTAATGATATTTAATCAAGGTATATTTTCTAAAGGTGAGGACCTAATTGGGATTTAATTCTTCAAGGTGGCCCATCTAGAGGAGTGTTCCCTAGATCGCTATAAAAGGAGGCCTTCCTCTCTCATTTTCATATCACATTCACATCTCATCTCAAGCAATCAAGCTCTCAAGTTCTCAAGGCATTCATTCAAGCATTCAAGTCTTCTTCTTCATCCAAGTTCTCCATTGAAGATAAAGGATTCAATCATTCAAGATATTGAAGGGATTTGGCTCAAGATCTATCATTCAAACCCTAGATCTAGCCACCATGGTGGTGTGATCTTCCTTCAAGATCCTTTGTTCATCTTCAAGATCCATATCATTGTTTCCTCAAGGTGGATTTCAAGCATACGATCATGGAAGTTTGATAATGTTATGTTCAAGCTTTCATATCTACATATTTGATTACATTCCAAATACATTAGCATAGCTATTGAATTGCATAGCTTCATTGTTAGATTCATTTCTACTACTTGCTAGCATTCTCCTATTTCAATTTCAATATTAAGGTTGATTCCAAACTGGGGTTTGACCAAGGCAAACCCCCCCAAACAAACAACAAAAAACCATTTTTATTGCAGGTACAAGTGTGGAATCTCATATCTGAGAGTGAATTTGGATACCCTTTTCGGCAATCTTTCAAGATCTATGAACAGAATCGAAATCAGACTTCAAATAAATAATGTGGTCTTTGAAAGGTCAAAGTCAACCTGTGTGAATTTGGAGAAAAGATTTATGGGTTTTGTCTGCCTCGGCATTTCCAGTCCAAAATAGGTGACAGAATCTTTAGAAAGTTCATACAGAAGCCAGAATTCAGCATTTTCCAGATCTTCCCTAATTCAAGGTTAGTATTTGCGCTTCAATTATTTCAGATTTCAAGCTTAATCCAACTATAGGGAAGTATAGGGTTTCTCTCTCTCTTGCATATTCTTCATAGATTGATTCAATTGTGTATTAACCTCTTGGTTGATCAAATTGGATCTCTCTTTTGGGAATTTGGATTTAGAAGTGAATCTTACATTTTCCCCACACACATACACAAATAGTGGTGATTCCAAAACACTACTATTCATTTTGGTGAACCTGACTAGCTTACTCTCTTTCTTTTTGGTGTTAGATTTACATTTTGCTCTTGCATCTATACTTCAAAAATTCAAAAAAAATTATATATTGCATAAAATACAAAAACATATTTCTTGCATTTTTTATCATGAAGATTGTTAAGATGTTTTGGTGCATAATCCTGTTTGTTATTACTCGTCTTCTAGCATCTATTTAAAATGCATATGATGTTTATGAGGGTATTATTCATTTCATAACATTGATGACCCTTCACTTTGCTCTTGCTTATGCTTTTGTGAAGTTGACTGATACTAGTCTACCTACATTTAAAACTTTTCTTAGGGATTTATGTGGTAGCCTTATTCATCTTTTGGATTATGTGAATAATTTGGTAGATGATACACCATCTCCTAATCTTCCTAATCTTCATCCTAATCCTAATCTTCCTATTCTAATACTTGATTCTCCATCTGTTAATCCTCGCTCTTCCCGTACTTATGATGGGATTCAGGCTATGGTGCAGGATGTAGATGTGCAAGATTTCTTTGATTTACCTCCTCTTGTTCAGGATGATATTCAAGGACAGGATAAAGAAACTTCTTCCAAACCTATTATCCCACCTTATACGACCTTTACTCATGAACATGATAAACAATCACCTCCTGTAGAAGCTTTGCATGATATGTACACTACTAGATATAATATGGTGACTAAACAAGGCTATAAAGGTTTAGGGTTAGGAGTTAATGAACATGGTATTAAATTTCCCATTAATATACCTCCTAAACCGGATATATGTGGTGTTGGAACTTCTAAATCTCAAGTCAAGTTAAGTGGTGTGGATCTTCGTACTCCCCTTAACGCTCATCTCTCTACACCTCTAATGCATAATCCTAACACTCGTCAAGAAATTGCTAAGATAGTATATGTGGAGTTAATGAATTCTAAGAAGGAAATATTTAGACCTATACCTTTTGATGCTTTGTATAAATTTAAATGTCCTTTCCACTATCGTAATACTCATTTGCTTGCCAAGTGTAACAACTTCAAATTATATGTTAGTGATAGGGCTGCGCGCGGTATTATACCTTTTTCTCACATCGTCTTACAACTTAATCATAATTTTGATATAGGGGATTCTCCTCCATTAGAGCTGGAGTAAATGTGCCTATCCTCTTGTCTCATGACTGGGGGGCAAGAGGCATCATTTTATCCAGTCTCTTAGGATCCATTAGGTCTTTTTATTAAGATTTAATTGGTATTATTTATGTTTCCTTCTTCCATAGTCTTGCATGATGTTTTTATCCATTCCTAGGAATTATATTTTCCTCTTAGGAAATCTTTTCTAGGACATGTGTTTTGTAAAAATATCCCTTGTCTTTCATCCCTTGAGGGGCAAGGTTCTTCCTTCCTTCTCTTTTTTTTTTTTCTAAGGGAACGTCTTTCCTTAGCTTAAGTGGTATTTGTTTATATTGCAATATTATTTCATCATATTGATAGATATTTTGACTATGGATAACCTTCTTACATGAGAAGTTGTTTCCCTAGGTCGTCACTTCTTCTCTATGTTGCAAATTATGTTCTTTATAAACTTTTACCCTTGCTTTGGTGTTAAGGTTGTTTCCCTTATTCCAAAGATTCCTCTTGCTCTTCTTCACTGGGGGCTTGATGATTGAATCTTTGTTCCTGCCTTTTGAAAGATGATATCTTATCTAAATGCACTCTTCTTTGGTGGAGGTCTTGGCAATAAGATCTTTTTCCTTGAGGGTCCTTTTCCATAAGTGACATATCCTTTTCATGATTATTTATACTCTTGGATGTAGGGGTCAATATCTCTCACTAAGGATATATTATACATTGTTGTAAATAGGATATCTCCTTGCTTTGTGAAGTAGGTATCCTCTTCCATCTTTGTTCCTACACTTGGGGGGCAAGGATGCCTTATCCTTCTTTTCTATCTTCAAAAATTCACACATGGAGTCACAAATACAGGTTGTGAGTTTGCTAGAAGTACTTTAGCCTTGGAGGCTTGGTATGATTTTCTATCTTATTCACATCTATGCATTTTTATTTCATCCGGTATTCTCTTCTTCTCAAGGGATTCACCTCTTTCCTTGGTTAAGTAGTATCTATCTATTATGTGATATCCAATCATGCATAAAAATTATGGTTTGTATTTTCAGACCTATGTCCTTTATGCAAACCTTATTTGTTGTTAGAAATTGGGTTTCCATGGTTGATATATCTCTCACCTTGGAAACTAAATAGTGTGCTATCCCTCATTAAGGGTTACTTTCTTTTCACTTCTTTCATGATATCTTTTACATTCATCCCTTCCATGGCCTCATAGGAGCTATGACCTTCTTAGCTTAGATTGGGTGTTGTCTATGGATATTGTCTTGATGTTGAAGAAGGCTTTATCCTTGTTCTTTTATTTCCTTAACATGTCAAAATAGTATGTTTTTTCCATTTTAAGGAGGGGGGCATATATAGGGCCTCCCTTGTACTATAGTTTTTTTTATATGCTAAATCTTGGAAGGAAATGCACATAAGTTGCTAAATCCTGAAAAGACACACATCCATATGCTAAATCTTCTGATGGTAATGCACATAAGTTGCTAAATCCTAAGGAGACACATTTTTCAAAAAATTTCAATATGCTAAATCCTCTGAAGGTAACGCACATAAGTTGCTAAATCCTGAAGGGACATGCATTTCCAGTTTCAAATATGCTAAATCTTGGAAGGTAACGCACATAAGTTGCTAAATCCTAGGAAGACATGCATTTCATATTCATAGTGATACAAGAAGGTGGATCTATGGATATTCTAGAAGCCATCAAAAGATGCATTACAATTGCAAGCACAGTTTATGGGTGAACCTGTTGGGCTCTCCCTCCAGGGTGATTCATGGTAAGGTAGGCATCTTACTGGGTGAGGTAATCACTTTCTCTTTTCTCTCTTTTCACTTTCATGCTAGTAGGACTGGATCATGAAGCTATGTTGTCTATAGTGTTTCTCTTGTCTTTCTTATGTAATCATTTATGCTTTTATGATAGCTTTCCAAATATGATATTAGTATGAGGAATATTTCTTAGCGAGGTTTCTTATGCTAATTGATTTGGGTTGTTTAGTACTAACCCTTCTTTTGTATACTCTCATGTATGTATGTTGAGTTAGAATCCTTGGTTAGGGCACTTTCAACTTCAGCTAAGTGTTATTTTATCTCATTTTGAATCCACTGGGATCTCTTCTCTCTTCTCCTTTACCAAGAGTTTGCATTGAATCCATACTCTTACTAAAGTGGGGGCTTAATGTATCATCTTAAAATGGAAGCACTTCCATGTTAAGATAATTTAGCCCTCTAAGTAAGTGGTTTAGCATCATGATTGGCATCTTTCCATTCTCCCTTATCTTCCACTTCTTCTCTGCACTTGATTTCTTCATTCTAGGTGAAATTAGGGTTAAGGTCTTAAGGACTTTCATAATTTTCCTCCTTCCATGGCTCCATTTTCTAGGTAGGATTCAGAAATGAGACCTCCTATTCCTTCATCACATCATTCAGAGGATTTTCTGTCTATTCCAGACACTGGGTTCTGATCTGACATCAAATTATGCATTTCTAGCATCTTCGGGAACCTTTTCTACAAATCCTGACAAAGTTAAGGGTTGAGGTCAAAGTCAACCTCAACCCTGACCAGGTCAGGCTTGACCTCGACCTTGACCTCTTCCTTCCAAAATTTCAAAGCTTCATTTCCTGCTAATTTGGCTTTCGGGAAAATTGTTTCTCTGCCTCTGGGTCGGTTGTTTCAGGCTCCAAAATGGTAAATCCTTTAATGATATTTAATCAAGGTATATTTTCTAAAGGTGAGGACCTAATTGGGATTTAATTCTTCAAGGTTTCCCATCTAGAGGAGTGTGCCCTAGATCACTATAAAAGGAGGCCTTCCTCTCTCATTTTCATATCACATTCACATCTCATCTCAAGCAATCAAGCTCTCAAGTTCTCAAGGCATTCATTCAAGCATTCAAATCTTCTTCTTCATCCAATTTCTCCATTGAAGATCAAGGATTAAAGCATTCAATCTATTGAAGGGATTTGGCTCAAGATCTATCATTCAAACCCTAGATCTAGCCACCATGGTGGTGTGATCTTCCTTCAAGATCCTTTGTTCATCTTCAAGATCCATATCATTGTTTCCTCAAGGTGGATTTCAAGCATACGATCATGGAAGTTTGATAATGTTATGTTCAAGCTTTCATATCTACATATTTGATTACATTTTAAATACATTAGCATAGCTATTGAATTGCATAGCTTCATTGTATGATTCATTTCTACTACTTGCTAGCATTCTCCTATTTCAATTTCAATATTAAGGTTGATTCCAAACTGGGGTTTGACCAAGGCAAACCCCCCCAAAAAAACAACAAAAAACCATTTTTATTGTAGGTACAGGTGTGGAATATCATATCTGAGAGCGAATTTGGATACCCTTTTCGGCAATCTTTCAAGATCTGCGAACAGAATCAGAATCGGACTTCAAATAAATAATGTGGTCTTTGACCTTTTAAAAGGTCAAAGTCAACCTATGTGAATTTGGAGAAAAGATTTTTGGGTTTTGTCCACCTCAGCATTTCTAGTCCAGAACATGTGACGGAATCTTCAGAAAGTTCATACAGAAGCTGGAATTCAGCATTTTCCAGATCTGCCCTAATTCAAGGTTAGTATTTGCACTTCAATTATTTCAGATTTCAAGCTTAATCCAATTATAGGGAAGTATAGGGTTTCTCTCTCTCTTTCATATTCTTCATAGATTGATTCAATTGTGTATTAACCTCTTGTTTGATCAAATTGGATCTCCCTTTTGGGAATTTGGATTTAGAAGTGAATCTTACATTTTCCCCACACACATACACAAATAGTGGTGATTCCAAAACACTACTATTCATGACCTAATATAATTGATGAAAATATTTGATAACTTTATTTTCAAAGGAATTAATGTAAATAGGATCTAAAGGAGCTTGCAGAATGATATTATTGTAATTAATTAATTTATTAGTAATGTTTCTTGCATGTTTCTATATTCTTGCCTATCAATTGAGTTAGAGTTCAAACATGATGGAGACTCCTATTAGTTAGTTGTTGATATTTAGTTTTGTAAGAGAATAATTCACCCTTGATGCAAAGGAGATGTAGCATGTGTGATGCAAAGTGGGCAGTAGGAAGCTTGAAATAGTGATGATGGTTAAGGGATGGTACCCTTATATACCCAAATTATAGAGTTAAGTGCCCTAACCTATCACAAGTGTATCATGGATAAGGAATAAGGTTATCACAACCTTGAAACCCCAAGGGAAATCTAATCACTAGGTTGTACTAAGTCCCAAATACCAATAACCAAGATTGGCTATGAAGCATTATTAACCCAATTTAGGAATAATTCCCCATGAAATGACTAGTAGGACTAGGGGTGACCTACACTCATGGATCTAGCCTATTTAGGTCCTATTCAAATAGTTCCAATGGTTCTTTCACTCAAAAGCAACCCATACAACATAGTTGCTTCAAAAACCCACAACTAGGCTTGTAGCCCTTCCTAGAAGAGATTTTGATCCTAGACCAAACTACTTCCATGCAATGTATTGAAAAATTTGGATATTTAGATACCCTTTTGGGCTTTAGGCATCATTTCCAATCACCAAGATGTAAGACTGAAAGTAAGGTAGGAAAACACCTAATCTAGGCAAGCCAATTAGGCCCAATTAGGTTTGTAATTGCACAAGAAGTTCTATTTCCTCTTAACCAATGCCCAAAAAACTTATGGTAACATGTGAGGGCATAAAAAAGAACTCTAAATCCTAAATTTGAAGTCTTGGAGAATCCCCAACAAATAGTTATGTTGATTGTACTCAGTCGCTTGTAGGTGCACACATAGGGATGTACACTAGGGCATCATGGAAAATCCATCTCCCTACAAGCTACCACCTCTATCCTACATAATCTTAAATTACATAGAAAAAACTTGAATTCCACCAAGAGGCATCAAATTCCCATTGTGTAATCGATTAGGATACACAAAACCAATAGAAACCTTGGTTTTAGGAATATAATCTAGGCAGTCTGGCCAAAACCTTGATAAATTCCAAACTAGAATTGATCAAAGCATGAAATCAATTGAAAATGAAGGTGAATTCATATTAAAAACTTTTGGTTTCAGAATATCATGCCCTCCTATCCATACCATTCCATACACTCCAATTATCCTCAGGATTTGCAGAGAAATGGTTGTATTTTATTGATTTAAAATGCCAAATTACATCATCTTACCTTCCACCCACCTGGTAGGGCTTATGAAGGCCTCCCTTGTCAGTTTACAACTGATTTTCAAACCATATGACTGTTGGGGGGTTGTTTACAACTTTTTAGCATCTTTCTTTCCTAGGTGACCAAAATTGGTCCAAACCTAAGTCTAATGATCCAACATGGATCCAAACACTTGAAATATGAAAATATGAAAAATCCTAAGATATTAGGCCCTTTGACCATCTTTGACCATAGTTTACCAAGGGCTTATAACTGTGCCAATCTTGGAACTAGGTCTTTCAATTTGGTCTAGATGCCTAGATGATAGATCTAACCTATTCTAGATGTTCCTAGGACTTTGATGAATCATCATTTATTATGGGTGCTCCTGCACCATACTCCCCTTGACTTTTTGAACTCAAGTTCCCTCTTGAGGGTAATTGCTCCACCAAAGTTCCAAGTTTCTTGATTTGGTCTTCATTCATCCAAGTTGCATCTATGTTGGGGAGTCCTTTCCACTTGACTAGGTACTACATATACTTCTTGCTTATGGTCTACTTCAGCAACTTGATGTCCAATATTGCCTCCAACTCAACTAGTTTTCTTTGAGGGAGGTTAGTGACATAGTCTTCATCATTCATATATGCTTGCTCACCTTGTTCATTTTGTTGAATCTGTTATACCTTTGTAGGGGGTGAGGTCTGCAACATTGAAAATTTGAGATATTTGCAAGGTGGGGGGAAGAGAGATCTCATATGCATTTTCACCCATTTTGTTGAGTATAATGCATGGTCCTACTTTCTTCATGTGAAGTTTGGAACATCTACCCTTAGGTAGTCTCTCTTTCCTCAAGAATGCCCATACCTTGTCTCCAACTTTGAAGTGGATTTCCCTTCTTCGTTTGTCAACATGTTCCTTGTATTTCAAAGTGGATCTTTGTAATGCTTCTTTTAACTCATGCTGCACTTTTGTAATAAGCTCTGCCAGCTCTTCTCCTTGAGCACTGATTTTGAAATTAGATGGTAGTTCTACTAGGTCCAATGGTCCTTTGGAATGAAGGTCATATACTGCTTGGAAGGGGGTCTTACCAGTTGACATGTTCATGGACTCATTGAATGCAAACTCTGCTTGGGGCAAGAGTAGATCCCAACTCTGAGCATATTGTTTGGTTAGGCATCTTAGGAGATTTCCTAAGGATATATTTACCACCTTAGTCTATCCATCATTTTGTGGGTGATAGGCAAAGTTGTAGGTTAGATTAATTCCAAGCTTCTTGAAAAGTGTCCTCCAAAATTGGCCTTGAAACTTCACATCCTTGTCAGATAAAATTATTTGTGGTAAACCATGGATCCTAACTACCTCTTTAAAGAAAAGATGTGCAATGTGATAAGCATCATTTTTGCTTTTACATGGTACAAAATGGACCATTTTACTAAATCTATCCACTATCACAAAAACACTATCAAAACCTTATTTTGTTCTTGGTAGTCCCATGACAAAATCCATGGAGATATATTCCCAAGGCCTTGTGGGAATTGGTAAGGGTTGATATAACCCCTAATTTGTTGATACACCTTTAGCTTGTTGACAGATGATACAAGTCTCTATGAACTTTTTAATATCATTGTTCATCTTTGGCCAAAAATAACTCCTTTTCATCATGTCTATTGTCATGTCGATGCCAAAGTGTCCTCCTAGACCACCATAGTGTTTCTCCCTTATTATATTTATCCTCATTGAACATTTGGGTATGCATAGTTGATCTCCTTTGAATAGGAGTCCATTCTAAATTAGGTATTTAGAAAAATCAGTATGGTATCTTCCAACCATCTTTGTGCAAACTTGAAAAATATTTGCAAAATCAGGATCATCAGGGTATAGGTGCTTCAGGGAATCAATTCCCACACTTTGAAGTTTTACTTCTTAAACCAGACCAACCCTCCTACTAAGAGCATCTGCCACCTTATTTTTCAAACCCTTCTTGTGTTTGATGTTGAAGGTGTAGGCCTACAACTGCTCTATCCATTTAAGATGTCTGACAGGGAGCTTTTCCTATGAATTGAGAAAGCTTAATGCATGGTTGTCAGTATATACCACAAATTCTTTGGGAATTAGATAGTGCATCCATTTCTTGAGGGCTTAGACCATGGCATAGAGTTCCAAGTCATAGGTTGAGTACTTCCTTTTGGCCTCATTTAATGTCTCAGAGAAGAAAACCATCGGCTTACCCTCTTGGCTTAGGACTACACCTATGGCCAAATTACTTGCATCTGTCTCCACAGTGAAGACCTTGTTGAAATCAAGGAGAACCAAGATAGGGTATTGGGAAACTCTATTTTTCAAGTATTGAAATGCATCAGTTCCTTCCTTTGTCCAAGAAAACTTATTCTTCCTACCTCTTTTAATGGTGTCAAGCATTGGTGCACACACATGACTAAATTTTTTGATAAACTTTCTATAGAAGGTGGCAAGTCCATGGAAGCTTCTTACATCACCTTGGTTTTTTGGTGGAGGCCAATTGATGATTGCTTCAACCTTCTTAGGGTCCATCTTGAGGGTACCTTGTGAGATCACAAATCCTAGGAATACAAGTTCCTTCTTCATAAACATGCACTTTTCCAAGTTGATCACCAACTTGTGTCGATTAAGTCTCCTTAGTACCTAGTCCACATGATCAAGATGCTCCTCCTTTATATGACTGAATATTAGTATGTCATCAAGGTAAATAACAAGAAATTTGCCAATAAAATCAATGAATATCTCATTCATAAGTCTCATAAAAGTACTAGGGGCATTGCTTAACCCAAAGGGCATTACTAACCATTCAAACAAACCTTCAGTATTTTTGAATGTTGTCTTCCATTCATCTCCTGGTTTGATCCTAATCTAATGGTAACTAGACTTCAAGTCTATCTTGGTGAAGTAGCAAGCACCTCTTATTTGATCCAATAGATCCTCAATTCTGGGCATGGAGAATCTATATCTTATAGTGATCTTGTTTAGGGCTCTACTGTCAGTGCACAACCTCCATTTACCATCCTTTTTAGGGGATAAGACTAATGGCACAGCACGAGGACTGAGACTTTTTTGAATGAGTCCCTTCTCCAATAATTCACTAACTTGTTTTGCAATCTTTGCATGTTGTACTAGTTTCATCTTGTATGGGGCCTTGTTAGGCAAGGATGAACCAAGTATCAAGTCAATTTGGTGACTGATATCTCTTAAGGGAGGAAGGCTTGTGGGAAGATCAGTAGCAATGACATCACTATACTATTGCAAAAAGTCTTGTATCTCCTTTGGTATAGGATATTTATCCTTTGAAGTTATGTGTTCCTTTGGTTTGAAAACTAATATGAAACCTTGGGCATCAAGTTCTTTCAAGACTTTCAACATTTCTTTCTCCCCCATGGTTACAACAATAGGCTCTACTTTGGGATCAAGCAAGGGTTTCATGGTGAAGGTTACACCATTCCTATTTATGGTGTAGGTATTCTTTTTTCAATGATGGATGGCATCAACATCATATTGCTAGGGTCTACCTAGAAGCATATGAGAGGCATCCATTTCCACAACATCACAGAGTACTTTATCCTTAAAATTTTCTAAGGAAAACTCTACCCATGCTTATTCAGTTACCAAAGTTTATTGACCCTTTTTTAGCCAAGAGACATGATATAGAAAGGGGTGGGGTTTCTTAGGTAATTTGATTTTTTCTACCATTTTAGAAGAAACAAGATTTTTAGTTGAGCCTAAATCAATCAATAAGTTACATACCTTGCCTTGGCACTTGATCTTTGTCCTGAATAGATTCTTCCTTTGGGGTGGTTCTTGGGTGTGAGGGATCTGCAAAAATACTTGTCTCATCATCAAACATGTTCCTTCCTTAGGTACAAGGTCCATGTTATCAGATTGTTCTTCTTCCACAAGTTGAGTTCTTCTCTCCCCTTGATTGTTAGTCCTCTTCTCCAAGCACTTTCCCGCATGGTGTCCTACCTAATTATAGTTGTAACATGTGAGAGGGTCATTGCCTCTTCCTCTGCCTCTATTAAAAGACTTTCCTCCTCTGTAGTTCCCTTTGGAACTTTGTCCTCCCTTATCCTTATTCTGATCAATAGGCTTGTTTCCACTACATTGTCCCTTGTTCCAAGACTTGTTCTTAGGCTTGAAGTTCTTATTGTTTTCTTTGCCCTTGCTAAAATCTTGCTTCCTCTTCCATTTCTCCTCTACCTTGAGTTCCATTTGATAGCACTTGTTGACCTTTGTAGGGTAGTGTAGGCTAAGTTCCTCTTGAATGGATACTTTCAAACCATTCATATACCTTGCTATTTTTTCTTCTTCATCGTCTACCACATTTGTCTTCATACATAGTTTTAGGAACTCCTCGGTGTATGAGCCTACATCCATGTCTTTTTTCTTTAATCTTTTCTTCCTCCTATGGAGTTGTACCCCATAATCTTTAGGCACATAAGTCTCTTTGAGCAGTGTTATCATCTTGTTCCATGAGTTTATCATGCTTCTCCCATTCTTCACCCTCTCTATTTGGATGAAGTTCCACCAAGTTAGAACTTCTCCCTTCAACTTGGATCTTGCCATCTTTACCCTCTACTTTTCAGGGATGTCTTCACATTCAAAGAATGTTGTCAAGGCTTCTATCCAGCCCAAAGCCAAATCTGCATTCATCTTACCATTGAAAATTGGTAAGTCTATCTTCTCCTCTGTGATCCTTCTTCCCATGGACTTCAAGGCATCTATGAGAGGTCTTTGTTATACAAGGATGTTCTAATCAGAGGTTTCTTCCTCCTCTTCACTCCCTTCTTCCTTACCAAACTCATCCTCTTTATCCTTATCTAACTTCTTCTCAAGTTCTTGGAGCCTCTTAGTTAAGGCTAGATTTTATGCCCTTTGTTCTCTCACCAGCTTTGCTAATTCAATATTTTTGACCCTTGCAAGGATCTCATCATCCTCAGGAGAAGAGATAGCTTTGATACCACTTGATGCAAAGTGGGTAGTAGGAAGCTTGAAACAGTGATGATGGTTAAGGGATGGTACCCTTATACACTCAAATTATAGATTAAAGTGCCCTACACCTATCACAAGTGTAGCATGGACAAGGAATAAGGTTATCACAACCTTCAAACCCCAAGGGAAACCTAATCACTAGGTTATACCAAGTCCCAAATTACAATAACCAAGATTGGCTATGAAGCACTATCAACCCAATTTAGGAATAATTCCCCATGAAATGACTAGCAAGGCTAGGGGTGATCTACACTCATGGATCTGGCCTATTTAGGTCCTATTAAAATAGTTCCAATGGTTATTTCACTCAAAAGAAACCCATACAACATAGTTGCTTCACAAACCCACAACTAGGCTTGTAGCCCTTCCTAGAAGAGATTTTGATCCTAGACCAAAATACTTCCATGTAATGTATTGAAAAATTTAGAGATTCAGATACCCTTTTGGGCTTTAGGTATCATATCCAAGCACCAAGATGTAAGATTGAAAGAAAGGTAGGAAAACACCTAATCTAGGCAAGCCAATTATGCCTAATTAGGTCTACAATTGCACTAAAAGTGATATTTCCTCTTAACCAATGCCAAAAATAATTATGGGAACATGTGAGGGAATATAAAAGGACTCTAAATCCTGAATTTGAAGTCTTGGAGAATCCCAAACAAATAGTTATGCTGATTGTACTTAGTCACTTGTAGGTGCACATGTAGGGATGTACACCTAGGGCATCATGGAAAATCCATCTCCCTACAAGATACCACCTCTAACCTGAATAATCTTAAATTACATAGACAAAAATTGAATTCCACCAAGGGGCATCAGATTCCCATGGTGAAATCGATTAGGATACACAAAACCAATAGAAACCCTGGTTTTAGGCCTACAATCCAGGCAGTCTGGCCAAAACCTTGATAACTTCCAAAGTAGAATTGATCAAAGCATGAAATAAATTGAAAATGAAGGTAAATTCATAGTACAAACTTTTGGTTTCATAATATCATTCCCTCCTATCCGTACCAGTCTGTACACTCCAATTGTCCTCGGGATTTGTAGAGAAATGGTTGTATTTTATTGATTTAAAATGCCAAATTACATCATCTTACCTTCCACCCACCTGGTAGGGCTTATGAAGGCCTCCCACACTATTTTAAAATTTATTTTCAAACCATATGACCTTTGGGGGGTTGTTTACAACTTTTAACAAAAGTTGTCAAAGTTGCAAAGCAACTTTCACAACTTTTTAGCATATTTCTATCTTAGGTGACCAAAATTGGTCCAAACCTAAGTCTAATGATCCAACATGGATCCAAAAACTTGAAATATGAAAATATTCAAAACCCTAAGATATTAGGCCCTTTGACCATCTTTGACCATAGTTGACCAAGGGCTTATAACTGTGCCAATCTTGGAACTAGGTCTTTCAATTTGGTCTAGATTCCTAGATGATAGATCTAACCTATTCAAGATGTTCCTAGGACTTTGATGAATTGTCATTTATTATGGGTTCTCATGCACCAATGTTTCTCTTGTATAATTTAAGATGTAATTAAGCATGCACTTGTAGACTATGTATAAAGTCTAGTTTTGTCAATAGTTGGAGGATTGACAAATTTATATGTTTTGTACTTAGATTCTACCGATATTTTTGATTAATTAAGAAGTTACTACTACTATCTATTAATTAATTCTTTAGAGGAATAAAATAAATGATTGGATAATGTGTTTATTTAAGGTTATTTTTGAATGTGAGGTTACATCTCCTCAAGTAAGGGTCATTTGAGATAGTGTAATTATCTTGTAGTTAGTTCCATTTATTTAACATTAGTTATATTGTTTACTATTTTGGATTCAAAGTAGCTATTATGCTCCTAATTCTTAAGATAATATAATTTGTTGATGAAGTTAGTAGTTATAATTAGAGGTTAATTGCAACACAATCATTTACTTAGTTCTACGTGCAACTACTAATGCATTAACTTGCTAGTTACTTGTAGCCATTGATGTGTAGATATGTTCATATCTCAACATTTTTTTTTGTTTCAGTCAACTATTGAACTTAGTTAGATTTATTTATGAAACTAATAGGTGCTTAGAATTTCCTTGGATGCACATACAGTGCCAACATCATCCAAGCATATATGTCCTTGGTTGACAATCAAATGAGCCTCTCTAAGTTAATGAGCTACTTAATATGGTATTTTTTTGTCTCATTAAGCACCAACATTGAGTTTTTTGCACCAATCTTTTGCACATAGTTGAGACTAATTAATATATACCCTACATGTTTCCATTCATTTTGGGATCACTATTATTGGGTTGTTGCTAATGGAATGGATAGTCTACAAGTGGTATGTTTGTACATAAAAATTAATAAATAACTTTAGTTTAAATTGATTTATCTACATACATCCCTAGAATTGGCCTTGGTCTTCAATTTATTAATTCCTCCAATTGATTCAAATTTATAGACATGAAAATAAACTTTCTTTTAATGGATATAAATGCCCCTAAAATTTTAATATACAAATTTATTATTGGGCCTAAGATTATTTCTAACAAATAATTTTGATTTATAACAAAATGTGTTCTTTTGGGTTTTGGGGTGTTGTATAAAATCAAAAACCCTGATCCCATTTCATCTAATGATAATCTTATTCAAATTGCATTATCACTTAACGAGGACCACAACACATCATGCATCATCATATTACATCAACATATATATATTTAATGGCACACTATACATTTGACATAGTTGTTTTCCATCTTTTGATCTATATGTTAAAGCTATAAATTGGATCTTAGGGATTTGATTTAAGAGGAGTTTGCTAAGTAGGGTGTTTTTTGATAATTGAGTATGTGCAAGATCATGGTGTGCCAAAAATAGGCAATGCAAAAAAAATCATTTTCTATATTGCCAAACACGCCAAAACCCACTTTGACATTCTCTCTCTCTCTCTCTCTCTCTCTCTCTCTCTCTCTCTCTCTCTCTCTCTCTCTCTCTCTCTCTCTCTCTCTCTCTCTCTCTCTCTCTCTCTCTCTCACCTATTTATTAGTTATCTTTTCCACCTCCTTTCTATCTCACTATTTCCCCTCTATCTCTATCTCCCTATAGATATATATTCATGTCTATCTATATCTCATTATCAAAATCTCTCTCTCTTTTTTTCATCTCCCTCCACATATCATAATTAATCAATTAGTTAGAGAGGGGAAGGGATGGTTTGGTGTGTGGGAAGGGATGGGATGGTGAGATGGAGGGGTAAAGGGAGAATGGGGAGGGGAGAGAGATGAAGTAGATAGAGAGAAGGGGGAGGGGGAGATAGATGAGGTAAAGAGAGAAAGAGGATAATTAGGGGGGAATAGATGAAGATGGTGATGGGGAAGGAAGAGGGGTGAACAAAGAGAGGGGGGTGGGCTAGGATAGTGAGAGAGAGAGAGAGGGGGGAAGACAGATGAGATGAAGATGTTCCTAGGATGTCTTAAGGGGTCCTAGGTTCCTTGAGTGGTCCTAAGGGTTTAACACATGTATTAATGAGTCATGGGATATATTAATGGGTCATAAGATATATTAATAGGTCCTAGAGGATCGTAAGATACATTAATGGGTGTGAATGAATCATAGGACACATTGATGGATCAAAAGGCATCCTAGGATACATTTAGGGGTCCTAAGATGTGTTAAGGGTTCCTAGGTGTCTGAAGTATTCCAAATGTGTCCTAGGATACAATAATGGGTCCTAAGATGTGTTAAGGGGTCCTAGATGTCATAAGTGATACTAAAGGGTCCAAGGATATATCATTACATTAATTTTTCCTATGATGTCTTAAGGGGTAATTGGTGTCTTAAACTACTCCTAAGGGGTCCTATGACACATTAATTGGTGATAGGATGTCTTAAGGTCTATTGAGTGTCTTAATATGTCCTTGTATGTATTAATATGTCCTAGGCTACATGGATGGGTGCTAAGTAGTCCTAGGTTACATTAATGGGAATTGGGATACATTTGTGGGTCCTAAGGCATCCTAGGATACATTAAAGGGTCCCAAGGGGTCCAATGTGTCTTAAGAAGTCCTAAGGGGTCATAGAATATTTTAAGTGGTCCTAAAGGGGCCTAAGATACAATAATGGGTTATAGGATGTCTTAAGGGATCCTATATGTTCTAAGAGATCCTAAGGTCTCCTTGTACATGTATTAATGCAAACTATGATACATTTATGGGTTTTGGAATACATAAATAGGTCTTAAGGGATCCTAGGCTACATTAATGCTTTGTAGGAGGCTTAAGGGCTGCTAAGGGATGCTAGGTGTCTTAAGAGGTCCTAGGATACACTAATGGGTCCAAGGATGTCTTAAGTGGTTCTAGATGTCCTAGGATACACTAATGGGTCCAAGGATGTCTTAAGTGGTTCTAGATGTCCTAAGATACATTAATAGGTCCTAGGATGTCCTAAGGTCTCCTTGTACATGTATAAATGCATCCTAGGGTATATTAATGTGTTTTGGGATACATTAATGAGTTATGAGGGGTCATATAATACATTAGTAGTTTATAGGAATCTTAAGGGGTGCTAATGTTCCCTAGGTATCTTAAGAGGTCCTAAGGGTCCTAGGATAAACTAATAGGTCCTAGGATGTCTTAATTTCTCCTAAAGGGGCTTAAGATACTATAGACTCTTGCTACATCATTCAAGCACTTCGTGACTACCTTTGGTCCTTAATTGTATAGAGCTGTCACAACTCACAACTTCCATAACCCAACACTGGTCAACACATGTGAATCTGTCAGATTTTCTAACTACTTTTCAATTAATGTACCTCTCCCAATTTTTGACTAGATGCCACATGTCCCATCAGATACTCTTGATTCAAAAAGGGTCAACTGATGTAATTTTAGGAATATTCCTTCTCATAAAGAACTCCATGACTAACAACTTTCAAGATAGTTGTTCACTTTTCAACACTCAGATCAACGCATATAATCATGGTGATTATGATCTATCTGTCATGATTTTTTTGTGGTTAACCCTACTAGAAGTCATGTTCCTAGGATGTCTTAAGTGGTCCTAGGTTCCTTGAGTGGTCCTAAGGGTTTAACACATGTATTAATGAGTCATGGGATATATTAATGGGTCATAAGATATATTAATAGGTCCTAGAGGATTGTAAGATACATTAATGGGTGTGAATGAATCATAAGACACATTGATGGATCCAAAGTCATCCTAGGATACATTTAGGGGTCCTAAGATGTGTTAAGGGTTCCTAGGTGTCTAAAGCATTCCAAATGGGTCCTAGGATATAATAATGGGTCCTAAGATGTATTAAGGGGTCCTAGATGTCATAAGTGATACTAAGGGGTCCAAGGATATGTCATTACATTAATTTTTCCTATGATGTCTTAAGGGGTAATAGGTGTCTTAAACTACTCCTAAGGGGTCCTATGACACATTAATTGGTGATAGGATGTCTTAAGGTCTATTGAGTGTCTTAATATGTCCTTGTATGTATTAATATGCCCTACGATACATGGATGGGTGCTAAGTAGTCCTAGGGTACATTAATGGGAATTGGGATACATTTGTGGGTCCTAAGGATACATTAATGGGTCCCAAGGGGTCCAATGTGTCTTAAGAAGTCCTAAGGGGTCGTAGAATATTTTAAGTGGTCCTAAAGGGGCCTAAGATACAATAATGGGTTATAGGATGTCTTAAGGGATCCTATATGTTCTAAGAGATCCTAAGGTCTCCTTGTACATGTATTAATGCAAACTATGATACATTGATGGGTTTTGGAATACATAAATGGGTCTTAAGGGATCCTAGGATACATTAATGTTTTTTAGGAGGCTTAAGGGCTGCTAAGGGATCTAGGTATCTTAAGAGGTCCTAGGATACACTAATGGGTCCTGGGACATCCTAAGTGGTCCTAGATGTCCTAAGATACATTAATAGATCCTAGGATGTCCTAAGGTCTCCTTGTACATGTATAAATGCATCCTAGGGTATATTAATGTGTTTTGGGATACATTAATGAGTTATGAGGGGTCATATAATACATTAGTAGTTTATAGGAATCTTAAGGGGTTCTAATGTGCCCTAGGTATCTTAAGAGGTCCTAAGGGTCCTGGGATAAACTAATAGGTCCTAGGATGTCTTAATTTCTCCTAAAGGGGCTTAAGATACTATAGACTCTTGCTACATCATTTAAGCACTTCGTGACTACCTTTGGTCCTTAATTGTGTAGAGTGGTCACAACTCACAACTTCCATAACCTGACACTAGTGGACACATGTCAATCTGTCCGAGTTTCTAACTACTTTTCAATTAATGTACCTCTCCCAATTTTTGACTAGATGCCACATGTCCCCTTAGACACTCTCGCTTCAAACAGGGTCAGCTGATGTAATTTTAAGAATATTCCTTCTCATAAAGAACTCCATGACTAACAACTTTCAAGATAGTTGTTCACTTTTCAACACTCAGATCAGCGCATATAATAATGGTGATTATGATCAATCTGTCATGATTTTTTTGTGGTTAACCCAGCTAGAAGTCATGTTACAATAAACCAATCAGACTCGATCATTTTTCTACAGCACAAGGATTTGAATGCTCCATGTTAGGTTTTTCAGCATGTCGATCGATTGTAACAACTGTAATCATTCTGATGCCATCTTGATAGAGGGTTCTTCTATAAAACCCTAATGATTTGCAATTTGAAAGAGGTTTGAAATATTAGATTTAGGTTCATTAGCTAGAAAAATATACTGTATTATTTGCAGGGTTCTATTTTTGAAGAACAAGACCCTATGACTTGTAGTCCAGGGGTGTATATTGTAGCATATTATTTTTGGGGAATTATCTCTCACCTTGGCATGTTTGTTCTTAATAAATCATGGGAATGTTTTACTCAGTGTTTTTTCCTTTTTTTATTCAATGTGTTAGGTGTTGAACTCTTATAGGTGTGTCTCAGTTTGTTTATGTAGATGCAATTATTTGATGTGTTCTTAGTTTAAAATAGAGGATAGATTGTATCACCTACAACCTACTCTCTTAGGATGCAAGTCTTAGGAAGTGAGGGCTTTTCAATCGACCCTTATTTGAACTATTTCTATCTTTTTTGAGAGTGTAAAATATTGTGTCCTCTTCTAAAAAGGCTTATACTTACTTTAGGAGTGAACTTCCTTAATTCAGACCCTTTTGGTGCCTCCCATGTTGGGATATGAATGTGTTAGCCCTATGTCTAGGACTTTGGATTCTCTTTATCCCACTAAAAATAAAGCAAATGTAATGCAAAATGTCAAGAGTGAATGATGATATAGAGCTCTGACTAGAGAGGTAGAATCCCTATCGATACCACTTGACAAATTTTGAGCCCATCCAACAAAGCTTTGATTTGATGTTTCACCTCCCCTTAGCTTAGGTCATTTGATTGAAGGTGGTCTCCCTCCCTTTTCTCCAAACACCAACCATAATGAGTTGGATTCTAAAACCCTAGAGGTTGTGTTGCAGTGTGCACCCCATCCCACCACTACAATACTTTTGGAACTTCTCATCGGTGATCGACGCAAGCCACAAAACAAGGGATCAATAGATAAATTAATGGGTCTTAGGATGTCTTAAGGGGTCCTATATGTCCTACGGTATCCTAAATTCTCTTTGTACATGTATTAATGGATCATAGAATACATTAATGGATCTTAGGATACATTAATGGGTCCTAAGGGGTCCTCAGACACATCAATGTTTTGTAGGAGTCTTAGGGGATGTTAAGGGGTCCTAGGTGTCTTATGAGGTCCTAAGCAGTCCTAGGCTACACTAATGAATCCTTGAATGTATTATGTGGTCTCAAAAGAGCTGTCTTAGGATGTCTTAATGGATCTTATATCTCTTAAGGGATTCTAAGGTCTCTTTTTACATGTATAAATGTGTCCTAGGATACATTAATGTGTTTTAATGGTTCCTAAGGGGTACTAGGTTACATTGATGGTTCATATGAGTCTTAATGGTTTCTAAAGGTTCTTATGTGTCTTAAGAGGTCCTAAGCGGTCCTAGGATACTCTAATTAGTCCTAGGATGTCTTAAGTGGTCCTAAAGGGGCCTAAGATACATTAATGGGTCCTAGGATGTCTTCAGGGGTTGTAGATGTCCAAAAGGATCCTAAGGTATCTGTGTACATGTATTAATTCATCCTAAGATACATTAATCTCCTTATCTCTCTCTCTACCTCTCCTTATTTGAATAGGTCATATCTCTATACTTATCCTTCTTTAAATAGATAGATAAATAGAAATATGATAAGTGAAGAAATATAAAAAGAGGGAATGGTGGGAAAAGAAGGAGATAGAGGGAGAGATATCTAAATATGGAGAGATGAAAATAGGGAGGGAGAAACGTGATCTTTGTGCATATGAGAGGGAAATATAAAGATATGGATATACTAATAAATCACTCTCATTATATCCAACTCTCTCTTATTCACTCCATTTCTCCCTCCACCTATCCTAAGAAATCAATTGATTTCTATCCATATTTATCTATATCTCTCTCTCCCTATCCATATGTCTTTCTATATCTCTCTTTATAAAAATATCACTTCCTCTATCCATGATTAATATTTTTCTCTCCATATTAATCTCTCACCCTCTTCATGTAGAGCTCTCTCTCTCTCTATTATCTTTCTATATGATTCTCTAGGTTCTCCCTCCCTCCTTCCCTCCTTATTCAGGTCTTCTCTCTCTCTCTCTAAGATCTAGGAAATATGGGATTGATTTGGTTTAGTGAAATAAAAATATATCTAAAGATATAGACAAATAAAGAGGAAAGGAGGGTGGGAGGGAGAGGTAGAGGTAGAGAGAAGGGAGTTAAGGATAAGTAGATAGAAGTATCTAGAGGTATTATGGGAGGGGAGAAGGAGATATATATAGAGATATGTAAAGGTATCAAGGAGAGAGGGGTAAGATTGAGAATAGGGAGGGAATGATGGAGGGAGGGACAATTAGTGAGAGTTATAATGAAGGGAAAAGAGAGAGGAAATGAGAGAGGGAGTGGTATAGAGACAAGTTTATATCTTAGGGGAGAGATTGTGAGGTAGAGGAAGTAGTCATGAAGAGGTAGAAATAAAAATATAGATCTTGATACGGGTAGAAGGAGGGATGGATTGAGGGATATGTAGAGAGATATTTATAAAGAGAGATGTATAAAGAGGGATAAAAATAGTGGGAGGGAAAAAGGGTGAGGTGAAGTGATCTAGGCTTCTATCTTTGGGTGGGGGGAGGAAGAGAGAGATGATGGTTTATCAAAATTAATTCCTCTCCTTGGAAAGATGACTAAATATTTTATTATTAATTACTAACTTAATGTTTCAAGTGTTTTGAGATGTTTTTTACAAAATAAATCATGGAAAAGGGACTTCATATGAAAAAACTTATGAGCATTTAATGTTTTAAATATGAAGGATGAACTTAAATTAATTAGAATTAAAATTTTATATATAATATTAAAATACTACATATTGCATTGTGAAAAGCTTTGAATCACCTTTTCAATGCGTGTAAAAAATCAAAATTTTGATAAAATCTGTAAAAGTTATGGTCATTTTATTAAATTATGTTTTTAAGTTTTTTCAAAATGGATATTCAATTTGGATCTGATATCTGGTTTCTCTAACATAATGTTTCCCCCCTTTTTTGCCTCGGGACTGTTATGGATTTTGTCTTGGGAATGTCAAACCTAGAAAATCAACTCAAAAAATGTGTTTTTGAAATCTCCTTGTAGTTTTTAAACTTTGACCATGTAGATGAGGGGTTTTTTAATCCAAAATTGATGAATCAAAAAGCGTTGCTTAAAGAGATTCTCAACTTTCCACCAATATAAATGTTGTCAAGTTTTGAGTTTAATAAATAGTTATTATTTATTTTCTAATTGGATTATGTCTAAAGTCCTGATTGATAGGTTGATTGAAAAGCATTTATAAATTTCAAACGGTATAACATTTTTCAAATATGAAATGTGCATCACATTCTATGATTTGTATACCATAAAAAAAAATTTAAAAAGTTTTCAATTTGATGAAGTTCTGACTAAGTTATGGTTGTTAGACATACGAGTTTTTATATTCTTGAAAATTTATAATAGAAAAATCATAATTAATTATTTACTATGAAAAAATTATAAAAAAATATGTGTCACATCCGAACATGAGTCTACTACTTATATCATGAATGTTGTAAAAAAATATTATCATTTGATTGTGTTTAAGATGGCCAGACATATGCGTACTTCTTATCTTTTTCCTGAACTTTTTGTACTACTGCATTGAAATTTCAAATTTCACCAAATAGAATTTTTTTTTCAAAAAAAGATAGTATCCTAGAAACTACATCCAATTTACAACAAATTCTCTTCTTACATATTTTTATATAATATTGGTAACTTGTTCAAATTTTTATATCAAGTTGTCTAACCCTATTTTTCTTAAATTTCATTGCCACTTAAGGGCCTAATTTGGCATACCATGATCCTGCACATACCCAATTTAAGATTCCAAGAGGTAAGGTGAACAAGTTTCACTGGACTAAAATTTCACATACAATTTTTGAAAGTGAAGATAAATTTACAAATGAGGTTCAATTCTCTAAACACGTAGATTAGTTTTGTATATGTAGATTTCGTCTAAAATATAATAAACGTTAGTCAACTCTAATCTAAAAATTATTAAATTATATTTTTAAACAACATATATTCATATATTATCAAATCACATAAAAAGCTAAATCTCAATTCCTCTTTATCATTTAAAAAATGTACTTGTACATTATAATGACTATAATAACTCTTTAATCTAATTACCACTAACTAAACAAAAAAATACACATTTCTTCTACAAACACTAAAAAATGAATGAATGTGGCATTCTTAACAAGAGCCAAAAAGCATCATGTTCCTTCCATAAGTTTGTTCAATTGGTTGGTGACACAGTCAGAGGTGTAGGTGAGGGGGTAGTGGGAAGGAGAAGGGTAGAGGTGTGAATCATGCAACATTAATTTGTTTTAAAGTAAAATGGGTGATTGGAGAGATGAATTGAAGGTACCGATTAGAAAAGATGTGATGAGTTATTTTTTATAGTTTGTGTGTAAACATTTTAATTAGAGAATGAAAGGGTGATAGAATATTCCATGTGAAATATGTAGATTGTTTAGAATTGGGAAATGTGAAAATTTTGAATTGTTTAGAAATGAATGAATTTAAATACAAGTCTACAGTAATAATTTTTATGTTCATCTATGTAGTAATTGTTATATGGGATGAAGTTATTGGCAATAAGTGAATTGTCAAATTTGTAAATTTGGACATGGTAGAGGTAGAATTTGTTATTATTGGTCTATGTTTCATTTGTAAAATAAAGTATTTAAAGATTTATATTACCTTGATTCATAATTTAGTAGTCTAGTTTGAGCAGGTATAACAATTTGCAATTGAAAATAATGGTTGAAATGTTGTGAGAAGAATATGATGAATAGTTATGTTGAAATGAGGATGGGCAATTTTTAATGGTGTCAAATTAAGAATAAAATGATTAAGTTTTGAGGAATAGAAAAATGTGTATTTGTTGTACTATTTTTATCAGAGTATTTAAACGTCGTGGAACAGTGAAAGCCAATTGTATAGTTTATTAAGAAGTAGAGGATATTACAATTTGATATGTTTATTAATAATTACTTTTGAATAGGAAAGGGTGATGGAATGGTGTGTGCCAAATATGTAAATTAGTTTGAATTGGAAAATGTCAATTTTTTTGAATCATTTGAAAATGAATTAATTTAAATAGAAGTGCATAGTAATATTTTGTATATTGATTTCCATAGTTAATCATGTGTGGGAACAAGTTATTAGTAATAAGTTAATTGTCAGATTTGTAATTTTGGATTTGATTAAGCTAAAGTTTGTTGGTGTTGGCTTGCGTGGCATTTGCAAAAAAAGTATTAAAATAATTAATACACAAAAGAACATGTCTTTAAAATTATATTTTATAAGCATTAAAAGAGGACACGTAAAGTGCTATATACAAATTTAGACATGGGTCGAAGGTCTTGTATTAGTTACAGTAGAAATGAGAAAATAGAAAACATTTGATTTGATAACATTTTCTAATAAAGGATGTAGTAGCATTTTTAATTAGGCCATGCATCCTTCATGGATATTTATGTTATGCTTTTGGATTCAAACAATGATAAATGGCAAAATGTAATTACATGGAGGATTATTGAAACAATTTCTTGTGTGTTAAAAAGTGTAAACTTGGTGCCAATGAAAGCATATTATATTTACAAGGTTAACATGTTATAACATGCAGAAGAATAAACATATTTTAGCACTATTGGATCATTTTAGAGTAATATAATTACAGGAAGCTAAATAATTAGTGGACAATAAAAACTATGTTAGGAATGGGAACACTGAGAGGGGGGGTGAATCAATGTTCACTATATTTAATCTTTTTACTTTACTCTTGAAACTTAACTTGATTGCTTAAGTACTGAAATAAACATTAATGTAAACAAGATAGACAATCACAACACATAACACCAATATGATTACGGGGAAACCCAAATAGGTAAAAACCCTAGTGGGAATTGACACCCACTAAGAACTGCACTAGTGTCTTATGCTCCTTGTTAGAAGAACTGCAACCATGTTAGGAGTTGTTCATTAGAATGCTTTTAGTACAATGACCTGGTCAAGGGTCAGACCCTGTTAGGAGTCTTTTACAATAACCCTGTTAGGGGTGGGGACACACTATCCTAGAGCTCACTGATCAAGTGGTGAAGGCTACAACCTTATGATCTCAGATACACACTATATCTTATGGATGAACTGGTGTTATGACACTACTTGTCTGATCAGTTCCTTTGATGCGTTGATGCTTCAACCTCTTATGAAGCACTAAAACATACAAATTTCTCTTTGCATACTTTTTCTCTGCTCTTCTTTCTCTATATCCTTGTTGCTCATCAATTACCAAGGCGCATGTCATATTTATATGCACTTACAAAACAATTAACTAGGTCATCCCTTTAACCAATTACATACAATCCTTCTAAGTGAATTGGATCAAGCGTGTTTACAAACAAAGATGATTTCATGTCTACAGCCTAATTAAAATAGGCACATAGCCTTTACATTATTATAACTGCTAATCAAAATAGAAATAGTCGGCTCCATACTTTGTTTTGTTATGTCATTCACTGTGTGTACCTCTTCAACTGTCTGTCTCTTCGTCATACAGTCTCATCTAATCATGCACTCTTAGACTTAGCATGAATACACACTTACCATCTTAACTTCAAGGGTGCATACCATAACTAGGTCATACGCATGTACGTTGATGCTCTAATCTTCTGGTGCTCTGCTAACTGTCCAGACTTCTATACTTAGCCATATTCTGACCTTGTGATAAAGTGTGCTGAATCCAAAACTCTATATGAATTTTTTTCCATAATGAAAATACTAAATAAATTCATATACTTCATTATAGTCAACTTTCCAACAATCTCCCCCTTTTTCATTAATGGCAACAAAGGAATATGGCGAAGTTACTAACTGTTCCCTTATACAAAATTTCTAATATATACTTTAACTTATATCCTTCTATATTTTTTCATTACATCATTTACAAGGCTCCATATTCTTCCTTCTACATACTCTACTCCCCCTTTGACAAAGGTGCTCAAAAATGTATTCACAAGTACTTACAAGGTGAAAATATCCGGATATGCTAACTTCAGCTTAGCAATCTCATTCTGCCAAAATTTCTTCAGTGTGTCTACTGTCTGGAGATGGACGCACAAAGCATATGTTAACTTTTCCATCTTCTCTAGTTCTATATGCAAACCTTGATCATATGTCACCATAGTGGCATTGATCTCCTTGATGTTATGATTCAAGACATCTAGTGAAGGCGCAAGAGTGTTTCTTAGCTATGTTTGCCTTGCCCTTATTTTGGACATTTATTTTTCTATCTTTTCTATCTTGTCCACTTGTCCCTGGTATACATTGTTGCACATGTTGATATCTGTATTGGGATCTTCTACTAATTTCCTAACTTGATCTATCATAGCCTCTACCTCCTAAATTTTCTTATAAAGATCTATTGTCAGCTTATCTTAGTTCATGCAGTCTGCTATGAGTTTTCTTCCTTTGGCTGCAAATTCTTTCAATGAAGCTTGACCAACTTTTAAGGAGCTGAGGTGAAGTGAAAATTTTGTAGATAGCTCATCTAATCTTTTCTTAAGATACTTCTTTTTTTCTATCTTAGCTGCTGATTCTTCTAGGCCGAAGAAGTTTTCCTTGAAGCTTGTTAGGATGTTGCTGACATCCTCTACTGAGTGTACCTTTTGTACCTTGGTCTCTGCTAGTAGTAGATTATTCAAGATGTCTATTGACTCAACAAACAAGGGATTTATCATTACTTGTTTTTCATTGTCCTTCTCCATAGCAAGGACACTGATCTTGATCAGGTCTTCTTCTCCCCAAGAGTCCAAGCTTGTAGTATCAGGAGTCAAACTTGACAAGAATGATGTTGATGGCATGGGAGTGATAGGTATGTTTTCCATTAGTTTTGTCTTAACCTTCGCAAGTGTTCCAACCGAGGGTTCATTTGATGTTTCCTTATCTACCTCCTTTTCTCCTTCTTTCTCTTTTTCATTTTCTTTCTCCTCTTCTTCTTCTTTACGTATTATGTCTTCTATCAATACTTCCTCTTGGTGCTTAGGTGAAATATCACCGCATAGAATTTCTTCTTCTTGTGTACTAACAAAAGCTTCTTCAAATTTTTCCAAGTCTTTGTCAGTGGCCACCATTGATATCTCCACATTGTCAATCATAATTGTGTCATCTTTTTGAGTTGCGGTTATGGTCGCAGACTTTATTTCAACTATGGGTACTGTTACTAAGGGTGTTCAGTCTTGGGGACCTATCATAGGTACATTTGTAACCTTAGCTACATTCTCTTTCTCAATAGGTTCTTGGCTTATGGGCACAGGTGGTGGTTGCATGTGTTGTTCTAAAAACACCTTCTCAAAGGCTTGTTCTATCTCCTTTGTTATCTACTCATAATATTTGTTCATTATGTGTAACGTCCTCATCTTAGTTCTGAGGAATGGTTTCACCAATCCTAGCAGTAGTGTTTTCTCATCAATTGAACATATTGGTAGATTTTCATCTAGTATTTTCTCCCTAATTTTGAAGTCTTCCTCTATTGCTTATCTTTTTAAGGAATCCAAAATTTCCCATAATTTATCCAAAATCTCTGACTTCAGTTCTAGAACTGTCTTCTTAAATTTGATCATATGTTTGATTAGCATCTCATGGATCTCAGACTTGTCTATTGCATGATATTTGTCATAGAACTTAGCTATCTGATCTAGCCTTCCTTCCTCTACCACTCTAGTCCTTAACACATGAAGACTTGGTAGGAATCCTACCTCAGGAGGTAGTTGTGTATTTCAGCCTTTGCTTCTTGTGGCTCTAGTTGAAGGGTGACTTGTAACAATTTGCTTCTTCCTCTTAGGCACCTTAGGAGATGCTTCAGTGGACTCCACATCAACTATATTTATGGGTGCAGGACTGATATCATCATTTTTCTCAACTTTTATCTTCTTTGTCTTAGGGTCATCTATTTTCTCTATCTTGGCTTCTACAGAGGATGTGCTCTCAATCTGCATAGTTATCTTAGCTTCTCTAGCCTTTTCTAGGTCTGCTTGGGTCACACCATGGATCTTTAAGATCTCAGAGGTGATTTTAGTGACTTTTCTCTTGGTTGTTGCACTATTTAAGACTGCATCTACTTCCCTGGTCTTTTCCTCATAAATTCCCCATCTAGGTTCATTAGGGTCCTTGGGTGCTGATAGTAAAACTTGAGCATAGGCTTCCAAGACTTGCTCCTCCACTTCATAGCCAAGTGTATGAATCCACTTAGTTCTAGGCTTAACAGCCTCCATACAAGTGTTGTCATTCTCCACCATAAAATAAATGTTGTCCTTGTATTTCTCAACAATACTTTTAGGTATCCTATACCTCATTTGCATTTTTATCCTAAATTTTTTCAATTTTGACTCCATGTAATCTCTTAGAGTGCTCTCAACTGATGCCTTAAGGGATATCTGAGGCATTGCAGGTAAACATTTTTCTAGGTATAAGTCTGATACCTTCCCGACTATATGAAAGAACATGTATATTATCAAAGACCCAAACTTGAATACTTTGGTCTTATCATGCTTTATTGCCCTTATGTTATCCATCAACTATGCGTACAAGATTTCACACAAGTTGAATTCACCATTTTCCCTTACTATCCTTATGGTTGCAAGAATAGTGGCTGCAAACACACTGTTGACCCTGCTGGCATGCTGGAATTTGTAACCAAGAATCATAGACATCAATTTGATGTCCTTCTCCTCAATTGGCTCAATAGTCATCCCACGCTTATCACTCTGGGATTTGCAAGTTTGTTCAACCAATTTCCTGACATCCTTCCCAACTGGAAGAATGACGTTTGTCTTAGATAAACCTTTTATCTCATAAATGAGGTCGGTTGTGATTCTGACTAGTACTTCACCTATCCAAAATAAGTCATCATAGATCCTGCTTAACAAGATCTTAATCCAATCTGACTCATAGAATTCATGTGCAGTAGCATACTCAATGATAGGGTGGTCTTCTAGGTGTGCAAACTCATCTGTGAATATTTTATCAGGTTTCATCATTGTCTCAAGATGCGACCTAATTCTATCTAAGCCAACTCCTTTTTACAAAATACATACGTGCATATGTCTTCCACGTGCATGACACCCATTAGGGTTCTTGAAAATGCACCTTCTAGGTCATCTAGGGTTGACTTAGAAGGGTGCCTCTTGAAAACATATCTCTTTCTCTCAGAAACATCAAATACAATTAGTGTAGCCATAACTTACTTGGTTAAAGCTTTACATTGGATTCCAAAGACTTTTGAATCGACGCATCAGATTAGGGCTTCACAATTGATCAATCACACTTATTAACTAGTAAATCAAGCTCCAACACTTCACAATTTAACTGTTAGGGCTCCTGTGGTTTCCAATCGCTGAAACTTGAATGCAATGAGTGATCTGTAAGTTTCCATAGACTAAAAAGTGAAATTTCTGCCATTAATGCTTGCCATGTAAACCAGAAATTGACTAAGAATTTCCAACTTCTATCCTATAATCGATCAGGCAGTGCGCTCTTGCACATAGCATCACATAATCTCCAAAATGTTAAATCCAAAGGTGCATACTCTAAGGTTGAGTATACCGGCCGCGCAAGGGTCTAGAGATAAATTAGCTCCCCCTATGATCCTGAGGGTCATTCATCTAGATGTAGAGGGTGCGTCCACTATGGATGCATCCAATATATACTCATCAACCTTATCCTTCTTTACCTCTAAACAAATCAAGCTCGCATCTTCTGAAGCTTTCACAAACTTGACTTCTCCTTTGGTATCCAATATTGATTCTTCTGGCTTTTTAGGGCTTTCCTGACTTTTCATTCTTGATCTACAAAACTTTGAGATATGACCAACCTTGTTATAAGAGTGACAAATAACTGGAGGTCTTAAGTTCCTCAATGCATTGATATGGGTTACCATTTTACACTGTCTAGCTGAGTGACCATTATAATTACATATCTGACATGTAATACTCTAAGAACTTGCATTTGGTTGATTCTAATTTCTCTGATTATATTGAGTCTTTTTTTTCTGACTTGTTCTACAAGTCATAGCTCTATGACCAAATTTATTGCATGAATAACAGTAACCATTGAAAGGTCTTACCTCTTTACAATTCCTTGCTATATGTCCATGCTTGTTTCATGCATAACAAGTTCGGTCTACTGGCTTGCGCTCATCCTTAGATGGTTCAATATTATTTTTAGTCTAATTTCCAGTCTCCTTAGCATCTGTGGTGTCTTTTGATGCTTTCATCCTTTCTCGCATGTCATCAATCTGATTTTGTGCTTCATTGAATCCAATGCCATTGGTATCTCCTTTAAGCTTCCAAGCATATAACTGAGTTTCTATCAGATCCTTTATTGTGTATAATTTATCAAAGTGATTCTTTTCTTCAGTCAATTCAGATTCTAACTTTTCTTTGTTGTTTCTTAGCTCCAAGATTTCCATGTTTTCTTGCCTCAATTCTTCATTCAATTGAAGGTTCTCTTTGATTTGTTCATCATAAACTTCTTGATTGTTAGTTAGCTTATCATCTAATTCTTTGATCTGATCTTTTAGAAATGTGTTCTCTTCATTTAGATTTTTGACCATTTTCCCTAAATCATTGTTTGAACAATCTTTCAAATCTTTTCTTAGCTTCTTGATGAATACTTGTGCGCCACTGACTTTCAATTTTATTTCTTCAACTTCTTTCTCAAATCTGTCAAGGTCTTCAAGAGGTGCCATAAGATTCTTCTTCAGATGTTTTTCTTCTTCTGAACCCATTGATCTCCTTAAGTGGTTAAACTTCTCTTTAGAGGACCAGAGCTTTGATACCAATTGTTAGGAATGGGAACACTAAGAGGGGGAATGAATCAATGTTCACTATATTTAATATTTTTACTTTACTCTCAAAACTTAAC
The DNA here is from genome assembly GCA_027943335.1 of Chamaecyparis obtusa. Taxonomy (NCBI): domain Eukaryota; kingdom Viridiplantae; phylum Streptophyta; class Pinopsida; order Cupressales; family Cupressaceae; genus Chamaecyparis; species Chamaecyparis obtusa. Next base: position 82,933 of record BSBK01005075.1, read on the forward strand.
TTGATTGCTTAAGTACTGAAATAAACATCAATGTAAACAAGATAGACAATCACAACACATAACACCAATATGATTATGGAGAAACCCACATAGGTAAAAACCCCAGTGAGAATTGACACCCACTAAGAACTGCACTAGTGTCTTATGATCCTTGTTAGAAGATTTGCAACCCTGTTAGGAGTTGTTCTTTACAATGCTTTTAGTACAGTAACCTGGTCAAGGGTCAGACCCTGTTAGGATTATTTTATAATAACCCTATTAGGGGTGGGGACACACTATCCTAGAGCTCACTAATCAAGTGGTGAAGGCTACAACCTTCTGATCTCAGATACACACTATATCTGTTGGATGAACTGGTGTTGTGACACTACTTGTCTGATCAGTTCCTTTGATGCGCTAATGCTTCAACCTCTTGTGAAGAACTACAACATACTAACTTCTCTTCACATAATTTTTCTCTGTATCCTTGTCACTCATCAATTACCAAGGTGCATATCATATTTATATGTGCTTACAAAACAATTAACTAGGTCAGCCCTTTAACCGATTACATACAATGCTTCCAAGTGAATTGGCTCAACCATGTTTACAAACAAAGATGATTACATGTCTACAACCTAATTACAATAGGCACATATCCTTTACAAAACATTATTATAACTGTTAATCAAAATAGAAACAGTTGGCTCAATACTTTGTTATGTTATGTCGTTCACTGTCTGTACCTCTTCAACTGTCTATATCTTTGTCATACTATCTCATCTGATCATGAAATCTTAGAATTATTATGAATACACACTTACCATCTTAACTTCAAGGGTGCATACCATAACTAGGTCATACACATGTGCGTTGATGCTCTGATCTTCTGGTGCTCTGCTAACTGTCCAATCTTCTATACTTACCCATATTCTGACCTTGTGATAAAGTGCACTAACTCCAAAACTCTATATGACTTTATTTGCATAATGATAACACTAAATACAATCATATATTTTAGTATAGTCAACTTGCCAACAAACTATATTATGAGTATCATAGAGTGCACATAGCAAAAATATCATAACATGTATCCACTAATTAGTCCTAGATAAAATGTATGATTATCTTTTTTAGCTAAACCACTACATTATTTGTCTTCATACAAACTACAATTGAAACTAACTTTCATGAATGACTGATATAAAGAAAAACATTAAAAATTATTCATTTTGATAGTAAATTGTTATTGTGAAACAATTATTTATTTTCTATATGAAACATATTTGTCTAGTTAGATTGGCTGAAGCCTTATAACTACACTACACAATATCTATAGAATTTTGCTCCAGAGAAATTTGATGCATTCATTTTCTACCACTATGACCATGTGCAATGTATGAATGCAATACCTTTAAGGTTTTCATATGCAAACCTTTGTCAAAAAATGTAAGTAATCAATGTAAAAGATAATTTTCATAAAAGAACAAACATCTAAAATAAATGTTAAATATACTTTTCAAAGATATATATGTTTTTGTGGTGTACCTTGTTGTTTTGAAGTTTGTTGATGTCTTTCTTAAGATGCTCCATTTGTTTCTTTTTTATGTGCAAGGTGCACCATGTTGCACCATTACAAAATTCATTAAACAATATTGTTAGATGTTTAAGTTGAAGCACACACATACATTAGAGACATAAGTGTTGACTACAATTGATTTGGAATCTGATTGAAGAATCTGTGATTACAAGATCACTAAGGAGTTGCTGATTAGATATGTAATATGATTAAATTAGTATTATGTTGTCATTGATGTCAACTAGTTTCACAGCACTTATCTTGTAAGTTATTATATTGAGACATCTGAAGAAAGGTGAAAGAGATGAAGAACAGAGAAATCTACATGAGGAAAGATGTACATGATAGATGAGGATAAGGAACACATTGAGTAACTTGCTGATGAGTCTATGACTTGATGATAATGACTTTATTATGTTGCATTCATCTATGATGAAGTATAGAGCTGAAAGACACAAAGCAGTGTTGTCGATATATGAAGCATTTCTAGTATACACCGACGGAGTGTAGTGTATACCGATCGCAGTATTAACCGAGCAGTGTTCACTGACACATTTCTTTGTTAACCAAGCAGAACAAAATGTATTAAATGATAAGTTTAGCCAATTAAACTGATGAGCTGGCAAGAGTATAACATCAAGGTAACAGATAATGTTTGTTACATAGATCGATGGCTGAAAAAATTCAGTGGAGATCTAATGAAAAAGATTGAAACATGTTATTGACACAAGTACCGAGGAACTTTGAAGTGGAAAAATCTATGAATGAGATTAAGCGGCAAAATTTGATGGTGGAGAAGAAAATGATTTACTCGTCTATATAAGAGAATAGTTTTTCTTTATGAAAATGTCGGGAAGAAGAAGGTATAGGAATATCGCATGAACAAGGATTTCATGTATTCTGATCATACTAGTTAGTAAGAACTGAGCTATAGAGCAATTATCGAGCTACAAAGAGCAATTACCGATGGACAGTAAGTTGATACAGTACTGAATCTGAAGTGAATTATTGATCAGAAGGATTTGCATGGACTAAATATTGATTTGTAATCTGCAAATTAAAGTTGTATTAGGGAAGGTCATTTACTGTTACATATTTAACCATTGTATATAGTCAAATCTCTTAACCGAGTGGACTCTAAAAGTCTTATGATGTATCATTCATAGAATGAACATTGTTATCCTGTCAACCCCATAGTGAATGCTGGTTGGACGATAACTTCTAGTCTAAAATCCTCTAACAAGGTCACACCTTACAGTGTGTTTGTAACCTTTAATAGGGTTGGGTCTTAACCAACCTCACTTCATAAGAGTGAACAATTTTGGGTTGCCGGTCCCAGGTGGTTTTTCCCTTTATAGGGTTTCCACTTAAATCTCTTTTGTTATGTGTTGATTGTGATATTTGATTGTTATCATTCTTTACATGTTACATGTTAGATTTGATCAGTAAACTATTTTGGCATTAGACTGGTAATCAGTAAAAGCACAGATAGTGATAGTTATTATTGCTTACCGACGAATAGAAATTGAAGAAATTGTTTTGAATTATACATTTTGATTTGGGACACTAGATAACTAATTCACCCCCCTCTCAGTTATTCTAACAATTGGTATCAGAGCACTGGTTGCTTGGAACAGAGTTTTAAGGACTTAAGCATAAAGGTCTCAAGATGTATAAGAGGGAAGTGTCAAAACTAAACAACGAGAACTTCATAGTATGGCAAAGTAGAATGAAGTTGCACATATCTGGAATTGGGAACTCTGCACTAGATCTGATGGAAAATGACTACATACAACTACCCACTGGTCCCTTAACTATTGATCAACTAAAGGACAAGCATGAACACAATGTTACTATGATGGAACTTGTTTCTACCTATACTGATGCTAAATTTAAAGATATCAAGACATGCACAACTGCCAAAGGAATGTGGGATAAATTAGCACAAATATACAGTGGAGAACTGAATGTCAAAAGAGCCTGAGCTGAAAGTCTGAGAGGCAAATTTGATGATATGAGAATGAAAGAAGGTGAGAACATTGTCCAATATTCAAATAGACTCAAAGAGGTGGTACATGCTATTAGAGCATCTGATGGAGTGATTGATGATGAAACAGTGATAAGCAAGATTCTCATAACCTTGCTACCATTTTATGCAATCAGGATTTCTGCAATTCATGAAACAAGAGCTACATCCAACCTTACTCTTGACACCTTGATTGGTAAACTTACTACCTTTGAATTAAACAATTTTGATAATAGTGTTGTTCCTTTTGTTGAATCCGCTTTCATGTCTTCTTTGAAGATTGGAAAGTCTAGCGGGAATAGTAAAAATTGTGATAGTGATGATAATACCAATGATGAACTTGATGAGCTTGAAGCACTTACGGCCAGAAGATTTCCCAAAGGAAAAGGAAGGTATAGAGTTAAGCTACCTTTAGCATGCTTTAATTGTAAAGAAGTCAGTCACATCACTAATAGATGTCCTCAAAAGAAAGATGATGATAGATCCAAAGACCGATCTGATGGGAGCTATGGAAGAAGAGTCAACAGAGGCTACCGAAACTACAACAGAGACAATCGAGATGAAAAAGGAAAAAAGGTATGTTACATAGCTAAAGATATTGAAACTAAATCTGATTCTGATGATGATATAGAAGTTTTATTTGTTGCTATGAAAGATGACTCAGAAGAGGAAGAGAAACATGAAGACACAGCACTGATCTCTAAAGTAAGCAGAAATGATACATGGATCATAGACAGTGGCTGTACACATCATATGAATGGTGATGTAGAAAAGTTTCATCATCTTGTTGAATATAATGGCAGATTTATGAGAATGGGAAATGATGCACCTTGTATGGTAAGAGGTAAAGGCTCACTGATCATCAATGATAGACTACAATGTGAAAATGCATATTAGGTAGATGGATTGAACTATAATTTGTTAAGTGTGGCTTAGCTGAACAATTCAAGCCACTAATTGGCTTTTGAGAGCAAAAAGGTGAAGATCTATGATGATGGAGGAAGACTTGTCAAAACTGGTACACAATCCAAAGGTAATCTATTCTATCTTGATATGGATCAGTCTTCTTGTTTGTTAATAAAGGATGAAGATGCTTGGTTGTGGCACAGAAGGTTATGCCATGTGAAATTCGACAACATGATCAAGATTAGTAGAAAGAGAAGAGTTAGAGGATTGCCTAACTTGACAAAACCTAATCATGCCATGTGCCATGAATGTCAGAAAGGTAACATGACTAAGTCTAGTTTTAAAAGCAAAGACTATTCAACAAAGAAGATACTTGAGTTGGTTCATACCGACCTATGTGGTCCTATGAGAACTCAGAGTTGTTCTAGTGATAGATATTTTATTCTTTTTGTTGATGACTATACTAGACTGATGACTGTTATGTTCCTGAAAGAGAAATCTGAAGCTTTCAAAATGTTTAAATGGTATAAAGTTAAGGTAGAGAAAGAAACTGGAAAAGAAATAAAATATTTAAGATCTGATAGAGGAGGTGAATTTATCTCTGATGAATTTACTAATTTTTTTAATGAGCATGGAATCAAAAGGCAAGTATCCACACCGAGGACACCTCAGCAAAATGGCATTGCTAAAAGGAGGAATAGGTCTATAATTGACTGTGCTAGAACATTGATGATACAGAAGAATGTTGCTTAGACATATTGGAGGGAAGCTGTCAGTACATCTATGTATGTTCTTAACCGAGTACAACTAAAGGACTCAAACCAAACACCTTATGAACTATGGTTTGGACACAAACCTACTGTAAGTTATTTCAAAATTTTTGAAAGTAAATGCTTTATTTTGAAAGATGAGAGAAATGGAAAATTTGATTCTAAAGGAGATGAAGGGATATTTCTAGGATATTCCACTTCAAGTAAAGCATACATATATTTGAATAAGGCTACAAATAAGATAGTTGAAAGTACTAATGTTCATGTTGATGAGTTTGATGACAAGTACACATAGGAAAGTACAAAGGAACTAGAAGACTATGGTAGATTCACTTACATTGAACATCCAAAGTATCTACCGATACCATAGACTGTGTCAACCGATCAACAGGGAAACAATGCAGGACAACAGGCAATACAAACTGAGGAACAAGATAGAGCTATCGAGCAAGAAAATGACCTTGAGTAGGATGAACAAGAAAGGAGAAATCAAGTTTTGGCTAGTTTTGTCAGAAGACATCATCCTGAGACACAAATTATTGGAGACAGACATGTCAGAATGCAAACTAGAAGAAAAACAAGACAAGGTACATGTTTAATTTGTGAATTTGAACCTAAAACTATGAAAGTTGCATTAGAGAATGAAGAATGGGTTAATGCAATGAAGGAGGAAATAGAGAAAATAGAAAAGAAAAAAACCTGGTCCTTAGTACCCCGACCAAAAGATAAAAATGTTATCAGTACTAAGTGGATATAGAGAAATAAATTGAATGAAAACAGTGAAGTCACAAGAAATAAAGCTAGATTGGTATGCAAGGGATATGCACAGGAAGAAGGCATTGACAATGGTGAAACATTTGCACCTGTTCCTAGATTAGAAGGAGTTAGAATGCTACTTGCATATGTTGCACATAAGAAATTCAAAGTTTATCAAATGGATGTGAAGTCAGCATTTTTGAATGGTATACTTGAAGAAGAGGTCTACATTGAACAACCTAAAGGATTTGTTGATCCTGACAATAAAGACATGGTATGTAGACTACATAAAGCATTATATGGATTGAAGCAAGCACTGAGAGCATGGTATGAAAGACTTCATACTTACTTGTTAAGTATTGGATTTGTAAGAAGAAGTGAAAACAGCAATTTTTATGTGAAAGGTGATACTGATGATACTATTATCATTGTTGAAATATTTGTTGATGACATTATTTTTGGAGGTTCAGATCATGTCTACAAGGCATTTGCTGATGAAATGCAAAAGGAATTTGAAATGTCTATGTTCGGAGAGATTAAGTTCTTTCTTGGACTATAAGTGATCAGCAGAGTGATGGGATATTCATCACACAATCTAAATACATAAAGGAAGTACTGAAGACATTTGGCATGGAAGATGCTAACCCTATAGGAACACCAATGGCTACTAGATGCAAATTGACAAAGGAGGATGAAACTACCGAGGTAAACCAAACACTTTACCGATCCATGATTGGTAAGTTAATGTACGTAGTTCACAATAGACTAGATATAGCACATGTTGTGGGAATTGTTGCAAGATTTTTTGCTAATCCTAGAGAATCACACATGATAGCTACAAAAAGAATCTTAAGATACTTGAAGAAAATAGAGAATTTTGGATTATGGTATCCTAAGGAAGGGAAGTTTGAACTGAAAGTTTACACTGATGCTGATTGGGCTGGAAATGTGGATGATAGAAAAAGCACCACCAGAGGAGCATTTTTATTTGGTGAAAGACTTGTAACCTGGACAACTAAAAAGTAGGCTTGTATTTCTCAGTCTACAGCTGAAGTAGAATATGTTGCTACTGCTACTAACTATTCAAACATTTCCTATATCAAACAAGTGTTGGAAGGAATGAATGAGGTAATCACTGATCCGGTGATTATATACTGTGACAACACTAGTGCTATTAATATTTCAAAAAATCTTGTGATGCACTCTAAGACAAAGCATATATCTATTAAGTATCATTACTTAAGAGAACAAGTGAAAGAGAAGCAAGTAAAGTTAGAATTTGTTACATCTAAAGAACAACTTGCAGATATTTTTACTAAGCCCCTACCGAAGGACACATTTGAATACTTGAGGACTAGACTTGGGGTCTGTCCCCTATCTATCGGTCACTAAGGTGATCTAGTTGTTGCATCAACCTACTTTTATCAATAGATCAATCATGTTGATGTAGCATAGTTCACACTTTGAATCATGTTCAACGTTGTGATTAAGTTTGAGAACTTGAACCAATTGGAATATTAGTATTCAGAGATACAAAGGAAGATAGAATTGTTTGTTTATTTGTTTATTTGGCATTGTTGTCAAAGGGAGAGATAATCAATATGAAATGAATATGAAATGAAAAGGGGAGAGATAAACAAGATATGAAAAGGAACAAGCACCAATGATGATAATTATCTAAGGGAGAGACAATGAGATAGAGTATTGAAGGTCAGTTACAGAGAATAGAAGAAGGAACAGGAGAACTGAAACGATCACAACTGTAGAATGGTAAAGCTGTATTATTTAATACTAGTTTAGTAACGTAGTGATTAAACATATTAAGTCTATTCGACTTACAACATTTGTTCACAAAGTTGTAGAATGTATGTTTGGTATGTGTATGGTACATTTCATATTACTTGAGTTGCCATCAATGCCAAAGGGAGAGATTGTTGACTACAACTGATTTGGAATCTGATTGAAGAATCTGTGATTACAAGATCACTGAGAAGTTTTTGATTAGATATGTAATATGATTAAATTAGTATTATGTTGTGATTGATGTCAACTAGCTTGACAGCACTTATCTTGTAAGTTATTATACCGAGACATCTGAAGAAAGGTGAAAGAGATGAAGAATAGAGAAATCTACATGAGGAAAGATGTACATGACAGATGAGGATAAGGAACACATTGAGTAACTTGCTGATGAGTCTATGACTTGATGATAATGACTTTATTATGTTGCATTCATCTATGATGAAGTATAGAGCTGAAAGACACAAAGTAGTGTTGTCGGTATATGAAGCATTTCTAGTATACACCGACGAAGTGTAGTGTATACCGATCACAGTATTAACTAAGCAGTGTTCACCGACGCATTTCTTTGTTAACCAAGCAGAATAGAATTTATTAAATGATAAGTTTAGCCAATAAGACTGATGAGCTGGCAAGAGCATAACATCGAGGTAACAGATAATGTTTGTTACATAGATCGATGGCTAACAAAATTCAGTGGAGATCTAACGAAAAATATTGAAACATGTTATTGACATAAGTACCAAGGAACTTTGAAGTGGAAAAATCTATGAATGAGATTAAGCGGCAAAATCTGATGGTGGAGAAGAAAATGATTTACTCGTCTATATAAGAGAATAGTTTTTCTTTATGAATATGTCGAGAAGAAGAAGAAGCTGTAGGAATATCGCATAAACAAGAATTTCATGTATTCTGATCATACTGGTTAGTAAGAACCGAGCTACAGAGAAATTATCGAGCTACAAAGAGCAATTACCAACGGACAGTAAGTTGATACAGTATTGAATCTGAAGTGAATTATTGATCAGAAGGATTTGTATGGACTAAATATTGATTTGTAATATGAAAATTGAAGTTGTATTAGGGCAGGTCATTTACTGTTACATATTTAACCATTGTATACAGTCAAATCTCTTAATCGAGTGGACTCTGAAAGTCTTATGATGTATCATTCATAGAATGAACATTGTTATCCTATCAACCCCATAGTGAATGTTGGTTGGATGATAACTTCTAGTCTAAAATTCTCTAACAAGGTCACACCTTACAATGTGTTTGTAACCTTTAACAAGGTTGGGTCTTAACTGACCTCACTTCAGAAGAGTGAACAATTTTGGGTTGCCAGTCCCAGGTGGTTTTTTCCTTTACAGGGTTTCAACGTTAAATCTATTGTTTTATGTGTTGATTGTGATATTTGATTGTTATCATTCTTTACATGTTACATGTTAGATTTGATCGGTAAACTATTTTGGCATTAGACTGGTAATCGGTAAAAGCACAGATAGTGATAGTTATTATTGCTTACCGACGAGCAAAAATTGAAGAAATTGTTTTGAATTATACATTTTGATTTGGGATAATGGATAACTAATTCACCCCCCCTCAGTTATTCTAACAATAAGTGCATATTATAGAGAAAGATTTGTGAATTTGAGATGAACATTGGTGTGGAGAAAGATACCTTGAAATCTACAGTAGTTGAGGATATTTTGTGCTTGGAAACTTGTATTTGTCTATCAAATATATAGGAATCAAGAAGAATTTAGTGAATGAGGGAAAATGTTGAGTGAACAATGGCATCAGTACACGTTATAGAACAAAAAGAGACATAGTTAAAGAAAGGATGTTATAAAAGTGAATAAAATATGCATAAATATGTGTTCAATACACTTGGATTGGATTGGATTGTATGGGGATGATAGGAGCGGGTGGTAGACATAGTATGGTAGAAATTTGTAATTGAGCAATAATGATAATAGGGTTTCAGTATTTGAGTTGGTTCATCAACAAGATTAGAAGTTTCAAATAAGAACCAATAGTTTTTTTGTAATATTTGTTTTTCAAAATGAAAATTAAGATGAAAATGAATTTATCAAAGAACAAGTACCACATTTTAAGTTGAAAGTTGAAATTTAAGTACATGTTTCTATTGTTATGATTTTGGTAAATGTCTAGAACTCTGTTATTTGAGTATAAATGTAGTCTCTCTTATTCTCCATTGTTAAAGTGAAGGTTGTAGTGAAAAATTACAACTGTCAAGTGAAAAATGGGTACTTGTTCTTGTGTTCAATTGTTAGGGCAGTCCACATCTTGTAAAGTGTAGAAGATGAAGCTTGAACATTAGAAATAGTGAATGATAGGTTAGCGAAAAGTAAAAACAAAATTAAAAGGTATTGAAGGTGAGTTGCAAAGAAATGGATTGAGGGTAGAAAAACTAAATTCATTAAATAAAATATACACATATAAGAAGTCTAGTTGATTAGCTATTAAGGTTCTTTTATGACTATAGCAGTTGAAGTTGTGAAGTTATTTTGATCCAACACTTTCTTCAAATTAAGTGATTCAAAATATTAAGTACTATGTGTCTCCCCAAATAACATGTGCAAAGTGTTGCAACATTCATATTTTCTATGAACACTGTAATGAAGAGTAATATTAAACCAATTGAGCATTGATTTTATTTAAATTAATTGTTGACGTAGAAAAAATTAAGGAGAGAGATTATGGTGCAGGAGCACCTAGGCTAGCCTCCATGGTTAGTGTTTTTTTGGCTTGTACTTGACTCTAGCCATGTCAAGAGGTTAGATAGTTTGTTTTAAGACCTTAGAAGGTCTCTTGCTATGTTGGCTAGGTGAGTTAGTCATTAGGACTAAGGTCACAATAATAGTCTTTGTTAATTGTTTATTTAATTCCATAAGTGTTAGGAGCTTAGCTAAGGTGAGAGTCTTAAATGTGTTCTAAACACATCTTGTCATTGTAAAGATGCCATAAGGTTATAAATGGCTTTGGATCCTTGAGACATAGGAGGTTAGAAGTCCAAGAATATAGGAAAATGGCATATGTGGAAATTTCCAAATGTTCAAAAGAAGTTGTCATCAACTTTGCAATTATTGCAAAAGATTGCATGCCATCTAGGTATCTTTTGATTCCCTTAAGATTAGGAGATGGTGCTCAGCCAATAGGCCCTAGAAAGAAGAAAATGGAATATAATGTGAACTAAGACTTGAACCTCAAGTTTCATTATGTATTGTACTAGTTTGGAAGATAGTGAATAGAGCTCTGCAAGTGATTTTCAGTGTGATACCCGAGACTTTGTGTTGACAGTCCTATTGGATGGATTGAAAAGATAAATCTAATGCTTGATTATGGTTTTATATACTATTAGGATACTTTTTCATTTGAAGAGAAATTTGATTTGAGTTCATCTAAGTACTGGTTTTTGGTGTTCTAAAATAGTGAGTCCATTTTTAACTTGTTTTGAGCAGTTTAGAGAGTCATGGCTCCCCCATGAAATCTAACCATGGATAATAATTCATGTTAGATGGAAATGGAAGAGGATTAATTATTTTATATATTTTTAGGAGTTAGGATTCTTAAAAGCATGAGGAACTATTTGAAATGCTAGGCCCTAGGTGAGTTTGTGAAGCCCGGTTAGAGGTCTAGAGGCGAAAGAGTAGAGAAATATTGCAAGGTTTGTATGGATCCGTACTGCTCTAGAAATTTTTCATGAAGGTGAACATAATATCTAACTATTTTTTTCAGATAGGAGTCATACCAATCATTTTGGATTTGGTTTGAACAAGTTTTCTATCAAGTTCACTGTTCAGTCCTAGAAATTAGGCCTATTAAGTCTCTTGTCCTAGATTGTAGGAACCCCCCGTACGGTCACTGTCAGGATTAGAAACCTTATGAATGTTTTAAAACTTCCAAAAGGGTACTCTAATCAAGTCTTATATTTTTCACTTGTTTGGAAAATTTTTGCAAGAAATAGCAAAAGGTGACTGGTAAGGGCTACTAGAATAGGCCTATTTTTAAGGTCAATTCATGATGAATCATGGAAGCCAATAAGAAGATGATTGAAGACCATTCCAAAATGGATAAAATGGGAAATAATAAGAATTTTTTCATGATGGAGAAGACCCCTACAATTTTGGAGCAATTTTATGGAGATTTGACACTTAGAGCTTTCTAAGTGAGTGTGGAGAAGTGAATCAAAACTAAGGTGTTGATCATTCAAGGTGAAGTTTTCAAAGATTGACTCTTATATCAGAGTTTGAATAGGTCTTAGTTAATGAACTAAGCCTATTGGAAGATCCTATAGAGGAATAGGATACTAGGAGGCAAGTGAAGTCTCTCGGAGGGTGTGAAAGCTAGCCTTGAAGTTTATCATACATCATATTGGTATCAGAGCTTGGTTGATCAAGCTTGTGGTTAATGTTTCTATCTTCTAAATTAGTAGGATATTATACACTAGATAAATCCATGGTGACTAATTCTGAATTAGCCAAGAAGGTTTAGGAACAAGAGGAGGATAACAAATTGCTAAGGCAAAGACTAGCTCAAATGGAGCAGGTCTTGGGTGAAGTCCAAGACAAAGCAGATAAGGTCAAGGACAAGATTGACCAAAAGGAAGAAGCTAAAGAAAGGGAGAAGGAATTAGAGTTGGAGGAGGAAGCACCAACACCTGACCCTGTTCTTCCTGAAGAGCCATTCTTAAAGGCATTAAAAGCATTGAGTGGTAAAGCTATGGAAGGTGTCCCACTATTTAGTGGACAAATGGATCCAGATTCAGTTGTGGATTGGATTGATAGCATAGAGAACCATTTTGAATGTGATGGTATCTCTAAGGCACAAAAATTTATGGTGGCCAAGTCTAGACTAAGAGGTTCAGCTCTTACTTGGTGGAAGTTTGTGCAAACTAAGAGAGAAACGCATGGAAAAGGTCATATTGTGACATGGAAGGGTATGGTATCCAAAGTCAAGAAGACCTACCTTCCTAATGACTATGAAGTCCAAATGCATAGAACAAGACACAATCTTAGGCAAAAAGATTTGGATGTCCAAGCATACACCGAGAAGTTTCAAAAACTATGTTTGAGATCAAAGGTAGTTGAAGAAGAGAGCATCAATCTTGTGAGATACTTGAATGGCCTCAAATGGTCTATTCAAGAAGAGATGAGCCTAGTGAACTTCAAATCCATTAGGCAATGCTATAAAATGGCCTTGAAGATAGAGGAGAAGAGCAAGAGAAAGCAAGAAACCTCCAAAGGAAAAGGAAAAGGCAAAGATACCAAAGTTCAAAGAGGTGGCTATGGTGGAACAAGTTCTGATTCAAGAGCTCAAGGTGAGATAAAGTCTAGTGAGCAGCAAGAAGGAAGCTCAAGTAGAGGTGGTAGAGGAAGAAATTCTAACTCTAGCTTTAGAGGAAGAAGTGGTGGTTCATCACAAGGAGGAAGAGGCAATTATTTTTCCAATATGAAGTGCTACCATTGCAATCAAATGGGGCACCCTACCTATAGATGCCCAAAGAAAGGTGGTTCATCACAATGAGGTGATAAGAGGACTAACTTAATTCAAGATGAGTCTAATGCAGTAGACAAGCATGCTAAAGTACCACTAAAATTAGAGGAAGGAGAAAACCTCATGATGAGGAGGACTCTAAACAAGGAACTGGTAAAGGAGGAGCCAAGCCAAAGGAGATCTTTGTTTAGGATCAAATGCAAGATAATGGGGAAAGTATGTATGGTCATCATTGATTCAGGCTCTATTGATAACATAGTGTCAGAGGAAGCAGTCAACAAGCTCAAGTTGACAAGAATATCCCATACCAATCCTTACAAGGTCACTTGGCTTAACAAAGGCCAACATGTGTTAGTGAATGAGCAATCATGGGTGGAGTTCTCCATTGGAAGGTACAAAGACAAAGTGTTGTGTGATGTGTTTCCTATGGATGCATGCCATTTTCTCCTAGGTAGACCATGGAAATTTGATCGCCAAGCAATACATGATGGAGGAAAGAATTCTTATTCTTTCAAGAAGGACAATGTAACCTTCAAAATATAGTCATTATTAGAGGATGCTGAAGTGAAGATAGCAGGTCCAAATGTTCTTACGATAGGTGAAAAAGAGTTCCTACAAACCATGGAAGAGAGTGAAGGCATAGGCTATGCATTGGTGTTGAAACCAAGAGAGGGAGATGAAGGCAAGGCAGCCAAGAAGATCGAATTACCAAGGGAGATTCAAGGTATGTTACAGACTTACCAAGGCATTGTAAGTGATGGACAACCATCAGCCTTACCCCCTCAAAGAGCCATAAGCCATAGGATAGACCTTATCCCAGGAGCTACCCTACCTAACAAAGCTGCTTACAAGATGACCCCTCAATAAAATGAGGAAATAGCAAGGCAAATACAAGAGCTCTTAGACCAAGGCCTAATTAGAAAGAGTATTAATCCATGTGTTGTACCCACCATACTTGCACCTAAGAAAGGAGGAACTTGGAGGCTATGTACTAACTCAAGGGCTATCAATAGGATAACCATAAGGTATAGGTTCCCTATCCCTAGGATTGAAGACTTGATAGACTATTTAGGTGAAGCAAAGTACTATAACAAGATAGACTTGAAGAGTGGCTATCACCAAATAAGAATCCATGAAGGTGATGAATGGAAGATAGCCTTCAAGACCAATGAAGGGCTATATGAATGGCTTGTCATGCCATTTGGATTGTCAAATGCCCCATCCACATTCATGAGGCTCATGAATGAAGTTCTCAAGGACTACATAGGCAAGTTTGTAGTTGTATATCTAGTTGATATACTGATTTTTATCAAGACAAGGAGTAAGCATTTGAAACATCTTGATATTATTTTCAAGAAGCTACATGAGGAGAAGTTGATGATCAACTTGGAGAAGTGTGAGTTCATCAAATCATACTTAGTGTACCTTGGGTTTGTCTTATCACATGGCAAGCTGAAAATGGATAAGAGAAAAGTGGAGGCTATCATGAATTGGCCTACTCCAAGGTCAGCAGCAGAGGTAAGGAGTTTTCATGGTCTTGCACAATACTATAGAAAGTTCATAAGATAATTTAGTGCAATATGTGCTCCTATGTTAGATACTATCAAAGGAGGAATGAAAACCAAGTTTTTTTGGAATGAAGATGCTAACAAGAGCTTTGAGTTGTTGAAGGAGGGGATAGCTACCCAACCTATTTTAGTACTACCAAGCTTTGAGAATCTATTCACTATTGAATGTGATGCTAGCAATGTAGTAATTGGCATTGTTCTAAGCCAAGAAGGCAGACTGGTGACTTTCCATTCTGAAAAATTAAGTGAGGCTAAGAGGAAGTACTCCTCATATGACCTAGAGATGTATGCATTGGTCCAAGATTTAAGAAAGTGGAGGCATTACTTGCTTCCCAAGGAATTCATTGTGTATTCAGACAATCAAGCACTTAGTTTCCTGAATTCACAAGAAAAGTTGAGTCACAAGTACATGAAGTGGGTTGAGTACCTACAAGCTGACACCTTCAATATCAAGCACAAGAAGGGTGTTCTAAACAAGGTGGTAGATGCATTGTCAAGGAGAGCCCTCACACTCCAAGAAATTCAGTTGAAAAGCATGGTGATAGATCATTTCAAAGATCTATATGCAGATCATAAGGACTTTGCTGACATTTACAAGGTATGTGCTGAATACAAGAATCATTTTCATAGTAAATATGTTGAGTATACTTTGCAAAGTGATCTCTTGTTCAAAGGGAATCAATTGTGTTTTCCTAGAGGCTCTATTAGAGAGAATTTGATTCAAGAAAAGAATAATGGTGCTTTGAGTGGTCACTTTGGGATCACTAAGACTCAAGACCTTGTTTCAAGGTTTTATTATTGGCCTAGAATGAATCTTGATGTTAGGAGGTATGTGGAGAGTTGTCTAGTATGTCAAAAGGTCAAGGGAACTTCTATAAATGCTAGTCTTTACCAACCTCTACCAATTCCTACTAGGCCATGGGAATGCTTAAGCATGGATTTTGTAGTTGGGTTACCCAAGACTAGACAAGGCATGGATAGTGTGTATGTGGTTGTGGATAGGTTCAGCAAGATGGCTCACTTTGTGCCATGCAAGACCACAAATGATGCAAGTCAAATAGCATCTCTATTCTTCAAGGAAATTGTGAGAATCCATGGGTTACCTATCAGCATTGTGTCAGACAGGGACACTAAGTTTATGAGTCATTTTTGGAAGACTCTTTGGCAAAGATTGGGCACCAACTTATCTTTTGGATCAACCTACCATCCCCAAACTGATGGTCAAACTGAGGTTGTTAATAGGAGCCTTGGAAATCTCCTAAGATGCTTGACTAAAGAGTATGGTCAGCAATGGGATCAGTTGATTGGGCAAGCTGAATATGCCTACAATGACACCTTGAATAGATCTGTAGGGAAGAGTCCATTTGAGATAGTTTATGGACTACATCCAAGGGGTGTCTATGAATTGAGAGATCTAAAATAAGGAGTCAAAGCAAGTGGATATGCAGATGATTTTGCATTTTCTATGAAAGAGGTTCATGAAATAGTGAGGAAGACATTAGTAGACAACACCAACAAACACAAAGCAAAGGTGGATGAAGGTAGAAGGATAGTTGAGTTCAAGGTTGGTGATCTTGTCATGGTGCATCTAAACAAGTCAAGATTGCACAAAGAAGTACCTCACAAGTTGCAAATGAGGAGGATAGGACCTTGTCCTATCTTAGCAAGATATGGTGACAATGCTTACAAAGTGGACCTGCTGGAGGATAGTGGACTGTCTAATTTTTTAAATGTTGTAGACCTTGTGCATTATAAAGGGCATCAAGAAGACATGAACCAGACCATACATGAAGTGATCAAGGATGTAGAAGACTTACAACTCCCTCCTATTGCAGAAACAGGACCAGACAGTGTACTAGACACTAGGGTCTACAAAAAGACTAGACTCAAGGAGTATAAGGAACACCTCATTTAGAGGTATGGCCAGAGTGCTGCTGATGCAATTTGGGTCAAGGAATTAGAGTTCAAAAGGATGGGCATTGATCCTACCATCATTAATCCAAGTATGGATTTAAGTTCTTATTTTTGGGGAGGATAGTGTAGGAGCACCTAGGCTAACCTCCATGGGTAGTGTGTTTTTGGCTTGTACTTGACTCTAGCCAAGTCAAGAGGTTAGATAGTTTGTTTTAAGACCTTAGAAGGTCTCTTGCTATGTTGGCTAGGTGAGTTATTCATTAGGACTAAGGTCACAATAATAGCCTTTGTTAGTTGTTTATTTAATTCCATAAGTGTTAGGAGCTTAGCTAAGGTGAGAGTCTTAAATGTGTTCTAAACACATCTTGTCATTGTAAAGATGCCATAAGCTTATAAATGGATTTGGATCCTTGAGACATAGGAGGTTATAATTCCAAGAATATAGGAACATGGCATATGTGGAAATTGCCAAATGTTCAAAAGAAGTTGTCATCAACTTTGCAATTATTGCAAAAGATTGCATGACATCCGAGTATCTTTTGATTCCCTTAAGATTAGGAGATGGTGCTCAGCCAACAAGCCCTAGAAAGAAGGAAATGGAATCTAATGTGAACTAAGATGCAAACCTCAAGTTTCTTAATGCATTTTACTAGTTTGGAAGATAGTGAATAGAGCTCTGCAAGTGATTTTCAGTGTGATACCCGAGACTTTGTGTTTAAAGTCCTATTGGATGGATTGAAAAGATAAATATAATTATTTATTAGGGTTCTATATATTTTTAGGATACTTTTTCATTTGAAGAGAAATTCAATTTGAGTTCATCTAAGTACTGGTTTTTGGTGTTCTACAACAGTGAGTCCATTTTTAACTTGTTTTGAGTTTAGAGAGTCATGGCTCCCCCATGAAATCTAACCGTGGATAATAATTCATGTTAGATGGAAATGGAAGAGGATTAATTAGTGTATATATTTTTAGGAGTTAGGAGTCTTAAAAGCATGTGGAACTATTTGATATGCTAGGCCCTAGGCGAGTTTGTGAAGCCTGGTTAGAGGTCTAGAAGCGAAAGAGTAGAGAAATATTGCAGGGTTTGTACAGATCCGTACTGCTCCAAAAAAATTTCATGAAGGTGAACATCATATCTAAATATTATATGTAGATAGGAGTCATACCAATCATTTTGGATTTGGTTTGAACAAGTTTTATATCAAGTTCACTGTTCAGTCCTAGAAATTAGGCCTATTAGGTCTCTTGTCCTAGATTGTAGGAACCCCCCGTACGGTCACTGTCAAGCCTAGAAACATTATGAATGTTTTAAAACTTCCAAAAGGGTACTTGAATCAATTCTTATATTTTTTAGTTGTTTGCAAAAATTTTGCAAGAAATAGCAAAAGGTGACTGGTAAGGGCTACTGGAATAGGCCTATTTTTAAGGTCAATTCATGATGAATCATGCAAGACGATAAGATGATTGAAGACCCTTCCAAAATGGATAAAATGGGAAATAATAAGAATTTTTTCATGATGGAGAAGACCCCTACAATGTTGGAGCAAGTTTATGGAGATTTGACACTTAGAGCTTTCTAAGTGAGTGTGGAGAAGTGAATCAAAACTAAGGTGTTGATCATTCAAGGTGAAGTTTTCAGAGATTGACTCTTATAGCAGAGTTTGAATAGGTATTAGTTAATGATCTAAGCCTATTGGAAGATCCTATAGAGGAATAGGATACTAGGAGGCAAGTGAAGTCTCTTGGAGGGTGTGAAAGCTAGCCTTGAAGTTTATCATACATCATATTCATGATAAGACCTTAACAAAGAAAAATAATTATTATTGAATTCGCATGAAATGCCTATGCAAAAAGAAAAACAAATAGTTTTTTAATAGTAATAAATTATTAAAGTTTGATAAGAGAAGCACACAATCAAACAAGAAGGAAAGATATCCAACTGCATTAATGCACAATTAATGCAAACAAGCTTTCAATTCAATGGTATTTATGTGAAAAGCATTCAACAATATTCAAATTTTGGAAATTTTGTTGTAATTTCTCTTTCAAAAACTAGTGTATCTATATGAACTTGACACCATGCAACATCAAATCTACAAGTTACTTGTAAATTGTGCAAGTAGTAGATGTAGTAGGAGTAGTTGTTAGATATAAAGAACAACAATCTATAACACAAAAGGTTACACTTTCCAAGTTGCTTTTATTCAAAAATAAATTTAACGTGTGCTCGATGGATACAACCTTTTATGCCATATCTTCATGTTACAATGAGAAGTAGTAAAAAACATATCTCACGGAATTCATTGTGCAACGCTGAATTCATAATTGAAAGTTACTAGAAATTACATTAAATTCTTCTTTTCATGCTTATACACAATCTTCAGAGCATTATAAAAATGAAATGTTGATGTTTCTAAAATATATTATTTATAATCTTTAAATGTTATATTAACTTGAATATTATAGACATGTATTATGTAAAACCAAATATGTGATATCAACATTGAAGCATATATGTAGTATATTCTTTTTTCTTTTTTGCTATTAATTTCAAGGACCTTAAAAAGAAAGACACCTAAAAAAGTAAAATCAAACATAATGATTAAAGTTATTTTTTGCAAATTGATTGTAAGTACTATAGCACAATGAAAGACATAAGATATTGTTGGTACCCATATAGACCCCAATATTTAAATTTTTAGTTTCGAGTCTTGAACTCCTTTGAACGATCGTTCAAGGTGGTTCAAAATGGTTCATCTTGTAGGTTCACTGGTTGTCAATGTTGGAGTTCAGCTTCAAGCTTCAACTCTAAGCTCCAGTTCTTAATGGTCAGAGATCAAATTCCTGTAATTACATAACAATCTTTTGCAAAGGGAAATTATGCAGAGATCATCATATTCAGTTTCAGATGGTTTCAATGTGTAAGGTTCAAGTATAAAATTCAAGTTCAACTATTCGGGCAGTCCAGTGAGTTTACTTCAAAAACATCAGCGTTTAAGTCTAAATTTGAAGTTTAGAATCTCATTCCTCTCAATACTTGGAGGTTCAATGATGCAGGAGCATCCTGGGTGTAAGAGCAATCTTGCATCACCCAAAAAATATTTTTGTTTTTATATTCAATAAGGGCTATTTTGTGCAGACCTGCTATTTATGGAAAGTTACTATTTTTGGTAATTTTTGTATGTGCTCAAAATGATCTGATTTCTTTCTTGGAGGTTCATTTTGGTCATATAAGTCTGCCAGTAAAGTTTCATTGCTAGATCAAGTGTATATTGGAAGATATTGAAGATTTTCGGTATTGGCAGCAGGGTACAGAAACTTTGAACTCAGTTTTGAAGGCTTTAGAGGCCCCGGATGAGGTCAAAAATTTGGGTGACACGCGCTTGCGCCAGTCAAGCCTATAGACTGCTTCGTGGCATTTTTGAAATGGGGTTATAATAGCTGATCGGGTCAACTGGTGATGACTTATGGTCTTCGAAAGTTGGGCCACCTGAAATGGTGAAAAATAATTTTCTTCAAAATTTATGTTCGGGTTTCAAAGGTTATCTT
This sequence comes from Chamaecyparis obtusa, assembly GCA_027943335.1. Classification (NCBI taxonomy): domain Eukaryota; kingdom Viridiplantae; phylum Streptophyta; class Pinopsida; order Cupressales; family Cupressaceae; genus Chamaecyparis; species Chamaecyparis obtusa. The sequence continues at coordinate 103,303 of BSBK01005075.1, forward strand.
GAGCTGACTATGATGTAATAAAATGTAAAATAAAATAATTCTAAGTTTGGTCGGCCTTATTGGCTAAAATTCTGGAACCTTCCCAGGCGGTGGAAAATTGCCTATATAAGGAAGGCTGTATTATTGTCTTAGGCAGTTCAGAATAGTTCAGAATAGTTCAAAATAGTTCCGGGTAGTAGGTCTGGGTATTGATTCAAGGCTTTGTCCTACAGAATATTGTAAGGGAATGCCCATGTGGCTTACATATTGTAATTCTGAAAGTTTGTAATTCCACATTTGTGGAGATAATAAGAAGCCAATTTTCTGTTCTTGCATATTATTGTTGTTTTGTGGTATTAAGGGGAGCACCCTTCATCAAGTGGTATCAGAGCACGAGTTCTTGAGTGTGTAAACAGATCACTGACTGTGAAGCAGTTTGCACCAGGACCGTAGTTAGGGTTTCAGTGCGCATCGCAAAAATGCCTCCACGAAGGGAACGTGGCGGAAGAGCTGATGTTGTAACACCTAAGATTAGGGCACTGCATAGACAAGTGTGAGCATTGCAAGAAGAGATTCATAGAGGAATGAGTCTTAATGTCAGAGATGAAAGTGAGGATCTAGCCGAAGAAGAATATCAAGAAGGAGAAGTCAAAATTGTGAACCAGGAGGAAGAAAGACTTTTTCGGGCCATTTCTAAGATTGGGAAAAGACCTAAGATTGAGGTTCCTACATTTTCTAGAAATCTTAAACCAGAAGAATTGATCGACTGGATCAATGAATGTGAGAAATATTTTGAGTATGAAGATGTTGAGGATCTTGATAGGGTCAAATTTGCGAGGGCCAAGCTGAAAGGTCATGCGAAGATATGGTGGCAAGAGATTCAGTTGGAGTGAAATAAAAGAGGAAATGAGAAAATCACGAGATGGGATCGGATGGTGGATAAATTGAAGTGACAGTTCATTCCTATTGATTATGAGCTTGACCTACTGAAGAAAATGCAAAGTTTGAAGCAAGCAGGAAAATCTGTTCAGGAGTATACAGAGGAGTTCAATCGACTTCTCATCAGAACAGGCCATGCAGAAGCTAATAAGGAGAAAGTTGTCCGATACCTTAATGGGTTAAGGCCAAGCATTCGGGAGGAGCTGAATCTGGTTCGAATGAACAGTATTGAAGAGGCATACCAGTTTACCCTAAAAGTAGAGGAAAAGTTGAACAAGAAGTTTGAGAGCAGACAAAATGGAAGACGTCGCGGTGGACGGTCATATGGTGGCCGAAATGAAGATCCGAAAAAGAAAGACGAGGCCAGTAGTAGTCAGAATCAGCGTGGAAATAATTCCAATCACTTCCAGGATAAGAATAATAGAGATCAGAGAGGAAGAGGAAGAGGACAAGGATCTGGAAGAGGTGGCTTCCGTGGAACATGTTTTCACTATGGAGAAGAAGGTCATAGGGCATTTGAATGTCCTCAGCACCAAGGCAGAACAGACAGGAGAAATGAAAGCCAGGCCAGAGTTGCACATGTAGATGAAGATGCCAGATCATCAAATTCTAAAGATGCTGAAAGAGGAGAAACATTGATTAACAGAAGAGTCCTGTTGAGTGGTGAGAATGAACCTGAGCAAAGGAGGAGCCTGTTTCGCACCAGGTGCAAGTGTGAAAGTAAATATTGTGATGTGATTATTGATAGTGGAAGCACTGACAATTTGGTGTCAGAAGAGATGGTGACAAAGTTGAAGCTCAAGAGACAGAAACACTCACATCCATATCAGATTGCCTGGGTACAGAATGACCACAAGGTCATGGTTAATGAATAATGCCTGGTGAAGTTCAAGATTGGCGGATACCAAGATGAGGTATTGTGTGATATCATATCTATGGATGCATGTCATATGTTGTTGGGTAGACCATGGCAGTTTGACAGATGTGTTGTACATGATGGTCGTGCAAATACCTATTCCCTAACAAAGGATGGAGTGTGACATAAGCTAAAACCATTGAAGGAGACTGAAGAAAAGGTATGTGGTAATGCAAGGATAACTTTTGTTGATGGAAAAAATTTCCTAGATGGTATGAGGCATGAGCATGTATGTTTTGCTTTAATTCCAAAAGCTGGTAAAGAGGAAGTAGAGGATGTTCCTGTAGAAGTTGCAGATTTATTGAATGAATTTTAGGATATTGTATCTGATAACATGCCTGATGGATTACCACCAGTCAGGAAGATCAGTCATCAAATGGACTTGATCCCAAGAGTGAGTTTTTCAAATAAGGCAGCACACAAAATGACACTTGCAGAAATTGAGGAGTTGAATAGACAAGTACATGAACTGTTACAGAAAGGATTGATCCGTGAGAGTCTAAGTCCCTGTGCTGTACCAGTGGTATTAGCACCAAAGAAGAATGGAGAATGGAGGATGTGTACAGATTCTAGGGCAATAAACAAGATCACAATCAAGTACAGGTTTCCATTGCCACGAATGGATGATATTATGGACTGTTTGAGTGGAGCTATGTATTTCTCCAAGATAGATCTGAAGAGTGGATATCATCAGATTCGGATCAGAGAAGGAGATGAATGGAAGACTGCCTTCAAGACAAAGAAAGGACTATATGAGTGGTTAGTCATACATTTTGGGCTAGACAATGCACCGAGCACTTTCATGCGGCTCATGAACGAGGTTCTAAAAGAATTTCTGGGTAAGTTTGTCATTGTTTACCTAGATGATATTTTGATCTTTAGTAAAACATTGGATGAGCATATGATGCATATTCATATGGTATTTGAGAAGTTGAGAGAAGAGAAATTATTGATTAATTTGAAGAAGTGCAGTTATGTGAAAAAAGAGTGGTGTATTTGGGGTTTGTAGTTTCAGGAGAAGGTCTAAAAATGGACCCAGACAAGGTACAGGCTATCCTTGAATGGCCTACTCCAAGGAGTGCTACTGAGGTAAGATCTTTTCATGGTCTAGCTAGCTTTTACAGAAAGTTTATCAAAAAATTTAGCAGTATTTGTGGACCCTTGACTGAAACAATGAGAGGGGATAGAAAAGAGTTTAAGTGGACTAATGGGGCAGAAAAGAGTTTTCAATTGTTGAAACAAAAAGTTACAGAACAACCTATTTTAGCACTTCCAAATTTTAATAAGGTGTTTCAAGTAGATTGTGATGCTAGTGGTACTGCAATAGGAGCTGTTATGAGCCAAGAAGGTAAACCTGTTGCTTATTTCAGTGAGAAATTAAATGATGTCAAGAGAATATATTTTATTTATGATCAGGAATTTTATGCTATAGTTCAAGCATTGAAAAAGTGGAGGCACTACCTGCTTCCTAAGGAGTTTGTTTTGTATACTGATCATCAAGCTTTGGAATATTTGAATAGTCAAGGAAAATTGAATCAAAGGCATTTGAAATGGGTTGAATTTTTGTAGAGTTATACATTTGTTTTGAACCACAGGAGTGGAAAGTCTAACAGGGTTGTAGATGCTCTTAGCAGGAGGCAACTATTGCTGACAGAGATGCAGATTGAGGTGGTTGGGTTCAAGGAACTCAAGGATTTTTATCCAGAGGATCCTGATTTTGGTGAAGCTTGGAAAGCTTGTACATAACCTATTACTCTAGACAGGATGAAATGGCTGGATTTTATCATCCAGGATGATATGCTATTCAGAGGGAGTTAGTTGTGCATTCCACGAAGTTCTATGAGGGAGAATCTCATCAAGGAGAAGCATAGTGGCGGATTGGCTGGACATTTTGGTCGTGATAAAACCCTTGCTTTGGTTGGTGAGAATTATTATTAGCCACAATTGCAGCAAGATGTGAAGAAGTTTGTACAGAGTTGCAGAGTATGTCAAATGGCGAAAGGAGTGAAGTAGAATACAGGGTTGTATCAGCCATTACCTGTACCAAAGAAGCCTTGGGAGGATATCAGCATGGACTTTATTCTTGGTTTACCGAAGACTCAGCGGGGACATGATTCAATTTTTGTGGTGGTTGACAGATTTTCAAAGATGGCACATTTCATTCCCTGCAAAAAGACTAATGATGATGTTCATGTGGCAGAATTATTTTTCAGAGAAGTAGTGAGACTTCATGGTTTGCCGAAGACCATAGTTTCAGATCGAGACACTAAGTTTGTTGGATATTTCTGGCGTACATTGTGGAAGAAGTTAAAGACACATTTGAAGTTCAGTTCATCACATCATCCACAGACTGATGGACAGACAAAGGTGGTGAATAGCAGTTTGAGAAATTTGCTGAGATGTTTGGTTGGAGATAACCCAACAGGATGGGATTTGATTTTACCACAGGCGGAATTTGCATACAATAATTCAGTAAATAAGAGCACTGGTAAATCACCATTCTAGATTGTATATGGAAGTAGTCCAAGAAATGCATCTGAATTGAGGAAGATAGATAAAGGAGAAATAAGTAGTGCTGAAGCTGAGGATTTTACAGAACACTTGAAGAACATCCATGGGGAAGTGAGGAAGCATATTACCAAAATGAATGCACAGTATAAGGCTAAGGCAGATGAGAAAAGGAGGTATAAAGAATTTAAGGTTGGTGATGAAGTCATGGTTCATTTGTGGAAGGAGCGGTTTTCAGTTGGTACATATAACAAGCTGAAAATGAAGAAGTTTGGACCATGTAGGATACTGAAGAAACATGATTCAAGAAATGCATATGAGGTAGAATTACCTACTGAGCTAAATATTTCACCAGTGTTTAACATTTCAAATCTGACAAAGTATCATGAAGGAGGTGTTGAAGATGAGATCACAACAGCACAGTGGAGTATTCCAGCAACTAGTTCAGACACTAAGGAGATCGAAGATATACTGGACAGTCGTGTTGGCAGAAGCACAAGGAACAGGACATATGAAGAATATCTGATCAAGTGGAAAGGATGACCTATTGAAGATTCATCATGGCTGACAAAGGAGGAGGTTAGCCGTCTTGATTTTCCTCTGCACGCATGAGTCGTGACAGGGTCACTTATCAAATTACCCTGGGTGTCTGATGCAAGAGCATCCTCGGTGTAAGAGCAATCTTGCATCACCCAAAAAAATATTTCTATTTTTATATTCAATAAGGGCTATTTTGTGCAGAGCTGCTATTTATGGAAAGTTACTATTTTTGGTAATTTTTGTATGTGCTCAGAATGATCTGATTTCTTTCTTGGAGGTTCATTTTGGTCATATAAGTCTGCCAGTAAAGTTTCATTGCCAGATCAAGTGTATATTGGAAAATATTGAAGATTTTCGGTATTGGAAGCAGGGTACAGAAACTTTGAACTCACTTTTGAAGGATTTAGAGGCCCCGGATGAGGTCAAAAATTTGGGTGACGAGCACTTGCGTAGGTCAAGTCTATAGAGTGCTTCGTGGCATTTCTGAAATGGGGTTATAATAGCCGATCAGGTCAACTGGTGATGACTTATGGTCTTCAGAAGTTGGGCCACCTGAAATGGCGAAAAATAATTTTCTTCAAAATTTTTGTTCGGGTTTCAAAGGTTATCTTGAGCCGACTATGATGTAATAAAATGTAAAATAAAATAATTCTAAGTTTGGTCAGCCTTATTGGCTAAAATTTTGGAACCTTCCCAGGCGGTGAAAAATTATCTATATAAAGAAGGCTGTATTATTGTCTTAGGCAGTTCAGAATAGTTCAGAATAGTTCAGAATAGTTCTGGGTAGTAGGTCTGGGTATTGATTTGAAGCTTTGTCCTACAGAATATTGTAAGGGAATGCCCATGTGGCTTACATATTGTAATTCTAAAAGTTTATAATTCCACATTTGTGGAGATAATAAGAATCCAATTTTTTGTTCTTGCATATTATCATTGTTTTGTGGTATTAAGGGGAGCACCCTTCATCAAGTGGTATCAGAGCAAGAGTTCCTGAGTGTGTAAACAGATCACCGACTGTGAGGCAGTTTGCACCAGAACCATGGTTAGGGTTTCAGCGTGCATCGTGAAAATGCCTCCACAAAGGGAACGTGGTGGAAGAGTTGGTGTTGTAACACCTGAAGTTAGGGCACTGTAGAGACAAGTGCGAGCATTGCAAGAAGAGATTCATAGAGGAATGAGTCTTAATGTCAGAGATGAAAGCTAGGATGAAGCCGAAGAAGAACATCAAGAAGGAGAAGTCAAAATTGTGAACCAGGAGGAAGAAAGACTTTTTCGGGCCATTTCTAAGATTGGGAAAAGACCTAAGATTGAGGTTCCTACATTTTTTGGAAATCTTAACCCAGAAGAATTGATCGACTGGATCAATGAATGTGAGAAATATTTTGAGTATGAAGATGTTGAGGATCCTGATAGGGTCAAATTTGCGAGGGCTAGGCTGAAAGGTCATGCGAAGATATGGTGGCAAGAGATTCAGTTGGAGCGAAATAGAAGGGGAAAAGAGAAAATCATAAGATGAGATCGGATGGTGGATAAATTGAAGTGACAGTTCATTCCATTTGATTATGAGCTTGACCTACTGAAGAAAATGCAGAGTTTGAAGCAAGCAGGAAGATCTGTTCAGGAGTATACAGAGGAGTTCTATCGACTTCTCATCAGAATAGGCCATGCAGAAGCTGATAAGGAGAAAGTTGCCCAATATCTTAATGGGTTAAGGCCAAGCATTTGGGAGGAGCTGAATCTGGTTTGAATGAAAAGTATTGAAGAGGCATACCAGTTTTCCCTAAAAGTAGAGGAAAAGTTGAACAAGAAGTTTGAGAGCAGACAAAATGGAACAGGTCGCGGTGGATGATCATATGGTGGCAAAAATGAAGATCCGAAAAAGAAAAATGAGGCCAGTAGCAGTCAAAATCAGCGATGAAATAATTCCAATCGCTTCCAGGATCAGAATAATAAAGATCAAAGAGGAAGAGGAAGAGGACAAGGATCTGGAAAAGGTGGCTTCCGTGGAACATGTTTTCACTGTGGAGAATAAGGTCATAGGGCATTTGAATGTCCTTAGCGCCAAGGCAGAACAGACAGGAGAAATGAAAGCCAGGCCAGAGTTGCACATGTAGATGAAGATGCCAGATCATCAAATTCTGAAGATGCTGAAAGAGGAGAAACGTTGATTAACAGAAGAGTCCTGTTGAGTGGTGAGAATGAACCTGAGCAAAGGAGGAGCCTGTTTCGCACCAGGTGCAAGTGTGAAGGTAAATGTTGTGATGTGATTATTGATAGTGGAAGCACTGACAATTTGGTGTCAGAAGAGATGGTGACAAAGTTGAAGCTCAAGAGACAGAAACACCCACATCCATATTGGATTGCCTGCGTACAGGATAACCACAAGGTCATGGTCAATGAACAATGTCTGGTGAAGTTCAAGATTGGTGGATACCAAGATGAGGTATTGTGTGATATCATATCTATGGATGCATGTCATATGTTGTTGGGTAGACCATGGCAGTTTGACAGATGTGCTGTACATGATGGTCGTGCGAATACCTATTCCCTAACAAAGGATGGAGTGTGACATAAGCTAAAACTATTGAAGGAGACTGAAGAAAAGGTATGTGGTAATGCATGGATAACTTTTTTTGATGGAAGAAATTTCCTAGATGGTATGAGGCATGAGCATGTATGTTTTGCTTTAATTCCAAAAGCTGGTAAAGAAGAAGTAGAGGATGTTCCTGTAGAAGTTGCAGATTTGTTGAATGAGTTTTAGGATATTGTATCCGATAATATGTCTGATGGATTACCACCAGTCAGGAAGATCAGTCATCAGATGGACTTGATCCCAGGAGCGAGTTTGCCGAATAAGGCAGCACACAAAATGACACCTGTAGAAATTGAGGAGTTGAACAGACAAGTACATGAACTGTTACAGAAAGGATTGATCCATGAGAGTCTGAGTCCCTGTGCTATACCAGCGGTATTAGCACCAAAGAAGAATGGAGAATGGAGGATGTGTACAGATTCTAAGGCAATAAACAAGATCACAATCAAGTACAGGTTTCCATTGCCACGAATGGATGATATTATGGACTGTTTGAGTGGAGCTATGTATTTTTCAAAGATAGATCTGAAGAGTGGATATCATCAGATTCAGATCAAAGAAGGAGATGAATGCAAGACTGCCTTCAAGATAGATGAAGGACTATATGAGTGGTTAGTCATGCCTTTTGGGCTAGACAATGCACCGAGCACTTTCATGCGGCTCATGAACGAGGTTCTGAAAGAATTTATGGGTAAGTTTGTCATTGTTTACCTAGATGATATTTTGATCTTTAGTAAGACATTGGATGAGCATATGATGCATATTCGTATGGTATTTGAGAAGTTGAGAGAAGAGAAATTATTGATTAATTTGAAGAAGTGCAGTTTTGTGAAGAAAGAGTTGGTGTATTTGGGGTTTGTAGTTTCAGGAGAAGGTCTAAAAATGGACCCAAAAAAGGTACAAGCTATCCTTGAATGGCCTACTCCAAGGAGTGCTACTGAGGTAAGATCTTTTCATGGTCTATCTATCTTTTACAGAAAGTTTATCAAAAATTTTAGCAGTATTTGTGGACCCTTGACTGAAACAATGAGAGGGGATAGAAAAGAGTTTAAGTGGACTAATGGGGCAGAAATGAGTTTTCAATTGTTGAAATAAAAAGTTACAAAACAACCTATTTTAGCACTTCCAAATTTTAATAAGGTGTTTCAGGTAGATTGTGATGCTAGTGGTACTGCAATAGGAGCTGTTATGAGCCAAGAAGGTAAACCTGTTGCTTATTTCAGTGAGAAATTAAATGATGCCAAGAGAAAATATTTTGTTTATGATCAGGAATTTTATGCTATAGTTCAGGCATTGAAAAAGTGGAGGCACTATCTGCTTCCTAAGGAGTTTGTTTTGTACACTGATCATCAAGCTTTGCAATAGTTGAATAGTCAAGGAAAATTGAATCAAAGGCATTTGAAATGGGTTGAGTTTTTGCAGAGTTATACATTTGTTTTGAAACACAGGAGTGGAAAGTCTAACAGGGTTGCAGATGCTCTTAGCAGGAGGCAACTATTGCTGACAGAGATGCAGATTGAGGTGGTTGCGTTCAAGGAACTCAAGAATTTTTATCCAGAGGATCCTAATTTTGGTGAAGCTTGGAAAGCTTGTATAGAATCTGTTACTCTAGACAGGATGAAATAGCTGGATTTTATCATCCAGGATGATATGCTATTCAGAGGGAGTTAGTTGTGCATTCCAAGAAGTTCTATGAGGGAGAATCTCATCAAGGAGAAGCATAGTGGCGGATTGGCTGGAAATTTTGGTCGTGATAAAATCTTTGCTTTGGTTGGTGAGAATTATTATTAGCCACAATTGCAGCAAGATGTGAAAAAGTTTGTACAAAGTTGTAGAGTATGTCAGATGGTGAAAGGAGTGAAGCAGAATACAGGTTTGTATCAGTCATTACCTGTAGCAAAGAAGCCTTGGGAGGATATTAGCATGGACTTTGTTCTTGGTTTACCGAGGACTCAGCGGGGACATGATTTAATTTTTGTGGTGGTTGACAGATTTTTAAAGATTGCACATTTCATTCCCTACAAGAAGACTAATGATGTTGTTCATGTAGCAGAATTATTTTTTAGAGAAGTAGTGAGACTTCATGGTTTGCCGAAGACCATAGTTTCAGATCGGGACACTAAGTTTGTTGGATATTTCTGGTGTACATTGTGGAAGAAGTTAAAGATAGATTTGAAGTTCAGTTCATCACATCATCCACAGACTGATGGACAGATAGAGGTGGTGAATAGGAGTTTGGAAATTTTGCTAAGATGTTTAGTTGGAGATAAGCCAACAGGATGGGATTTGATTTTACCACAGGAGGAATTTGCATACAATAATTCTGTAAACAGGAGCACTGGTAAATCACCATTCCAGATTGTATATGGAAGTAGTCCAAGAAATGCATCTGAATTAAGGAAGATAGATAAAGGAGAAATAAGTAGTGTTGAAGCTGAGGATTTTGCAGACCACTTGAAGAACATCCATGGGGAGGTGAGGAAGCATATTACCAAGATGAACGCACAGTATAAGGCTAAGGCAGATGAGAAAAGGAGGTATAAGAAATTTTAGGTTGGTGATGAAGTCATGGTTCATTTGCGGAAGGAGCGGTTTCCAGTTGGTACATATAACAAGCTGAAAATGAAGAAGTTTGGACCATGTAGGATACTGAAGAAACATGATTCAAGAAATGCATATGAGGTAGAATTGCCTACTGAGCTAAATATTTCACCAGTGTTTAACATTTCAGATCTAATAAAGTATCATGAAGGAGGTGTTGAAGATGAGATCACAGCAGCACAGTGGAGTATTCCAACAACTAGTTCAGACACTAAGGAGATCGAAGATATACTGGACAGTCGTGTTGGCAGAAGCACAAAGAACAGGACATATGAAGAATATCTGGTCAAGTGGAAAGGATGACTTGTTGAAGATTCATCATGGCTGACAAAGGAGGAGGTTAGCCATCTTGGTTTTTCCCTGCACACCTAAGTCGTGACAGGGTCACTTCTCAAATTACCCTTGGTGTCTGATGCAGGAGCATCCTGGGTGTAAGAGCAATCTTGCATCACCCAAAAAAATATTTTTGTTTTTATATTCAATAAGGGCTATTTTGTGCAGAGCTACTATTCATGGAAAGTTACTATTTTTGGTAATTTTTTTATGTGCTCAGAATGATCTGATTTCTTTCTTGGAGGTTCATTTTGGTCATATAAGTCTGCCAGTAAAGTTTCATTGCCAGATCAAGTGTATATTGGAAGATATTAAAGATTTTCGGTATTGGCAGCAGGGTACAGAAACTTTGAACTTAGTTTTGAAGGCTTTAGAGGCTCCGGATGAGGTCAAAAATTTGTGTGACGAGCGCATGCACGGGTCAAGCCTGTAGAGTGCATCGTGGCGTTTCTGAAATGGGGTTATAATAGCCGATCGGGTCAACTAATGATGAATTATGGTCTTCGAAAGTTGGGCCACCTGAAATGGTGAAAAATAATTTTCTTCAAAACTTTTGTTCGGGTTTCAAAAGTTATCTTGAGCCGACTATGATGTAATAAAATGTAAAATAAAATAATTCTAAGTTTGGTCGGCCTTATTGGCTAAAATTCTGGAACCTTCCCAGGCGGTGGAAAATTGCCTATATAAGGAAGGTTGTATGATTGTCTTAGGTAGTTCAGAATAGTTCAGAATAGTTCCGGGTAGTAGGTCTGGGTATTGATTTGAGGCTTTGTCCTACAGAATATTGTAAGAGAATGCCCATGTGGCTTACATATTGTAATTCTAAAAGTTTGTAATTCCACATTTGTGGAGATAATAAGAATCCAATTTTCTATTCTTGCATATTATTGTTGTTTTGTGGTATTAAGGGGAGCACCCTTCATCAAGTGGTATCAGAGCAAGAGTTCCTGAGTATGTAAATAGATCGTCGACTGTGAGCCAGTTTGCACCAGGACCGTGGTTAGGGTTTCAGCGTGTATCGCGAAAATACCTCCACGAAGGGAACGTGGTGGAAGAGCTGGTGTTGTAACACCTGAGGTTAGGGCACTGTAGAGACAAGTGCAAGTAATTCAAGAAGAGATTCTTAGAGGAATGAGTCTTAATGTCAGAGATGAAAGCGATGATTAAGATGAAGAAGAATATCAAGAAGGAGAAGTCGAAATTATAAACCAGGAGGAAAAAAGACTTTTTCGGGCCATTTCTAAGATTGGGAAAAGACCTAAGATTGAGGTTCCTACATTTTTTGGAAATCTTAACCCAGAAGAATTGATCGACTGGATCAATGAATGTGAGAAATATTTTGAGTATGAAGATGTTGAGGATCCTGATAGGGTCAAATTTGCGAGGGCCAGGCTGAAAGGTCATGCGAAGATATGGTGGCAAGAGATTCAGTTGGAGCGAAATAGAAGGGGAAAGGAGAAAATCATGAGATGGGATTGGATGGTGGATAAATTAAAGTGATAGTTCATTCCTGTTGATTATGAGCTTGACTTACTGAAGAAAATGCAGAGTTTGAAGCAAGTAGGAAGATCTGTTCAGGAGTATATAAAGGAGTTCTATCGACTTCTCATAAGAATAGGCCATGCAGAAGCTGATAAGGAGAAAGTTGTCTGATACCTTAATGGGTTAAGGCCAAGCATTTGGGAGGAGCTGAATCTAGTTTGAATTAACAGTATTGAAGAGGCATATGTGTTTGCCCTAAAAGTAGAGGAAAAGTTGAACAAGAAGTTTGAGAGCAGACAAAATGGAAGAGGTCGCGATGGATGATCTGGTGGATGGTCATATGGTGGCCGAAATGAAGATAAAAAAAAAAAGGATGAGGCCAGTAGCAGTCAGAATCAGTGAGGAAATAATTCCAATCGCTTCCAGGATCAGAATAATAGAGATCAAAGAGGAAGAGGAAGAGGACAAAGATCTGAAAGAGGTGGCTTTCATGGAACATGTTTTCACTGTGGAGAAGAAGGTCATAGGGCATTTGAATGTCCTCAGTGCCAAGGCAGAATAGACAGGAGAAATGAAGGCCAGGCCAGAGTTGCACATGTAGATGAAGATGCCAGATCATAAAATTTTGAAGATGCTGAAAGAGGAGAAACATTGATTAACAAAAGAGTCCTGTTGAGTGGTGAGAATGAACCTGAGCAAAAGAGGAGCCTGTTTCGCACCAGGTGCAAGTGTGAAGGTAAATGTTGTGATGTGATTATTGATAGTGGAAGCACTGACAATTTGGTGTCAGAAGCGATGGTGACAAATTTGAAGCTCAAGAGACAGAAACACCCACATCCATATCCAATTGCTTGGGTACAAGATGACCACAAGGTTATGGTCAATGAACAATGCCTGGTGAAGTTTAAGATTGGCGGATACCAAGATGAGGTATTGTGTGATATCATATCTATGGATGCATGTCATATGTTGTTGGGTAGACCATGGCAGTTTGACAGATGTGTTGTACATGATGGTCGTGTGAATACCTATTCCCTGACAAAAGATGGAGTGCGACATAAGTTAAAACCATTGAAGGAGACTAAAGAAAATGTATGTGTTAATGCAAGGATAACTTTTGTTGATGGAAAAAATTTCTTAGATGGTATGAGGCATGAGCATGTATGTTTTGCTTTAATTTCAAAAGCTAGTAAAGAGGAAGTAGAGGATGTTCATGTAGAAGTTGCAGATTTGTTGAATGAGTTTCAGGATATTGTATCCAATAATGTGCATGATGGATTACCACCAGTCAGGAAGATCAGTCATCAGATGGACTTGATCCCAGGAGCGAGTTTTCCGAATAAGGCAGCACACAAAATGACACCTGCAGAAAGTGAGGAGTTGAACAGACAAGTACATGAACTGTTACAGAAAGGATTGATCCATGAGAGTATGAGTCCCTGTGCTGTACCAGTGGTATTAGCACCAAAGAAGAATGGAGAATGGAGGATGTGTACAGATTCTAGGGCAATAAACAAGATCACAATCAAGTACAGGTTTCCATTGCCACGAATGGATGATATTATGGACTGTTTGAGTGGAGCTATGTATTTCTCAAAGATAGATCTGAAGAGTGGATATCATCAGATTCGGATCAGAGAAGGAGATGAATGGAAGACTACCTTCAAGACAAAAGAAGGACTATATGAGTGGTTAGTCATGCCTTTTGGGCTAACCAATGCACCGAGCACTTTCATACGACTCATGAACGAGGTTCTGAGAGAATTTCTGGGTAAGTTTGTCATTGTTTACCTAGATCATATTTTGATCTTTAGTAAGACATTGGATGAGCATATGATGCATATTTATATGGTATTTGAGAAGTTGAGAGAAGAGAAATTATTGATTAATTTGAAGAAGTGCAGTTTTGTGAAGAAAGCGTTGATGTATTTGGGGTTTGTAGTTTCAGGAGAAGGTCTAAAAATGGACCCAGAGAAGGTACAGGCTATCCTTGAATGGCCTACTCCAAGGAGTGCTACTAAGGTAAGATCTTTTCATGGTCTATCTATCTTTTACAGAAAGTTTATCAAAAATTTTAGCAGTATTTGTGGACCCTTAACTGAAACAATGATAGGGGATAGAAAAGAGTTTAAGTGGACTAATGGGGCAGAAAAGAGTTTTCAATTGTTGAAACAAAAAGTTACAAAATAACCTGTTTTAGCACTTCCAAATTTTAATAAGGTGTTTCAAGTAGATTGTGATGCTAGTGGTACTGCAATAGGAGCTGTTATGAGCCAAGAAGGTAAACCTGTTGCTTATTTCAGTGAGAAATTAAATGATGCTAAGAGAAAATATTTTGTTTATGATCAGGAATTTTATGCTATAGTTCAGGCATTGAAAAAGTGGAGGCACTATCTACTTCATAAGGAGTTTGTTTTTATATACTGATCATCAAGCTTTGCAATATTTGAATAATCAAGGAAAATTGAATCAAAGGCATTTGAAATGGGTTGAGTTTTTGCAAAGTTATACATTTGTTTTGAAACACAGGAGTGGAAAGTCTAACAGGATTGCAGATGCTCTTAGCAGGAGGCAACTATTGCTGACAGAGATGCAGATTGAGGTGGTTGGGTTCAAGGAACTCAAGAATTTGTATCTAGAGGATCCTAGTTTTGGTGAAGCTTAGAAAGCTTGTACAGAACCTGTTACTCTAGACAGGACAAAATATTTGGATTTTATCATCCAGGATGATATGCTATTCAGAGGGAGTCAGTTGTGCATTCCATGAAGTTCTATGAGGGAGAATCTCATCAAGGAGAAGCATAGTGGCAGATTGGCTGGACATTTTGGTCGTGATAAAACCCTTGCTTTGGTTGGTGAGAATTATTATTGGCCATAATTGCAGCAAGATGTGAAGAAGTTTGTACAGAGTTGCAGAGTATGTCAGATGGTGAAAGGAGTGAAGCAGAATATAGGGTTGTATCAGCCATTACCTGTACCAAAGAAGCCTTGGGAGGATATCAGCATGGACTTTGTTCTTGGTTTACCGAGGACTCAGCGGGGACATCATTCAATTTTTGTGGTGGTTGATAGATTTTCAAAGATGGCACATTTCATTCCCTGCAAGAAGACTAATGATGTTGTTCATATAGCAGAATTTTTTTTCAGAGAAGTAGTGAGACTTCATGGTTTGCCAAAGACCATAGTTTCATATTGGGACACTAAGTTTGTTGGATATTTTTGGCGTACATTATGGAAGAAGTTAAAGATAGATTTGAATTTCAGTTCATCACATCATCCACAGACTGATGGACAGACAGAGGTGGTGAATAGGAGTTTGGAAAATTTGCTGAGATGTTTGGTTGGAGATAAGCCAACAGGATGGGATTTGATTTTACCACAGGCAGAATTTGCATATAATAATTTTGTAAATAGGAGCACTGGTAAATCACCATTCCAGATTGTATATGGAAGTAGTCCAAGAAATGCATCTAAATTGAGGAAGATAGATAAAGGAGAAATAAGTAGTGCTGAAGCTGAGAATTTTGGAGAACACTTGAAGAACATCCATGCGGAGGTGAGGAAGCATATTACCAAGATGAACACACAGTATAAGGCTAAGGCAGATGAGAAAAGGAGGTATAAGAAATTTCAGGTTGGTGATGAAGTCATGGTTCATTTGCGGAAGGAGCGGTTTCCAGTTGGTACATATAACAAGCTGAAAATGAAGAAGTTTGGACCATGTAGGATACTGAAGAAACATGATTCAGGAAATGCATATGAGGTAGAATTACCTACTGAGCTAAATATTTCACCAATGTTTAACATTTCAGATCTGACAAAGTATCATGAAGGAGGTGTTGAAGATGAGATCACAACAGCACAGTGGAGTATTCTAGCAACTAGTTCAGACACTAAGGAGATCAAAGATATACTGGACAGTCGTGTTGGCAGAAGCACAAAGAACAGGACATATGAAGAATATCTGGTCAAGTTGAAAGGATGACCTGTTGAAGATTCATCATGGCTGACAAAGGAGGAGGTTAGCCGTCTTGGTTTTCCTCTGCACACCTGAGTCGTGACAAGGTCACTTCTCAAATTACCCTAGGTGTCTGATGCAGGAGCATCTTGGGTGTAAGAGCAATCTTGCATCACCCAAAAAAATATTTCTATTTTTATATTAAATAAGGGCTATTTTGTGCAGAGCTGCTATTTATGGAAAGTTACTATTTTTGGTAATTTTGGTATGTGCTCAGAATGATCTGATTTCTTTCTTGGAGGTTCATTTTGGTCATATAAGTCTGCCAGTAAAGTTTCATTGCCAGATCAAGTGTATATTGGAAGATATTGAAGACTTTCGGTATTGGCAGTAGGGTACAGAAACTTTGAACTCAGTTTGAAGGCTTTAGAGGCCCCGGATGAGGTCAAAAATTTGGGTGACGAGCACTTGTGCAATTCAAGCCTGTAGAGCGCTTTGTGGCATTTCTGAAATGGGGTTATAATAGCCGATTGGGTCAACTGGTGATGACTTATGGTCTTCAGAAGTTAGGCCACCTGAAATGGCGAAAAATAATTTCTTCAAAATTTCTGTTCGGGTTTCAAAGGTTATCTTGAGCCGACTATGATGTAATAAAATGTAAAATAAAATAATTCTAAGTTTGGTCAGCCTTATTGGCTAAAATTCTGGAACCTTCCCAAGCGGTGGAAAATTGTCTATATAAGGAAGGCTGTATTATTGTCTTAGGCAGTTCAGAATAGTTCAAAATAGTTTTGGGTAGTAGGTCTGGGTATTGATTCGAGGCTTTTTCCTACAGAATATTGTAAGGGAATGCCCATATGGCTTACATATTGTAATTCTAAAAGTTTGTAATTCCACATTTGTGGAGATAATAAGAAGCCAATTTTTTGTTCTTGCATATTATTGTTGTTTTGTGTAATTAAGGGGAGCACCCTTCATCATTCAAATTATTGGGAAATGATCTATATTAAAACACTTGTGTTGAACTTGTCTTAGTTGTAAAGATCCTGCATGATTTGTGCTCTGTGCTGTCAAGGAAGATTTATCTCAAGAAGCCTTTTGGTTAAAGAGATGTCATAGTCACCCCCTATGAAAGTGGAGTTATCAAAGGTGTTGAGACCATACACAAATCTGCATCAAAATAATTTTATTATTTCCTCATTAAGTTTTGTCAAGATATGACTCCCTTTAATGAGGAGTCTCCAGTTACAAAAATCTTCCACCGAAAGGCAAGGATGCAGCTTTGAAAATTAAATGCATGTGATCAATGAATCTAAGGAATGAATTTGAACGTTGTATGGTTGAATTAAGAACTCTATCTAATGAATGGATTTGAAGTTACACAAATGATACATTAAGTACGTGTCAACAAGCTTTTGTAATAGGCAGGGATCCATTAAAAATATTAGAGTAATTAATGGCACATGGCTCACTCATTCAAGTTAAGTTCAAGCTTAGAATGTTTGGAACAGTCAATGATCATGCAGAGGAAGCCTTGAGACTCTATCGACAAATGCAATTCAAAGGTGTGATCTTGAATCCTCAAACCTTTGCAACTATACTCTCAGCATGTGCTGATTTGGAAGCTTCAGACCAAAGTAAGGAGATTCATGAAACTGTAAATAGTTTTGAATTTGAATCCAATGTTATTATGGCCAGTGCCCTCATTGACATGTATGCAAAAACATGGAAGCCAGAAGAATGCATGAGAGGTATTCAATAAAGTGCATCATCGGGATGTGGTCTTATGGAATTCCATGACTACAACATATGTTTATAGTGGACATATTGGTAAGGCTTTCAAATGTTTTCAAAGCATGTCCCATTGGGACACAATCTCATGGAATTCAATCATCGAAGGACACAACACTTTATGGATTGACTTCACAACCAAGGACTGTGTTTGTTTGAAGTTCATCGATTTTCCTAAAGCAATCTCAAACCCGACACATGGGAGCATATCCACAATTCACTTGCTTCATTAGACTGCAAGGAATGAGGGGACGATGGTTGACTCTTGCAGAATCCCGCATGTTGGAGCATCGACACTACATGTGATGAGTTTGAAAGAATGCTCGAGCTCAATAAGCATATGGAGTTCATGGGATAAGAAATGATGATCCAAGGTCAAGTGGAATGTGTCTTCATTGTTCGCGACTACAAACACCCCAATTACCAAAATGATCATTGAAGTCACAAATATACTGTTAATGAAAGAGAGGTCATAGAATGGGATGTGCGCTATAATCTGCCTCCTCAAGTCACATGGCTTGATGCTACTTATCAGTCCCTTGGGATGGACCATCAAGATGTAGCCACTGTTATGGAGTTATGTTCCAAAGTACACTAACATAATGGTGGAACCAAAAAAATGGTAACTCAAAAGGGGATTTTGCCTCATGGTGTAGGAGATTGTGCATGGAAGAATGGATTATTGACATTTGTGGCATTCCTTGCATTTGGACGCACTCCTCTGCTTTCTTTTCTGATCCTCATTCCATTTACAGAGAGTGTTTATCTGAAGTTTGGAGGGGCCTGTCTTCTTGTTGCATTAGCTCTTATTTTTCTTGGCCTAGCCAAGGCCAAATCTCAGGGCATATCTATGTTACATCTATGGAGGACTTGCTGCAACTGTGGCTTACATGATTGGATGGACTCTCAAAAATATTCTTGGCATTCAAGACTAGTAATTAACTCCATTCTTATAGAAATGGATTAGCCAGATGTCATCCAGAAATCTACACTTGATCGGTTACTTCCAAAATTGGGTCACACCTAACAATACATTACCTGACAACTAACCCAATTTCATATAAGACATTTAAGTGATATGTGATTAAGTCTATAAGTGTCGATATTGCATGTTTTTTTTAATGATCTTTAAGATAAAGAGATATGTTTCCATTTCGGAAAGATATTATCTTAATGTTGTAATATGATAACAAGAGATTTGCCGACAACATTATAGAAAAAAAAATTTAAAAAATGAGAGAGAGTAACCGAAGGAGAGAAGAATGGTTGTAAAGAATCAGTTATGAAAATTGGTTGAGAAAACTGAAGGAGATTAACCGATGGCAAGAGAAAGATAAATAGGTGGGAGAAAGAAGAAGCGGTGGTTCCGGATTCCACTTGACCTGAGAGACTTTGTGCTAGGGGAAGGATAGTTTTTTTTTATTCTATTTGTAATGCAGGGAGAGAGGAATTTTATTTTCAAATAATGATTAGTGTACAGGAACAACAGGATCTTTGTTATTTTGTTGTGTTCAAAGAAGGAAAATATTAGCACACTAAAACTTTGAGTTTAGATGCTTGTTTTCTAATTAATATTCATCTTTGAATGATATTGGTTTCTTTTGAATGCATATCTGTTACGTCTGATCATTAGCACGATCATCTGTGGACTTTGTGCTATAGTTTTCCATGTATTTGGAAAGAATCATTCATCTTTCTCTCTTAGTTTCTTTCTATAATGCATTGTTTAGGCAAATGAAGTTTGTAGCATTTACTGTTCTTTCCTTTTCAGTAAATTAGTCCCTTCGCGTCTATCTTGTGTTTACAAATAGATGTTTGTAAGCCTTTATTGCTTTCAGGTTAAAAGCATTATCATTTTTAGTTTAAGTTGATTCATTGTAAATCTTACACGGGGAGCTGTACCCGAACAATTTAGAGGGTGCTTATGCTTTTCAATAGCGAAGTCACCCAACTATTGGTGTTGGTTGAGTCTTTTTTTTTGGGCTTTAAGAGTCATTTTGTAAGCATTTCCTTGGAAGACAAATCTGTTCACCAACAGATATGTAAGGAAGAAGTTGTTACTTGAAACTAAGTAGATTAATATATGTTGTGTTATCTACATTTAAGTGTAAAGGATAGTAGAGATCTAAATACAAGGCTATTTATTTGAGTTCATATTGGCTTTGACAAAAGTATACATGGAGGACAAATAATTTTCAAAACTACAATTGTAAGTAAATTAAAAAATCTAATTATTGCTAAATGGTTTTGGCATGGATATCATTAAATTAAAAGCTCATTTCATTTGTGCATATTTAAATCTATAAAACTTGAGGAGAAAAAATACATTTTTACTTTTATGTTTTGTAATTGCAAAGATGACCTGAAAAGTTTCCATTTGCAAGAGATACTGATATATATATCCACATATACATATGCATATGTACACAAATAAACACATATATATGTAGATGCACACATGTATGTATGTATGTATGTATGTATGCATACATGTATGTATGTATGGATATCTAAAAACATAGACATATTGTTGTTTGTGAGATACATTGCTTGAAAGCATTGTTCACATGAACTATGTATAAATGCAGAAGGTTGTCTATTCTCCTTTGGTTATGTGCTTTTGTTTTGACATATTTTAAAGAGGACGTTGGAGTCTGCAAATGTATTAGCTAGGGTTCTTGCATCTTGCTTGTGCTCAATAGAAAAAAAATATGAGATTTAAATGTCCATTAATTGAACTTTTTAATCATCCTCTTCTCATTCTTGGCATTCATTTTGACATAATGCAAAAAGAGCATTGAAGTATGCATACGTGTCAACTAGGTTTTCTATATCCTCCACTTTGTATGAATGTTTGGAGATTCCTATAAGGGTTTGTTTTCCTATGCCTTTCTTTAGTGTTGCAAGGTTTGTTTGTGTTGTCATTTCTATAAAAAATTGGCCTTTTTAGATGCATTTGTAGTTAAAGTTGTATTAGAAAAATGTGAAAATCTTGTTCTTTAGGCTTGTTTTGAGACATTTGCAATTTTTGAGACTTTACAAGCTCAAATTGTGATGTTTGTAGCTACAATTGGGAAGAATAGTTTTAAGTTCTATGTTATTGAACATTGAAATGGTTGTGGTTTTTATTCTTTTTTATTGATACCAAAAATTGTTATTACTTTTTACACTTTTGTAATAGTGATCACATAGGTAAGAAAATAATGATATTAAATAAAGAGTACACTTAACAAAGCAATGAGAACTAATACTAAAAAACAATGAAGAAAGATGAATCACTGTCACAAGGACATATTATATCAGTCAAAACATTGTCAATAAGAATGAAGAGCAAGACATTGCTATTGTATATTCATTGAATTCAAAAGATAGACACAAGCTAATAGCACATATATGTGACAATAAAAATTGTTATTGGAGGTCATTGTTGATGAGCCCATTTAATGGCTCATTTATGTCATGTTTTTTATGCTTTGTAGGAGATCTTTAGGAAGTTCCTATACTATGGTAAGGTTTCAATACCTTGTTTTTATGGTCTATGCTAACTTTTAGATGACTTTCTTAGACCGTTGATCATGACTATAAACATATCCTTTATATCTTTTTGGTTGGTTAAATGAACTTAATGCATACCTATATTGCTATGTTGGATATTCATGGTAATTATATGTGTTAACAAATGGATGTTTATTCTAATGTAATATATATGTATTCCTATTTTTTGTGCATTCTTATAATCTCATGCTGAAAGAGAGAGTCAATGATCCAAGATCTTGCAATAGGGAGGTTCCAACAAAGCAGTCAGTTGAAGACAAAGTCCAAAGCATGAAAAATTCAACAACCATCTTCAAGCAGCCATAATGGGTCATAATGGAACCTTAATGTCATTCCTGAAGAAGAGTATATTTAGGGGTATTTGGTTATGTTATATTTTCTCTATAACAAGAAACAAACTTGGTTATTTCTATCTCAGAGCATGACTCCCTATTTTATGTTACAATAAATCAACACCCTCCTACTAACATGTGAGTGGGTTCATTGATAGATAAGGTTTGTTGTAGTTTCCTTTATAAATCAAGTTTAGGTACTATTTCTAAGTAGTTAGTTAGTTAAAAGAAGATAGCCATTGTATCTTTTAGATTTCAGATTTATAGTAAAGCACTTTTCAACTTCATAGTATGTAACAACATGTGTGATCAATAAAATGATACTCTGAGTTTATAGCAGATAGTTCAGTTTATAGGGAACTCACTAAGGAGGCCTACTTAGTGAGTGTTCTGACTACATTAGTTAGTAGTTATTTTGCATGCAATATTTAGTTGTTATTTTGACAATTGTTTGTTCCTGTGGCCACTAGAAACTCCTTCCTATGGTTATTCCTACAACCAAAGTAGGTAGAGTAATTCCTTCTTGTTGTCAAATACATTTCATTTATGTTATTTACTTGGATTTAGTCTAGATGATTTATGTTGCGAGTGTTTCATTTATTTATTTCCATGCATTCCACTTCCAACATTATTTCCTTTTTAGCTATAGAAGCATGACTACAAAGTGAATTCCTAGCACACATACATTTTGTAGACCCATTTCAAGTAATGTGTCACTGGATTGATATGAATGGATCTTTGAGATGAATAAGATAGCTACTTGGCATGGATGTCTAATCCTTAAGTTAAGGTCTTATTTCTTAGTTATTAAATCCATTGAAGGAGACCAACAACTATTAAGATGAAAGGTAGAGATATGTTATAGATACTATGAAATGCTACTTTACAGTGAAGAACGTATATATGGAAAAGAGGAGGAACAAAGTATTAAGTATTTATGATTGGTAAAAGATAGAGTATCATAATAGTAAAGGGTATGAAATGATGAATTAATTGTGGTGATATTCAGTAAAGAAGAAAAAGAGTCAATTGAGCTAGAAAAAATTACATCTAAAAGCATTACTAGGAAAAATGATAAAATCTTGCAAAAAGAATGAGATCTAATAAAAAAGAATAGTGTTCCATGATATCAAAGGGAAGTAGTATACAGTGTAATCATACTGGGAAAATATGATGCCATGGAAATAATATTGTGGGACACATAGTGCTAGACATGGAGATTAGTTTTAGAGGAAATTTATAACAAGAGAAAAACATGTCAATGAGGCATTAGATGATCAAATGACAATGAGTAGATTATTGATAGAGGCGTGTGTTTAAAAAAATATTGAAGATGGGTCCAATGTACAAAATAGTATTTTTACATGGCAATAACTTCTAAGAAGAGACACACCATTTGAAAGTCGCTATGATGAAGAAATAGTATTATTCAATGAATGAAGACAACAACAATAATGGATCAAAAAATAATGGAATCATGTCTATAACAGTAGTTTCAAGACATCAAAAAATATCAATTGGATGATTGAATCAGTAACAATAGTGATGTCAGAACAAATATATGATGTCAAATGAAAATACACTATTATGAACAAAAAAAAGTACAATACATGTTAATCAATGCAGAGAGAAGATATGTAATGCCCCACTAGGGAACCCAGGAGGTATTAACCTAAAACATGCTACAAATTTTATAGAATATTTTTTTTCTTAAGAGTTTACAAACAATAATGAATAACAAAGTTGAAGTAAAACATAAAGTCCATATATACACTTAAACATAATCTCAATTTTAGATTACAAATCTCAAGGGTTCCTTGACGTAGAAATTACGTAAATATAATTTAATCTATTAATTACAAAAATCATCTAAATCTTCTACATAATACAACATAAATACATATAAATGATATAGTATACATGACAAACCCACATCTACTACACAAGTAGTAGGGTATGCAAATACAATTGGGTACAAAGTACAAATAAAGAAAGAATAGGAATAAGTCTCCCAAGAAGATAGGATAAGAAGTAACTATAAGGATCATCTAGCACAAGAATGGGAATGTCAAAGTCTCAAATTATAAAAGAATCACTACCTCCCGACTTTGTGGAAACCTGTGGTTCCACTCCCACTTTGCTAAGGAGATAACATCATACCCCACTTAGATAACAATACCAAAATCAACCATCAGATAATAATAAGAAAGGGTCCTATAAGTTCCTATCTCAAGGGTACATCTCAATAACTCAAAGGTACACATAGTAATCCAGAGGCAACCAACACATGTAGAAAACCTAAGATGAAATCGAGGAAGTGTCATCACATATGTCAACCCCTTGGAATGATCTCACTGGACTTTGACTCCCAAGTATGATCATATGCAGAACCTAAAATCCTCTCATATAGACAAGGATAACCGATCATGCTAGAACTCACCGCCACTACTAGACGGGCAAGAAACTTCTCCCACTCCCATCCTTAGCCTATACTAGCACTCAAGGCATGGACGGGGGATCTATTATCTTATTAATTCATTGTAAAATCCTATTTAATTATATTATCACTTATTTAAGTAACCTACTAAGGATACCCAAGCATCCACTTCTAGACTCTGGCACCTCCAAAGCAAGCCACTTTCCCTTTAACACCTAGATAACCTACTCTAGGTTCGTATATCTCAAAACATAACTCATACATCATCCTGAATCATAACATCAAAATCTAGTTCCAAAGTATAATAGGAAGACACATAAACAACTTCCATCATAATAAAATTGACTTCCATAAGGTTGGGTTATAACAAAGATGAAATGCCACAAAAGTATGCAAGGCAAACAAACGTAAACATTAACCCTAACCTTGCCTCTGGTAACAATCCTAAAAGGATGACATAAAATATTCCCTCCTAACCCATAAACGTAGAAGGAAAAACATACATAAGAATTTAATTAATAATAAATTAATTTGTAAAGTACCATTACATAAATTAATTTATTAAATAATCAGTAATCAAATTATAATTACATCATCAAATTAAATTACAATACTAAGCAAATCAATTTATAATGTTTAAAAAAATAAATTGATTCTAGGTTTAAAAATTACTAAAAATAGTATAATTTCATCATATGCTAAATAAATCTAATTAATTTAATTAGCATTAATAACTCCATAATATTGTAATACAAATTAACATCATTGATTAACATATATATATATATATATATATATATATATATATATATACTAATAATAATAAATCTATTATTTATTAATATTTTTAATTAATAAATAATGATTAATAATTAAATAAATATATATATATATATATATATATAATATTTTTTTTAAAAAAAAACATAAATGCAAAACAAGGTAAGTGTGGGAGGGATTTGACCCCTCTCCTTACACTGCCCCTTTACGACAATGCTACTGTTGTGCGGCAGCTATTGCCGGGGGTGGGGACAGTGTCGTGGGGTGGGGACTAGGTCCCCCCTCTAATATATATATATATATATATATATATATATATATATTTTAAATTTCTAACAAACAATTTCATGTGTACTTTTTTTTCTAGCAAGCATATATGTTTTTTTATTTTTTTATTTTTTAAAAAATATCATAAACATATATTATATATATATATATTGAATAAAACAATGGGGTGTGTGTGTGTGTGTGTGTGCGCGCGCATGTGTGTGTGTGTATGTGTGTGTGTGTGTGTGTATGTATATGTATATGTATATGTATATGTATATGTATATGTATATGTATATGTATATGTATATGTATATGTATATGTATATGTATATGTATATGTATATGTATATGTATATGTATATGTATATGTATATGTATATGTGTATGTATATGTGTGTATATATATGTATATATGTATATATGTATACACCTAATTTCTCCTCTTTCTTCAGAGAATTTAACAACAAAGAATTCACATACAGGGTATTATCAGGATAATATTTTAACAATTCTCTTGATACAAACCCTAAGGTTTTCTACCATAAATTTCCAAACCCTAGTTGAATTAAAACAAAATTTAATTATGAGAATTCACTCAAGCACCAAATTTCATAAAACTAATTCCAGAATTTCAAACATGATAGGAAAATTGCCAAATAGGAAGAACACCCAGATCTAACAAGCACAAAGAAAATATTTTTTTCTAAAATAAATGAAATTAATCCATGAGGGCTTTCAAACCCTACCTCAAACCACCAATTGAAGAAATATGATGAAGACCAAAAAAATATGTGAAAATCCCAAGCTTTCACAAAAGAATCCTTCAATTCAATTTCTTCACCCAAATCTACAAACCTATGTGTTTGAAAACAATGGCCAAGCCCTCCCAATATAGGAATTCGAACTCAACCATGCAATTTTGGAACTCAACTCAACTCTACAGCTTTGTTTTCATAATCAATTCCCTTTTTCACATAATTTACTCAATTCTAATTCGTAACTCAAGTACTTTTGCATTCCTTGTTTATGTCAATTCACTTAACTCCTAAATACTTTATTCTTTTATTATTTATTCTAATTGATTTGTGCAACTAAATTGCATATCAATTACAATATTATTATTTTGAATTCTAATATTATTTATCCAATGATAATTTATTTTCTATTTGAAAATTAAATTTGATAATTAATTAAATCTTTAAAGAAGTGTATTTAATTATTTTTCATTAATTAAATACTTTTATTTCCACAAATAGACTTTTAATTAAATCTTTATATTTAATAAATGTATTTAATTAATTTCCACTAATTAAATACTTTCACATTTAATTTTCTATTTTTAGTAAGATCTAAATATTTAAACCACATAATTAATCTTAATAAATTATTTAATCACAAAAAACATACCAACCAACCATAGACCAATTGAAACTAATAAAACAATAATCATGCTCAAGGGGAAGGCTTATGGACTCAAGTCACTTGGACGAATTTGGAAGGGTAAAAATATCATAAACTTGTCCACTATTTCAAGATAATAAAATCGCTTAGGTTGGGATTTGGATCTGAATATTATCTCCCCTCCCTTACCATTAAGACTTTTTGATAGGGCACGCTCATCCTGACAATTCAGGGAAGTCGATGCCTGGTACCTACAAACCTACATAAAAAACAAGCATGTGTGTGTGTGTGTGTGTGTGTAACAAGCAATGACAAGGATTGGGACATCGTGTGGATCCTGCAAGCAGGTAACTATGACTCTATCCCTCAACCATATCAAAAATGTCAAACAAGAAAAGTAAAAGCATACATGATAGCCATACACATGCAAGTATGGGGTAAGTAAAATTGTAAACATAAAGAATATTTTAAACATATAAATAATCATCACTAACATCATTTAATTGCAAACATGTGATATCCCATAATTAACCAATATCAAATCACCATGTAATGTTATACATCCAAACCACATAATAAAACTGAAATAATCAATGCACACATAAAAGTGGCCTAAAAGAGTTTGGTAATATAAAACTGAAAAGTAAACTATGGGTGCGCACTACAAGATATAGAGGCAAAAGCAATTGGGGATCTTAAAATATGGAGTTTTGTGACCTTATCAAGAGTTCCACCTTCAGTTAAAGACTCCAAAAAGATCAAGCATCAATCAAGGAATATTTTTAGGGCTCAAGAAAAAAGTTCCCTTCAATTTGGACCCTTATTTTGGCAGCTTTTCATTCATACTCGATCCAAATAGATTTTTTATGAATCATGGAGTAGAATTCAAGGAAGTCAACTTTAATTTAAGCTCATTTCAAAGCAATTATTTTCAATTCTGGGATGGAGTTCTCATCATTTCCATCTCTCAATTAGAGCTAGGCCTTATTTCTATAATACATTCTTCTTTTCTCTTTATTTTGAGTTCTTCCTTCTTGGCTTCTTGAAGAAGATTCTTTTGTAACTCAAATTTTCTTACTTGTAATGATAGATTTCTTTATTTTTGATAAAAAGAGAAGTAGTTATCCTTCTTGATACTTCTTTTGTTGTAATGAGAGAATGATTTAATGATTTTTATGTGTTTCAATCCTAGAATCCCTTGATATTATCAGTATTGATGAAAGATGCATGATTAATACAAGTCATAGATTGAGCTAGTTGATTTTAGTAGTTTGGAGTTGAAAAAATCATTTATTTTCCTTCAAACAAGCTATAAATTTAGTCCCTTATCATGAATTACTAATGTATTACATTCTTAGTTGAGTTGTGAAAGACTAGGGCTTATTTATTGAAATACATTATGAGTTTGTAAAAGCAATAAGATCTAAGAACATTTGGTGCATCACCTCTTAAGATAGGTTTCATTTCAAATAAATATCCCTACCCTTTCCCCAAGCAGAATTCAATAGTTTTAGGAGGTGTCTAAAGGGAACCAACCCATAACTTAGAGATTGATCTTAATAATAGGCAACCCATAGGCCTGACAATCATTCCATTTTGCACAGGATTGTTGAGCTTTCCAGTTTGGTATAGGGCACAATCCTATGACAACAATTCCAAAATGGGGAAGTCTAAACTTAAGTAGGGAACTAAAATTTCTAAAATCTTTTTAAGAACTTGTGAGGCTTTTTATTTTCTCAAATTATTTAGCTTGTGTATTTTAAAAATATTGAGCTTTGAATGGTTCTTTGTTCTTTCCCTTGTGCATTTGTAACTAGGGATGCTTAAACTATCATATTTTAAGTTGCATCTAAAAGGTAGTTAAAGCTCTACTAGCATAGGGCTATGTAGATAACTATAATTTGTTGTTGTATGGTCATTTGTAGTTAAAGTTGTATTAGTGTAGGAGTATGTGCAAAATTAGTGCTTCTGCATCTTCTAGTTTGTATGAATATTCAAAGGTTTTTGCAAAAGTTTTTTTTTACTATCAATTTTTAAACTGCATTTTGAGGGAATAGGTTTAATATCTATGCCACTGAAAGCTAAAATGGGAAATATTTTCCAAAACTTCATTGCGTGAAAATTTTTACAATCTACTATTGCTGATTATTTTTGGCATATATATCATTGAATGCAAAGTTTATTTGCATTAAATGTCGTAATCAAACATCTCACCAATCATCCTTTTCTTATTTTGTGTATTGGTTTTGACACATTGCAAAGAAGGCATTGAAGTCTTTGTATGTGTCAACTAGGGTTCATGTATTTTTTCTTTGTATGAATGTTTAGAGTTTTCTAGAAGGGTTTATTTACTCGTGCCTTACATTAGTATTGCAAGGTTTATGTTGTGTTAGTGTTTCTGAGATATTTTTCTTACAAGCATAAATTATTGTGTTCTTAGCTACGTCTAGGAAGGCTAAAATAGTTGTGGTTTTTTGTTTTTTATTATCCATAGCTATCATTCCTTTCTGAGAAGCTCTGACTAACATTTTTAAAAAAATTATTCATAGCTATCATTCCTTTCTGAGAAGCTCTGACTAACATTTTTTTTAAAATTTAAGGTTTTGTTTTTAATAAATTTCTTTGAGTGATTATTTTTGCTTTCTCTTATACATTTGTAACTGGG
Organism: Chamaecyparis obtusa; assembly: GCA_027943335.1. Taxonomy (NCBI): domain Eukaryota; kingdom Viridiplantae; phylum Streptophyta; class Pinopsida; order Cupressales; family Cupressaceae; genus Chamaecyparis; species Chamaecyparis obtusa. The sequence continues at coordinate 132,383 of BSBK01005075.1, forward strand.
GCACTTGAAATTTGTGAAAATCTTCTAGCTAGGATGTATAAACACTTCAAATGGCCTATTTTCAATATCTCAAAAAAAATGCACGGAGCGAGTGTGTGTGTGTACACACATATGTTCTTTGTTTATATGTACATATTAAAGATATTTGTTATTGAACAAATTTGTCAAAATCTTTCTATTTTGTAAGTTAGAATCGTGTGAGTTAGAATGTTTAGTAGCAAGTGGTTTTGAAAAAATCTGAGAAGATGACATTTTTTATAGGTATTGCTTACAAGCTTAAACTATCATGTTGTACAGTGCATTTGAAGAAAGTAGGTTTAAGATGTATGTTGTTGCAAGCTAAAATGACAAATCTTTTTCATTAAATTTTGAAAATTGACATGCACAAAGGTGTTAAAGTAAAAATGATTTAAGGTTCTTGAACATTCATTGTTGTTCAATTGGAATCCATTTTGCCTAATGTTCATATGTTGTAATTGTTAAATAAGTATTGCATTTCTAATTGCACAAAGACATTTATTGCTTAAGATATTGAAAATATTAACCCAGATCTTAAGAAAAGTATAACATAACATTGTGTAGTCCATAGAAATTTACAACTTTCTTGGCATGATGTGTAACTTTTTAAAATATGTAATCTATTACACCAATGAATTGAGGCTTTAAAATTCAACAAAAAAAGTAGATATAACAAAAAACATCATAAAATTTGAACATAAAAAGTATCTCATAAATCTTACATAAACATGTGATATTGAATTTTTCAATCACAATAGTACCTTAAATATTCTTGGTGCATGTTGTTGCAAGTCCTGATTTGAAGGAGTGAAATAGTTGTTCATCTTGTTTTTTAGGTCAATTAATTTTTGAGACTTAAAATTAATAAAACATTTGATCAAATTATTTATAGGTACATAACTAAAAGCATGAAGCTTTTAAGATGGAATGAAAAAATTTAATGGTCTGACTCACACAAACATCTATATCATTTCATGATTCAATTCAATATCCCAAATTCAATTGCACAAGAATATGGAAGATGCAGTAACCATGGTTGTCAAGTATAATCACTTTAAATATTTTAGTTGCAGTGTGTCAAGATATGTGCATAGAGGAATAAATGAATAATATAGGAAACTAAAAATACAATAATTAAATATTATAAGCATGATATATGAGGAATGGAAAGTGTATGCAAAGAGGCTTTGCATTGAACAATATCCATGCAAAAGCATTATGCAATAATTGCTTTTCTTAATTTCTTTGCAATTTCACTTTCAAAAATTGATATTTCTTCTCGCTATTGGTCAGTCGAATAGCATTATAGCACCTAGTCGATGCAATAATATACCTTCTTATGGTAGAAACTAAAAGTGAGGAGCATATTGAAAATTTTAAAGATGTGCATTTATCAACATTATCTGTTATTCAGAGCTAAAATTGCCTCTTTTTTATGCATTTGTAATTAGGGAATTTAAATTTCTCATTTTTTCTTTGGTTAGGTCCAATTATGTCTGTTGTAATATTTGGTTGGTAATGATTTTGAAAAAAAACTTGCAAGTTGCTCTTCTAGAGATAAATAGCTTGCAAGCTTAAATTATCATTTTTTAAGGTGCAATTTGAGCAAAACATTTGGAGATCCTGGTCATTGAAATCTAAATTTGGGTTGTTTTTTTAACAATTTTTAGTTGTAAATAATAGAGAATAAAATACAACAACCATTTTAGCTTTTAATGAAAGATAACTTAAAACTATTATTTCCAAATATAGCTAGAAACATCATAACTTAAACTTGTAAGCTCCAATAAATAACAATTATCGTAAAACAAATCCACAAAGGAGATTCCCACATATTGGTAATACTTTGACCACAAATATATCTAAAGAACGTGATAATATCACAAAAATGACAACACAAAATAAACCTTGCAACACTACTGAAAGACACATGTTAACAAAACCTTCTAAAACAAAAGAATTCAACAAATTTTAAGATTTTGACCTTGTAAAAATAAAAGATTTTGACTAATTTTAAGTTCCCTAATTATAGTCGGAGAATTTTTTTTGTAATTTTAGATCTTAATACCAAACTTAAAACACAATTCCTTAATTTTTTTTAAATTCATTACTTGCGACTTCTTGAAAAAAACTAGAAAATTTTTGCAAAACCTTTATCATTTTAGCTTTTGATGACATAGATCTTAAACCTCTTTCTTCCAAAAGCGAATTAAAATATGATAGTTTAAGATTGAAGAAAGAAAAAGATTTTGACAAATTGTAAGTTCCTTGCTTAGTAATGCATAAGAGAAAGGAAAAAGAAGCAATGAAATCCTAATTTTTTTAAAAATAATTACCTTAAAAAATTTAGAAAACATTAGCCAGATCTTTTGAAAAAAAAGCTTTCTAGAAATTTTAAGTTTCAGTATTAAATTTAGACTTTCTCATCTTGAAATGTACAAAGCAAGAGAAATTTTAACTGTGAAGAATAAATAACAAAAAACTAGAGCCATTTTAGATTTCAACAACAAATAACTTTAAACTATAAAATACTAGGATTCACTTTTACTATTCCTAAGAAAAATGGCTTTTTACATCCTATTGGCTTTGGTAGAGAAGAGCAAGGAGAAAATTAATTTTTCAAAATGGAAATTGTTAGAAAAATTTTACAAGACAACTATTTCCAAATACTTTTGGCACAAATATCAATATAATTGAAACTTGTTTGTATTAATTATGTATTAATGCAATAGGCTCTCTATCCTTCTTTTCTAGTTGTGCGGATAGGTATACTATTGTATCCAATAGGTGCAACCCGAAACTACTAAAAAAATTCATTGACAAATAGGAATTATGATTTTTTTGACATGTGAAGTTTGTTAAATAGTTTAAGTTTTTTCTTTTGTATATCTGTAAAATTAGAAAAAGTCTATTTATTTGAGTTCCTGTTGGCACTTCTTTTTCCCCAAAGGTGAGCTTGGCATTAGGATTGACAGGGCTAGTGTCACATTCACTCAACACTCCAAATCTGACAGGAAAAAGGGCCAATTGACAAGGATCAAAGAGAGATCCTTCTACACTTTGAGCTCCACATCACTCAGGTGGGTGTACCTCATCTGCACACTCATACAATTTGTGTAACACTACAGCCTTGCAAGTAACTGACTGTGGAATGGTTCTCAAACTCTTGTAGGTATCATGTACCTCAATGAAGCCAATATCTCATGCAATAGCCCAACTTGCATGGAGTGAGTATGAAAACCAAAGACCTAACCTATCAACAAGAAAGGGAAAAGGTGGAACTAAATGGAAATGATTTGAATGGATTGAAAGGACCCCTGAGATGCCCTAAGTCTCTGATAGACCAGTGCCTTATCCAATGGGCCACAGAGTCAAACACAGTATTGCAAGGGACAACTATGAAACAAGGAAACAATATACTCAATGTGTTGATGCCTAACATCAATCACACACCATGACCAAACCTCAACTTAACACCCACCTGTGCATTCAAGCATGTTATTATCCATCAAAGGATTTTGACCCTCCCCTTAGAAGAGACCTATGAAAAGACAATACATTAACCAGCATCCACTGGAAGACAAGCATGACCTATCCTTGATATTTCAGCCCATACACACATGAACACTAACCTTGAACTAGTTATCTCTGTGAAGACAACTCCACTTGCAAACACATAGGCAATACAAGCAGACAAATCAAACACCCTTAATGTATGATCAATGAATTCAAAGCTCAAATGGAGATAGCTTGGTAACAGTAAGAATATATTAAATCCTCACACATAAGACAAATCTGTTACAATATGCACTATATTCTCTGAACCAGCAATGGAAGAAGAACACCCTATATGCAGAGAGAAGGAGAAAATCTACAGGAAAAGGACCCCTCACTTGGAACCAATTCTCCTCAAAAATTTGCAGAAGAAGGAACCCTTACAAAATTGAACAACCTACAATTTATACCACTGGTTACCTTGGAATCCTAAACCAGTAGGATACAACAAGCTACGGGTAACCAGGGTTAGGATTTCAACTACCCAACCAATCAGAACCAATCAAGAATTTATTGCAAGGGCAAGAAACCAAGAAATCTCAGAGAAACAGATCAAAGATGATCTCTAATTATGATAATTCTCAGATCAGTATACAGAAGATCACAAATTCGCCAAGAGAACAAGTCAAATCAACCACCCTGCAGCAAGCCTCAAGCCACTCCTTGTTCATTCCTTACATGGTATAGAGCCCTGCAAACGATCATCACACCCTGGACCATACTGTAACGACAAACAAATTACTTCTTACCAGTTCCAATCACTTCTGCATTGAAATTCAATCCTTTCTATCGCTGGAAACCCTCAAAAAATTCAAATTTGAAGTCAAACGGCTACTTTGCATTTTGCGGGCTTAATGTTCCTTAACTGTTTGCCCCTAGTCACACAATCATGCAGTCATCAACTTCACCACCATAGGAAAATGAGCTTCATCTTATGCTTGGTCGCATGATCGCAAGGCACCAAACTAACCCTTGTGATCATGTGACCGCAGACTCTTAGCCGTGGACGACAGTCGATCACAAACCCTTTACAAAGTCCTCATCCCCACCACCTGTTAGCGACCAATCAAAACTAAGCATGCCGGTAAGACGGGCACCACGGACCCACTTTAACTCTGTAACCGCGATGCCCAAATAGTGGTCGCATGATCGCATAGCCAAAAAACTAGGCTATGCGAACACACAACAAGCCTCCACGTCACTGAAACACCGGCCTCACTTTATCTGGTGAACTGGTGACCGAAGAACTTCTGCCAGTTCACAAAATACTTTCCACCATCACTAAAAAACTTAGCAATCACATGACCACTGTTCGCTAAATTTCCAAATGAACTAGGGTGTCACCTCTTTTATGCACGAACGTGCAAACACATTGAATTTTGTCAGCACCGCCAGATCTTTATCCATTCTGCCAAACCTCAGACCCCACCCGGGCCCACCTGATGCCACATGTCATCATGCCATTTTCTGCAACTACCAAGTCACCTGACACAGGACCCACTGCCCACAAGCCCAAGATCGAACGGCGGTCGCATGATCGCAAGGGATGAGAATATTCTTTACGATCACACACCCATCATAGATCAAAAGCCTCTTAAAAACTTGGGCCCACCACGTGTATCCACCTTCCTACCGCATCAATGGCTCTTGTTAAAGCACGGAGACTAAAAGGCTTGAATCTTTTCCTCACGGTATAGCGACAACCACCAATCTTTGCCACCCGTTAAACATCTATCAAACCCTAGCCGACGGGCCCGCTGGGACATGTGTCAACCGGTCACATGGTCACATGTCAGAAATTCTTAAGATGCAATCATGTGACAAACAATCATTTGAAACCCTTTGAAGACCCGAGCCCACCATCCATTGCACTTGCGCAATTAAGGAACGCCAGCAAACAGGAAACTGTGAGGTCGAAAACACACAGGGTTTTTGATGAAAAAGGATCGAAAACACACAAAGTTTCTGGCACCAAAAGATAAGTGCACAAAATTTGGAAGGCACAAGGTCAAAAACAATGAGGGTTTTCACACAGACCAAAAACATTATGGATTTTCAAAAACACTGTGGGTTTTTGACACTATGGCAGATTTTGAAATTATTTCCCTGCAGACCTTAGGATTCAAATATCTTTCTGGATTTTGTAATTCAGCATGTGCAATCTAGACTGGAGCAAGGTGACAACATGAAGAACACAGGGCAGGACACTTTACAAAAACATTTGCAGGGAAGAGGCCATTTTCATAGGATTTTTTTTGTGATAAGAAAATGGACTAACAGTTCCTATTAGATGTTTAAAAAAGGGCAAGGAGAAAAATCAATCTTCAAAACCACAATTGCAATTGAACTTAAAAAAACAAACTCATAGTCATTGAAAGCTAAACAACAACGCACGAAGCAACCTTATGGTAGGAACATGATAGAAGATGATGCACTAACCATAGTTATCAAATATAAAGACTTGAAATACTTTGGTTCTAATGTGTGAAAATATGTGCATAGAAAAAGACATGAATAATATGAGCAAGTAAAAACACAATAATTAAATCTTATAAGAAATAGAAATTATTAAAATAGTAGCCATGGGAATTTTGACACATTTTAAGCTCCCTATTTAATATTGTGCAAAGGAGAATATTGATTTTATCTTGAAAGAGTGGAAATTTTTTAAGTTTGACTAATAGAGAACTTAAAACCTTTTCACATTCTCTTCTTGCAAGGTCTCAAATCATAGTCATTGAAACCTAAAATTCTTGTGTTTTTTTAACAACAATTTTTATTGTGAATAACATAAACAAACTCCTTGATACCTTGTTAAGGTCTTCTTACAACATACTTTCTAAATGATGCATATGATCAAATCTTAACAACCTAGATATGTTGAGAGTGATTCAATCAAGAATATAGTTACCTTTTCACATGAAATACCCCTTTCTACTAGATTCTTGACTGAATTTCCCTCAACTTATTCAAGTTGTTTTCTTTGGACCTTCCCAATAAATCTTGGAGCACTAATATAAAATGCAGGTAAAAAAAACCTTGCACAACCCTCTAAAAATTCATTCAAAGTGGAGGATGCAAGGACTCTAGCTGAAAAAGAATAGAGACTTCAATGTCCACTTTGCAATGTGTCAAAATGAACATGAAGAACGAGAAGAGGAGGATCAACAACCTATTTAATTAAGGGACATTTAATGAAAAGAGCCTTTACATTCAATGATATCTGCACCAAAAGAAATATAACTTAAAACTATTAAAAATTATGAAGCACTTTTGTAATTCTAGAGAACATTGAAAATGGATTTTTATTTGAGTTCCTATTGGTTGCTTAAAAAAAAGAGAAACACACTCGCCAATACAACTTGAATTGCAAATGCACCTATAGAACATGATAATTTGAACTTGCGAGCAAAATATCTCATAGACGACAATACAAAACAAACAATTAAAGACACAAGTAAATTGATACAAAGCAAAAGATGTAGCGAACTTAACTCGATAAGCAAAACATTACAGAAATGACAACACAAAACAAACCTTCTATCACTAAGAAATGGTAACATAAATTATCAAATCTTACAACACCAATAGAAAAAAGAGTTAAACAAACCCTTGTAGATAGAAACCAACATTCATACAAAGCAAAATATGCAAGAACCCTAGCCAAGACATCTCCAAACTTCAACATTTTCTTTGTAATATGTCAAAACAAAAGCATACAATTAGAGAAGAAGGGTAGGCAACTTGCTCATTAATTCATAATTAATGCAAAGGCACAAAATTATTATATATACATGTAGGTATGTAAATGTATATATTTATATAGCACATATATGTATTGTATGTATATGTTTATATAAGTATATATACATACACACACACACACACACACATATATATATATATTGTGTGTGAATGTATTTTCATGCATCTATGCATATATGTGTACACTTATACATATACATAAACATATAGACATATGTATGCATATACATATACATTTTGAAGCAATGTTATGAAATGGTTAGCTCTAAACATTACTATGAATGATTAAAATTTGGCATGCCATATAAAATGGAAATTCCAACTCTCAATCACATATAATGTTCAATAACAAACATCTTAAAACTTTTCCATATATTCCTTTGTCAATACAGCTTTAATTGCAAATGCACCTAAAGAACATGATAATTTAAGCTTGTAAGTAAAAGATCTTAGAAATAACAATACAAAACAAACCTTGCAGAAGAGATGTATCAACACTTGAAATCACCTTTTAGCAATATGTATAAACAAATGCAAATAACAAGTCTATATACATGTAGGTAAGTATATGTATATACATTTATATATTTATACATACACATATATATGTTGTGTGTGTGTATGTGTTTTATATGTATATAGTCAAATATATCTTATGTCTATGAATGTGCATTTATTTACATAATGTTACCCCCTATTTTTGCATGAGTTCAAATTTCCCCTTTAAGAAAAAATAGGTTGTGTTGATTCTATCTTGATCAGTATTTCTTCAAGTATTTGTCATTTTACTGTAGAATCATTTTATTTTAGCCTTTAAATACTGAAGTGTCCTTATGAACTGCTGACTTGAACCTATTTCAAAAGTTCAATAGTTCATTCCTCGTCCATGTGTGTCTCTAGTCTTTGTTGAAAATAATATGATATGCTCAAGAAAAAGACATGTTGGTGATTGAACTTGAACCTTTGAACCATTTGCAAAGTGGTTCAAAAGTTCAAAGTTCAAAGGAATGTCAATCTAAAAGTGGTCCCACGCTCTTATGTTTTGTCATTTTCCAAAGTCTCAAGTCCTTGTTTGAAAAAGGTAAGGAATGTTTTAAGCAATATCAGTTCAATGTTGAACTCAATCCTTTGAACCATTTTGTAATTGGCTCAAGGTTAAAGGTTTAAGGTTCCTAATACATCAGAAGAAAGTGTGTAGAAAAAGGATAAATGGAGGTATTAAAGAAGGCATCATGCAAAAAGGAATATTCCAAGAATATTAAAGGTTTTAAATTTTAAAAAGTTCTCATAAATGGAAAATAATCATTATACCATTTTGCTTCGCATGGAAGTGATTTCTACTCAATATGGGTGTCAGATTTACATCTTGTCAAGATTAATTTTGTGTGATTGAATTAGTTGTCTAGAGCATGTGAATTTAATTCCTAGATTTTTGTCTTTATATGTATATGCTATGAGGTATTTCTCCATTATGAAGCCACACTTTGTTGAAGGAAGAAGACGATGCTGGAGGTAAATGCAATTTATGTCTTAGAGCTAAAAGGAATCTGATATATATGATATGTGAGTTTTTAAGATCCTCTTTATCATCATTGTTCCTTTGTTCTAGAAGGCAAGAGTTATAATTTTCTATGTTTCTTATCTCAATTCATCATTTTGTTTTGGGAGTCTATTATAATATGAAAGTAGTTTTCATGAGACTAGTTCTCCCAAATTTAGGGCATAGTTCTTGTTTAGTTCAAACTCATTACAAGAATTAGGAGACACATCCTTAGCCCAAGCCGATTTAAAAGAATTTTTTGAAAGGGCCCAAAATCTTGAAGAGTCCTCAATGATGGAGAAGATTGTGAAAAGTAGTCTGATAGAAGCAATCATATTCTGAGTTGGTGTACCATACCTAGAGTTATTTTGGGAATGAATGAATCAGTATGATGTAGAAAATAGATGTATTTGAATCTCAAAAGGTGGTGTATTGGTAAATATAGATAGGGAAACCATTATGGAAACAATGAAGATTACACATAAAGAACCCTATGAAGAATGAGCAATTAGCACATCATACTCTTTTTCTAAAAAGAAGACTATGTATAGGAGTGTAATCACAAGACACTGGCTTTTAAAGACACATAAACAACATTCAAGGATACCAAGGCCTTTGAATATATAACATCTCATTAATAAAGTTAGAGATATTGTAATTCTATTGAATAGAGTTAAAAGGAATTCACATGCTTTCTATTGGGAGGACTAGATGTATTTATTTATACAAGTCCTACTTGGAGGTCAAAAATACAAAGATTGGACTGAAATAATTACTGAGAGATTACATGAGGGTCTGAGTAATTACACAAGGAAAAAAGGATTTTATATGTCTTCTTATCTTTTCTATTATTTAACATGTACAAGGAAGTGGCAGGAACTACACCATGAGCCGTAGGTAGACGAGATAAAAATCTATGAGTATCATCCATATTTACAACTATAAAGGTACTCAAAAAAAATTAGGAGAGTAAACAACTTGTAAGTATGTATGGAAGGTATTTTATTCAGTTCCCTAAGTTTAGTTATATTAGGGTTGGCAATTTTGAGGGTGAACCTTTCAAGTTTCCCAAATATGCCCTGGATAGCCTTGTGTTAATTGAAGACTGTAGATAGCTAGCTCACATAAACAAGAAGTTGAGAACAAAGAGGAAATCATGAGGGTTATTTCTAGTTGTGTTAGATTACTACATTTGCATGACTATTTTGAGATTCCCTAAATTTAGAATTATAATTAAAGAAACTGAACCTGCAATACTACATGACTAGACCTAATTTTGATAGTAGAGGATATGCTCAAGCTCACTAAAATTAAAGTGCAGAATTCATTCACACACCTCATCTAGAAGACTATTGGGAGAATTCAAATGATGAATTCAAGGTAAGAAGAAGGATTTGGTTGTGGTTCACCCTAAACCAGATAATCACCTTAGGTTTTTAAATGAACATCTCTAGGATTGATGAAGATGATGGGAATGTTTTGGATCCTTAGTACAATGAGAAGGTTAAAGGGAAGCCAACTCCAAAAATTGACTAGGATAAAAATGAAGAGGATCAAATCCAAGCCAAAACTTTTCTTGTGATTAGAAGAACCAAAAAATGGTTAAGGGATCATAGAGTTGGAAAGATGATAGTTCATGATTCAAAAACCCCTACAAATGTGAATATTAATTCTACCTCATAGACCCCTATAGTCCCCAATGATCAATCTATTTCTACTTGTATTGTAGGTACTATGAAAGTGAAAACTGAGAGTTGAGTAGTCAAAAGATCAAAGGGGTTCACTTCAAATCAATCCCCTATTCATACCACTCACTCTAGGAGAAAAGGCAAAAACAAGAAGATTCTAGACAATAATGTATTTGTAGACTTGGATTCTATTGAATTGGTTCTAAAGACTATAGACAATCAAGATTTATAATTCCTTATGAATGAAAATGTTGAAGTAGAGAACAACTAGAAGAAACTTATGATCCCTTGAGCACAATGGTTGTGTTAGATAAAATACCTCTAGCGAAAGATAATATAACTAATACCCCATATTGGCTAGAAGCTTCTATTAGAAAGAAGTGGAATGTATTTCTCATCTCACTTTCGATGGATGACATGGTGAGTAAGTGTCTTGGGAAGACATCAAAGTCCAAAAGGCTCAAGACCAAGTCTATGGTAGAGATTAATGAAGATTCAAGATGTTGGGTAGAAGTGGTACAACCTATAATAGACTAGGAGGTAGAGCATGCTTCAAATGAATATTTTTTAGTTGAGAATATTGATTTGGGAGTTATAATAAGAGCTTTTGATGCCAAACATATGGAAACATATACTAAGAGAATGTTTTCTAGAACCTGGAAACATGACAGAGACAAAAAAGTGCTAAAATAGACTATGAGGTTGATGGTGGAATACATTGATGCCATACATCATCCAAGTGCACAACCACTTTCATAAATTTCCTTATATTTTAAACCCAAGTCCTCTATGAACCAAAAGATGTTGGACCAAATTCAAAGGAACAAGCTTTTATAAGAGGTCTTTAATGATTGGATGGAAGATGTACTACAATATTGATTATATTTTTTACTTATGTAAGGTATATGAAGTTTCCACTATGCTAATTAAATAATTTGAGGTGGAGATATCTTCTTGGAAAAAGGAAGAAACTAAAAGGGTAGCAGTAATTGCATAAATGAATGACATGTAAAAATATAGGATTATGAAGTTCTTAGAAGAGAAGTTCGCGGTGGGTCTAGATGATAGTGTGCTCTATGTCTCCAAGAAAAATATTGAACAGAGAAATTCAATTATCAAATAAGGTCATGAAGAGTTGGTCAAGTTATTGAAGGAGTTAACCAAGCTCACCCTTACAATACAAAAAGATTTGAAATGCATCAATGTTCAATTCCTGAAGGAGGATGGACAAACAATGGAGACTGCAGATGTCATGATAAAATCATTTAAGAATAAAATTTAGTTTGTAAAGGAAACCAAATCTCTAATAACTGAGGATTTCTCTAGGGTAATGAGAACTGAATCTTTGTTAACAATTTGTATTGACTAGTTGGAGACACACAAACAGAAAGTGGCACAAGTAAGGAAGGATAAAGAAGTTTGGAAGCAGAAAATTATACATGTTGGACTTCTTGATTACCAAATTATTATGAACATGTCTACAACACATATTGAATGGAAAGGTCGGTATGTCACTCTTGCAACACAAGGCCAATCAGTGGACTCCACAACACCACCTTAGTCTTGATCGTGTCACAAGATCTCACTTCCCCTATTTAGTTTCCTAGATATTTTCTAAGTTTAGTTATCTTGTGGTTACTTTAAAACTGTTCCTTTTTACTCCATGGTGGAGTTAAGTAGCCTAGTTTTCAAAAGATAGTTAGCCAAGTAGGCTATATATATGTTTTATCAAGACTGTAAAAAGGTCCAAAATTTTAGTACACTCGTAGATTTAATTTTGGTTTTCTAATATACATGAATGGAAAAAGAAGATGTTTATCTATGAATAAAATGGATGAATGGTGATTGTGAATTCAGATCTATGCATTTGAATTTACTTTATTGAATCTTTGTGTGGATTTAATTCTCGGTGCAGTGACTATTTGCTTCTTTGGAATTTTATTGTGTATCTGAAAAGATTATATTCATTTACGATTTTATGTTGATTTAATTTGGTTGGATTCTAAACAAATTCTGTGTGCTTTGATTATTGAAAAATTTTATATTTCACATTCATATCATGTTTATGAATGAATGGTTGTAGCCTTTATTACTTTCGGGTGAAAAGTATTATCATAAATTTAATTTATGTTCTTATCATTCATTGAAAATCTTAAAGGGAGTTGTAAATTAGTTCAAAGGGTAACTGATAATAGTTTTCCCAGCTGTTGGTTTCAATTTGGTCCTTAGAAGGGGTTCATAGAGTCAATTTTACATATATATATATATAATCATTGAAGGAAAAATATGTTAACCAGCACATTTTTGGTGACTCTGCTGGAGAAAAACTAAATAAATCTATTTAATATTAGTTGCCTATAGAAGGTCGAAAATGGTATTGCCCCATGAGAATATCTTCCCTATTTTGCAACCTAATTTGGGATTTTAAGATATACATGAATACATTATAAGTAAATTAAACACTTTAGGTTGGCATACACTAAGAAGCCCAAAGGATTATAGAAGGAAAAATCAAGTGTTAGAAAGAGAAGAAGATTTAGTTGGCAACTTGATATTTTTGTTGTTAAGGAAAAGAATAAGGAAATAAATCATCGCAATTAGGAATCAAGTAGTGAATCAAGCCATTGAGGTTCCAAGAAATGAAAGAAAACTAAGGAACTAGTGAATAACTAAATCTTTGTCAGTTTAAAAGACTAGAGTTTATAAGGTTCACAAGGTCCTAGAGGAGAGGAGTGATTGATCCTATTTATGAAATATTTAAAAATCTAAACTTTTCACCCAATGTTTCTCATACTAGGTGAACAAGAAGTAGACCTCCTTCCCCTCTAAAGGCCTCTACATATCCTACTTGTCAAGGATTAACTTTACATGATACTTTCTTTCCTATTATTATAAATCTCACACCCTTGATCATTGTAATGGATTAATCTTGGGGAACAATTATAGGACCTTTGAACTTAGAAGATAATTTGAATGCTTTACCTAAAGGAGCAAGGGAAATTTTACCAAAGTTTAATGGAGATGGGAAAATAGCGATAGATGAGCATCTAAATGCTTTCAATGTAGCATGTGGTGTACTTGGTGTTCAACACCAAGATGTAGTCGTGAGACTCTTTGTATAAACTCTAATTGGTGTTGCAAAAGAATGGTTCTATCAACTACCTAATGATTCCATTGCAAATTGAAATGACATGAAAACTGCATTCAAAAATAGGTTAAAAAAAGAAATATATGAACCTATGAGGGATTATATATAAAAATACAATAAGATAATTAACAAGATCCCAAGAGAACTAATATAGAAAACCAAAATGGTTTCATCCTTGATTCCATTCTTCCCAATATCAGTTTCTATCTAAGAAGGAACAGGGTAGTAGATTTAGCGGCGGTGTGAACACAAGTAGTTGAACTACAAGATGACCTTATCATACTTGGGAAGTGGAATAAATAATTTCAAACACCCCATGCACAAACTACATCATCTTCTAATCCCATGCTTCAAAGTTTGGTGAATGACATCATTGTTATTAAAAGACAATTTCCTAAAACCAACACGTCTTACCTGTAGTCATATCAAGACATCTCTAGGAGGAATCCTACCAATGTTGGTAATAAAACATTGAAACTTCCTCTTTCACAACAATGGTTAGATATTGAACATCTAAGGGGAAAGTTAAATATGTGTATATTTCATTTGACAGATGATCATGATGGACAATCCTACCTAGAGATGGTGCGTTATGTATAGATGAATAGCTCAAAAGAAATGATGGAAGATATTGTAGAAGATGAGTAGATTGCAAGTATCCTGGAAAATTTGTAATACACTTGATGGAGTATGAATCTGACTTGGAAAGAGGGGGTGATAATCTAGTCACTTTGGAAGATCCTTCATGTACATTTATAACTAGAAATCAATGCAATCAAAAAACCTCTGGCAATGCAACTTCTCCAAAAAAACCAATCAAAGGTAAGGAGCTTTCAACCTTGACCTCTATAGTAGTAGTTCAAAAACTCATGAAGTTCAATTGTTAAAAAGGTTTTATCCTAACATTGTTAGCAATAAAAAATTCACCAACATAACTCGGGGGGGTGAATCAATTGTGTGCCAAAACTTAAATTCTAAATTTCTTTTAAGATGATTACTTTAAAATAAACTAAAACTATAATGTAACCATAAGAACATCACAAAATTGTAATATTATAACATAAAGATTTGTTGTCAAAGAAAACCTCGTTAATAAAAAAATCCTAGTGGGAATGGTACCCACTAAGATATTGTGTCCCTGTTAGGAGTTGATTATTAAATTTAGTACAAGTCCTTGTTAAAGGACAAACCCTGTTAGGATTGTTTCCAACTCTATTAGGAGTTGATTACAAGGATAGGCTCACTCCCTGAGCACATTTCCCAAAGTGAAGGTTAAATCCACCTTCAGAAGGTTAAAACCACCTTCTGGATCCATTGTCCAAATAAATGTATAAGAGTATACAATAACAATAATGAAATGACTTACAATTACTAGCTTTTCCCAAATGATTCTAATGAAGTACTTAATGAATTACCTCTTCTCTACATCCAACAGACCTTCCAAAAACAAGTTCACAATCTCTTCTCAATAATCGCACTCAATTATTCTAAGGAATGACTTTCATTTCTACAAGTTACAACAAGAAATTAGGTCGGCCTGTTAGGACTTTCCCAATGTGAAAATAAATACATAAACCCTTGCTAAGATACACATAGTATCTTTAAAAATTATACAAAAAATACAAAAAATCAAATGTGTGCCAAGATCTATAATCCAAGATGGAAATCTTCTGAACATGATATCTCCTCTGGTAGGCCCCAAATAGGTCTTCACAAGACCATACGCTTCAACTGACGTCACTACGATTTCAGTGACCCAAGAATCTCATAGAATGAACTTCCAAGTGTATTATGTCAAGCCTTAAACTCACATATCATAATTCATGCTTGGATCCAAGTTATCCTAAAAAACTCAAAGACCATCTCTGTCATGATCCTTTTTTTTTGCATTGTGACCAGTCTTCACCAAAATAGTCATAACTTATGTAAAAGGGAAGATAAGATTTGCAACTTTAGACATAATTTCTACACATATCCTTCATCACAAATATAAGATCGAATATCTTGGAATGTTGTACAATGTATGTACCACTCCATTAGACCGCATGTTCCTGTCATAACCAGTATGTTTGATGAAACCAACTAAAACATATGTTGGCATCAATGGAAAAACATTAATGTCAATACCTTAGAAAACAAAAATTCTAACAATCTAATGAGGAAATCAAGAAGGCAGTATTTTCTTTTGAAGGTAGAAAATCCCTCGGACCTGATGGGTTCCCTATGTTTTTCTTCCAAATGTATTGGTATGTTGTGAGCAAGGATGTTACTGATGTTGTTAAAGAATTTTTTGGTGCTAAAAGAATCCTCAAGGAACTCAATGGTACTTTCATAGCTCTCATTCCTAAAAAGGCTGGGGCTGATACTATGGATAGCTTTAGGCCCATCAGTTTGTGTAATTCTTCTTATAAAATCATCTCCAAAGTCATTACTTCCTATCTGCTGGCTCTTCTCCCCAAACTGATTTCTCAACAACAAAATAGTTTTGTTCTAGGCAGACAGATTCTTGATTCCATTATTATGGTGCATGGGAATATTCACTCCTTAGTGATGGCTAAGAAAGAAGGATTTATTTGGAAAATTGACTTCTCCAAAGCTTATGACAGAGTTGACTGGAGCCTCCTTGAAAGATCTCTCCTTGCCTTTGGCTTCAACAGGTGCAACACTATGATCCTTATGCAGCTGGTTACTTCTGCTTCTTTTTCGATGTTGGTTAATTGTTCCCCTACCCCCTTCTTTAACTCAACAAGGGGATTAAGGCAAGGGGATCCCCTTTCTCCTATTTTGTTCATCATCATGGCTATGTCCTTGGGAAGATACATTGATATAGTGGTCCAGAGAGGAGATATTAAGGGTTTGAGACCTTCCTCTTCCAATCATGTTTTCTCCCATCAACAATTTGTGGATGATTCTATTTTTTTAGGAGAAGTCACTATTGCTAAAGCTAAAAATATTAAAAATTACCTCAACAACTATAGCAAATCTATTGGTCAATCTATCAACTGGAACAAAAGCTCTTTGTACTTCATTAATGTCCCAGAATCTAGGCAAAGGAAAATCAACAAAATCTTGGGCTGCCAAATTGGTCAGGTCCCTACTACCTACCTAGGTCTTCCCCTTGGCCTTAATCCTCCAGATTCCTTTTGGAGCTCCATTGTTGATAAATTCCACAAAAAACTTGTTGGCTGGAAAGGTGCTCTCCTCATTCAGGCTAGCAAAGTTCAACTATCAAAGTCTTCACTTCAGAGTATTCCCATCTATGCTCTCAATCTCTTTCAAATCCCTGATAAGTTTGTTGAAGCTATTGAGAAAATCCAAAGAAAATTTCTTTGGACTGGTGTTGTGAAGAAGAGAAGAATGGCTCTTATCTCCTAGGAAAAGGTTTATTTACCTAAATCAAAAGGTGGTCTCAGGATTAGAAGGATCAAAAACCTGAATGATTCCATGTTGGCTAAACTTTGTTGGAGAAGTTTCAATTCAGAGGGTGAATGGAATACTATATGGCAAAGCAAATATAAAAAGAATACTCCTAACCTTTAGAATTACTTGGATACTGAATGGAAATTATGGGTTCCTGCATATGGAAAAATGTTACTAAAGTTAAGAGCATCATTCGGGGAGGAGTTAAATGGAAAATTGGTAAGGGGGACAATATTAACTTTTGGAAAGATACTTGGACTAGGGAATCTCCTCTTTCTGAGAATCCTAAATGGAATCAGTATATGGAAGCTTGAAAATAAAAAATTGGGTCTAAAGTTTCTAATTATTGGGTGAACAAAAAGTGGATAGATCTTTCTCTGATTGATAACAATCTTCAGACCTTAAATGTTATGGTTAATGCTTCTGTGATTTCTAAATATGAAGATACTATGATATGGAAGCATACTCCTAATGGTCATTTCTCTATTGGCTCAGCCTACTTTTAGAACTTTAGTACTATTATGGCTCCCTTTTGGGCTAAGGCCTAGATCAGAGGTCTTACTTCTAAAATTAACACTTTCTTCTGGATGATGTTACAAAACAAAATCCTGACTCTTGATAATATCAAGATGAGGGGTTTGTGCTTAATGAACATGTGTATTTTGTATAGGGAAGAAGAAGAATCTTCTAATCATCTTTTTATCCACTGTGCTTACACCCATGAAATGTGGGCTCTCTTCTTGAACACCTTCAACCTAAACTGGGTGCTCCCCAAAGATATTCAGGGTATGTTCAACTCGTGGAATATTACTCTAAGAAACAAAGACATAAAAGGTATATGGAATTTTTCTCTGCCTCATATGTGTTGGGCCATCTGGAAAGAGAGGAATGACAGAATCTTCTAAGAGATCAAGACTCCTCCTAAGATCTTGTTTGAGAAAACCAGAAGTTTGATCAGTGAAAACTATAGAATAATGAATTTGAAGGAAACCAATGTTGTTGAAGAGGACATTAAAATCCTTAACAAGTGGAAAATTCAAATTAATAAAAAGGACTAGAAAGATCCTAGAGATGAAGTTAAATGGGACTGCCCCCCTCCAGGATGGATGAAAGTGAACTTTGATGGTGCCTCTAAGGGGAACCCTGGTACTGCGGGTTGTGGCATTATTATCCGGGATGAGATAGGTAATTGTAAAGTTATAAAGGCTATCCCGATTGGTATCCAAACTAACCATGTTACTGAGGCTATGGCAGCATATCAGGGAATCCTTCTGGCTAAAGAGCACAACTATAGAAAATTATGGCTGGAAGGAGATTCTAAGAATATTATTGATTGCCTTAATGAGAATTCCAATCCTTCTTGGTCTATTGATAATATTATTAATGCTGCTAAAGAAAAAATTAAAACCATGACAAATTGTATTATTACCCATATTTACCATGAAGCTAATGTGGTAGCTGATTGGGCAGCTAACCACGCTTGCAAAAAAGGGCACATCACTTCATGGTAGAACGAGGATAGTATTCTGTTTGAGATCAAATCCATCATCCATTTTGAGAGATCTTACAAAAATCAAAGAAGTGAAAGACAACTGAGATATGATGGGGGAAAAAATGAGGAATGAAAAGAATAATTATTGCAATGTCATTTCCAAAGCTACCACTTGGAATGATGATTTATCTTCACACGGATTCTGGGTTCCAAAAAGATCAGGTATTTACACTAATAATTCTAAGGGGATAGCTGTTAAAAACATTAATGTGAAGAATTTTCCTCAAACTGAGAATATGGGAGGAGGTAAGAAAAGATACAAACCAGTAAACCGTAATGAATGGAGACAGAAGGAGGTGGTTTGGGATATTCTAAAGAAAGGGAATTTCAGTGCCTACATGGAGAAAATCTAGGGTGGGAACCCAGGAATTACTCAGTACTTCATGAAGAATTAGAAGAATGGTAAAATTCTCTTCAATAACTACTGGATTAACATCAATAAAGACCTTATTACTGAAGTGACTGGGCTTCCCAAGGAGGGTATGAAATTCTACCATGACAGAAGCTACTCTGACAAGGCTGCTGAAAGATTCCCAGAAAGCAAAGACGAAGAGGCTAGGATGGTAAAATAGGTTGGTGGGTTTATCAGTCCTACTAATATTAGTAGACCTTGGTGTTTTGTTCTTTATGCTGCTATTAGCTACTTAACCCTTGATGAGAGATTCTCTAGAGCCTACGGCCACCATTTCATCATCCTGAATCATTTTAGGCATGACAAGACTATCAGTATTCCCTATTATTTGATGTGCTCCATGAATCACACTATTAAGAGTCTTCGGGATGACCCCAAAGGGGATCATATGTCCCATTAGGGTCTCATGGTCATTCTCTACAATTTGCTGAAAGATAAAAACATTGTAAGACCTATAAATAGGGGTAAAAACTCCAATGAGGAGGATTCTGAGGATGAGGGCTCGAATGGGAAGTTTAAAGTTGATACGGAAGATGAAAGAACTGCTAAGGAAAAGATGAAAGGAAAAAGAAAAGGAAAAAAAAGGGTTGGTACTATTAAGAGAAAGATTGAGATTCTTGATGATGACTCCCCTAATTCTAAGGATGAGTACGAGAACCAAAATAGTAAAAAAAGGAAGAGTCCAAAGATTAAGGGGAAAAAAATGGACAAAAATAGGGGGTCCAAAAAGAAAGGGCTTTTTGTCTCTTTTGATGAAGAGGAGAATGCCTCGAAAAGAAAAGAAAAAAGTAAAGCGAAAAACAACACTGCTGAGAAAGAAAGTGACAAAGAGGACTAGGCCGACATCCACGACAACCAGAAAGATAAGGAGAAGGAAAAAGCCTTCAGAAAGACTCCCCTCAATGACCAGGCTAGGACTAGTGATCCCCTCAGGAAGAATGATGTAAGTAATATAGATCCATACCACAAAGAGAGTATTATCTCCTTTGGGCATTTTCTGGGTTTTATTGCTTATGATATTAAGGTCATCAAGGAGAATCTCCAAGAATAGAAAAATATCATGAATATGATTAAATGTGCTACTTTTGGAGACAAGCCTTTGGTTTCCTACTTGGAGGACTAGATGGAGGCTATTCGCAAGGGGGAAGCCTTCGGCAAAATGGGTGGCAAGGTGATGGATCTGGAACAAACTTTAGACAAGCTCAACACTGATAACAGGAGGTATCAGGAAAGAATCTTCTTTCTGGAAGAGAAAATCCAAAATATGGAAAAGATCATTAATAAGAATTATGAGCAGAGTTCCCATATTATAAATCTTTCTGATGATCAAAGTAAGGCTACCACAGAGAAGCTGGAGATCTACAAAGGTGAGGAAATCAAGGATTTCAAGGATTTGGGCATTGGTAACCAGACTAGAGCCAGCACTAAGAAAAAAGAAATGGAACTGGAGGACTAGATTATAACTGGCAACATGGACCTCTTAGTTGTTCAAGCCTCTGATATTATGAATATCAACTAGATTTCTTTCATTTTTGCGGTCGTCTTCTGCTTGTGTTGTCTTTCTCTGTTTCTGACTGCTTGGCAGTCTTTTTCTGTTGTCTTTTGCTGGGCTGTGTGCCTTTGTTTTTGTTGTTCTTGGTGTTCTAAGGTTGATCAGTATTGAATATCTTCTGATCTTTTGTACAAGGTTTTGGGACCTTTCAAATCCTATTTTTACTTAATCAGAACAATTCTAACAATCTCCCCCTTTATCATTGATAGAAACATAAGTGAAAAACCATCAACCACAATGATCTTCTCAATAACCTCTTCAATCCTCCCCCTAACATAGTAAAGGTTTTTCATATGTACCACTCCCCCATTGACATCAATGGAAAAGGGTGCCAATTTTCTTCTTTTTCACCATTTCTGCACATTCCACCTCTACAAGGTGTAGCTTTTTCAAATCTTCATACCTGCAACAAACTATATGCTTGATCACCCAATTGTGCTTTGTTATGTCTTGCGATTACTCCCCCTAAGGAGTGCATCCAAGCATCATGTCCAAATAATGATATAGGTATGATAAATACTGTACTGATGCATTCTTGCATCCTTTAGTTCATACAAGGAGGGGTTCTCACCCCAAGCATACCTATGAGATATTCAAAGACATCTTTTGGAAAAGGTTTGGTGAATATATCTACTATTTTTTACTTTATACTGATGTATTCCAATCTAACTTCCTTTTCTACAACCTTGTCTCCCAAAAAGTGATATTTGATTGAAATATGTTTATTTTTTGAATGCATAACAAGATTATTTGACATGTTCATTATACTTGTATTATCACAATGTATTACATTAGGCTCTTCAAAACTTACCCCTATGTCCTTCAACATTTGCTTCATCCACACAATTTGAGTACAATTTATAGAAGAAACCACATACTCTGACTTAACAATAGACTGAGCTATACACTCCTACTTTTTTCTCAACCAAGAGACCAACGTTTTCCCAAGGAAAAAGGCTCCACCATTAGTGATCTTTATGTCATCTACACTTCCTGCCCAATCTGCATCAATGTAAGCATGCAATGTAAAATCATTAGATTTATCCTACCATAAGCCATATTCTACTATTCCTTTTAGATATCTGAATATCCTTTTAACAACAACAAAATGAGTCTCCTTAGGATCATCTTCGAACCTCACAACAATTCCAACTGCACTTGTTATGTCTAGCCTAGTGTGTATCAAGTAATGCAAACCTCCAATCATGGATATGTACTTTATCTAAAAGACATTTTTAGATTCATCAGTAGTTGAAATATTACACCCAATCACCATAGGTTTCCCAATAAGTTTAAAATCCACCATTCCAAACTTCTTTAGCAACTCCTTAAGGTACTTGGTTTATGAGATGAAAATACCATGTTTATTTTGAATTATTTGTAAACCAAGGAAGAATTTCATTGACATTTCAAACTCACTTTATTTTTTTAGAAAACTTATTTCACATCTCATCATTACCTCCAAAGAAGATTTCATCCATAAATACCTCAACAACCAAAATACCATATGTACTAGTTCTTAAGTATAAATTACTATATGCACTACCTTTTCTGAAACCAAGATGCAATAAATACATGTCAACCTAAGCATACCAAGCCCTTGGTGCCTGCTTTAGTCCATACAAGGCATTATTCAACTTGAAAACCATGTCTTCATCTTCTATCAAAGGAAATCCATTGGGATTATCTATGTATACTTCTTCCTCAAGATCACCATTCAGGAATGCAGACTTCACATCCATTTGATATACCTTGAAGTCTTTATGTGTTGCATAAGCAAGGAACAATCTTACTACCTCTAACCTTGCAATAGGTACAAATGTTTCTTCAAAGCCTATACCTTCTTTTTGTGAATAGCCTTTGCAGACCAGTCTAGCTTTTTTCCTTACAACTATGCCTTCTTCATTCATTTTTTTTTTGAAAACCCATTTGGTTCAAATCACATTTTTGTCTTTAGGCCTACGAAACCAATTCCCAAGTGTTATTTTTCTTTATTTGATCTAGTTCTTCCTACATTGCTTTAATCTGTGATTCATCTTTACAAGCCTCATCAGTAGTCTTAGGTTCAACTTGTGAGATTAAACAAAGTTCATTTCTAACCTTAGACCTTGTTGTCATACCTTGATTAGTATTAAAAATAATCTAATTTTTAGGATTATTCATCAAAACATACCTTGGTGTTCTAGGAGCTTCTTTTTGTTAATTCAAGGAAACTTGTAAACCATTGTCAATCTCAAAAATATGTTCTTCTACTTTATTCTCATTATTATTCTCAGGGATTAGATCACATTCATACATCCTTTCTTGAATTTGAAACTTCTCATCAATCTTCACATTAGCACTTTCAATTATTTTCCTCAATCTCAGATTGAAACATTTATATGCCTTTCTTTTAGTGGAGTAACCAATAAAAATACCTTCATCACTCCTTGCATCAAAATTTCCTATTTCATCATCTCTTTTGATATAGCACTTACTACCAAAAAATCTAAGATACTTCATAGAAGGAGTATGGCCAAACCATAATTCATAGGGAGTCTTACCAGTACCTTATCTGATATAAATATGGTTTAAGGTGTAGATAGCAGTGTTAAATGCTTCCCTCCAATGCATGTGTGCTACATTTCCTTCAATAAGCATAGTCCTCATAGCATCCAATATGGTTTTGTTCCTTCTCTTTGCTACCCCATTTGGTTGTGGAGTTCTAGGTGCAAAAGTCTGTCCATATATGCCATGTTCTTTGCAATATGAATAAAATGCATCAGATATAAATTCTCCACCTCTATATAACCTTAAGAATTTTATCTTTATACCTAACTCATTCTTAACTTTTGGCTTATAAATCTTGAACTTATCAAAAACTTTAGACTTTTCTTTGAGGAAAGCAATCCACATCATTTTGGAATAATCATAAAAAAAGAGAATAAAATACCTTTCACCATAGTAGGACCTTGTCTTTTTAGGACCACACAGATCTATATGCACAAATCTAGCTTTCCTTTTGTTGAAAATGATTTTCTCTAAAATCTACTCTTAGTTTGTTTCCCCATTACACATTCTCTACACATAGTGTTAGTAGGCTTGATATTCTTTGGCAGGTCTCTGACTGCATTTGTGTTATTGGCCTCACAATGTTGTCAAAATTCATATGACAAAATATTCTATGTGATAGCCAACTATCATCTATTTTAGCCAAAAAATAGGTAGCTTTTGTATTAATCAATTGAAACACATTACCTCTTGATTTTATGCCTAATGCAATCAAGTCTCCTGCCTCACTTTTGATGGTGCATTTTCCATCCTTGAACTACAACTGGTAACCCTTGTCTACAAGTTTTCCAACACTCAACAAGTTATGTTTAATGGCATCAACAAGCATAATGTCATCAGTGTTAGTTTTTCCATCAAGAGCAATTCATCCTCTACCAATGATCAATCTAGGAGTGTTATCACCAAATCTAACCACTCCACCATCTTATTTGTTTAACTGAACAAACTTTTCATTATCTCTAGTCATATGATGAGAGAAACCACTATCTATAATCCATTCTAATTTATTTTCCACATGTGAAACTAAAGTTTTATCTTCATGAAAAGGTTTTTCATTCTTAATTATAACAAATCCAATCTAATCTTCATCATTTGCAGAATCATCAAAAACACCATCACTAGCATAATAACATTCCTTATCCTTGGAATAATCAAGCCTAACAAAATTAGGCTTATGCTTAGGAACCCTTATAGGACATCTACATGCAAAATGACCAATCTTGTTACATGAAAAACACTTTAGGAGTAACTTGCCTTCAAACTTACCCTTACCTCTCTTTTCCCTCTTTGTGATCAAGGCCACAAGATCATCTAGCTTTCTCTCTTCTTCCTCTATTCTAGCCCAATCATCACTGTATTCTCCAAGCTCTGCATGTTTTCCACTTCTACTGGTGCTTGCAAGACTGGATAAAGTCCTTTTGTCATTATGAATAGTAACCTTAAATGTAGTTTCCACTTTAAGTAATGTCTCATATAGCTCTACGGTCTCAAAAGTGGTTGATTTAGCAATCAACATCTCTTTGTTGAAGTCCACAATGAGTGGAATGACCTCCTTAATCACCTAAAAAAATTTCTTATAAACTGGTGTCAAAGATCTCATAATGTTTGCAATCACTTCTTCCTTAGTGTATGTGCCTCTAAAACTTCTAATTCATGTAACAACCTCAGTTATTCTATGTACATATTCTTTGACATTCTCATCATCTCACATTCTCCATCTTTGCTTTCCAATTTTTTAACTTCTCCCTTATTATATATTGGTCTCCTTCATACAAAGCTTCTAACCTTGTCTAGATCTTGTGTGCTGAATTAAGTTCCTTAACCTCTATGAATTATTCCTTGGAAAGTGCATTGATCAATGCTTCCCTTGTAACCATGTTGCAATGAAAAAATTTCTTCACCTTCAATAGCATCAACTATCTCAAATTTTGTCTGGAGTTCTTCATCCTTCTTGATAATCATCCAGTAATCAATTCTCATGCAGATCAGATGAGTCCTCATCTTGTTCTTCCATTTGTTAACATTTTCAGCATCAAACTTAGGGCTATCCTTCCTATAGTAATCCATCATAGGATCTCCTCAAGTGGTTAAGATTTCTATCTAAGGACCATATGCTCTGATACCAATTGTTATCAATAACAATACACCAACACAGCTAAGAGGGGGGGGTGAATTAGTTTTGTTCCAAAAATTGAAATATAAATTTATTTTATGATGATTACTTTAAACAAACTAAAATAGTAATGTAAGCATAAGAACATCACAAAATCATAACACCATAACAAAAATATTTTTTGTCAAGGAAATTATTATTAAGGGAAAAACCCTAGTGGGAATGGTACCCACTAATAATGCACTAAATATAGTGTCCATGTTAGGAGACCTAACCCTGTTAGGAGCTAATTATTACATTTAGTACAAGTCCCTGTTAGGAGTCTTTCCAACCCCGTTAGGATTTTATTACAAGGATAGGCTCACTATTTGAGCACACTACCCAAAGTGAAGGTTAAATCCACCTTCAGAAGGTTAAACCCACCTTCTAGATCCATTGTCCAAATAAATGTATAAGAGTATACAATAACAATAATGAACTAACTTACATCAACTAGATTTTCCCAAATAGTTTCAATTAAGTTCTTAATTGATCACCTCTACTCTACATCCAACAGACCTTCCAATAACAAGTTTTCAATCTCTTCTCAATAATCACACTCAATTATTCTAAGGAATGACTTTCCTTTATACAAGTTACACCAAGCAATTAGGTCGGCCTATTAGGAATCCCCCAATGCAAAAATAAATACATAGACCCTTTCTAAGATACACATGGTATCTTAAACAAGTATACAAAAAATATAAAATCATCAAATGTGCGCCAAGATCCTCAATCCAAACTACAAATCTTATGAACGCATTATCTCCTCTGGTCGGCCCCAAATAGGTCTTCACAAGATCACACGCTTCAATTGACGTCACTATGATTTTGAGGAACCAAGAATCTCACAAAATGAACTTACAAGTGTATTCTATCAAGCCTCAAAATTTCTTATCATAATTTATGCTCGCATCCAAGCTATCCTAAAAACTCAGAGACCATCTCTGTCATGATCCTCTATTTCTACACTGTGACTAGTCTTCGCCAAAATAGTCATAACTTATGTAAAAGGGTAGATAATGATTTGAGACTTTATACATAAGGTATACACATATCCTTCATCACAAATCTAAGATTGCATGTCCTTGAATGCCATAGAATGTATGTACCTCTTCGTCATACCTATGTGTTCTTTTCATAACTAGTTTGTCTGATGAAACCAACTAAAGAATATGTTGGCATCAATAAAAAAACATGAATTTAAATACCTCAGACAACAACAATTCCAATAGACACCTCACTTGATATTGTTGAATTTTGTAAATCTTCTAGAATTCAAATATCCCTTGTTGAATATTTAAAATTGAACCCTAATGAGCTAGATAAACTAACAAAGTATGTCAAGGGTGATAATCCTCAAATTGGGTCTAGGAGTAAGCAATCAATTAATTTTCAATCTTCCAATGTTGAACCTTTCACCTTAGTAATTGAACCAACAATGTGTGAACCATAATTTACTTCTAGTACATCTAATGACCCTCATAATTCCTTTGATTTAAAACCTGGTCCATTTTATGTGTCTTCATTTATAAATGATCATAAACTTAGAAATTGCATCATATATTCAGGTCCATATGATAAAATCATGCGTTCTTTAGTTTCTAAAGCCTTAGGTCTACCCCTTACAAAGACATTCGACAGGTGTTACTCTATGGATTCCAAACAAGTTCCTCTGCTAGGTCAAATCAAAGATGCATAGGTTTGTTTAGCATCCCATCCTAGTAAGAGATTAAAATTAACCATTCTAGTAGTTGATATTCCTTCTAGCTATGACATTCTATTAAGAAGAACCTTTTCTAAAGATTTAGGTGGGGAAATCAAGATGGATTGGTCACAAGCAACCATCCCAGTTGGAAAACAAAAAGTAGTGTTGGAGCCCGAGACAAAACCAAAATATATTGTGTTCCCTTATGATGATCCTAAAGTACTTGGATACTGTATCAAGAATGAAACTTTGGGAATTATATGATCTTTTTTGGTGATGATGAGGAAGATCCATTACATAAACCTGATTATTTTGAAGATCTTTGGACTATAGATTTTGATAGGAGCTATTCATCAGTTGGTTTTGGATCAAGGGTGGTTCTAATCTCTCCCAGTGGTGAGAAGTTTCATTTTTCTTTCAAGTTGGAGTTCAAAAATAATAATACCGTGGAGTATGAATCCTTGTTGTTGGGGTTAGATGAAGCTAAGAAGAAGGGAATAAGAATGTTGAAGGTAAAGGGTGGTGCAAAATTGATCATTAAGAGGGTAAGAAGTATCTTTACCATAAAGAATGAGATACTGAAGCATTGTAGGAATAGATTCTGGGAAGGGATTAAAGATTTTGATGCATTCTCAATTGAAGCCATTTCTAGATATTTGAATGCCAAAGCAGACTCATTAGTTATTTCCTCTTCTCTTTCACTTCCCCATCCTAATTTTAAAGGTGATACATACAAGGTGGAGCTAATTTATAGGTTTCATGTTCTAGATAATTTTAAATTTTGGTAGGTGTTTGAAAATGAAAAACAAATCAAGAACTTCTTGGAGAGTGCAAAAATACTCATGGCAACATTTCTTGAAGGCTCTAAAGTTGAATGTAAAGAAATTTTCCCTGATTTAAGGGATGATCCAAGTAAAGATATAATTCAATTAAAGGGGAACAAGACTCCAAAAGGCCTGGTGTCCCTCAAACATCTATTTCCTAGACATGATAGATATATCAATAATATAAATATTCCAATCGCCAATGATTCGAGAGACTATGAGAAAGTGAACATAGGAGATGAAGTTGACCTGAAGTTTATAAATTTGGGGAAATGTTGTACACTTGAAAAGAAGTCTAGATTCATTAAACTATGGAAGAGCTATAAGGATGTATTTTCCTAATGTTATGAGGACTTGAATAATTTCAGGGAAGGAAAAATTCAACACCATATTCATTTAAAACCAGGAGCAACCCCTTTCAAACAGAAGCTCATAAATTACAATCCTAAAGTTGTAGACACCATCTTTAAGGAGGCAGATAACATGTTGAAGGCCAGGATTATATATCTGACTCACCATTTAACCTAGCTAGCAAACATTGTCCCTGTACATAAAAAGAACATAGAGATTTAGATCTGTGTAGACTTTAGGAACCTGAATCAAGCAATCCTGAAGGATAATTATCCCCTACCTATCATTGATCATATCTTACAAATGGTTGCAGGATGTAAAATGATGCCCATGTTAGATGGATTTTCTAGATATAATTAGATTAGTGTAGCTAAAAAGAACCAACATAAAACTACCTTCATCACTCCACGAGGCACTTTTGTATCCAACAACATGTCATTTGGCCTAATTAATGCTAGCACAACATTTTAGAGAGTGATGAACCTTCCTTTGGTCATGTAAAGGATAAGATAATTATTATTTACTTGGATGATCTAAAAAAATTCTCTAAGAGGAGAAAGAATCATTTGAAAGATATAAAAGCAATCTTGCAAAGATGTAGAGACCATGGTATATCTCATAACCCTAAGAAGTTTATTTTTTGTGTCGCATAAGGGAATTTGTTAGGGTATATGGTTTCAAAAGATGGAATCAAAATTGATATAGAAAGAGTAAGATCCATTCGGTAGTTGATCTTACCATCCAATAAAAGTGGAGTGAAGTCCCTCTTTGGGTAGACAAATTTCCTCAAAAGGTTCATGCTAGACTTTGCTAAGACTATGAAGTATATTGTTGGGTTGATGAGTGAGAAACAAGTATTTAAATGGAGCGAAGAGGAAAAGAAATATTTTGAGGTTGTGAAAGAGGCAATTTCTCAAGCTCCCACTTTGATAAACCCATACTTTCAAAAATATTTTATTATATATTTCCACGCCTTTGAACATATGATGTTTGGTATCCTGTTGTATAAGAACATACCAAATGAAGAAGTTCTTATAGCCTTTCTGAGCATGCCACTTAAAAAGCATGAACTAAATTACTCATTGATAGAGAAATAATATTTTGTTCTATTTAAGTTTGTTAAACATTTTAGATATTATATATTACATTCTCATTCTATTAATTTTGTACCTAACTAGATGTGAAAATCATTTTAACTCAACATGAGGTGGGAATGAATAATTGAGCAACTTGGGTATCTAGAACTCAAGAATTTGATCTAGACATCAAGCCGGCAAAGGTATTCTAAGGTCAAGGGTTGTGTTGGATGATAGAAAATATCAAGGAAAGGAGTGAAAAAATACCAACAATTTTATTAGTCAGCTTGCAGGTTCATGGATGTAGCACACTATCAAACTTATAAAGAATACCCAAGACAGTTAACCCCAAGGGAGAAAAGGAATATAAGGTTAAAGGCATCGAAATACGTAATCTTTGATGATGTGTTGTATAAAAGGGGGTTGGATAGAACCTTCTTAAGATGTGTTGATAAAGAAGAACATGAAAACATATTGAGAACATTCCATGACAAAGCTTATGGGGGCTACTACTCATCAACAATTATGACATTTAAAATCCTAAAAAATTGCTACTACTAGTCGGGGATGCTCAAGGGTGCATACAAGTGGGTGACAAATTGTAAGAAATATAATTTGTTCTCTGGTAAACCATAGTTGGTAGTGTTACCTTTGAGGCATGTTGTAATAGACAAGCCCTTTAAACAGTGGGGTTTTGATTTTATTGGTCCCCTTACTCCCTCTTTGAGTGTAGTTCATACACACATTCTAATAGCCACTGACTATTTTACAAATTGGGTAGAGGTCATTCAAGTGAAGAAGACAACTTCAAAGGTGGTTTGTAATTTTCTCAAAGAAAACATCTTAGTGTGGTTTGGTGTTCCCCAAAAGGTTGTAATAGAAAATGCTACCAATTTTTCCTCTTTGGAGTTAGCTATGTTTAGTTACGATCATGACATCTCACTATCTCATTCAACATACTATGATCCTTATAAGGGAAATGGACAAGAAGAGTCCAGTAACAAAAATTTGATATTTATCATGAGAAAACTAGTAAATAATAATGCTAAGGATTGGCATAAAAGAATTTATGAGGCACTTTGGGCTGAAATAATTATGCCAAAGAGAGAAATTTGGATGGTGCCTTTTGAAATAGTATATGAAGTAGGAGCACAATTATCTTTTCCTTTGGAATTATCAACAGACAAATTGTAGAAGGCAATTGATGATGAAATTTTTCATGATGCTCTAGAGAAGAGGGTGATGTATTTAACAAAAATAGAAGAGGAGAGAAGAGAGTTGGAAGATAATATCACGACCCATTAGGCTCCTGTTAAAAAGATTTTTTATCAAGAAAACAAGCCAAGGAAATTTATGCAGAGATACCAAGTATTACTCTAGGATAAAAGGGGAGGAGGGGCTTATGAAAAATTTCATTCTCTCCAGAAGGGAACATTCAAGATTCACCAAGTATTAGGCCCTAACTCATTAAAACTTGAATATCCAGATGGAATGATCCTTCCCCTTTCTTATAATGGGCAGAACCTTAAGATTTATCAATTGTAAAACAAGATTCCCCTATTTATGTACACAATATTTTGTGTGTGGTAGTTTTTAGTTGTTAGTTTTGTTTGTGAGTGTGAGTTTCAAACATTTCTTTTGTATGTATTAAGATTTTGTGAAACCAGAGATCCTAAGTTTGTAGCATATTCCTTCACAGTCCTGGTTCCTAGTTAGAGTCAATTGTTGCCCACTATTTTTGCACTTGTAAAAATTTTCCCTTTAAGAAAAAATATGTTGTGTTGGTTCTATCTTGGTTATTATTTCTGCAAGTCTCTACCATTTTATTGTAGAATTATTTTATTTTATATAATGTTCAATAACAAAGAGCTTAAAACTTTTCCACATATTCCTTTTCCGATACAACTTTAATTGCAAATGCACCTAAAGAACACAATAATTTAAGCTTGTAAGAAAAAGATCTTAGAAATAACAACACAAAACAAACCTTGCAATAAAGATGTATCAACACTTGAAATCACCTTTTTGCAATATGTCAAAACAATTGCAAAGAACAAATATGTATACATGTAGGTAAGTATATGTAATACATTTATATATTTACACATACACATATATGTTCTGTATGTATATATTTTTTATATGTATATATTCATATATATCTTATGTCTATGAATGTATATTTATTTACATATTGTTACCCCTATTTTTACACGTGTTAAAATTTCCCCTTTAAGAAAAAATAGGTTGTCTCGATTCTATCTTGGTCATTTTTCTTCAAGTCTCTACCATTTTATTGTAGAATCATTTCATTTCGACCATTAAATATTGAAGCATCCTTGTGAACTATTAGCTTGAACCTATGTCAAAAGTTTAATATTTCATTGGTTCAAATTTCATTCCTCGTTCGTCTGTGTCTCTGGGCTTTGTTGAAAATAATATGATATACGAAGGAAACAGTCTTATTGGTGATTGAACTTGAACCTTTGAACCATTTGCAAGCAGTTCAAAGTTTAAAGGAATGTTGACCTAAAAGTGGTTATGTGCTCCTATGTTTTGTTGTTTTTGTTGGCTAAAAATTTTGTAAGTCACAAAGACTACACCTTACAAAATTGTAACTTTAGGCAATGTCTCATGATATTTATCTCTCCTCTTAGCAATAGGGGAGGCTCCCTTCTTACCGTAGGTGGCTTCAACATGAACTTAACTGAAATTACAAAAAGGGTGGTTCTCTCAATCAATTCCTCTTTTCAGGAATGATTTGCGTACAACTACTACTTTCTAACTTAACAAAAAGTTCCTTATTGCTAAAATAATACTGGTGACCCTAGAGTTGACATAAGAACAATACCAGGGGCAGCAGCTTTCTTTTTATATTTTGTGAAATAAAAATAGGAACCCAAAGTCTCCTACGCTTGTCTCATGAGGATTCAAGCAGAATAACCAATAAGGCACAAAGTATCTTACTGGATACTCTCAAATTTAATAAAGACACTTACAAATGAAGCCCAAAGTCTTTAGCTCTAAGTAATTTTAGCCACTACTATCTATCACAATTTGTCCTTCTGCAGCACAAAGTCTTCAAAAGTTCAAATTGGCTCTGAATGCAACAAGCATCTCAAAGTTTGTACAATTGAATCCAAATCCCTCTTGAATCAAAGCATAAAAACTCACAATCAACTCAAGAAATTATCATCACATAACAGTTTGAATTGGCACAAAGTCTCAAAACAATCTGCCTCTTTTATTGAAAGCAATCTGATTTACATCCAAGCACAAAGTCTTAGAGTGCACAATACAAACTGGCAGAATTTTCTTGCCTTGCCAAAAGATGATTATTTACAATGATCTCCCTCCTTTATATAGGAAAAGAGGAGAGAGAAAGGTGGAGATAAAAGGGGAAAACCCTTAACCACCTTGACTTATTCTCTAACTAAATAACTAACTTTGACTTATTCAAAGTTGCATGCCTAATGCACTTGCAACTTGATTACATGTTACAACTTTGCATGTGATACTATCACATGTAATTACATATGTCAAATACAAATTACAAAGACATGATGAAAATATTCTAAGTGCCTAACAAGATATGACACCTATTACATCACCCTTCATTTGTCTTCATGCTGCTACAATATGCGTGATGGTTGATATGCTCTAGTTTGGTGAAAGCATTTTGATTTGGAATAGGAACCTGCATCCTTGGTTGTCTTGTATCATAATAGTCATTTCCTTGGAAAGTATCTCTTACTGAAAACATTCGATGCCTGCATCATTCCAGTCTTCAACTCTTTTCACTTAGCATGGGATGATTTCTCTCTTGTAAATGGGGTTTTTAAATCCCATTACATGCCATTTTGGAGTGATCTTGTCATCCACAAACGGGGTTTAGAGGTCCATTTGCATCTTTTGGAAAGGCAATAAAATTCTGTCAGTTTGTATTGTGCACTCTAAGACTTTGTTCTTGGATGTAAATCAAATTGCTTTCAATAAAAGGGGCAACTTGCTTTCAAACTTTATGTAGATTCAAGGTGTTATGTGACGACATTTCGTGGATATTGATTATGAGTTTTGGAGTTTTTCTCAAGAGGGATTTGAATTTAATTGTGCAGAATTTGAGCTTCCTATTACATTCAGAGCTAATTTGAACTTTTGAAGACTTTGTGCTGCAGGAGGACAAATTGTTATAGTTGGTAATGGCTGCAATTAATTAGAACTGAAGACTTTGGGCTTCAATTGTAGGTATTTTTATTAAGTTTGAGAGTATTTGGTAAGAGACTTTGTGCCTTACTGGTTATTCTACTAGAATCCTAATTTGGGATAATCACAGGAGACTTTGGGTTCCTATACTTATTCCACAAAATATATAAAGTAAACTGCTTCCCTTGGTATTGATCTTACGTCAATTCCAGGGTCACCAGTATTATCGTAGCAATAGGAGATCTTTGTAGAGTTAGAAAGTTGTTACTTGTGAATCTTTCTTGAAAAAAGAGGAATAGATTGGAAGAATCACCCCTTTATTTAATTTTAGTTGAAGTCCTATTGAAGCCACCTGCGGTAAGAAGGGAGCCTCCCTTATTGCTGAGAGGAGAGAGAAATCTCATGAGACATTGCCTAAAATTACAATTTTGTAAGGTGTAGTCTTAGCGGCTTACAAAATTTTTAGCCAATAGTTTTCCAAAGTCTCAAGTCCTTATTTGAAAAAGGTATGGAGTGTGCTAAGTAGTATCAATTCGATGTTGAACTTGAACTTTTGAATAATTTTTTAATTGATTCAAGGTTCAAGGTTCAAGGTTCAAGGTTCAAGGTTCAAAGTTTAAGGTTCAACGTTCAAGGTTCCTTATACATCAGAAGCAAGTGTGAGAATAAAGGATAAATGGAGGTATTAAAAAAGGCATCATGCAAAAAGGAATATTCTAGGTATATTAAAGGTTTTAAATTTTAAAAAGTTCCCATAAATGGAAAGTAATCATTGTACCATAAGGCTTAATGTGGAAGTGATTTCTAATCAATATGGGTGTCAAATTTACATCTTGTCAAGATTAATTTCAAGCAACTAAATTAGCTTTCCAGAGCATGTGAATTTAATTCCCAAATTTTCTGCCTTTATATGTATATGTTATGAGCTATTTTTCCATTGTAAAGCCACAATTTGTTGAAGGAAGAAGATGATGCTTGAGGTAAATCCAATTTCTATCTAAGAGCTAAAAGGAATCTAATATATATGATAGGTGAGTTTTGAAAATCCTCTTTATCATTGTTGTGCTTTTGTTTTGGAAGCAAGAGTTAGAATTTTCTATGTTTCTTAGCTCAGTTCATCATTTTGTTTTGGGAGTCTATTATAATTTGAAAGTAGTCATTGTGAGGCTAGTTCTCCCAAAATTAGGGCATACTTCTTGTTTAGTGAGCTCATTACTAGAATTAGGAGATACATCCTTAGTCTAGGCTTATTTAAAGGAATTTTTAGAAATGACCCAAGATCCTCAAGAGTCCTCAATGATGGAGAACATTGTGAAAAGTGGCCAATCATGTTCCCAATTGTTTTACCATTGCAAGAGCTAGTTTGGAAATGCATGAACTAATATGATGCATAAAATACATGTATTTGAACCTCAAAAGGTGGTGTGTTGGTAAATATAGATAGGTAAACCATCATGGAAACAATGAAGATTCCACATAAAGAACCCTATGAAGACTGGACAATTAGCACATCATACTCCTTTTCTAAAAAGAAGACTATGTGTAGGAGTGTAATCACCAGACAGTAGATCTTAAATGTACATAAAGGAGGTTTGATGCTACCAAGGCCTTTGGATAGATAGCATATCATTAAGGAAGTTAGAGATATATTGTAATTATGTTGAATAGAGTTAAAGGGAATGTACATGCTTTCTATTGGGAGGATTGGATGTATTTCTTTATAAAAAATCCTGCTTGGAGGTAAAAATACTTAGACTGGGCTGAAATGATTATTGAGAGATTATATGAGGGTCTGAGTAATTATATTGGGAGCAAAGGATTTTATATGTCTTCTTATATTTTTTAAATTTTAGCATTTACAAGGTAGTGGCAGGCACTATACCATGAGCCATGGGTAGATGGATGGAAATCTATGAGTATCATCCATATTTATAGCTACAAAGGTACTCAAAAAACTTTAGGAGAGTAAATGATGTTTTCTCTAGTAGATCGGTTTACGAGTTGTACAGAAATGTTAACCAAAGAATGTCAAATGAAGCTATGCAACTTGTAAGTACATATGGAACCTATATTATTTAGTTCCCTAAGTTTACTTATATTAGGGTTGGCGGTTTTGAGTGTGAACCTTTCAAGTTGCCTAGATATGCCCTAGATAGCCTTGTGCTGATTGAAGTTTGCAGACAACTAGCTCACATCAATAAGAAGTTGAGAACAAAGGGTAAATCATGAGTGTTATTTCTAGTTGAGTTAGGTTACTACATTTGCAAGACTATTTTGAGATGCCCTAAATTTGGAGTTATAATTAAAGAAACAAAACCTAAAACACTACACTGCTAGACCTAAGTTTGATAGTAGGGGATATGCTCAAGCTCACTAAAATTGAAGTGTAGAGCTCATTCACACACCTCATCTGGAAGACTATTGGGAGAATTGTAGTGATGAATTTGAGGCAAGAAGAAGGATGTGATTAAAGTTCACCCTAAACTAGATAATCACCCTGGGTTTGAAAATGAACATCTCTAGGATTAATGAAGTTGATGAGAATGTTTTGGATCCTTAGTACAATGAGAAGGTTAAGGGGCATCCAACTCCAAAAAATGACTAGGATAAAATGAAGAGGATCAAATCCAAGCCAAAAGTTTTATCATGATTAGAAGAACCAAAAAATGGCAAATGGATAGCAGGGTTGGAAATATGATAGTCTATGATTTGAAGACCCCTACAAATGTGAATATTAATTTTTCCTCACATATCCCCATTGTCCCCACCAATCAATCTATTTCTACTTTTATTGTAGGTACATAGAAAGTTAAAAATGAGAGTCAAGTAGTCAAAATATTAAAGGGGTTCACTTAAAATCAATTCCCTATTCATACCACTCACTCTAGGGGAAAAGGAAAAAATAAGAAGATTCAAGACAATAAAGTATTTGTAGACTTGGGATCTGTTGAAGAGGTTCTAGAGATACAGGAAAATCAAGATTCATAAGTCCCTATGAATGAATTTGTTGAAGTAGAGAAACAACTAGAAGATACTTAAGATCTTTTAAGCACCATGGTTGTGTTAGATAAGACACCTCCAGCAAAAGATAATCCAAAAAATGCCCCACACTGGCTAGAAGCTTCTATTAGCAAGGAGTGAAATGTAGTTCCCATCTCACTGTCGATGGATGATATGGTGAGTAAGTGTCTTGGGAAGACATCAAAATCCAAAAGGCTCAAGATCACGTTTATGGTGGAGATTTGATGTCGTGGCATCTTGGCTTATTTCTCAGTGCCTGAAGATTATGGAAGTCCTAGTAACTATTTGGTGGAGTTCGTCTACTTGGCTGGTGATCTTGGTAGAAGACTGGAGTTTCTTAGTCTTGGTGGTGATTCTTAGTTGATGTTAGTCACTCGATGACTTGGTGTTTTGTTTCTCGGTGCTCGATTACCAACGGGGTCTCGGTGCTCATGCATGTTGCTCGATCATTGAAGTGGCTCGATAGTTGGAGGACTCAGTCGTTGAAGGGAGCTCAGTCATTGAAGGAGACTCGACATTTTTGGTGCTCGGTAATACTTGAGGATCTCGGTCGATGTGGTTGCTCAGTAGATTTCTTGACACCTGGTAGTTTGGATTACCAATAGTTGTTCTTGGAGAATCGGCTTGGCCGACTGGTGCATTTAATCTAGGTCGCGTTCCTTGAGTTATGGATTGACCATTAGACATGTGGGGACCTGGATTTGGGATGTTGCATTCACCTATGTGGATCTAGTGACCGTTTGGGGGCCGACTTGGAGAATTTAATTATTTTAAGGCTATTTGAGAGCCGACTGATGTTTTGGCATTTAATATTTGTTTGTAAGGGTTAATTGTTTCATCCAGCCGACTTGTGGCTTGGATTAGTATTTAAGGGGTGCTTGGGTAGTTGTTTAGGGGAAGATTTAGGGGGAGTAGATCTGGTGGATAGAAGGTAGCAGAGTTAGTAGCTTGTGAGCTTAGGAAGAAGAAGATTGCTTGGTGGCTTGCGAGCATGAGTTTAGATATTTCTTGGAGTGCCTACCAGTGTCTTGTTGTGTTGCAGACTTGAACTAGCGAGAAGTGTGTTGGATCCTGCGTGATCTTGTAGAACTGTTTCTTGCTTTGTATTTGGTCATAATTGGGAAGGCCTTACAGCCTAGCACATTGCATGTAATTAGTTAGTTGATGAATAAAGATATCTATTTTCTTTCAGATCTTGTTTGGTGTTGTGTTATTCTCTTGTGTTGGTGTTGGCTGCAAGTTTGGACCATCCTTAATTGGATTCTCCATCAGGTGGTATCAGAGTGAGAGTTGATCTTGTGGAGCGAAGGTTGACCTAGCAAGGGTGATCTTGCGAAGTTGATCTGGTTGGTGAAGATATCGTATGATCTGGGTTGTAGATCTGTGGCACTAAACTTGTGGAATCTTTCCCTAGTTGTTCATGCGAGGTGGCAGGTTGTGATCTAACTGGCATACAACTCAAAGGATCTCACAAGGTAGTTTGTGTTGGGTTTGTTGTAGAGGGTTTTTGAAGATCTTTGGAGATGTCTCTAAGAGGATTGAACCCTGGTGTGATTGCAGATCTTCGTGATGTGGTGGAGATGAATATTTCTAAGAGGTTTTCTTGGTTGGAAGCGGAATTGCTGAACCGAGTTAAGAAACTTGCAAAGGAAAGTATTATTGAGCTTTGTAGATCTTACCGAAGTTAGAGCATGTTGATCCAGAGGAAAATTGTCTGGCCTGTTAGAAGACTGGTCTGAGAGAGAAGACATGTGGAGGTATGTGAGGTTGGTTTTGATGTTCAGTTGGTGGAGTCTGACATGAAACCTGCAGAGCAACATGTGCTTGTTGCTGAGTTACCTGTGATTACCGATGATGTTGTTGACCTTGTTGAGGCTAGTGAGAAGATTGGTTTTCATGTTCAGTCAGTTGTGCCTGACATGGAAACTCCAGAGCATCTAGTTGTGCTTGATCAGACTGTTGTTGGTGAAGAGTTACCTATCGTTGAACACCTTTATGATGATGGTGTTACCGACATGCTTTTTTTCAGTGTTGAGGTGTAGATGTTGTTTGCTATTTGCAAACTTGAGTTGTTGGTTGACAGTGATGAGCCTGGTGATGAGATTCTGAGATGGGATCCTTCCTTGATCCTTGGAGATGGGTTGAAGGCTCGGTTTGTTCTTGATGTTGGACATATTGATTGATTGAGTTGCAGATTGGTTCTCTTTCCTCGAATGGAGTGGAAACCTTTGGTGAAGATGAAGTGGAGTTGGTGTTTTTTAGATGTTTCCTTTGGTGAGAAAGTGTGGGACACACTTTTCTTTGTACCCCGAGAGTCTTATGTAGTGGCATCCTGGCTTATTGCTCGGTGCCTGAAGATTCTGGCAATCTCGGTAACTATCTTGTGGAGTTCGGCTACTTGGCTAGTGATCTCGGTAGAAGACTGGAGTTTCTCAGTCTTGGTGGTGATTCTCATTTGGAAGTTCTGGTGGATCTCAGTTGATGTTGGCCACTCAATGACTTGGTGTTTTGTTGCTCGGTGCTCTGTTACCGACGAGGTCTCGGTGTTCATGCCTTTTTCTCAATCCCTGAAGTGGCTCGGTCACTAAAGGACTCGGTCACTAAAGGGAGCTCAGTCATTGAAGGAGACTTGACAATTCTGGTGCTCGGTAATGCTTGAGGAGCTCGGTCGGTATGGTTGCTCAGTAGATTTCTTGATGCTTGGTAGTTTGGATTACCGTTAGTTGTTCTTGGAGAATCGGCTTGGCAGACTGGTGCTTTTAATTTGGGTCGCATTCCTCAAATTATGGATTGACCGTTAGACATGTGGGGACCTAGATCTGGCATGTTGCATTCACCTATGTAGATCTGGTGACTGTTTGGGGGCTGACTTGGAGAATTTAATTATTGTAAGGCTATTTGAGAGCCAACTGATGTTTTGGCATTTAATATCTATTTGTAAGGGTTAATTGTTTCATCCAGCTGACTTGTGGCTTGGATTAGTATTTAAGGGGTGCTTGGGTAGTTGTTTAGGGGCAGATTTGGGGGGAGTAGATCTGGTGGATAGAAGGTAGCAGAGTTAGTAGCTTGCGAGCTTAGGAACAATAAGATTGCTTGGTGGCTTGCGAGAATGAGTTTAGATCTTTCTTGGAGTGCCTACCAGTGTCCTATTGTGTTGTAGACCTAGGCTAGATGAGGAGAAGTGTGTTGGATCCTACGTGATCTTGTAGAACTATTTCTTGCTTTGTATTTTGCCATAACCAGGAAGGCCTTACAGCCTGACACATTGCATGTAATCAGTTAGTTGATGAATAAAGATATCTATTTTCTTTCAGATCTTGTTTGGTGTTGTGTTATTCCATTGTGTTGGTGTTGGTTGCAAGTTTGGACCATCCTTAATTGGATTCTCCATCCTTGACTGCATCAAGATTGATGAAGATTTAGGATGTTGGGTAGCAAAAGTGGCATACCCTATAATAGAAAAGGAGGCAGATCATGCATCAAATAAAGATTTTGTAGTTGAGAAGATTGATTTGGGAGTTATAACAAGAGTTTTTGATGCTAAACATTTGGAAATATCTACTAAGAGAATACTTTCTAGAACCTAAAAAGATGAAAGAGATTTAAAAAAAAAGTTGAAAAATATTGTAAGGCTAATCGTAGAATACATAGATGCCATACATCATCCTAGTTGGACGAGATTCAGAGGAACATGCTCATAAAAAAGGTCTTTAATGACTAGATGGAATGTATGATACAAGGTGGTACTGATTATATTTATGATTTATGTAAGGTATATGAATTTTTTGTAGAGGTAATTAAATAATTGGAGGTGGACATAGCTTCTTGGAAAAAGGAAGAAACTAAATGGGTAGCAGTAATTGCACAAATGAATGATGTGCAAAAATACATGATTAAGAAGTTCTTAGCAAAGAAGGTCATGGAAGGTCTAAATGATAATGTGCTCTATGTCTCCTAAAAAAATATTGAATGGAAAAATTCAAGTATCAAATAGGGTCATGAAGAGTTGGTCAAGTTATTGAAGGAGTTAACCGAGCTCACCCTTACAATACAAAAAGTTTTAAAATGCATCTATGTTCGATTCTTGAAGGAGGATGGATAAACAATGGAGACCACAAATGTCACAATAAATCCTTTAAGGAGAAAATTTGGTTTATAAATAAAATAAAATCTCTAATGGTCAAGGATTTCTCCAAGGTAGCAAGAACTAAAGCTCTATTAACTGTTTGTATTGACTAGTTGGAAACACATGGACATAAAGTGGCACAAGTAAGGAAGGGTAAAAAGTTTGGAAGCATCAGATTATACACATTAGACTTCCTAATTGCTAGATCATCCTAAACTTCTTTGCAACACATATCAAATGGAAAGGTTAGCATGTCACTCCAACAATGCAAGGCCAATCAACAGGCTCCACAACACCACCTCAACCTTGATTGTGGCATGAGATCTTTGTTCCCTTATTTAGTTTCCTAGATATTTGATAAGTTTAGTTATCTTTCAATTACTTTAAAACCATTTCATCTTACTCCATGGTGGAGTTAAGTAACTTGGTTTTTAAAAGACAGTTAGTCGACTGGGCTATATATATGTTTTATCAAGACTTTAAAAAGGTCTGAAATTTTGATAAACTCATAGATTTAATTTTGGTTTGTTGATATACATGAATGGAAAAAGAATAATTTTATCTATGAATAAAATGGATGAATGGTGATTGCAAATTCAGATCTGTGCATTTGAATTTATTTGATTGAATCTGTATGTGGATTTAATTCTTAGTGTAGTGACTATTTGATTCTTTGGAATTTTATTGTGTATCTGGAAAGATTATGCTAGTTTATGAGTTTATGTTGATTGAATTTGGTTGGAATTTAAAAAACAATTGTGTGCTTTGATCATTGAAATAATTTATATCTCACATTCATGTCATGTTTATGAATGAATGGTCGTAGCCTTTATTACTTTCGGGTGAAAAGTATTATCATATTTTTTTTATAATGTTCTTATCATTCATTGAAAATCTTAAAGGGATTTGTACCTTAATTTAGAGGGTAACTGATAGTAGTTTTCCCGACTGTTGGTTTCAATTTGATCCTTAGAAGGGGTTCATAGAGTCGAGTGTGTGTGTGTGTGTGTATATATTGAAGGATACATCTATTAACCAATATGCGTACACACAAATACACACACACACACATATACATACATACATTTATATACACACACACACACACACCCACATATATATATATATATATATATATATATATATATATATATATATATATATATATATATATATATATATATATATATATATATATATATATATATATATATATATATATATATATATATATATATATATATATATATCTGTGTGTGTGTGTGTGTGTGTGTGTGTGCATTGAAGGATAAATCTATTAACCAACACACACACACACACACACACACACATATGCACATTTATCTATGCATAGAAATGCATAGTTATACAAATAAATAAACATATAGACATATATATGCATATACTTATACATTTTAATATCATCTTAGAAAATCCTTAGATCTAAACATTAGAGTGAATAATTAAAATTTATGATAGAAGTAGGAAATGTTAAATTCATGGGATGTGTTATCCTGTAAGAGAACATCAAAATTACGAGTTCAAATTGAAAGATTACTCATCATAAAAATAGAAAAAAATTACAAAATATATTATAATTTTAAGTAAAGATCAATATTCCAAAAGATGATTATTGAGGAAATTACAGAAAATATACCTCTTCTTGTGTTCAATTGTTCAAGGAGTCTTGTTTGTTCAATTCACTCCAGTTGTTTCTTGTATAAGTATTTCTTTGAGATTGGAACTAACAATTTTGTATTTCGGTCCTTGCAAGAGAAAATAGATTTTACAAGTTAGTACAAAATTTAAGGCCAATAAAATATTCCTTTCAAGAACCTTAAAGATGTTGAAATTAAAAGCTACACCATAAAATAAGCATAAAGTAAGAGTCTCGAAGATACAAAGAAAGAAAACTAATTGCTAAACATTTTCAATAGTAGATCATAATAAGATTTCATATATAACTCTGGAATTTTAGAAGCACCCTTGTACCCTAAGTTCAGGTACTCTTTCCCTCTAGCATTATGCTCCCTCTTGTAAAGTCCCTCTAAACAATAGTTGTAATAGACTGGCAACTAAATTTATACATATATAAATACAAAAGATACACAGTTAATAGATAAGGTTGAATCACATTCTGGACACTAATCTAATGAAATCAACCAGAGAATAGGGAAATATTAGCATAAATTAATAGATGAACAGTAATATAAATTTGCTATTTTCGTGATCCAAATAGACAAGATCATATAACATAATGAAATATATAACATGAGTACGATGAAAGAAAATTATTCTAAAATTATGAAGTATAAAAATGGCAAAGATTTAGTTTTATAATAATTGTATAGAATAGCCCTCCTTTTTAGAGGTTTAAATGCTCTCTAATAATGTGTATGAATGTTTAGTGATAATTGGATCTGTGAAATGGTAAGATTTATCCATTCCAAAATTAAGGAAGGAAGATGAACTACTATTAGAGAATTTTCATGCTTTATTTGTGCTCCCTTATCATAAGGTTAATAGATGGCATTCTATTTTTTACAAACTAACCAGTTGCGAAGATATCTTTCAGTTAAGCTTCTTTGCAGGACAAGGACTGCAGTTAAAGAGAGGAATCAAACTTAACCTCATAATAGAGGTAGCCACCTATGATAAAGAATCTTGTGAATATGGCGGTCGCTCACAAGGAATTGATAGAGATACTTATGTAAAAGAAATATTGAATTCAATTTTGCTATGTAAATGAAGGAATGCCTTTGTATTTTTATGTATTTTTATGTATTTTTATAAACTGGACCTTGGTCTCGGTGTAATGTCCCCACTAGGGAACCCATAAGGAATTAGGTCTTATGACAAAAAAATTGCAACTAACAATTTTTTTCCTAACATTACATCATTACTACTTCACATTTACATTCCTTAAGGTTCCCTTAATGAATTCATTTACTAACATATTTACATTACTTATCCAAATTGAATTTCATTTCCTTTCTTTACTTTCACATTTTAGAACTTAAGAGATAGGGTAAGAAAATAACATTTCACTTACAATTATATTTCTTACTTTATATACTAATTTCATTTCTCCTTCCTACACATTGAATAACTATTCCTTACAAATTACATCTTAACCTTAGCATAATAAACATTTTCTTTCATTGCAACATAGGAGAGATAGAAAAGATAATTTCAACATGACATAATATATTTCCAACTTTGATCTTTCAAATATCAACCCTTGAAACAAAGCCTAGAACTATCCCTCCCAATTACATTGCTTTTATTTTCAATCACATCTTTCTGATAATAGATCTCATAATAACAGGTACATGACTGGCCTGAAGGTATTAAAACATATCTTTTCATATTTCCTTTCAATAATACATAATACAAAATACAAATATCTGCATCAATGCATAAATTTGAACACATCCAAGTCACGAACCACAAATAGGACCTCAAAATATTTTTGCCACCCAACCATGTGGAATTGATGAAGTTCCACCCCCCCTGTTAGGAGATAGAACCAAGATAATCACAAGGCCCTAAGAAATCTAAGGCTACACAAAACCCTAATCTGAAATAAATAACATAACAATATATCACTTTACCAATCACAAGGGTTAGGTTCCTAGCATACCCTCTAGGTGAGTGTCATCACATATCCTAGATTTTGGGATCCTTCCCAAAAACCATGTAACCCCGGTCCCCCCTTTATGAATAGGGATCCATCCTGATGGTTATCCATGGTCCTAGTACTCCAACAAGACTATGTGGCAATTAATATGTTTTCTTTCATTACCTTTTGTTTCCCCCCTTTCCTAGATTCATTGTTAGGTTATCACTTTTTACTAACCCACCCATAGGATCATATGGTAACCACTTTAGGGTTCCAACACCTATGGTGAGCCAATCATCTAGGGTACCTAGTCCCCTACCCACACACACAAGCCATGAAAACATCAAGTACTTTCAAAAGATCCATATCATAGGTCTAGGGAGCCCTTCGGTGCACTCAAGCCACCCGAACAAGTCCTGACCTTATATTATGGATGAGCTACCAAAAGCCAAGTATGAACAAAAGCTTATAATCAAAACCATGTATAGAAATTCATAAGACATAACATAAAACTTCCCACATGCATTTACACAAAATTCCATAGCT
Organism: Chamaecyparis obtusa; assembly: GCA_027943335.1. Classification (NCBI taxonomy): domain Eukaryota; kingdom Viridiplantae; phylum Streptophyta; class Pinopsida; order Cupressales; family Cupressaceae; genus Chamaecyparis; species Chamaecyparis obtusa. The sequence goes on from BSBK01005075.1 coordinate 177,212, forward strand.
TATTTCAAAAGTCTAGGGAAATCTCATGTGCCTGAAATTTGGCTAAGTCTGAATTTTTTAAAAAAACCAAAAATCTAGAATTTGCATCTTAACTCCTATGAAGCTGAAACCTATCTCAATCATCTCGGAAGGTACCTAATTCCTTTATACAAGTATATCTTAAAGTATAAGAAATTAAAGTATCAAACTTATACTTAAATGTTGTATAAAGCCTGTTTTCCTCGATTGACAATACTTTACTCGGTTGACACTCGTTTGCTTGGTTGACACTATCTTCCTTGGTTAACACTAGTTTGCTCGGTTGATACAATCTGCTTGGTTAACACTGGATGCTTGGTTAACACTAACTGCTCCTCGATTGACACTGATTTCTCGACTAATACTAACAGCTCGGTTGATAGAAACTGCTAGGAACTACAAAATATGACTGTCAACTCTGACTTGCGGGTAAACCTGGGCATTATGGGAACTATGGTTGCCTAATCTGGGCACAACCCATTTGAGGTTTCCTAGTTGACCTTCAGAAATGGCCCATCAATCCATCCTATCTATCCAACAAATTTGTTCTAGATCTGGACAAAGAAAGGTGGTGCACAAATAAATATGGACCAGTAGGGTTGAAATAATAGTTCTAAATTCTGGAAGCACTCATGGATATTCTAGAAAGAAAGGAGATAAAAAGGAGAATACTAAGTAGCCTACAGACTAAATTAATCAAAATAAAAACAACCATTCACAAAGAATCCTGCAAGAGGAAAAGAGTAGGAAAAAGGACTGCATCTCAATCCTACACCTTCATGACCCTTCCTGTTTCTTCCTTGATTTCCCTATTTCATTCAAAATTAGATAAACACATCCTCCCATGTGACCACAAGCATTTCTAACTTCCCAGGAAGATTTTGAAATACAACGTACATAAATAAAACTATATAATCATACATAATTTACTTCCCGAAAACACAGTAGAGATACACAAAGGATAAAACATTTACATATCATTTTGGACACATAGGACAACAATCATGTTATAATTTAATATCATATCATATACAAACACATTCATACACAAAGAGGAAGAATGGAGATTCTTCCCAATTTAGACCCTACCTTGGGTCCTGCGGAGAATCCTCTTCCCTTAGCTGGAGAATCTCTGCGAAACTTCAATCCTTGAGTAGATATCCTTCTGTAAATCTTCCTCTAGCAATCAACTCCAAGAAATCCTCACATAGATGACTTCACCAACCAGAGACTCTCAAACTCACATAAACTTTCACCAAAAATTTCTAGAGAAATCAATTATAGATAACTCAAAAGAAAACAAATCTTCCCAAAAATGATCATCCTTCCCGCACACAAAAATCTTCAATTATTTATCCTCCAACTATGTGGTTGGAGGAGTTGCTTTGCAGGAAGCAACTTCTCCAACTTCCATAGTTGGTTGGAGGGCCAACCAAATAATTTCCTGCAAAAGACTTAATCAAGGTTTTAATAAATTTAATTAAAAGATCTTTTAAATAAAATCATAAACAAAATAATAGATAAATACCTTTCAAGAAAAACACATAGCACAATAGGAAAACAAGTAGCCTAACTTCTAGGAGGTCTTGAGTTCAACTCCCTCCTAGATAGCTAATTTTACTACAAAGGACATTTTCCTTTTATTATTATTATGTTTACTTTTTATTTAATACATTCATTAAATATACTTTATTTCACTCACTTTATTTACTTATTATAAATAACATACCATTTACACAATTAATGAAAAATATACAATTATTATTATTTATATAAGCATGGATATATGCGTGTGCACCCACATATACACATACCTATATAAAATACAAACAATTATAACATAATTATTTATTATACATATAAAATAGATTAGTTCTAACTCGTAATGTAAACTCAGACCAACATCAAATCAAGTTCATAACATAAACTGCATTCTACTTTCCCAACTAGGATAACTTCCTAAACAGAATTCTAAGTCCATGGGTAACCTCGAGAGTAACTTGCTTAAATCTCCACACATCAACAGTTTGAGGATTTTGAAGGCACGCTCAGACCTGTGTAGCCAGGTGGAGATGATGTCTGGTACCTACATCCTACATCACCAACTGATATATATATATATAAACATGTAGTGACAAACAAGGAGGGAGAGAGCGACATTGTGTGGACCTCCCATAGGAGTAACTACGACTGCCCCTCCTCATCCTACACTCACAGCAACCAATAAATGTCAAACCATAATAGGGTCAGTAGGGTTAGATCATAATATAAACATCATAACACAAATCAATGTAAAACATTTTACTAATAGTTCATTTCTAACCATTCATCATTAAATGCTATTTTAATATTTCCAAATAAACTATAGTAACCAAATATATAAGCTCAAATGTCTCATAAAATGCTAACTAAATAATAATCATAGTCCATCATAAAATCCAAAGTGTCAAAGCAAAAGTCTTGTCAGTCTAACATAGGAAGATGCTAGGGTGGGCATTACTCTCGGGCTAGACTGGAGGTTTTCTTCTCCATTCTTTCCTACCAATGCCCGCACTGAATGAAGATTATGTAACCTATTTAAAATTTTAATAAAAGATCTTGGCCTCAACCTTTTACCGATAAAAAAAAGAAGATTTCATATATAACTAAATACACAATAATTTAAGTTTGTAAGCAATAGATCTCAGCACATTTGACAATTTCTTATATTCTCTTCAAAAGTTCTACTTACCAATAAGTTACTAGAAATGTTAGAAACTAGCACATATCCATTTATTTTTTAATTTAAACATCTATGAATCAACAAACCCCAAATTCTTTTGAGTTAGACCACGTCACAAACAAAAATTAAGTCCCGCGTGTCCTTGAATTTTCTACTTATCTTTACAATTTGGGGTATATATAGAATCTAAGAATACATTTATGTGTACTAATCTATATTTGTTCAAAGATGCAAAAGACTCTTTCTTTAATATTGTGGTGATGTACAAAATGTGGTTAACCAACACTGAAGACATGTCTATTACATTTAGGAATGCATCATATGTTCCAATTGTTATGGACCTTCTACACAAGTACCACTATTTCTCTTGATGTTGGTAATTGGAGAGGACATTGAGGTGCTTTCAGGAATTCCTGTATTTGGAAAGCATTAAAGGAAATTAAGTTAATTTAATTAAATATAATAGGCAATATTTGATTGTTTTACATTTTTCCATTAATATATGGCAACATCTCTAGGAAAAAAACAATTTAAACTTGCCAGCACAAAGCACTTTGTGACTTTTTGTGACTGCATTTTGATTGATTGAGATGACGTTTCTGAATTGGAAGCAATGACATGATTCTGTACAAAGCATGATGTAACATGTGCAGGGTTCTTGCTAGAGCAGTCTTCAAGGAAAAAATTTCATCTCTTATATCATAATTATTGACAAAGTTCAAATTGAAATATGTACTTGTAAAATTTAAATAAATTGGATTGTCCTTACAATCTTCTATCCGTATCAAATTTGACTCTTATATAATAACTTTGAGGGAATTGGAATTCAATTGTGCACTTGTAAAGTTGAGATAGTTTAGCTTTTACTTACATTTTGTACCTATATAAACATTTGCATTAAGATTTGTGAAACACCATGTTTGTCAAATATATGAACATTAAATCATGATTCTGATATCAAGATAAACACTAAAATATATCTCCTCTCCACACCATAATAGTGGACAAAGTTTTTCCACCCTTCTTCAAATTCAAGTTTATTTACAACATTACATAATTGTGATTTACAGTTTGTCTATCTAGACCTTACAACAATATATGTTCATGGATGTCTATCATGACTTCTGAAATAAACGATGGAGGAATACACTCCAACAAGGACGATACACTATTTGTTTTTACAAATTATAAACATATTACATGTTATTAAAAGATGCAAAATATGTCTAAGCATTGATGTTACCAATGTTTTTGCAAAACCTTCAAGCATGTGAGACCTACCAGACAATATTATTTATATTTCCTTATTTTCCATGCTTTTAGTACTCTTTTTATAGACATACTTGACTATTTGAGACACTTATTTATTTAAGGATATGTTGAATCCTATGCTATATGTTTGGTACCTGATTATGAAATCAGGGTACACTCGAGATACTACATGTTTTGATTCAGTTTCAGTTATGATTATGTTACATATGATGCTATATAATGTTTTAAAACTATTTGTTTTGAAAAGTTGGTTTAGGAAACCAAAGTTATGCTTAGTTGATTGATTTACAGACATAGTTTTAAACCATGCAGTATTGATGTATTATGTTTATATCATGTTAATTGGACCTACTGATGGGTGCAATGAGTGTGGAGGATAAGTTGACCATGGATCTAAATGCGGGGATCTAGTATTGGAACCTATGTTTATACTGTGCATTCCAAGGTCCTCTTTGTATGAAGAAACGTGGACCTCGTTGTATAGTTTTTTATTTGTAAATGTGGTCTACACGTGTGTGTTTAATTTAGTTAATGTCTATGTGAATTAGCCATGTCATTTGTTTTAATAAATGTGCCAAATTTGGCAAATTGTGGCTTATGTGTTGGCATGGTTAAGTATTTTATATTTGATTGGGTCAAGGGCTTGACTAGGGTGTAACCTTAAGGTAGGATCAACTAACCTTGGGTTGGGAAGTTTCTAGAAGTCAACCAAGTCTTAAAATCCGAGGGTAAACTTTAGGTGGAGTTTAGGAGGGCCATTTGGGCTTCCATAGGTTAACTAGGGTCAATTTTAGCTACCCAGGTTGATACCTTAGGGGTTAGGGGTCATTTTCAGCTCATTAAGAGCCTTAAAACTCAATTATGACTCCCTTAAAGTCAAGATTTCCAAGTTGGTCGAAATTGAAGAGTTGTGAGGTTTTGGTTAACCTCTCTCTTCTTCCCAAACTTGCATTCAACTCCATTTATGGTGAAGGAAGGCAAGTGGGAAGAAGGGAATGGAAGTTTCTTCCCCTCTTCTGATTGGCTCCTAGATTTTAGGAGTTTTGCCTATTTAGGGAAAGCTTGGAGAAGGGTTTAGTTGATCACCCACTCTCTAGATTTGGAGACCACTCTTGTTGGAAAAATCTTAGGAAAGAGGCTAGCTTTGGAAGGAACTTCAAAGTTTTCATATTTTCAACCTTGGATTGGAAAAAGGTAGTCCCTTGTGATTTTTGTTATTCTTGCACGAGTTTGAGCTTGGAGCTCCATTAATAGAGTCCATGGCTTTACATGGTTCATGTTTTAGAATTTATATTTTTGTTAAAAGTTGTTTTAAATTTGTGATTGCATTTTGGGATGGGATTCTTCAAGGTTCGCTCAACTTAGGGAGGGTGGAGTAACCTTGAAGGGGGTAGTAGGAAGTAGACCCAGGTTGTGTAGAGTCTCCCATGTGTGGAGGGATAATACATGGGGTTCCACGATACCCATGATGCCTAGTATGGCCTATGGGCACCTGGGGGCATAAGGAGATTTTGACTGAATCTTGTTGAAGATGGTCTTTCGAAGTCCATGCGTGGCTTGGAAAATTTGCACTTGTACTACGACTTCTCCACTTGGTAGTCCACCGCTACCCCATTTTCAGGAAGGTCTCTTTGAGGCCTTCCCCTTGTAAAACCCAGTTGGGAATATCATTTTATTGTCTTTGTGTCTTTCTTGTTTCCTCCATGCTATGGTTGTTTGTTTGTACCCTATTTCATATTGGATCCCCTAGCTCGGGGGTGGCCTTGAAAAGGCCTAGGTTGGGAGGTGAGCCTTTGTGGTCAACCTTGCTTATACAAGTACCCAGTTGTTGTAGGGCTCGTGAATTTATGGACTTAGAGAATTTTCAGTAGGAAAGTTTGTAGTACAATTTAAATTCTAGTATATGCTTAAGTTGGGAATCAAGGATCCCTTGTAAATTTAACAATTGTAATTATGAAATTGCTATAAATTTGTTATGGAAAAATGCGACATTTGGAAAATAGGTTCTTTGTTGATTAATTTCAAATATATCATTATTGAATTAAGTGTGAGAATCATTTGAAATTTAGAATATTTGTGAATTATGAGAATTAAATTGTCCTTAAATTTCGTGATGAAAAGACTTATGAGGAATTAGAAGTAAAATTTAATTACTAAGTTTGTTTTTTGGCAATCTTGTTAGTATTATAAAAGTTAGTAATCTACTAAATTAAATTAAGTTAGTATGGTTGCCTAATTAATTTAAGATCAATTAAATGGACTTGAGTGAAACCTTATTAAAAAATTATGTATAATTCTACACTTAGAAAATTTTATGGAATTTGAGAAAAAAATTAAAGTGCCTAAATTTTATTTTTTATTCATGCATGTTATTAAGATGGAATTATGCAATGCACTTATGAAAAAAAATTGCAAAAAAAAAATCTCCAAATATCCCCTATTTTAAGAACCAGGGATTTTTACCTTTACCAATAAATTATTTTTATTTTATTTACATTAGTGTTTTTTTATATAAAAATTCTGCTTAAAGTTTTCTTTATTTTTGTTATTAAATAAACATTAACTATTAATTAAATTTAAAAAAGTAATTTTTTTTTAAATATTTGGAAACCCCGTTTGGGATTATGCGCTATGCGCATGTCATTTTTTTTTTACCGCCGAGTGGTGTGTGGGGGCGGGTCGATGCCCTAACCCCCTCCCTCGCAGGTTCTCTGTGTGGCATCGGTGGCGACAGTGTTGCTGGGTGGCGCCAACACCACGCTCCACCACTGCAAGGGCAGTGGTGAGCGGAGTGCAACGACGCACCCAATCGACACCCTCCCTTCCACCTTCCTTTGTCCTCTTTCCTCGCTTCACTCCTCTCCCCTGCATCGTTCCATTTCCCCACGCCCTCTGTCTTTCCTTCTCTTCGCTCACCCCAACATCTCCCCTCCTCCAAAACCCAGCCTCCACTCGTGTGAAGCGTGCAATGGTCGACTCTTTGGCGTGCGGCTGGAGGAAACTCATAACAAAGGAAATTTTATAGAGTTTGCCTTATGTTTAGATACTTTTATTTATAAGTTAGTTTATAATATATTTCATATGCTTAGATATATATGTTGTTATTTTAATTAAAGTTTGGTCTTTTTATATTATTTAATTTGAAAATGTATTTAAGTATTAGGTTATTATCATTGTTAGTATTAAGATGGTTTTATTTATTAAATAAGTGTAATTAAAAGATTAGCTCGAATGTAGAGTTTGTATAAATTTAAAAGCAAAGTATGGATTATCCAGTATTAAATTATTATTTTAATATATTGTATAGGATTGTATATTTCAATTTAGAATTGCGAGTTTGATAGATTTATTTCATTTATGGTATATAAAATAGATTTATTTATACAAAAGTGTTGATTTAATTATTCGGGATAAGTATTACATTAAATTTGTATTTAAAGAAAAGAGTAATTAAATGTTATTTTTAATCTATTTTATTAAGTGAAGTTTATTATGTGGAATATTCATGTGTTTTATTTTAATCGTTTGATTTATTCAATCAATGGTAAACGTAGTTTTATTTAAATACATGGATAATAAATAATAGGTTTTTGTTGTAATGTTAGTAGGTGAATATTTCATCTAAACAAATAAAATTGTTCGTACTATATTAAAGACTTATCTAAATGGGATTAAAACAGTTATTTTAATATAGCAAGGCGTTTTGTCATTAGGACAATTTTTTTTTACGCCTCCTAGCCATTGAACCTCTGGACTTTTAAAGTTTAGAGGTCATAGTGAACTTTTTGTGCATGGTTGACTTTTGGTCAACTTTGATCAAACTTGAGACAAGCGTCTTAGTTTGCAAACACAACCTTTTTCAGTCATGATTTATACTTTATATGCTTGTTGAGAGCCAAAATTTTGCACAATTGACTTTTCAATTAAACACAGTCAAACCTTGGACATCACCTCAGTTTGCGTGAACCAACCCTTTCCTGAAGTATTTTAACCCTTGTAGAATCTTGTTGGTCATGTTTGGGCATAGTTGACTTTTTGGTCAACTCTTGGTCAAACACCTCGGTTTGCATGCCTAATTATTCTTGGCTACATTTTGTACCCTTTTAGCTTGGTTGCACATCCTTCGGTGCATGGTTGACTTTTGGTCAACTTTAGTTGACTTTTAGCCAACTATCTCATTTTACGTGTTGGTCAAAGCTAGTAGACTAGGGAACCCTTGTAGCTTTGTTTAGAGTTGTATGATGAAGTTTGACTTTTGGTCAAAGTTGGTCAAACATGGTCAACCTAGTATGGTTTGACCCTTGGGGTGTTTTTAGACACTTTGATACTTCCTATCATTTGTTTTCTCTCTGCACCATTTTGCGTGCACGTAGAGACTTGTGTCAGTTAGTGCTTCACTTCCTAGTTATGTAAGTACGTTTAGTTTAGTAGGTTAGTAGGTTTTTTTTAAAAAAATTGTTGTGTTTTGCTCAACTTTTGGGCATGACATCTTTGTATCAGAGCTAGGTTTAGTTAGTTTTGGGAACCTAAACTGCTTCTTAGTTGCTAAAATTTTATTTTGTTATGTGTGTAGGATGCCTCCACTCACCTGATTAGCTCATAGGTGTGGACGTGGACGTAGGTGTGTCTCTTTATCCCAGGAAGAGGTACAACCAGAGGTAGAGGTTTGAGAGGAGAACCAGGCTCCACCTCCTGAACCACCTCCCAATACAAATGTGAAGTTACTTCAGGCCTTTCAAAATCTTGCAGGACTCATCCTTGATCGTATGCCTCCAGTTGTACCCCAGAATGTACAATAGGGTACGAAAGGACATGGATCCTCAGCTAGAGAATGTAGTAGGAGTCCTCCTTCTAGATTTGTAGAGGTTCAGGTCGAGCTAGAGGTTGGTTCCATCAGGGGACCAGAGCCTCCACCCAGAGATGAGGTTTGTATGTATGAGAGACCACCTCCTGATGCAGGTGATTAGATTAGAGAGTTTCTTCAACTTAGCCCTCCACCTTTTGCAGGATCTACCAAGGGTACTGAGGTTGAAGCTTGGCTTATAAGCCTTGGAAGGTGCTTTGGATTGCGCCCTTATGGGAGTAAACTTAAGGTACGTATGGCAATACATTTGTTGAGAGGGACAACCTCCACTTGGTGGAGACAGGAGGAGTTCAAAGGCCACATTGTTATGGACACTCTCACTTGGGAAACCTTCTTGGAAAGGTTTAGGGCTAGATATTTGTCAGAGCAGTTTTGACAGCGTCGTATAGATGAATTTCATGATCTTCAACAACAAGGACTATCAATGGCTCAATATGAGAGCAAATTCCTCAAGCTCCTCCCTTATGTAGAGTACATGAAGGATGAGAAACTTCAGGTTAATCACTTTATCAAGGGATTGAACCACACCTTATATGACATGGTATGCATGACACCACTAGGAGACTTGCACTACACAATTGAGAGAGCAGTCATAGCTGAGGAGATTAATAGAGGATCTCATAATCGTAACTCCTCCCATCAGTCTTTTGGATATCAGAAACCCCCTTGGAAGGGTAATCATAGGAATATTTCAGGGGATTTCAAAACCCCACAGCCTCAGCAGTAGCAACAGTCCCAGCAGAGTCAAGCACCAAAGCCACCTTAGGGATAGCAGGGCTCGAAGCCCAAGCAGTGGAACTCTCGGGGTTCCAAGAAGGGACATAAATAACAAGCCCCTTATACACCCCCAACACAGTCACAATAGCCCTATAAGGGGGGTTATAGTAGGTCTACTCAGACAGGAGGATCGCAACAGTCCAGGCCTCAGGGCATTCAGGTTCATAATCAAGGATCGTGTTATACTTGTGGTGCCATGGGGCACATATCCAGAGAATGTCCTCAAAAAGGAAATCAATAGGCATCAATGTCAAAGCCTATAGTTGGGGACATGGGCCAGCCCTACAGAGTGTTTGTAGTGGTTGATAACCGCCAAGCTGAGCATTAGGCTACAGTCATTGAGGCATCAGGTATGATCAGAGGTAGTGTAATTTCTATCCTATTTGATATTGGAGCTATTGACTCCTTTGTTTCTCCATTAGTTGTGGAGTGCTGCAAGCTAGTGGCAGCTAGGTAGGACATTAGGTAGGAAGTTGAGTTAGCCTTAGGAGCTAGAGTATCGGTTACCTCTTTGGTTAGGGAGTGCCTAATTCAAATTGGTGGTTTGACCACCTTAGCAGACCTCAGAGTCACACCTCTTGGATCTTACGGACTAGTTCTTAGCATGGATTGGCTATATGCTCACAAGGCCAAACTAGATTGTTGTAAGAAGTTGATCGAATGTTTGGATGATGATGGCAATGCTACTGTGATTTTTGGAATCCAGAGGTTGGTATCCCTTCGTATGATCTCCGTTATGTAGCTTAAGAGAAGCATGCAGAAGGGATGTCAAATGTTTTCTATCACCATCAGTGATAGGGATGATGAGGCAGAACATGAAACCTCATTGAATGACCATCCCATACTGCAAGAGTATGCAGATGTGTTTCCCTCAGAGCTACCTGGTATGCCACCCCGGAGGGCAGTAGAATTTCATATAGATCTTGTACCAGGAGTGAAACCAGTGTCTAGAGCACCTTAGCAGACCTCAGAGTCACACCTCTTGTACCAAGAGCGAAACCAGTGTCTAGAGCACCTTAGTAGACCTCAAAGGTAGTAGAATTTCATATAGTTCTTTTACTAGGAGCGAAACCAGTGTATGACCACCTTAGCAGTTTTTAGAGTCACACCTCTTGGATCTTATAGACTAGTTCTTGGCATGGATTGGCTATATGCTCACAAGGCCAAACTAGATTTTCATAAGAAGTTGATGGCAGAACATGAAACCTCATTGGATGACCATCCCATAGTGCAAGAGTATGCAGATGTGTTTCCCTCAAAGCTACCTGGTATGCCACCCCGGAGGGCAGTAGAATTTCATATAGATCTTGTACCAGGAGCGAAACCAGTGTCTTGAGCACCTTACAGGATGACCACTAATTAGCTTAATGAGCTCAAATCACAACTTGAGGAACTATTAGAGAAATGGCACATTCGTCCTAGTGTTTCTTCGTGGGGTGCACCTATGATCTTTGTGAAGAAGAGGGATGGATCTCTTAGGTTATGTATGGATTATTGACAGTTAAACAAGGTAACCATCAAGAATCAGTATCCACTTCCTAGGATCGATGACCTATTTGATCAGCTTCAAGGTGCTAGAGTGTTCTCCAAGATCGACCTTAAGTTGGGGTATCACCAGTTGAGGATAGTGGATAGTGATATCCACAAGACCACACTCCACACTAGATATGGCCACTATGAGTTTACCGTGGTTCCATTCGGTCTTACCAATGCTCCAGCTATATTCATGAGTCTTATGAATGGAGTATTTCATACCTTCCTTGGCAAGTTTGTGGTGGTATTCCTAGAAGATATCTTGATCTATTCAAAGGATGAGAGAGAACACAAAGAACACTTGAGACAAGTTTTGCAATGCCTTAGACATAATCAGCTTTATGGAAGCTTGTCGAAATGTGCCTTCTTTAGATCAGAGGTCAAGTATTTGGGCCATGTGATATCTAGTGATGGGATCTCAATAGACCCATCGAAGATTGAAGCCATTATGAATTGGCCAGCACCTACCTCAGTGACTGAAGTGAGGAGTTTCATGGGTTTAGCCAGTTACTACAGACGGTTTGTTGAAGGGTTCTCTCGAGTGGCACATCCTATTACTTCTCTTCAGCGAAAGGGAAAGAAGTTTGAATGGATTGAGAAGTGTGACCAAGCTTTCCGAGAGCTCAAGAGAGCATTGACCAGTGCACCCATTCTTGCTATGCCAGAGCCTTCAATAGAGTTTGTAGTGTGCACTGATGCTCCCTTAGATGCGGTTTAGGGGCAGTTCTTATGCAAGATGAGCGAGCTATAGCCTATGAGTCTAGGAAACTGAAGACTCACGAGATCAACTATCCTACCCATGATCTTGAACTTGAAGCAGTGGTGCATGCTTTAGTGAGATGGTGACACTTCCTCTTAGGACATCGATTCGAACTTCATTCAGACCATTAGAGTCTAATGTACATCTTCACTTAGCCAAACCTTAATGCTAGGCAACAGAGATGGATGGAGTTCTTGTGTGAATATGATTTTGATGTTCACTACATCAAGGGGAAAGAGAATGTTGTCGCATATGCTTTAAGTAGGAAATGACATGAGCTTTCTTCTATGTCTACAAGCACAGATTTGAGAGATCGTATTCTTCATCACTTGCATAATGATGAGTTATCTATGGAAGTGAGTAAGTTGATTCGGTCTCAAAGACCCCTTGAGGGGAAGTATGCAGATTATATCTTAGAGTTAGATGGGCTCTTACATCATAGAGGATGCATCTACATACCTTCTTCTAGAGGATTGTGAGAGTTTGTCATGCATGAGGCCCATAGAGCCCCTTATGCAGCTCATCTCAGAGTGAAGAAGATGCATGCCGATTTGAGACAGTTATATCATTGGCCAGGCATGAGGATGCAGATTGTTGAGTTGGTAGCTAGGTGCCTTGAATGCCAGAGGGTGAAGGCAGAACACTGACATCCAGGTGGTCTACAACAGCCTCATGAGATACCAGTTTGGAAGTGGGACACCATATCTATGGACTTCATTGTTGGTCTTCCTATGTCATCTTGCCATCATGGTGATAGTTGACAAGTTGACCAAGGTGGCTCATTTTTCACCAGTGCATACTACTTTTACTGCACCATCAGTGGCACAAGTGTTCTTGTGAGATATTATCAGACTGCATGGCGTACCTTGTAAGATCATCTCAGATAGAGATTCTCTCTTCACTTCATCTTTTTGGAGAGAACTGCAGGCAGCTTTGGGCACTAGGCTCAACTTCAGTACGACCTATCATCCTGAGACAGATGGACAGACCGAAAGGGTTAATCAGGTGTTCAAGGACATGCTTCTCATGTATGTTATGGACTATCCGACCGGGTGGGAGGAATACCTACACTTAGTGGAGTTTGCCTATAACAATGGGCATCATACATCCTTGGGTATGCCTCCGTACCAGGCTTTTTATGGTAGACCTTGCAGGACACCACTCAGTTGGGATAGGATTGAGGACATAGTTTCTATTGGTCCTGAGTTAGTTAGAGATACGAAACAATAGGTGACCTTGATTAGGCAGCATCTCAGAGAGGCTCGGGATAGACAGAAGAAGTATGCCGGTGCGAAGAGGATCGATCGAGCTTACTTAGTGGGAGATAGGGTCTTTTTGAGAGTGCGACTGCATAAGAGTCCAATCCATTTCGGAAAGGGCTCTAAGCTAGCACCTCATTTTGTTGGACCTTTTGAGATCCTTCAGAGGATAGGAATAGTTGCTTACCATCTAGCTTTTCCATCTAGCCTGTCACACATCCATGATGTGTTTCATGTTTCAGTTTTGCGGAAGTATGTTTATGATGAGTCTCATGTGATAGATTGGGATGCTTTGTAGGTAGAGTCGGATGGACAACTGGCATTGGAGCCCATTCGTATTTTAGCCCAACAGACCCTGGCACGTGGAGGCAGGGCATTGGACCAGGTTAGGGTCCAGTGGGATTGTTATGATGAGGTCACAACTTCATGGGAGGATGTAGCACATATGAGGTCACAGTACCCTCACCTCTTTGATGAACTCCAGGAGGAGGTTCATGCTTAGAGGGGGTGGATGTGAGACCTACCAGATAGTCATATTTATATTGCCTTATTTTCCATGTTTTCATTACTCTTTTTACAGACATACTTGACTATTTGAGACACTTATGTATTTAACGATTTGTTGAATCCTATGCTATATGTTCAGTACTTGATTATGTAATCATGGTACACTCGAGATACTACATATTTTGATTCAGTTTCAGTTACAATTATGTTACATATGATGTTTTAAAACTATTGCGATGAAAAGTTGGTTTAGGAAACCAAAGTTATGCTTAGTTGATTGATTTACAGACATAGTTTTAAACCATGCAGTATTGATATATTATGTTTATATCATGTTAATTGGACCTACTAATGTGTGCAATAAGTATGCAGGATAAGTTGACCATGGATCTAAAAGCGGGGATCCAGTATTGGAACCTATGTTTATACTGTGCATTCCAAGGTCCTCTTTGTATGAAGAAACGTGGACCTCGCTGTATAGTTTTTTATTCGTAAATGTGGTCTACATGTGTGTATTTAATTTAGTTAATGTCTATGTGAATTAACCATGTCATTTTTTTTAATAAATGTGCCAAATTTGGCAAATTGTGGCTTATGTGTTGGCATGGTTAAGTATTTTATATTTGATTGGGTCAAGGGCTTGACTAGGGTGTAACCTTAAGGTAGGATCAACTAACCTTGGGTTGGGAAGTTTCTAGAAGTCAACCAAGTCTTGAAATCCATGGGTAAACTTTAGGTGGAGTTTAGGAGGGCCATTTGGGCTCCCATAGGTTAACTGGGGTCAATTTTAGCTACCTAGGTTGATACCTTAGGGGTTAGGGGTCATTTTCAGTTCATTAAGAGCCTTAACACTCAATTATGACTCCCTTAAAGTCAAAATTTCCAAGTTGGTCGAAATTGAAGAGTTGTGAGGTTTTGGTTAACCTCTCTCTTCTTCCCAAACTTGCATTCAACTCCATTTATGGTGAAGGAAGGCAAGTGGGAAGAAGGGAATGGAAGTTTCTTCTCCTCTTCTAATTGGCTCCTAGATTTTAGGAGTTTTGGCCTATTTAGGGAAAGCTTGGAGAAGGGTTTAGTTGATCACCCACTCTCTAGATTTGGAGACCAGTCTTGTTGGAAAAAGCTTAGGAAAGAGGCTAGCTTTGGAAGGAACTTCAAAGTTTTCATATTTTCAACCTTGGATTGGAAAAAGGTAATCCCTTGTGATTTTCGTTATTCTTGCATGAGTTTGAGCTTGGAGCTCCATTAATAGAGTCCATGGCTTTACATGGTTCATGTTTTAGAATTTATATTTTTCTTAAAAGTTGTTTTAAATTCGTCATTGCATTTTGGGATGGGATTCTTCAAGGTTCACTCACCTTAGGGAGGGTGGAGTAACCTTGAAGGGGGTAGTAGGAAGTAGACCCAAGTTGTGTAGAGTCTCCCATGTGTGGAGGGATAATACATGGGGTTCCACGATACCCATGATGCCTAGTATGGCCTACAGGTACCTGGGGGCATGCGGAGAGTTTGACCGAATCTTGTTGAAGATGGTCTTCCCAAGTCCATGTGTGGCTTGAGAAATTTGCATTTGTACTACGACTTCTCCACCTGGTAGTCCACCTCTACCCCATTTTAAAGAAAGTCTCTTAGAGGCCTTCCCCTTGCAAGACCTAGTTGGGAACATTATTTTATTGTCTTTGTGTCTTGCTTGTTTCCTTCATGCTATGGTTGTCTGTTTGTACCCCATTTCATATTGGATCCCCTAGCTTGGGGGTGGCCTTGAAAAGGCCTAGGTTGGGAGGTGAGCCTATGTGGTCAACCTTGCTTATACAAGTACCTAGTTGTTGCAGGGCTCGTAAATTTACGGACTTAGAGAATTTCCAGTAGGAAAGTTTGTAGTAATTATTAATTTCTAGTATATGCTTAAGTTGGGAATCAGGGATCCCTTGTAAATTTAACAATTGTAATTATGAAATTGTTATAAATTTGTTATGGAAAAATGTGACATTTGGATTAATTTCAAATATATCATTATTGAATTAAGTGTGAGAATCATTTGAAATTTAGAATATTTGTGAATTATGAGAATTAAATTGTCATTAAATTTCATGATGAAAAGACATATGATGAATTAGAAGTAAAATTTAATTACTAAGTTTTTTTTTGGTAATCTTGTTAGTATTATAGAAGCTAGTAATCTACTAAATTAAATTAAGTTAGTATGATTGCCGAATTAATTTAAGATCAATTAAATGGACTTGAGTGAAACCTTATTAAAAAATTATGTATAATTCTACACTTAGAAAATTTTATGGAATTTGAGAAAAAAAATTGAAGTTCCTAAATTTTATTTTTTATTCATGCATGTTATTAAGATGGAATTATGCAATGCACTTATGAAATAAAATTGCAAAAAAAATATCTCCAAATATCCCCTGTTTTAAGAACCAAGGATTTTTACCTTTACCAATAAATTATTTTTATTTTATTTACATTAGTTTTTTTTATATAAAAATTCTGCTTAAAGTTTTCTTTATTTTTGTTATTAAATAAACATTAAATATTTACTAAATAAAAAAAGAAAGTAATTTTTTTTTTAATATTCAAAAACCCCATTCGGGATTATGTGCTCTGCACATGTCATTTTTTTTTTACCGCCTAGTGGTGTGTGGGGGCGGGCCGATACCCTAACTCCCTCCCTCACAGGCTCTTTGTGTGGCAGCGGTGGTGGCGGTGCTACTGGGTGGCGCCAGCACCACACTCCACCACTGCAAGGACAGTGGCGAGTGGAGTGCGGTGACACACCTTGCCGACGCCCTCCCTTCCACCTTACTCTATCCTCTTTCCTCGCTTCACCCCTCTCCCCTGTGCCGTTCCATTTCCTCGTGCCCTTCGTCTTTCCTTCTCTACGCTCACCCCAACATCTCCCCTCCTCCGAAACCCAGCCTCCGCTCACGTAAAGCGCGCAACAGTTGGCTCTGTGGTGTGCAGCTGGAGGAAACTCATAACAAAGGAAATTTTATAGAGTTTGCCTTATGTTTAGATACTTTTATTTATAAGTTAGTTTATAATATATTTCATATGCTTAGATATATATGTTGTTATTTTAATTAAAGTTTGGTCTTTTTATGTTATTTAATTTGTAAATGTATTTAAGTACTAGGTTATTATCATTGTTAGTATTAAGATGGTTTTATTTATTAAATAAGTGTAATTAAAAGATTAGCTCGAATGTAGAGTTTGTATCAATTTAAAAGCAAAGTATGGATTATCCAATATTAAATTATTATTTTAATATATTGTATAGGATTGTATATTTCAATTTAGAATTTCGAGTTTGATAGATTTATTTTATTTATGGTATATAAAATAGATTTATTTATACAAAAGTGTTGATTTAATTGTTTGGGATAAGTATTACATTAAATTTTTATTTAAAGAAAAGAGTAATTAAATGTTATTTTTAATCTATTTTATTAAGGGAAGTTTATTATGTGGAATATTCATATGAGTTTTATTTTAATCGTTTGATTTATTCAATCAATGGTAAACATAGTTTTATTTAAATACATGGATAATAAATAATAGGTTTTTATTGTAATGTTAGTAGGTGAATATTTAATCTAAACAAATACAATTGTTCGTACTATATTAAAGACTTATCTAAATGGGATTAAAATGGTTATTTTAATATAGCAAGACGTTTTGTCATTAGGACATTTTTTTTACGCCTCCTAGCCATTGAACCTCTGGACTTTTAAAGTTTAGAGGTCATAATGAACTTTTTGTGCACGGTTGACTTCTGGTCAACTCTGATCAAACCTAAGACAAGCATCTCGGTTTGCATGCACAACCTTTTCCAGTCATGATTTATACTTTAGATGCTTGTTGGGAGCCAAACTTTTGCACATTTGACTTTTCAGTCAAACATAGTCAAACCTTGGACATCACCTCAGTTTGCATGAACCAACCCTTTCCTGATGTATTTTAACCCTTGTAGAACCTTGTTGGTCATGTTTGGGCATAGTTGACTTTTTGGTCAACTCTCGGTCAAACTTTGGTCAAACATCTCGGTTTGCATACCCAAGTATTCCTAGCTGTGTTTTGTACCCTTTTAGCTTGGTTGCACGTCCTTTAATGCATGGTTGACTTTTGGTCAACTATCTCATTTTGCGTGCCGGTCGAAACTAGTAGACTAGGGAACCCTTGTAGCTTTGTTTAGAGTTGTATGATGAAGTTTGACTTTTGGTCAAAGTTGGTCAAACATGGTCAACCTAGTATGGTTTGAACCTTGGGGTGTTTTTAGACACTTCGATACTTCATGTTGTTTATTTTCTCTCTTCACCGTTTTGTGTGCACATAGAGAGTTGTGTCAGTTAGTGCTTCACTTCCTAGTTGCGTAAGTACGTTTAGTTTAGTAGGTTAGTAGGTTTTAAAAGCAAAAAATTATTGTTGTGTTTTGCTCAACTTTTGGGTATGACAAAGCATAACTTTGAAAAAAGACATAGGTCAAGTAAAGGAGTCATTGTCATTGTATCCTCCATGTTTTTGATAATAGTTTTGGGTGCATGTAATATATGCTATAGAAAGGTCATATTTTTTTACATCCTCCATGACAGACCGAGATGCAAAAATGAGAGGAATAACCCTTATAAATATGAAAATTAACTTAAAATTTTTAAAACACAGGGCCTTAAAATTTTAGGGAAAAATGTCACCTAGGACTTCTTGAAAAAACCCTCAGATGTTTTGCAAAAGTTTTCCCATTTTAGCTTTGAATGACATAGATCTTAAATCCATTCCTTCCAAATGCATCTTAAAACATGATAATTTAAGCCTATAAAAATTCTTTTGTGATGACTCCCTCTTTGATTTGGTCATTTTATAATGGTAATTAAAGATTCTAAATATTTAAGCATCATATCCCAAAAAGTGTAAGCATGGAAGAATTGAAGAAGAGGCTTAAAAGGGTATAGGAAAGTATAGAGGAAGGGGATGCATGCAAAATTTTTAATGATAATGAAAGAGGGAACTAAAATCCATGACACGCCACATGTATAATGTTGTAATTGTAATAGAAATTGGCCATTATGAGAGAGAATTTAGAAAGAGGGCAATAATAGATTTAGAAAATGAGTCACGTAAGATGTAACTGTATCTAGAAAAAAAATATTCTTCAATAAATATTTCTTGCATTTAATTTCCTAATTATTAGTCACATGTCAAGGCAGAAAGTGTTTTGGTAAAGGCTATTTGAATGCAGGCAAAAACATAAAATTTAAGCTTACTTGGTAAAAATAATATACAATGTTCAATAACAAAGATATTAAAACTTTTCCACAATCTCCTTCACTAATTCAACTTTAATTGCAAATGCTTCTACAAAACAATAATATTAGAAATAACAACTGAAAACAAACCTTCCAACACTCGTGATTTTTTTTTCAAAAGCTTTGGCTACCACACACTTCAACTCACACAATTTTACTTTGCAAAAAGAAAACATTTTGACAAATTTCAATTTCCCTAATTACATTTGGACCCAAAAAATAGCAATCTAGCTCTCAATACTAAAATCAAAACACAATACCTTAATTTTTAAAAAAATGTTACCTAGGACTTCTTAGAAAAACCAAAGAAATTCTCCAAAAGCTTTCCCATTTTAGCTTTTAATGACATAGATCTTCAACCCATTTCTTCGAAATACAACTTAAAATATGAAAGTTTAAGCTTCAACAAAAATAAAAAGATTTTGACAAATTTTAAGTTCCCCACTTAGAAATGCACAAGACAAAGGACAAAGAACAATTCAAAGTGAAAGACACAGGTAAGCAAACCTTTGTAGAGGAAAATATATAGACAATTTTATTTATTTATTTATTTCTAAAAACCAAAGAAGTTCTGCATAAGCTTTCCCATTTTAGCTTTCAATGATATATATCTTAAACTTATTCCTTCCACATGCGACTGGAATTGTGATAGTTTAAGCTTTCCTAGTTATAAATGCACAAGAGAAAGGATAAAGATATGTTGAAAGTGAAAAATGGAAAATGCTAAGAGGGGGAGGGGGTGAATCAGTATTTTAAACTTTAGATTAGAGAATACAACTCAAAGCCACACATGCACACAAAGACAAGAGACAAATTTTTTATCGCGTGGAAAACCCAAGATGGGTTAAAAAACCACGGCTCTACTAACCAACTGGGCAACAACCCCTTCTTACAAAGAGCTACAACTCTTTCAGAACTTCAATACTCAACTGGCTTCAACCAACTTACAATAAGGCTACAACCTTATCAAGAACATAAAGAAATCTGAGTTACAACCAAATGTTAATTCCTATTCTTCACAAAGGCATAAAGACTTCACAAATGTCTAGTAGGCTGCCATGAACAGATTGGATTTAAGAATTGGCAACCAAGTTTCCAATACTCTAAGTTCAAAACCAATCTCATTCAAATCTGTGATCTCCTCTTAAAAGAAATATCTGCTTCACACCTCTGTGTGTTTTTTTTAACAAACCTGATACTAAAACCTTGCAGAAAATTTTATTAAAGGGCTTCTGCTAAAGGCTGCTTCTTGTCTTCTAAATCCACACTGCCTATTGTATGCTCAAACAATCCTTCACTATACTCAGGCTGCTCACCGAGTTCTTTTTGACTATATCACACCTTCTTTGTCAGCTTCCAAAACGTTCATACATGCGCTTCCATTTTTAAGAAGTCTTGCTCCCTTCTCATTTTTTTCTTTCTGCACACCCCCAACATTAATCTCAGTTGCATTGTGTTCTACCAAAACATTGCACACTCAATCGACAAATCTGGGTGCTATCTCTGTTGTTGCTCGTTAAAACACAAGGAATGAGAGTTTTATTTGTTTTTACTATACCATACGCAATACCACATTTTCGAAGAGAAGAACATCCATGCATAATCTCTCATGCTACTTCACCATTTTTTTAATTTCTTCGCAGCTTGGCTTTTTCCTTTGCAACACAATCACAATGTTTCTCTTACATTACTTTTCAATACACGTTCTAATTGCAATCGTGCCTCATTCACCCAAGATAATCACCTTATTCCATGTTTTTTCTTAAAATCACTACTCCTCGTCTTGGTATAACTCTATTGGACAAAAACATTTTTGACTACACATTATAGTCTGCCTGTACATTCTACAGTTGCTGTCATTTTTATGCTGGCATGGTAACACCCATATTTTTCCTCATCAAACACAAGCACTGCAATAGTGTTTAATACTGGGGTCAATTTTTTATCAGACTTTCGAAGACATACGTGTCCATTCTAGCTTCTCTAGATAAACGTTTCATAATCCTTCACGCCAGTCCCTGGTTTTTGATGCACATGTATCTGTCATTTAAAAAAAAAAATTCTTTACAGACTATACTCGATTGGTCACGCATGAGAATTACCAGAAAGCCATTTTTCACTTTTTTTACTCTTCCGTTGATTATACCATACTCCACCTGTTTACAAAACATTTTTTATAATAACACGACACTGCACAACATATCCCATTTTTACTGGCTCCATCCAGTATGCTCATTACCTGAAGGTCTACAGTTGAAGACTGCAACAGTCTACCCATCCGGACAACATACATTACTCCTGCAGCCGACACACTATCATTCCTAAACACTCCATTTTGTTTTGGGAATATATAAAATGAGGGAAACTCTGCAAGAGACAAATGTCGCATATGGAACAAAGACATAGAGACTTACACACGATGAACACTTACAATTTGCTGCACCAAGTGTGAGGGAAATAACTGGATATAAGCCACTAGAAGTCAATGACAAAAACACAACATAAAGCTTTAGACAAAAAAAAGTACAAAGAAACAACAATTTTACCTATGAATAACAAAGAACAAAAAACCACAACCATTTCAACTTTCGATGATACATTACTTCAAACTATTCCTCCCAAATGTAGACATGGGTAAATAAATCCTTCTAGAACAAAATATGTTGACAAATTTTAGAGATTTTAATAAAATTAAAGAAGTTTTGCAAAAGCTTTCCCATTTCAGCTTTCAATGACATAGATCTTAAACTTATTCCTTCTATATGAAACTTAAAATATGATAGTTTAAGCTTTCCTAGTTAGAAATACACACGAAAAATGAGAAAGAACTTGCATATGAATAACAAAGAACAAAAAATCACAGCCACTCCAACTTTCGATGACATACAATTTCAAGCTATTCTTCCCAAATGTAGTTGTAAACATCACAATTTAAGCTTCTAAAGTCTCAAAAGCTGCAAATGTCTCAAAACAAACCTCAAAAATAGAAACACAAAACAAACCTTGTAGCACTAACGAAAGACACAGACAAACAAATCTTTCTAGAAACCTTTGAATGCTCATACAAAGCAGAGAATACATGAAACTTAGCTGACATGTATGAAGATTTCAATGCTTTGCAATGTGTCAAAGAGAACATGAAGACTAAGAAGAGGACGATTGATGATTTATTCGATTAATGGACATTTAAAGTGAACAGACTTTGCACACTGATATCCATGCCAAAAACAATTCACAATAGGAGATTTAATTTTTTAAATTTTTTTTCTCCTTGCTCTTTTTGTCACAACCAATAGAAATTCAAATAAATAGTCATTTAATTTTTTTAAAAAATTATATAATACACTTTAATAATTTAGTATTTCTCAAATCCCATTAGAAACTAATAATAATAGGAGGAAAACTCAATCCATAAATTTTTAACGAATTTAAGTGAATGAATGATTTTAATGACATCCACGAGACCAAACAACCTAAGGGACCACCAGATCACTGCCGTAAGCTAACTCCAAGTTCTTCTTTAAGTTGAACCTCCTGTTGTGAATCTTGACAATCAAACTAGCGGTTTGGTTGATCTTTTCTTCCTCGAATAGGTTGTGCATGCTGTTTGCTCCTGAATTGATTTCGTACTAAGCCCAAATGTCATCATAAGCGGTGCACTCAATGATAAAATGCCATTCAGACTCAATCACACTCGACACACAGAACCTGCAAATCCTTTTTTCCTACTCCTCTTTGGGCCTTTTCCATCTGCCTGTCTCGCATCTGAGGTGATGAAAGCCCGTCCTCAATTGGGCCACTAACAGTGTAGCTTTTCTTTTAATAACTGCCCCCAAATAAACCTTATCACCATGTTCCCCGGTTGGGTTGAACATTTTAATGTAATGGACCTTTTTCCTGCCCATGTTATTAGTCCACATGACAATCCTAAATTTTTCTATGACAAACTTTTTTATTTCCGCATTAGTATTGGAGCAATCTTGTAATTTGATGTTCCACTTACTCAACCACCCATATTATTAATCCACATGACAATTCTAAATTTTTCTATAACAAACTTTTTTATTTCCCCATTGATATTGGGACAATCTTGTAATTTGATGTTCCACTTACCCACCACTTCATATTCTCTTTCATCCATGTTTTATAAATAGAAATCAATATTTATACATCCATGTTTTGAAAGTTGAGCCTTGTGCACAATTGGTCGTATATAGGTCCCTGCCTCGTAGATCATCATATTTAAAATGCTGTACCAGGTGGGCAGGAGGAAAGTGTAGACTGAATCAAGGTGGGCGTGTGGAAAGTGAATGAGAGATGGCAACGAGAAACGCAGGAGAGGGAATGGGAATGGGAATGGGAATGCTTCCAGGTCCTCCCAGTAGAGAAAATGGAGGATGCGCGGATTGTAGTGAGAAGGGATTGCTGGCGTACGGGGCAGGCAGCAGCATAGTGATAGTAGATACAAGATCCATGCAACTGGTGAGCGTACTGCCCATGCCTCCGCCTTCTTCTTCCCCCTTACTCCCCGCCCCCTTCGTCACCTCCCTCCAATGGACTCCGCAATCAATGCAGAAGGACATCACGCAGGAATTGTCTACTGCGCATCTTCGGCTGGCCGTGGGGGATCGCCAGGGTCGGATTGCCATTTGGGACGCAGGATCGAGGCAAGTCACGCACTGGATGAATTTCGAGTCGGAGAAGGGGAAGCTGGGCATCCAGGATGTGTGTTGGGGGAGGTGCATGGGCACAGGCAGCTGGCTTTTGATGGCAATTCACGGGCCATCGCTCTTGGCCATTTGGAACACGCACAACGGTCGCTGCGTCTGGAAATACGACGCGGCTCCTCATATTCTTGTTTCCATCCGCCGTGATCCTTTTGATTTCAGGCACCTTTGCGTCCTTGGACTCAAAGGCCTTCTTCTCTCTATCAAGATCGCAGGTAACAAACATTCTTGCCAGTCACTTTTTCAGATTCCTGCCCAATCTTTTTCAAACGGGAATCCTCTTTTCCTGAAATTCAGTATGCGCGATAATAATTTTTTTCTATTTACGTAAAAAATTGCACTCTTTCGCGCATCCGGTTTGCTGAGGGTAAAACTGTGTTTTTGGTCAGTTTTATGTTCAAATGATCGCATGTTTTTCAAAAGGAAGTAACAAGAGTCGTTTTTGATTAGCTTCATCGCAAATGATCATATATTTTTCAAGAGATAGTGACAAGAGCTTTGTTTGGTCAGTTTCATGCTCAAATGAGACATGTTATTTTAAAGAAAGTGAGCATAATAGCCAGTTTCCAAATATTAGCCTCTAATGTTTTTTCAATCACAGGGGATGAACAGAATGATACGGTGCTCAAAGAACATCAGCTTCAAGTTAGTGAAATCGGGAATTTAAAGAACGACAAGGAAACAGGAAACAATCAGTCGTCATCATCTCCGGCTCTGGCTTTGTTCCCTAATGTTTATGTTAAATGTTTGTTTTCATCGAGATGGCCACACATACTATATGTGATGTTTCCAAGAGAGATTATTATCTTTGATTTGCAGTATGGAGCACCTCTCTCAGTCACTGCATTACCCCGCGAGTCTGCGAAGTTTTTTGATCTGATCATAGACGTTCACGGCGATTTTCTTTATTGTGCTCATGCAGATGGAAAGCTCAGTTTGTGGAAGAGAAAGGAGTAAGTATTGATGCAATTACCGGTTCTTATTGATGTAAATTGGTTCAGGTTATGTTTTTTGCAAAGAAGATGAATGATTTCGAGTGAAATTTATTAGTTTTATCCACACATATCCATAAAACCATAAATTTATGCTATGAATTTGGAAAGCTTTGTGAGAGAAACGGAAGCAAACAGATCTGTGCCTAAGGTTGCTATCAGCATCATCATTTCCATCAACTAATCATCAATTTTACTTGGAAATTCATCTACGAGACTGCAGGAACTGCTTTAATTGATCCCGCAGTTTTGTTAGACTTGCTGTAATGGATTGAACTTTTTCAGGCAAGCATACGAGTGGATATATTGAAGAAATTCATATGAACAAAAGTGGCATAATCTTTGATCGCTAATCTAAAGAGGAATGATCCTAATGGTGCTAATTGAGATCGGGCAATTCATATAAGGACTGTATCTAGGACTCAGAATATCTCCAGATCTTTCTTTTTAACCACTTCCTATTAGATTATTTTGTCTTACTCTGCTTGTCCTTTGTCTAATTAAATTCAAACATCACAGCTCGAGGATCAGCTTCAAAACTCTCAATTATAAATCTCAAAAATGCATTTTCTTTGACCCGAAGAGCTGTAAGCTTTTTCTGGCTTCTTTATATATTCACTTATTTCAGAAGTTTTCTTCTCTCACTTCTTGTTGTGTGTCAACCAACAACATCATTCTTGTGATCAGCTTTCTACTCATTAAACACATAACATCCAGCACAATACTTTCAGCCTCAAAATACATGCGAGTTAACTCTTAACTCAAAAATCCTCACGACTCTGACAGGGACCAGAAATATGAATCTTTTGGCGATTCTGTTAAAAAAAGCAATCAAAATACATTTGAAGATTTTATAAATTTAACTTACATGAATTAGTTCCACTGGGTCATTTTTTTGTCTATCTCAAAATAAATCAGCCAGAATATCTGTCGTAGATTGCAATACTGCTAGCTACAAAGGACAGAGGAATGGCTTTAAGAATGGTATAAACAAGATACACAATAATTAAATAATTAAGCAGTTGGCTGCTTAAGGCAATATAATCTGTATACATACACCTTATCATTCACAAAACATTAAAGATGCATTAATCTTATAATTTAGTATATGCTAGCCGGTAATCATTTCTTTTCATTTAGTATGTAAAACATAAAAATTGATATCAAAGCAGTCATTGTCATGCTAGTGGTTTGTGAAGAGTATTATTGGAAAGCTCATGACAACCAGCAGCTCAGCAGGCAATAGCTCTGTATAAGGATTTTGTTTGAAACTCTTTTATAAGGATAAATTGTTCACTATCAAACACATAAATAAAAACTGCGCTGTTGCATTGCATCATGAAGTATTGTAGTGAACTGAAGCTGCTAAAGCACAAATATAGAGGAAGAAGAAGGTCAACAGCTTTTGATTAAGCACAATGGTGACTTAAGAAAATACTTTCAGGTTCAAGACCACACTGACAAGTTCTGATTATAGCTGCAGCTACGGTTACAAAGCCTGTGAAAGTTGAAGCAATTGAGAAGTTGAAGAGAAAACTGGAAATTGGAACATCACAGGATAGATTTTTAGCATAGAGTAAATTGCCGCTTTCAATAGAGGTGATTTTTTTCTGGCCCTGACTGTTTCTGTATCGCCCCTGTGATTTTAATTTTACTGCCCATGGCAACTGGAGACTTTGCCATAGAGCCCAGAATACTCCTTTTCATGATTCTCCCTTAAGACAAAGCTGGCACGTTGATTGCACATACCATCTAATGCACACTCAAGTATCTATGAGCCTGCACCATATTTCAAAACGTCTTCAAACATGCCATGAAATACAAAAATAGATCCTTTTATGGATCACACCTCCCCAAGATGGAGGGCAGACAGAACAGAGGAGAGAGGATGAACCTCTCAACCATTGACTTGACTACCGCCTTGCCTTGCACTTGAAAGCTGAAAATAAACATTAGCTAAAAACTGAAATGCCTTTGACTCCAATTGTTCATTTAGTTTCTACTTAACATCTTCTTGTGAAGATTGAAGACCTCACTAGGCTGCACTTTGTTCTTGTAAGCATACAACATGAAGCTCTTTTTACTCTTGATGAGGCTGTACTTGTTTCTTCTCCTGTCAAACACTGCTTAATTATTTCAATGGCTGCTGAGAACAATGCCACATATATACAAACGAGCAATATCTACCACCACTTCATCAACAAACTTGGAACCAACATAAAACTGCATTCTGCTTTTCTTATTAACAGGCAGTCTAGCACATTCACACCCTCTTTGACCCAATACAATCCATATGGCTTGGGGTGTCAATAAGTCACGAGGCAATTGTTTCAACTAAATCTTGGGAAATCAAGTTAGTTTTAGAACAAGAATAAAAAAGTGCATAAGTCTTGACATCCTTAACATGAATTTTGATTTGACACTGCTTTTTGAGAAAACAAATGAACTTTGTTTGTAGTCCAAGTAATCCTAGAGCCCACCTTAGAAGTGTAGACAATTTATTTTCTTTGACGGAGAGGTTACCATTTTCCTTACTCTTTTTACCTTGCTTATGAGGGGTCTTATCAGGATGCAACTTCCAACATGAGGTTTCTTGATGACCATCTTTAGTACAATGATTACAATGTATTGATTCCTTCTTAGTGTTTGTGGTACCTTTTTAGTCTTGGCTTCTATTTTGCTTATCCCAAGAAAGGATGAAAGACTGTCTACCTCAAGGTAAAAAGCATGAGCACATGCCTTATCTATGTCGATTGGTTTGGATAGCAACAAAGTTCTACGAAGTTGGCAATGAGGACCAAGTAATCCTAGACCCACCTTAGAATTGTAGACAATTTATCCTCTTTGATGGAGAGGTTACCGTTTTCCTTACTCTTTTTACCTTGCTTGTGAGGGTTCTTATCAGGATGAAACTTTCAACATGAGGTTTCTTGATGATCATCTTCAGTACAATGATTACAATGTATTTATTCCTTCTTAGTGCTTGTAGTACCTTTTTAGTCTTAGCTTTTGTTCTGCTTATCCCAAGAGAGGATGAAAGACTGTCTACCTCAAGGTAACAAGCATGAGCACATGCCTTATCTATGTCGATTGGTTTGGATAGCAATAAATTTCTATGAAGTTGGCAATGAGGACCTTCTATTTGCACATCTTTCTCCATTTGGATAGCCCCTCTATGAAATTGAGTAGTGTACTCTTGCACACTTTGCCCCTCTTTTTGTTTAAAAATTTGCCATTTCATACATTTTTACGTTTTATTACAAATAGGATAAACTTGTTTCTAAAGCAATTCTTCAAATTTATTGCATGAACTAATAGGAGCTTTCTTTCTTAATGCTACAGGATACAAGAGACTCTTAAATCAAGTTAAAGCATGCTTTGCTACTCTCAACCTAGCAAAAGAAATCTTTAGTTCCAAAGAGAGAGAATGCATGCCAAATTATACCTCCAACCATGTTGCCTAATGATTAAGCTTCTCTGCATCTAGTTCCACTTTAAAATGGTAGAATCTCTATCTTAGCCTCCACTTTGAATAGGGTTTTGCTTAGAATAGTGTTTTCACCCTTTGAAGACTCCCACTTTTTCATCGGAGTTAGCCTTGCCTTTGTCCAACCTCTCCATAAGTGCCTACACCAAGATTTTTATGGTCTCCATTGATTGAGAAAAGCATCCTAAGTTGGCTGCCATCTTGAGAAATCTTGCTTCAATGTCAAACTCTTCTTCTCTTGACATGCTTTTGAACGAATTTCATTTGTGGAATCAAAAGTCCCTTTGAAAAGGTAAAATATCTTTTTCACTTGACATTTTCGTGGGCATGAACTTGCAAAACGCTTATAGCAAACTATAGAAACGAAGGAAATCACTTTGATACCGTTTGATGCTTAAACTTTTTACAATAGGTATCCCATATGTTTGTTCTTCAACAATGGATCTCAAAACTTAGAGAGCAGTAAAATTGATTTTAACAAGCTTGAATGTGACAAGGTAATGTAGGAAACAAAGAGAACAATTCATCGCAAAGAGTGAGACTCATATAGATTGGAGAAACCAAATTGAGGGTAAAAACTCCAACAAATGCGAGTACAATCTCACCTAAAATTACTTTAGTGGAATCTACAACTACTTTAAGCCTTTCAGGCTTGATTTCTAAGCACAATCAAATTTTGGAATCCTTCAAAATGCCAAATTCTCTCATAGTCCAACTCCCTTGCTACTATGCTCGCAATAGTCAATTACAAGCTCAAAAACGTGCAATTTGCTACTCCGAGATTCCGTACAAACTCCCAAAGTGATACTAGATTATGAATTAGCGTTACAATGGGATAGACACAACCTTACA
The DNA here is from genome assembly GCA_027943335.1 of Chamaecyparis obtusa. NCBI lineage: Eukaryota > Viridiplantae > Streptophyta > Pinopsida > Cupressales > Cupressaceae > Chamaecyparis > Chamaecyparis obtusa. Next base: position 206,294 of record BSBK01005075.1, read on the forward strand.
AAGTCTTTGGAAGTTGAAGCAATCAAGAATCCAAAGTAAAAACTAGAAACATCACAAGACATTTTTTTACTGAAGAGAAAAATTGCCACTTTTAATAGAGATGATTTTGTTTTTGTTTTGGCAATTTTAATTTTGTCAATGGCAATTATCAATTGCAGCATAGAGCCCAAAATTTGTTAGGAAAATAATACAGGCTGATCAAACGATTTCCTATGTAAACCCATGAGATAAAAGCTTCCATACAAGCTTACAAAATAACCATAATGCAAAGATCAAAGACATACCACAAGATAAAACAAGATATATCTAAGGATATGTTCTAAAACTAGTAAAACACAATATTATTATTCTATTAGATATGAAGATATGGATTACAATAGGTTCATCTCCTTATAGAATTTGAAGGAGAAAATTGAATAAACATGCAAAAGGATGAATGTAATGTCCCCTTTTTGGGACATTAAAAGTCAATTAAATAATTAAATTTTAAGTTGTCAAATTATATCAAATTGAATGACAGCTTAGTTTAATTATTTATAAAATATTAAAATGACTTTTATGGAGCCTAGTGAAAAATTAATAAAGTCATTTTAAATTAAAGAGGGAAAATAAAGAGACAAAGAAAAGGAATATGAAGAGACAAGCAGAAGGAAAACGAAGAGTCACAGGGATGTGCTATAAAAGAACATTGAGAGGCTCATTCTCATATGCTTGGTTTATGTTTGGTTATTGTATTCTCATGGAGAATTTTGGGAAGCTTAGGCTTTCAATTTTGAAATCCTGAGGACATAAACCTTCAATATTTCTTGGTGAATTGGATGGAAACCCAATTCATTTCTTGGTGGATTCATGACAGAGTTCATAGTTGGGCAAACTTGGGATTGAGGTATTTCATATCTATTTGAAAAATAAGGTTGTAATGATTTACCTTCATAATTAATTTCAGATCATATTTTGGTCTGATATTACATGATTTTCATATAATCTGTTGGATAAAGAGAAATCAGTTTGAATTTAAGTTTGCATAAATTTTGTGGAACATTTGGAAAAATTTGGAGCAAATATGCATAGGGGATATTGCAGTGGCATTAGAGCAGTGTATTCTGCCAGCCTGTGAGGTTTTTGGACGACTACATTGGAATAAACATTCATTGTTTGATGAGGTTCAAAATTAAGATTTTGTGCTAACTTTCCTGTGCGTATATGAATAAAATTAATGTTTTGTGTTCGAAGGTCGTAAGGTATTAAGCCAACGAATACTTGTATCTGCATGGGTCATATTATTTGGTGTTTCTAAAGTGTATGATATCGCCTCATTTCCTTGTGGTGCTTAAAGCTGTGAGTTTAATTATCTCAAAAGCTTTGATAAAGTTTGGCAAACGTTAAGGTTATCTCTTATCGGTTCGGTGAAATATTTCTATGGTCCCCATCTTCCATTAGCTTCTGCAGAATTGGCTAAAGAAATAATAATAGAGCTATAATTCTTTGTATGGATTTAATTAAAATCTATGGATGCCTTGATATTGGAGTGGTTTATTTGTTTGGTGCTGTGTTTTTTTTAAGTGCAAAAGAGTCAATTCATTAAAAGGGAGAAATAATATGGTTTTGAGCTATACGTTATTAAGGAAAGATAACATCAAATTATTGAAGTTTTGATATTATCATCATCGTAAAATAATATGGTTTTGAGCCAATTCATTAAAAGGGAGAAATAATATGGTTTTGAGCTATACGTTATTAAGGAAAGATAACATCAAATTATTGAAGATTTGATATTATCAGCATCGTAAAATAATATTCTTGACGGTGGTTAGTTGAAATAATCTCCAGCAACAATAATAATATTGATTGAGTCTTCTATAGTGGACGGATTTTGCCAAGAGCTAAGAAATATAAAATGGTCTTTGGCGTGAACTTTGGAAGACATTGCAAAATAATATAATTTTTCCTACCAAAGAAATATATCTTTGTCTTTAGCGTGAATTCCAGAAGGCATCAATGGAGACAACAAATAGGGTAACCCTAGGCTACCATTGCTTGTTAAAAAGCTAGAAAAAACAATAGGATAACCCTAGGCTTCCATTACATGTTTAAGAAAAGAAACAACATATTTAAAAACAACAGTAAAGTATGTTAAAGATGAAAAAAAGGTGGAGCATGGAAAGAAATATAAAAACACTCACAAGTCTAATACATAAAGTACATTACCTTGAGTGATGATTCTCCTGTATGCAAGCTCTTTGATTCCTATAGCACTTGACATTTCTTAAAGCGTAGAAATTGCATCCTTGTGATGCTTGAATACAAAGAAAAGTAGCTGCCTTGAGCAGTGAGTAGAAATAGAATTTTGGGTGAGGAGTGAGAGATATGAGATTGTTTTTGTCTGTGTTTGTGTGTTGTTCGGGACTCGAAAGTTACTTTTTAAGGTTAGGGTTTCTTAACTTTTTGCATGTTTATTATTATTTTTTTAAATGTGGGGTTTTCACCTAGGTCCTTCCTGGATTAGCCTAAAGAGTGGCTTGGGCTGGGCTGCACCTTATCTGGACCCAGGTTGGATCCTGACCTGGATCAGAAACTGGCCTGGACTGATCTGGGTTGACTGGGGTTTCTGGTGGGCCTAATAACATATTTATCAGCTTTTAATCAGGTGATATTGAATAATGTTAGTAGTGCCCTTCATAAGCTCCAAAACTCTCCCAATTTTGCTGGATTTATGAAAATACAAGTTCCAAGACCCTGTCATGTTTGAATATTGCTTAGAGTATATGAACCAACTAATCAATAAATTTGTTTCAGAAACATTTTGCATTCCTATTGCAGTTTGTTTCCAGGTACAATTATCACTTGAAATGTCTATGTTCACTAGGCAGGTCTATAAATTTACTTGTTAGTGAAAATCACACATCAATATGAATGAAATATCAGTTAAGCAAAACATGTAAAGGTTGTTTAGTGTCATCAATGGCATCAAAAAATTGTTTCAGAAAATGCATCGCACAAAAAATGTTTTATAAATATGTTACATGATAGAATATCTTTTAATTAAAAAGCGAGTAGAAGTAACAACAGACATAATCATTAGAAGCACACTAATATCTCAATGCCCAAATTCTGTGCCATTCATTGGAAATTTTAGCATTAAATTACATTAAAAAACATTGTGTTCTAGTTTCAGGGTTAAAGGACAAGAATCTAAAACCAAAGACTTCCAATAATGAAGTAATTATTAAGGAAGGCCAGAGGGCAACAAATATTTTTTTACTAACAAATATTATATTATCTGGGAAAGAAAGTAAAAGATGTTTGTTGTTGAAAACTCTCTCTCTCTCTCTCAAGATGTGCCATATTTAGGGTGTAATAAATGTGGTAAACATGTATGATTTTTCTTCTCAAGACAGCTCAGATTTTGGATTGAGATGCATGTGTTACTGCAGCTTGCTAAATGATTTACCTAGTGTATATGTCTTGCAGAGGGAAGCAGACTTATATATTACATATGTTGGAAACATTAATGCCCTTGATGGGTACATCAATTCCATCACCAACTATACTTGCTGTTTCTTATTGTTCTTCAGAGCTTGAAATTGAGAAAGCTCACAGAATAAATTCAGAAGAAGTATCTGGTTTCAAGCCCTTTGAGCTGACTGCTTATACAGAAAAGGCTGCTTCTTCCATGTCATTGGGGCAATCTACTCTTGCCCTGGACACAGCATTTATCTCTGTTTCTGATGATGGCAAAGTGTGGAAATGGTTGTTGACTGCAGAGGTACCAGGAGATATGCATAGTCAGGAAATGAATGAGACTGTCTCCAGAGATTCTATTCAACAAACTGACAAAGGAATATTGATAGAGACACAAGTAGATGGACATGGCGAGGAAGAAACTAAAGTTTCACAGCAATTGCACACATCCATTTTCAGAAGAGGTGAACCAATCTTTCAGGTTTGTATTGAGCATTTTTTTCTGATTTCATTTCAATTTTCTTTATTTTTGATCATTCAAGACACAAAAGGGACCACTAGATTAATCTTATATTCAAGTTGTGTAGCTTGTTGTGTCACAAAATGCATAATGTGAATTTCATTTTGTGGACAGCTAAATCAAGCTTTAAAACCTGGAGAATCAATAATAGGAATCTGTTTATTCATTGTATGTAAATATTCGTGTATACAGATGTAAATCTGTATGATTACCATACTTGTTTCTTGTCCATATTTAGTTGTACAATTTTTATTCATGTAATTTTTGCAATATGATCACTTTGTTTACAGATGTGCATAAGCATAGTACTATATGGTACATGATCAATCGGATACATCATAAGATTAAGATTCATGCTAGTTAATTGGATGATGGTATATTTGAGCTGATTGCACATGATTACTGTTATTGGAGCTTTTCAAGTATTCCCTAGAATGTGGATTGTGGTGTTAATTGTTGCAATTGATGCCATTGACCAGATTTATCAAAGGCAAAAATGTGAAGGCAACTTACTAGTATTTTAATAGAAGATTTATTGAGGGAGGTGGAACCTGTTAGTCCAAACCGGTTACTGAGAGGGGGGGGGGTGAATTAGTAATTTCAATTTCTAATTCTTCTTTCAAGCAAACAGATATTCTTGCTAATATAGAAATTAAAAGAATATTATAACACCCATAAACATAAATTCAATACACAAGTCAACACAACATTTATACGTGGAAACCTTCGGTTAGAAGGAAAAAATTACGGTGGGACAGAACTCACAAACTCCACTACTGCAGTAATAAAGCTGCCCTGTTAGAGGCTTACAAAGCATTGGTAAGAGTGCTACCCGGTTAAGGGATTTGATAAAAGACCTGTTAGGATCTTGACCTTGTTAGGAGTCACCTTGTGAGAGGACTTAAAACACCAATGAAGATGTTACCTGGTAAAGGGATTTATACAAAGAACCTGTAAGGGTTCACCTTGATTGAGGGATTTAACTATGCTTCACAACTTAAAGCAATGATCTTATGATGACACTCTTATTGTCGAGTCAGATCATATCTATTCACCCTTTCCCTGCTTGGCTGTTGAATCTTTCTCTCCCTTTCACCTTTTGTGACTGTGTTTCCTCTCAGAAGATTTTGCTCTCCTGCTCTCTTTCGCTCTATGCTCTTGATATTCAACAACACATCTTTCATTTCTTTCGACTTGTATTTATAAGAAATCATCTTATTAAAAATACATCTCATAGTTCCGCCAAGCTGTAAACTGTCCCATAAATCAAGCATGCAAAACCCTTGATTAAAAAGCTTGCAAACTGATCCTGAACCTTGAAAGACTCGCAGAAAAAACAAAGCTAACTTCAGTTCCACTAAAAAAGCTAACTCTAGTTTAATTGAAAAATGTTCCGCATAATCCGGTTTGGATTATCATGCACTTAAACAGTGTAGAACTTGTATCCGGTTAGTCATTTATTCCCTGTGTGTATCCCACGACCGGTTGGTCAAAAACTTGGACCGTTATAAGCGTGACTGGTTAAAGTACACCGCTTTCTTGCTTAGTCTATTGGTTCACAATTATGAGTACTGGTGTGATGTATCGGTGTTTCGGTGGGATTGATGTTTGCCAATGACTTTACTAATGACAACTAAGTTTATGTCAATGGTTCCAAACATAACACGAGAAAGACAGCACACCTCAAGACCGTGATGATCAAAAAAAGAGATGTTTCAATTTGGAGGTTGGTGTTGCAAGCTTCTCTCAATTAATAGGGAAGCTTTTGACAAGATGGAGAAATCATGGACGCACTCATTGACTAGGCTTGGCTACTATTTGAGACATGCTTAGGAAGAGGCAAGGACTAAGATCCCTAAGGACCAAGAAAAGGAGTAGTCCTAGGGCAATGGCTAACCTTCCAAATGAGCTCTTAGCCTTGTTTTATAACTTTCTTGGATGGAAAATATCAATAATAAAATATAATAATCCTTTTTTATGTGAAGTCTTTTTTTGGAAAAAAAAACAATCTCATGTGAAAAAGACCCCCAACTGCAAGCATCCAAAATGAAACCAACTTAGCACCTTTATAATGTGTACTTACACTAAGTTGTCCTTCTAAAATATTCAACATTAAACAACCTAAATAGAATAATTATTTAATAACTCAATAGTTTACCCAAGTTGCGGAAAGTATGTAAATGACATAAATATGCAATTTTAACCATACCTGAGTGATCTCAAAGTCATAGGATGATGAACATAAGCAACTAGGTTACTTGCATGCTCCTCCAAGAAGTTTGGAGAGCATCCAAAAGGTTGGAAACCAGTTTTGAAAGCATCAAGAGGCTCCACATAACCAATTGAACTCACTACCATGAGCCATGGTTGAAAAATGCACAGATATTTGCAAATATCGTGATATATTGCATGACGTTAGACCAGATGATTTAATCGCTGAAAATATTAGCAATGCATTTTTTATTATATCACAGTGATTTTTATGTGTAAAACTTGCAGTAAATCGTGAACAATCAGTCAAAAACACAGTCAATAGGAGGTAAAATGTTTATTAAAGCGATTGTGTAAATTTTTTGGTCAGTTTTCTTTTGCGATGAAGATTTTTTCACGACTTTCTGTTAGACGCTAGGGCACACCATCCGTATGGCACGCCATTCTCGTGGACGCTACCACTAGGACATTCGCATATCTATGAGTTTGCAAGGGTTTGCAGGTAAGTAAAAGAATTTCTTTTAATATTTTAAATTTCAAAATCTATTCACAATTTTATTTACTGCGATAATAAATTATTAATAATGGTATAAATGAGAAAAGTATACTTCTTCCAGGTTTTTATTCTTTTTAAATTTATTTACAAGTCTCTATTTAAGTTTTAACTATTATCTCATATTTTATATTATATTTATTATTTATATTATATTATTAAATATTTATTGCCGATTTTCGAATATTTTATATTATATTATATTTATTATTTAAATTTTATATTACTGTTATTTGTATTATTATATTTTCAAATGTGCGATAAAAGTGTTGATTTATTGTCGATTTTTTCACCGAGTTTTTGGCAAGTCCAAGTTTTTCAAAATATTTGGGTCGGCCGAGTTATTTCCGAGTTCGAATTTTTCAACTATGCCATGAGAAATAACTTTGCAAGATTGATCTTGTGCTCTCCAAGAACTTTGGAGCTCCCCCTTTCTCACTCATTAGCTTTAATGACTTGAAAACTAGACTAATTCTTCACATATCAATTTTGTTTAAAATGGGGACATCACGGTCCATCATGGAGGTGCCCCAATACAAGGATTATAGTAAATAATTAATGTTATCTAACGATCTTAATTGGTGTGATCACATTAAGTCAAGGTTACCAAGAGACGGGGGTACTTGGAGACTTTAGAGACTGGTACTTGTACTGGTACAACTAATTCTCAAAAATAGGAGATAGGGGTACTTGGAGACGCCAAATCTTTTTAGATATTAATTGAATAATTTCCATAAAATATCATGATGTAGAATTTTGAAAACAAGATCAGAGGTAAACTTTAACATTAACTTTAAAGTTTAAATACACAAATATCAAATGTCATTGTGTTGATGAATCAAAATTCAAAACTTACACTAGATATTTCATACTAGATTATCATTACATATTGAAATTCAAAACTATTTATAATTTGATGCTGATACACATGCGATAGAATATAAGATGCCTAATTATGAGAGATTTAATATTGTTCTTCTAAGAGTGGAGAAGGTTTATATGGATGCCTCTCTATAAGAAATTTGAGAAGGCTGGAGATACCCAATGGCTCATTGTGTTGATGAATCAAAATTCAAAACTTACACTAGATATTTCATACTAGATTATCATTACATATTGAAATTCAAAACTATTTATAATTTGATGCTGATACACATGCGATAGAATATAAGATGCCTAATTATGAGAAATTTAATATTGTTCTTCTAAGAGTGGAGAAGGTTTATATGGATGCCTCTCTATAAGAAATTTGAGAAGGCTGGAGATACCCAATGGCTTCCATTTTTTCTAATGGTTGAATTGATGTTTTGCAAAGACCTCTTATTATCATTTTGGTGACCTCTTTAAAAGAACAATAGTTAGAAAATCATGACACTACAAGAAAAGTGAATAATTGAACACCATTGACGAGTCTTTCTAGAGAGGCAATGACCAGATTGATCAGAAAACTACAATGGCTATCATTATCATTACTAATAGACAAGTAATAATGATTTTGCAAGGGTGATGATAGAGGATAAGATATAGAGTTTTAAAGTTTTTTATACCTTATGCCCTTAGTTTTCTGACAGGAGACTTCAATTTCTGGTTGGGAGAGTTTGGAGACTGTAGCGAGAAGAACCTCGTGTTTTGAGACGTTTCCGGGGATGTCTTCGGTACCAGAGACACGTCTTTATCTCCAAGATGCATTTCCATGGGTAGGAAACAGGTCTCCTGATAGCTATGCATTGAGGTGATCATAACGAGTTTGACTTAAGGCCATTTAATCATAATTCAAACAAAGGAGTTGCTACCAGTTTGGGGTTGAAACATCTAGTCTTAAAGGAAAACATACCAATCACAAGACCTAAGGTTGAAGAGTCAAAGATTCTAGTATTTGATTTGTTGACACAGGTTAAGGTGCCTTTATGTAAAGAACATTAAGAATCGTATGAGAGTAAGAAAGCATACAAACAACACCACATAATGATCTGAGTTACAAACTGAACTGAATCCTTAGCTCTACTTTATCAACAAGCAAACAAAAGGTCATTAGACACTAGGAAAGAATGTATTTATGTGAGGTCTAGTTTCATATTTTCTCCGTTGCCCTTTCAATTTTTTTTCACTGAATTGTGCCCTCAAGCATGACGTTCTTTCTTGTGTTTGTGTTGTGTACCTCAAACCTAGATTGACAAGAGAAAAGGGTATTATTGTATTGTATCATTAATTATAAACAGAATAACGCATACAATAGAACATTGGTCAATGGGGGCAATCGATTTGCAAATGTTAACATCACTTAAATAAACCACATATATATACTCTGCATTAGGAAATTAAAACAATGGTTCTTATAAACTTGATTATCAAAACAATGTTCAAAATTACCCAATATTGAATCTTACCAATATAAATTGATACTACTGTTTAAGAACCATACTAGTTCTGACCCAAAATTATATCACAAATCACACATGCACAGCTTGGGTATTTGGTCAAACACTTAAGTGAATGCCATATTCAGAATTCTGGCACTTACACTTTGACTGTAATTTTGACAAACACTTTGGCTTACTACTTGAAATCTCTGTTCTTTGGTTTGGCTCTATGAATGTTTGTTTTCATAATACAACATTTAGCTCTTAATGTTTCAATGATATGAAAAGTCAAAAAAGTGCTATACTACTACAGACCAGCAGGCATATAAACAGTTTACAAAACAGAAATCATAATTGATATCATATTATAGATGTTTGATGTTGTTCCAAGCTAACTATACTGTTCATATACAAAACCATGTTCATCTTAATAGAAATGCACAGAGGGTGTGATTACGATATTCATGCACCTGACAACGGTTGACCGCTCAACACCCTTACTATGAAAGTAGTTGCTCATGCTCTGAACTGCAGATACTTGTGCTGGAGAATTGCTGAATACTTGAAGGTTCCAGAGAATATCAATTCTGCTCCACACCTATGCTGCTGCCAATCACTGTATTGCCTGGCCTGCGTGATAACACCAATTAACCCCAGAGCTCATGCATAGGTGCCACAAACCCAAGGTTTGAACTCACGCTGCCTATAGAGTGCCTTCTTGTGTTGAACAACAGAGACAAAACATACAGATCATTTCTTCATAATGCTATGCAATCCTGTCCAACAATATTAATCACCGTATATAGGGAAAGTGGGAGCCGACAGTTTTAAGCTGGGCAAAAAATTGAAGTTCATGGAGATATCTGTGACTAAACCCGAAAGGAACAATCACACCCGGCAATGATTTCTGTCGAACCTTAATCCTTGCGGCATTATAAGATGAACTAATGCTCTTCCAGATGCTCAGATACCATTAGGGTTTTCATCCCATGGTAGAAAGACCAATATTGGTGGCTCGAAGTTGTTCACGACAAGATATGAAGATAAAAATCGATAGTCCTCCAAACATTGGACTTTTCTCCTTTTTTGCTCTCTATTCTATCGTAGGGATAAAATAATTATATTCAAGACATTACAATATCCTTCCCTTCATCGGTTTGTAACACTTTAATATTTTACTTGTTTTTCCCAAGCCTAAGTCATGTCGCCAAAAATAATTAAATTGTCCCCCATACTTGACGCCTCATTTAATAATTAAGTCTTGACTTTGGCCTAAAACCAATAAAATGCCCAAGTAGACTAGAAGTCGCTAGAGCAATATTTTAACGGGCCAATATATTAATTAAATATAAGTGAGTTATAATTTCAAGTTTAGCTTGATTTCATATTTAATTAATAACTATATTCCCTTGCAATTTATTTTGCTCTAGCCTACGGGAATAATAAAGGCTAGCAAAATTTCAATCATTGTAGCGTTAGGCAAAAGGGGACATTACATACTGTCTTATAATAACTGGCTGCTAAATCTAAACACTCAATCCAAAAATAATTATTATATGCCATACAATATTTAAATTCTGGGGAAATACTTGTTTATAACTTATTCAAGTGGTAAGCAATACAAGACTGCATGGATACTCAAGACAGTATGGTTGTTGCAAAGTACCTTGGATGCCTTCACCGTAACATAAGAAGCTAAGTCCTCATGGCTAAGCCTAATATCACATAAAAAATATGCATAAGTCTGTTACATTAAGATGGATAGGAAGAATGGACTTGGCAAATCTTTAAATCAACAAGGTGTAGTCTCAAGCAAGGGTAAGAGTAGCGGGAAATGTAAGAATATCACCACTACTATTTGTGAAAATTCTAATAAACACTCCAACCATTTTGATATAAATGCTCACTTCGATGCAGAATGCTGGAAATATTATCACTAGACCAAGAAGAAAGGACAGTGCAACAAGGCCATTGCATCTATGGTAGTGGGTAGAAACATTGGGGGCACTTTAGATATGAATGAAAGAATAAATGACACTTCAATAAAGCAGGACATATGATTTAATAACAGCAGTGAAGCTAAGTAAGGACCAATGAGGCTCTTTCAAATAAAAAAGATGAAGTTAGATACCCTCTTATTTTTGCTCTGAAGCAAAACTGATTTCCCAGTAGTTGGTTGAGAAGCTTGGATCTCAGGCACATGGTCACCATCATCGATATTCTTAGGAATAGTTGAAGTGAGGAGTAGATATATATCTCCCGAAACAAGGCAAAGTTAAGTTATAGGATAAATGAACTTGTTTTGATGAATTAGATGTTGGTGTAACTGAGCTAAATATCTACAACATTCATTGATAACCAATGTAAGATAGATTAGTTTCATTAGTCTTTGTGAGTGGATAATGTAAGGTGTAAGTAGATTTAGATTGTTTGAGTTATCAATTACTTCATTGGAGTCAACATCAAAATTTTATGGTGACTACAACTTGAACCATAATGTGTATGGCAATATATGTTTTTCCTGTAGGAATTATGGGCAGAGAAACAGATGCTATACTGTTATGGGTAAGATTAATTGTTTTTTTCGCTTTCTCTCAAAATGTGACTGATTATCCTTCAATGGAAAATCTTTATTCCGAGCTTCATATCCACATGATAATGTAGGAACCTACTTTGCGAATGTATTCTTTAATGTCAAAATAAAGTAGTTCTCATTTAATGTATTGGATGGCGGGAATACCATGTAATTATGGCAAGATAGATAATAAGTGGTGCAGTTCTTTGTGTGGGTGTGCATATTAATGTAACCATTTGTGAATGTTAAAATAACAATGTGTGTATGTATGCAAGAATATAAATGGAAATGTGTTAAGGTATTTAATTGTTTGTTTTAGGGGATTTTAAAGGTTTGTAAGATTGCTTATGCTAAGGGGTTATAGTTGGCTGCCACTGTATATTATACGCTCCCTGTCTAGTAAATGTTTGCCGATCTTTCCATACATTTTCTCTCCCTTGTGTAATTATATTTGTTTCCCTTAGAATTGTTTTGGGTTATCTACATGTAGCTTTGGAAGTTGCATCAAACTGTACATATGTTTATGAAAGCCTTGGAATCTAAGAATGTACTTTTTAAAAGGCACAAATGTGTTTGTGTAGAAGAAAAATCTGAGTAATCCATCTAGTGAATTATCTTATGCCCATTTTTTTTTTCTTTTTGGTCAGCTTAAATTGACTGGCCAGCTCCATCTTATTTCCTCTACTATAACTACAGTGGCAGTACCGGCACCTTCCTTGACTGCTACTTCTGCGGGTGAGTTACCTAAGTACCTTACATTCATGATTTGCATTTTTTTTACATTTATTAGTCTGGAATATTAAGTGCCTTTAAAATTTATCGTCAAAATTGTTGCCTCAATATCAATATCCTAACGAAGATATGTACTTAAAAAATAACAAAAAATTGCGCAATTGAAAGGAGGCGGCAATGGTCAGGCAGTTGCTGTTCCACTGGTTGCTTTGGCTACTCAGGGTGGTTGTATAGAGGTAATTGATGTGGCGGCCACAGCTGTTGCAACGTCATTTTCTGTACACAACAGTGCTATCCGAGGACTACGCTGGCTTGGGAATTCTAGGCTGGTTTCATTCTCTTACACACAGGTATCGTATTTATTTTGCCCCACCTAAGGATTGCATCTGTATTTTGTCTTATACATTGTGTGTATCAAAGGATATCTTGTATCAAAAGTTATTCTGTATTGGTTTTAAACTGAAAAACTGATTGTTAATTAAAGTAAGATGAAAATTTTACATTCAGTCCAACTCGATGAGGAAGGAATAAAAATAACACTTGGGAAATAGCCATGAACAGTAATACCAACTAAAAAATGCTGATATATTGTAGTTTTTCTTGCCATCCATATGACCTAAGAGAATTCTCCAATGAAAGTTTTGAAATAAGGCACATTTGGCCACAAACAACCGTGAATCTAAGGTGAAGCTGATCAGTTTAACTTGCTTTCTCATGGATGAGAAAATTGACAAATCCAACAAGATAGCTTAATCTTAACACCTATAAAGCTTCTCACATGCATTGTGTTGGTGAAACAAATTTCCATTGGGGGCTTGCTATGAAAGCGCAAAGAGGAAAAGGCCAATTGATTTGATGTTTATTGCAACCAAACAATGAATGTAAATATACACCTGATATTGTTGAGAAATTGCAATTGGCAGAAATGGTAATAACAGACATTGGCAGAAATGATAATAACAGACATGATGTATTACGCTAATATTCCTCCCCTTAATACTTTAGTCCACCAAATGTACCCGGAAACCATTCAAATTTCACCTTGCCAAGGGGCTTAGTGAGTATATTGGCAATTTGTGAATCGTTTGGGCAGTAGTGGAGTTGAATGTGTTGTTGCATCACCTGCTCACGAATATAATGACATTCAACTTCTGTGCTTGGTGTGCTCATGGAAAAGTGGGTTTTTAACAAGCTTCAACAGCTCTTGATTGTCGCAAAAAAAGAACCGGTGGCTAGTCTTCTAAAGTATCCATATCAGTTAGAATGTGACGTAATCAAATTGCCTCGCACACAACTCATTGTGAGACATGATATTCAGCCTCGGTGGATGAGAGATCAACAACAATTTGCTTCTTACTTATCCATGAAATAGGACCAGATCCAAGATGAAAAATATAGCATGATGTTGATTTCCGATCATCTATAGACTAAGTTGCCGGTTTAGGGTACGAGAACCCAGTATGTGGCTACGGGCATACTTTTTTTGGGTTCATGTATGTGTATATATATATTATATACAAAAAAATTCAAAGAAATATACAAAATTTTAAAACTAAATCATTTGATAGTAGGGTACTTCATCATTGATCAATGCCAAATGCCAAAGATAAATATTAAATGCTAGTTGATTTTTCAAAATTTCAATTTTAAGTCATGCCATATCATATATGTCTAGGTTCACGAGTCAAATGAAAATTATTAGAATTACAAAATTGTGAATAAAAAATAGTAATTGTCTTCTATCTTCAATGTAGTTCATCAATCATCAAAAGGATTATAAATAATTTCATCATCTATTGCATTTTCAGCTGCTGCAAGTTCAAGATCATTTGAACCCAAAGCAGTGCCACTCACATTAGATGCACCATGTTTAGTTATATTATCATCATCATCAATATCTTCAATGGTTGCATCCGAGTTGGTACCCTCAGGGGCTACATCCCAAAGCTTTGCTACCCCATCCTTGTGTTGCAAATCCTTACGTGATTGAAGATGCAAATTGGAATTAATATAAACCAAGTTCTACTCTTTTTGCAACCAACTAGATATAATTCACTGAGTGGATAAAGGGGTATGTACTTCGATCCTATTCAGCTGCAGAAGTACTTGCAACTTGTTGTTGGAGAGAAAACCAACAAAATTGAAAAATAAATCAAAGGATGTTAAGTACTAAATTCTTAAATACAAATGCTAAAATAAAAAAACAAAAAAAGCCTTGTGAGAGGATCTTGATTGAAAGAGTTTGGAGGTACATAAAACCTTGACCATGGAGGTACCACCATGTAGTAGTATCCATTTTGGATTGGTCATTAACAAAACAAGGATATTATTTCTTTTTGAGACAAACAAGCCAAATTCACTCTTGACATTTCCTCCATTTCTGTATCTTGCAAGAGTTTACTTAATGGCAACTTGTACCTAGTAGCAACTTCATAATCTCTACATGGTGGTAATCTCCCTTGAAAAGAAAGTAAATCGTTGCTATAGTACCTCGAAGATAGTGCATTTGCAAGGAGGTGCAATGGAATCTAGGTTCAACAATGAAGAATGATTCCACCGTTTTGAAAAGGATTTTTCTCTTTTTTTTTTGTATTACCACTTATTTTCTCTATCATTGTGTCCATGCCATCATATAAATCCCCCATACATGGTGCATATGTGTCTGCAAACCTGAGCATAGTCATGATAAGCTCGGCGAAATCCAATACATATTCCATATGAGCCCACTAATTGTCATCTAAGATCAATGACTTGACCTTTTGGGCCCTCTTTGAATTTGACCGCTTCCAAACACCCCATTGCTAATAACCATTTACCCAATGCCTTTTGCACCTTCAAAAGTTGTCTCATAAGAATTGTATACGATGCAATTCGGGTCTCAACAACCTAGGATCATCTTACTAAGTTAATAACACATTAAAAATATGTAAATAACACAATAAAAAAATATTATAAATTAAAATTTATATACATATTGAACATGACAAATAAAATTAAATAAATAAATAAAATTTATCTTCAACAATTCCAATCTCGAGAAAGTTTTAAAAATTGCTTGTGACATTTGGTGGTTTGTCATAAACATCTGGATCTCCTCACCCTCTTGGTATATTTCTTTAACCCACTCTATTTGAGTGCCAGTTGCTTGCATAACCAAGTTGAGGGAGTGCATGGTGTCCAAAAAATGTGCTCACATCTTTGCTCAACCAAAGCACCCACAACAATACAATTTTTTTTTGCCTTGTTCATAATGACTCAGACCACATTCTCATGACCCAACATTGCCCCTTTGGGGGACACCTCGGTAAAATTTATCAATTGATGTTTTTTGCAATTTTTCCGTACATCAGAAACAATAGAAACCCCTGATTCAACCCAAGAATCTCTAACTGGTTTCAGTGAGGTCTATACATAATTCTTCTCTCTTTGCATTGTGCAATAAGGTGGTACACACCTTTTCATACCCAGGACTTGTGAAACTAGGAGTTGCACTATTAATTTCTGACACCATTTCCTGCCAAGATGGTGATCTCACCAAGTTGAATGGAAGACCATTGGCAATGATGCAATGTGCTTTTTTTGCTCAACAATATCTCTTGATTTCATTTTAAATGCCTTGTCAAATGAACCTCTTTTGTAGGTGGGAATTTTTACTTTATCTTCAACTTCTGTAGAGGGTATATGCAAGAAGGGATGTTGGGAGGTCATCATTGTACCAACGGGTAAATTAATTGTTTTTTTCTTTGCGGAAGGATGAGCTCTTTGTTTTCCTCTTGCAACCATTCTATCAACATTTTCTTGTTCTTTTATGAATACCGCTATTTCTACGACAGACAACCCTTCCTAGTTTGGCCTTCACACATTCCAATCCCTTTTCTAGAAGGGCCTGTAAAATTAACTTTCACCTGATAATATGAGCTATTAAATTGTGTATTACGCAGATTACACTTCCAAATATATCCCCCACCTCCTACAAAGTGTTCAATCCTTGTGGTATGTCTCCATTAAGGAGATCCTTTATCAATTTTGAATCTTTTGTTTCTTTCCACATCCACTAAACTTTGATTATTGGCCATTCTTGCAATCTATTATTTTTGCTATTATAAGAAATTACATAATAAATGCAAGCAAACAAGTGCAAATGTAGATACAAAAACATTATAGCAAAGTGTTAAACTTGTTTCTTGTTTTTTAAAAATGAAAACTTGAAAAGATTCATCAAAATCTTAAAATAAAAGACTAAAGAATTGGGTTAATTTCTTACATTAGACATTTAAGTCTCCTTTAGGGAAGCTATCTGGTACTCCATGAAGGATCCCCTTTGAAAAAAACCACCTGCCCTTTGAAATGTCAAAATGGAGACCAAACGAGTTGAGAGCAAATAGAAAACAAAATGAATTGGTTTTAGGTTTGAATGACATCATAAAGGGCCTTTTTAGGGTTCCGGCAAAAAAGCCAACAAAATATTGTTTTTAATTGTGTTTTAGCTTACTTTTTGTTGCCCCCCCGCAGGTTCCCTATGGGTGCAGTTGGGGTGCACTTGGGTGTGCACACTAGGTGTCCTGTGTGCGCTTTGGGTGCTTAGGTTGCATACCCACAGCGTACTCGGTGCACACCTGGTGCACTCGTGTATGCACACCAAGATTCAAACCGACCTGGACCTAGTGCATGGGTCTAGGGTGCAAACTTGGTTACTTAGGTTGAAGATCTAGCATAGTTCGTGTAAACATATCCTTTTAGGTAGAACTGATCATTCTTCTTATCTTTAGATCATACACAAGTGTACCTTAGACATATCACAAAACATGCTTTGTTGCAATCCAATGACATTTCTTCGGCTCTTGTATGAACTTGGATAGGTAGCTAACAACAAATCATAAATTTGGTTGGATATATGTCAAATAAATGACTCCCAACAATCTGCCGATAAATTGTCGCATCAGCTTGAGGTGAATTTTGGAAATGAGATACTTGTAAACCTTTCTCCATTAGAGTGCGAATAGGTTTACAATTTGATATGCCAAATCTTTCTAGGAGTGTCTTGGCATATTTCATCTAGGAGATTTATGAAATGACCCTAACCGGCCATTCTCTGATTTTTCATAAATATATCTCAAGTAGATTGAAACAAATAGAAACATGCAGACAACCAGCAGATATAAATTCGAATGACCAGCAAATATAATCTTATAAAACTTCTTAGAAAATGGTTTGTATTATACAACAACAATACAATAACCATGCATTACAATATCCAATTTGAAATACAGAAAATAACAGTAAGATCGGATGACCAAGAACTTGTAAAACAATGGCGAACTCTGATGTGAATCTGCACCGGAGATGCACTGGGTTTCCGTCCAATCCACTGAGAAAGCCTGAAGGTTTCCGTCCTCAGGATTCTGATTCGAAAGCTGAAGCTTCCCGAATTCTCAACGAGAAATAAAATTCATAAACTGAAGCCTCCACAATGAGACTCCAAGCCTCCTCTTATGGCTGCAGCTGTGACTCTTTAGTATCCCCATTGTGTCTCTTCATATTCCCACTCTGTCCCTTTATATTTCCACTTTAAGTCACTTTTAAATAAATATGACCGATGAGTTATAAAGTGATATAATAAATAAAGTGAGGAATCTTCTGGCATTAAAACAGAGGACCAAACGAGCTCGGATGACGACGTGTGATAGCTTGCCAGAAAGCTCTCGGCGAGGCGCTCCAAGTCCACTACTGAAAAGCCAAGAATTTTGAACCTTGCCGACTTACTATAAATAGTAAGTACCCTGGAAACCTGTGGAAACTGCTCCGATTGGCCTGAAACCGAAATCACCTAGGCCAATTATCTCCCTGAACACTGCGAAGCCTCAGTTAGCCCTTCGGACCATGGTAAAGAGGCTAACGACACATCACGAAATAATGTGCCCCAAAAAGGGGACATTACAAATCACCCCTTCCTGGAGATTGCTTGCCCTCAAGCAATCAGTATCTGCATGCTGAGATCATAATACTTGGATCCCAAACCAACCTCAGGGTGGCTGCTCCACCAAACTATCGTGTAAAATTGAAACAGACATTATGACCTGTCCTATGAAGTCACCCACACAGCAACAAAATAGCAACCAGTCCAATGCCAGGACCCCAAATCATTCCAGGATCAATCGTGCCCATCTGTCCTGTGCTGCCATCATTTGTGAGAAGGTCCTCAACCCAACTGAGAACCTCACTCCAACTGGGATCACTAGCGCCTCTATGGTCATATGCAGGGGAAAACCAAACCTCATACTGATCGGCTCCCAGAATGAAAACCAACCTCGAGTATGTCCCTCTTGGATCCCATAAGCAAAAGGGCCATCCATCTCCCCAGTTGGCTGGAATAACCTGACGCTCTATGCGCACACGGAGTGAAATACCAAAAGTGTCCATCTGCCATAATACTACTCTGATCTGTAGCTTGAACCAAAAACTGCGTTGAAGAGGCAAGCTATCAAGACTGCCGGACAAGGCTTCCACCTGTAAGCAGGGAAGCGTGCTCAACCAATCACTCATCCCACTCCTATCCAGTAATCGGAAAAGAAAGTCCCTCGTAGGTGGGTTGAATGGAAAACAAAATGCACCCCATGCAATAAGGCCAACATGCGATGCACTGAGCAACTCTACTGGACATCCTAAATCATCACAAGGATTCCGTGATTGTCTCTCAATACCCGGAGTCATACAATGTATACTATTGTGTGAAAAATTCACACCAACCAGCATAACCAACATGCCAAGCTCGATAACCCCGTACTGAACAAGCTCTACACGATCAACATCAGCGAGAGGTGGTGCAAGGAAAGACATATCACCCATCATGCCACAAGTCATAACTGCCCATCCTGGACTACTGCTGTAAGAACCAAACCGCTCAACAACTGAGCTCATCCCGTCACTCCAACCTGGTGGCCAAGACTCATCCCCAATAATTGACCTTGGGTCCCAAATCCTGTTGCCAACCTCATCCTCATCCTGGGAGTAGGAGGTATCTCCCTCAGCTAACTCAAAGAGGGGATTATCAAAAGTCAACTCGGCACCCATCTCAAATAATGAATTATCAATCGCCTGAAAGTGGTCTAACTCATCAAGAAACTCACGGTGACCCAAAGATCTTCTTGGACAATTGTCTAAGTCATAGGTCTGCTATATGCTATCAAGCTCCTGACTCACCTCCTGAAAGAATTCAGACCTATCCCTATCATCCTGCTCCCTGTACTGGCTAGAGACCACAATCTGATTTCTCGCCTCCTGTAGAGCAATACGAGTATACTCCAAAGTGCCCTAAGTAGCACTAAGCTCCCTATTGAGCTTACCGACCTCATCCTCCTTCTCCCTCAATTGCTGAGCATATTTCCCGGCAACCTGTAACAGGTGGTCACGGTTTGTAAGTAATCTCAAATACTCAGATTTCCAATCTTCAAATGCTGTTTTGACCCCCTGTAAAACTGCAACATAGGATCCAATCCTTATGCTGTCTTGCCCTTTATCCCTCTGAGCTGTCCTGTACAGATCATCAATGATCTGGTGAGTGCTATCATGGTGAACAAGTGCTGCAATAATGGCATCATCAGTGACTTTCAACTGACTTTTTAAGGCACACTTCTCATTAGTGTTATCCTGGGATGTACTACAAACTGGGTCATCCATTTTAGTATGATGCATGAGTGAAGTGCTGCTAAATAAGTCACACGATTCCTCATTACATGAATCGCTGAGGGTCTCAAACTGGTTACCTCAACCTATAACCATGGAGTTATCAAATTCAGCCACCAAGTCACCAAAGTAAAGTTTTGAACACTCTCCACTATGTCTCGGAAGAGATGTAGTCACAATTGTAATGTCTCTATCACTAGGCTGCAATTTATCTTCCCCTTGATCAATCTTGCAAACATGCCCCTGTGACTAGCCCTCCTGGCATAAGAAACAAATCTGCCCTGTACTCATTAGGTCCTGGCCTATCATCGGAGATCCTGCAACCTGTAAGCCTAATGATACTCTTTCATTTTCAGACAATGAACTCATGAATTTTCAGCCTGAAGCTTAATTAATTCAGCTGAGAGTTCATATGCCATGGATGTGTACCTTATTCCTCCTCTCCCTATTGCCATCAATTCTGATTGCAATCGTTTGCATATGTCATAGTCCTCATCTAAGATCGAGGATAAGATAGTCATTATGTATGTCTTCACGCCATCCGGATGACGCTCCCTGTAATTGTTTAGGAGACATTGAAATAATTGCTGAATCATTTTATCATAACCTGGATTCAACATGTGATTGAAAACTCTAGTGCTTGCCATTAACCCCAAGATTTTTACCCGTTTACCAAAGGTAGAATCTCTGTCATATCTCAACCCATCTAAACTATCTACAATCAGCTGTAACACCTGTCTCCAAATGTGCTCGGTGTAAGGAATAATAGGGGCTGTAATCTGAGTGATCTCACTGACACATGAGGCAACTGCAAGCCTAACATCTCGAAGTGGATGATTCGTAAATCTGCGTTGCACCAAGGCAACCATTGTAGGGTGGATGACCCAATTGAAAAGCCTGCAATCAGATTGATCTATCCTAGATAGATATGAATTTATCTCATCGAGTTTGGCAAGCATGCTTCCTGTAATTTTTTGCTCCTCCAATTGCCATCCAAGGCAACATAACTCATTGCCTATCACCATTTCCTTCCGAATATCTCTGAGCTGCACACCGTAAAACGTGCCATTGAATTCCTTAGAGAATATTGGGCTTTCCAATGATTTCATGATTTAATTTTTTCCCTGTTTCACACAAGGGACTGAGTAAGATCTCAATATAATCAACCTCTATAGCTGAGATGCTGTCATAGAAGTTCTGATATATTCTGGCTGAAGATTATCAAGAGTCCCTGTTCACTTCCTTATTACAACTGCATTATTACCACTGTAGTATTCATGTCCTACAGTCTCATTAAATTTCCAACACAAGAATTTGAACTAACTCCAACGCTGGGAGCCTATCCAAAATTCATATCCAATCAATTTCGAAATGTAGCAAAGATAATTTTTAATACCTACGGCAATATCCGTTGAGTATTTTCGAATTAATTCTGGCTGAAAGTGCTTATATAAGTGTATATTGATGCTGCTTGTTTAGTTTCTGAATGTATACGAGTTAATCAAGTTTCCCAGTTTATCTTTAAGGACTGCACATGAGCTGTCTGGACTGTCTAACTTGTATCATTTAATGGGACCTCTTGGTATGCAAAATAATCAATTTGAGCAATTTTCCAGCATAACAAGGAAACACTAAATATTGACTTCAGGAATATTCTGCAAGCACTAACATTCAATATTTGATACTAGATATCTTTAAATCAATCTACAGAATATGCGCTAACACATATGCAAGAAAAATCTGGGTGCTAATTCATTCAACCCTTCAATAGCAAATGCAATAATAGTTTTACTGAATGAATACCGACCGAGCATTTAAGAATTTGTGTGGAAGGATTGCTGACTGCTTCACTAGTAATTTTAATAGCGTATATGCAATCTCGGAAATACTGAATATAAACAATGATTCTGGTGCTCAACACGGGCTGCAGACCGTGCCTCCAGTTGAACTGTAGATTGATGTTCACGGTCATTCACAATGAGTCGTATCCGCTCCAGTTCCACATGTGCGCGCTTTTGTAGCACTATGTGCTAAGTCAACTGCCGAGCATCAAGATTGGGTGCATAACCAGGCCCGCACGAGTCCAACTGATACTTGACTGTCTACCATGCCCAGGATACTCCCTACTGCTGCCCGAAAATGTCCCGGCTTCTTAACACCCGCGCGTGTGGTGTGCTTCCAACTGCAACCAGCGCGTGCTCGAGCAAACACACCCGTGAGGTCCAGTTGTTGGATATGGAGGCGTGAAGTAGGAATGGTGACCAGGCTTCAACGACGGTCCCCAGATTTCTTGCATTCGCGCCCAGCTTTGAAGACGCTCTCATTTGACTCTCGATCTGTAGCATTTGAAGGACGCCAGACTGGCGTGCAAGTGACTCTCGATCTGGCGCGCCAGTTTGCCAACTGATGGCAGTTGTCCCTTACTGGAACCGATTGTGGCGACTTATTGGTGTTCAAACAACACGGAAAACACTGCGTCTGGTTGCTTGTGTGTGGATGTCATAGGAGAGTTGCGGTGGGAAGATCTACTGTAGCTGCCGAGCTAAGATGCTCCCCAATACCACTGAACCGTACGCTTAGCAACACATAGTTTTGATGTCTATCTCAAAATTCTCGCGTGAGGCAGTGAGAGGGGCTGTGTGCTTGAATGCAGGGAGTCTTTCGAGATTTCTCAAGTCTTAAAAAATTTGCTGTGAGTCCAAGATACCAAAGTCTCCTTGGCTGGTGCGAGTTTGATGTTAAAATCAGTCTGCGAGTTGTGCGTGTGCGCCAAAATATGAGTGCTGCTAGTGTGGCTACTCTCCACGGTAGACACTATTAAATTACTTACTCACTGCTGTGTGTAATACTCCCCACCAGTATATATGCAACTTATTTCACACTACCATTGACATGACTGAGTTATCTAATTCCGATGAAACAATCCTGTATGAAAGATTTCTCCTGACCACTTTACTGGAGGCCAATGGCGAAACCTGTAAAACACCTCACAAAAAATCCTCTTCTGTAAAGAATATCCCTGCAACCTTGTTCCTGAAGGAAAACCTCATAGGCTGGCAAGAAACGTGGCTTTGATACCACCAAAATGACCCTAACTGGCCATTCTCTGATTTTTCATAAATATATCTCAAGTAGATTGAAACAAATAGAAACATGCAGATAACCAGCAGATATAAATTTGAATAACCAGCAAATATAATCTTATAAAACTTCTCAGAAAATGGTTTGTATTATACAACATCAATACAATAACCATGCATTACAATATCCAATCTGAAATACAGAAAATAACAGTAAGATCGGATGACCAAGAACCTGTAAAACAATGGCGAACTTTGATGTGAATCAACACTAGAGATGAATTGGGTTTCCGTCCAATCCACCAAGAAAGCCTGAAGGTTTCTGTCCTTAGGATTCTGATTCGAAAGCTGAAGCTTCCCGAATTCTCAACGAGAAATAAAATTCATAAACTGAAGCCTCCACAATGAGACTCCAAGCCTCCTCTTATGGCTGCAGCCGTGACTCTTCAGTATCCCCACTGTGTCTCTTCATATTCCCACTATGTCCCTTTATATTTCCACTTTAAGTCACTTTTAAATAAATATGACCGTTGAGTTATAAAGTGATATAATAAATAAAGTGAGGAATCTTCCGGTATTAAAACGGAGGACCAAACGAGCTCGGATGACGGCGTGTGATAGCTTGTCGGAAAGCTCTCGATGAGGCGCTCCAAGTCCACTATTGAAAAGCCAAGAGTTTTGAACCCTGCTGACTTACTATAAATAGTAAGTACCTTGGAAACTTATGGAAACTGCTCCGATTGGCCTGAAATTGAAATCACCTAGGCCAATTATCTCCCTGAACATTGCCAAGCCCCGGTTAGCCCTCCGAACCATGGTAAAGAGGCTAATGACACAATACGAAATAATGTGCGCCAAAAAGGGGACATTACAATTTATTAGTATATCTTTGATTAAAGTATTAAGAAAACAAGTGAATCAGGCATGGAACAAACATCAAGAGTAATTTCTCATTAAGTTCAGAAATAAGCATTTTATGTTAATAAAAAATGAGAATTCCAAGTTGGGATTCTTACAAGCTTAATACAAAGTTGTAGGTTAGGTTGTATTTAATCTTGGTAGCCTATATTTAAAGCTATGTGTATTATAATTATCTTACTTACTATATTAGATATCATAAATTTTATGATTTGTGCTCTCAAATTTACTAAAATAGTCTTAAATATTACTTTCTATATTTTTCTCTTTAGTTGTTCTTTATGGAGATCAAACATCAGTAAATTTAGAGGATTGAGAACCAAATGCATTAGTCAATTTCGCAGAAAGATTTTGCTAAGCTTAGACAAAAGCTCATTGTCAGCTCAAGATATATAGGCTTTTCCCCTAATAAGATGGTGATAGAAGTCTATTAATGACAAATTTTGACCTATGGTTGAGGTTATCTTTTAGTTGTTTATGCCATAACAAGATCTTGTGTTGATGGATCAATGATTAGGGGTAAAGTTGCATTTAGCATTGTGGATGGTGTGATAAAGGAATCAATCAGCTTCCCAATGGTTACTTGAGTATGAGTCAGATGTTGTGGTTATGGTGAGCAGCTGTTTTGTAGTGCAATTTTCTTTTTTGGCTTTGCTTTCTTGTGCTCCTTTAGCATTCAAGACTTTATTTATAAAGATAATTGTGTACATACTGGCTTTATCTGCAAAATATAAGTACTTGAAGTTTTTCTATTTGATTGTGCATAACCATGATAATCTTTTACCTGTAAGATTGGTAATGAGACTAATTTAATCTGGCCTTGAGCTGTAGTGGCTACTTCATATTGAGTATTTATTGGTACCTTTCAGATTGACATTTTTATATTTTAGTTAATAAATTTGATGGGAAAGTATCTTATATATGAGACTTATGTCCTAGACTTTTGCTTCCACAGTTACACTGCTAGAGATTTTGTCATTCTCTTTTGACATTAATGTTTCCAGGTAAATGAAAAAGCTGGAGGTTACATCAACAAACTTGCAGTTACATGTGTGCGGAGTGGGAACAGCCGCTTTTTTCGGGTCTTGCAAAAGCCAGAGCGAGCACCAATGCGAGCTCTGCGGGCATCCCCATCTGGAAGGTTATCTCATATTACAGTCCCCTAAGATATTGGCAAGGAACTGGTTGCTTGCTTTTTGTTTCTGATTATCACATTTTTTAAGGTTAATTTCTGTTTTCTGTTTGTGCCTATGTGTTCCTCTTAAAGTGTGAAAAATAGTGTATTGTTTGTAAAGATTGCATTATACAAATGGAAAAAGATTATCTCGAGTCTTTTCTTGCTATTGAGATATTAAGGTTCATATTGCACATTAGGATGTAAATCGCCCATATGCATATGAAGAAAAAAATATTTTGGAGAATGGAAAATGGAGATGGAAGATTTCGCAAGGAAAATTGAGAAATTGTAGATAAAGATTAAGGATAGAGCTACAAGGAGAGAATAACCGAAACATACGTAGGAGAGTGGTATTGGGATGGAATTTCCTATGATTCCATAAGGATGGAAAATAGGCATAGTTGTAGGGGATTGTGAGGGAATCAATGATAAGGGAATAACAAGGAACCAGAAATTACAGAGAAATGCATGAAAAGCATCAAAAAGAAGCAAGAACTTGTAAATCAGGTTTAAAATTTTTGAGGGAATCAAAATGACCAAAGAAATACCTGTGTTTGTGATTGAGAATGAATTGATGGGATTAAAATTAATATTTCAACTAGAAAACCCCTATTTGATAATTTGTATGATTATTGTCCCAGTGCGGTAGAATTATGTATATAGATAGAGAAATGTAGGAAGATGTGTAGAAACAAGATTCTTGGCAAAGGGCACCTAGCCAGGCTTGAGAATTTAGAGGTTAGGGATAGAGCTTACTAGGGATGACCATGGTTGATGAACAATGCAGGACTGTTTATAAGGCGACATACTCTAAAATTTGATCAAGTGATGACAAAATCACTTGTGTGGGTTAGGGTTTTTGGATTGCCATTAAGCTTATGGAATGACTCAATCTTGAAAATAGTGGAAATCATATTAGAGGGTTTATTGGCATAGCTGATGTCATTAAGGAAAAATCCCTAACCAGCTATGCATGGATTTGTGCTATGATACATCTCTCCAACCCTCTTTCAACAATAATTTAGCTTTTCACATACTTGAGAACATGATATTGGGACCTAGATGATGAATGCCTGTCCCAAAAGTGTCATATCTCTGTAATGAATAATAGCATTTGGAAAGACTTTGTTAGAGATATATCAAATGCAACATTCAATAGAGAAAAAGGTAAGAAATATCCTATGTTGAGGTGGTAAGATCCCAGGAATGGAGGCATGAAGGGATATGTAGAAGAAAATGGAAACAAAATGAGTTCCAGGTCAGTAAGAAAGACAAAGTGACCAATAGTTGGAAAGCAAGAAGAAATAGGTTCCTAAACAATAATGAGATGAAGAGAAAATAAAAAAAATATGAAAGAAATCATATGAGTTCTTTGACTCTAAAGCAGGACATTTTTGCAAACAAACAAAAAGGAATTGGAAAAATGCCTAAACTAGTATTTTGAAGACAAAAATGATTACATGCTAGAGAAATTGCTAAGTAAAGGAGAGTATACAAAGAAAATCAGAGCAAATTGCAAATAGAGAACCAGAAGGAAGAAGCTAATGAGATCTATGATTCTAAAAACTTTGATGGAAGGACCAACATTAAGACATCAAAATATGCCAGGAATAGGCCTCATAATTGAATTATATGGAGCAAGAGGAGAATATTTTGACACCTTAGTCAAAAGGGTAAATGAAAAATAATGAAGAGATAATTATTTGGAATTTTTAGAATTCAATATTTTAAAGAGTGAAAGTTGTGATAAGTGATTGGAGGCCCTAATAAATGGAGAAGAAATGAATGAACAGACAGCCAAAATAATACAAAGAGAAGGCGGAGAAAGAATTGCAACAAGAAATGCCAAAGCAAGGGAGATTCAAAGGGTGGAAATCAGGTCCAAAGCCCATTGACAAAAAATAGGTTACTACATATCGAGGTGAAGATGAGTTGCAGAAAAACAGACACATTAAAAACAAATAGAGTCACAATAAGGAACTAATAATGGAATTCAAACTAGAGTGAGAATACAATGAAGAGCACATGATTATACTGAGGGGGGGGGTGAATCAGTATAATAACTTTTTTAAATTTAAATGCTTTTATTCAAAGATAACTTCAAATACTCAAATAAACAATTATGCACATGAACACAATATTTACGTGGAAACCCAATATGGGAGAAAACCACAAAATAATTTGCTTTTATATAATATTGTTCTTTTACAATGTTTTGTAGGCACCAACCTACTAGAGGCTCCAACCCCTATGTTTATGAGCACCGACTCACTGAAAGCACCAACTCCCACACTTCGCAGGCATCGACCTAGTGGAAGCACCAACTCCCCCTGTCTGAATTCCGAGCACCAACTCACTGTATACAAATTTTCTTCCACCTTGGCAATGCTGCTTTCTTCAACTGATGATGGATGCAATTTAGTCTCTTTAAGTTAGCCAATACCTCTATCTTTCCATTTTATCTTCAGAATAATATCTTTATAACTGTATATGCATAATATATATCAGATTAAAATCTGAATATATAATCATTTAATTCTTTTTTTTATCATATTCACTGCTCTTCTTCTTTCACCTCCACTTGCTAACTTACCTTTTTTAAAAAATCTGATTCAATATATATATATGTTCACATCTTATGAAACAATATGTCTCTTAAGAGTTATGACTTTTCAAATCGAAAAGGTGTCTTTTATTAAAATATTATTAACTTAAAAATAAGTTAATATTCCCCCTTTTTTTAATCATATTAAACAAAACTATAATGCCTTTCCACTATCGACAAATCACATGAAACTTTGATAAAACTTTTTATCGCATCTTTTGTAATATGCCGTCAACATATAATTGTTAACGCTGCATATATAGTTCTTCTATCTTTAAAATATTTGCCGTTGAACCTCACGGGTCTGTCAGCTTTCGTCAACTCAAAATGATGAATATGAAACACAAAGTCCTTGTTCTTGTTCACACTGTTCCTTGCTGCAACCGCAAATCCCTCTCCCGATTCTTATTGGAAATCAATTTATCTCTCGGCTCTTCACGGCTTGTACAGATTTACTATCCGCATATAATTATTTTGGAGATTATGCCAATATCAGTCGCCATAGCCATGACTGGTTTGAAACCCGCATATGAACTACTAGTAAATCTGTTTCCTCATTCTCTTCGTGACTGTCACACAACCCGCTGTATGTAATTAAAATGCTGTATATACTCGTCTGCATCAGTAACACCTTCAATCTTTGACCATCGATAATATACTGTATATATATATACGTCTCTGTTTGTAAAACATATACTGTATGATATATATCTCTTGCCGTCTTGTATATGTGAACCTTCGATAATGTTATCAATCGCTGTATATTTTCATACATATGTATGCTGCATAAAACTTTGTCGCATGATGAATGTTAAGCCTTAGATAATATCTTCAGTATATAATCTCTGTGTTTTTATCATATGCCGTCAATTAAAACCGCTGTTCAACCTTCAATATACTTACTGCCGCATAATATATATTTGCCTTCGACATTATAACACTGTTGCATACGTATCTGTTCATATGTATTCTCTATATACGTTTAACCTTTGACAAAGCATATATTGATCGATATATGGCATATATCTTGCCGTCAATGGTTATATCGGCTTTCTGATTAACGTTCCAACCTTGTCTATTTAACCTTTGTGCCGTTAACCTTTGATGTCTATTTAGTTCTTTGTTCACTGTTTGATTTGCTGTCATACACCTCTAATTATATGCACAATACTGCATATAATATATACCCATTATATACTGATTATATACTTATGTATTCTCTGTTCATTTACTACATACGGTATCTACTATAGATACGTATATATGTAATATATAACCACTGCTGTTCATGCTGTCTATTATATGCTGTATTAAAGCTCTGCATATAAAACTCTGTATACTATATTAAAACTCTGTTGTATAATATTGTTATTGCTGTATGTATAAAATATACGTATGCTATATAATATATGACAATTTTCCATCAATCACATAGACTATCTGATATAGTATTCTTTTGACATCAATGACAATTTTCCATCAATCTCCCCCTTTGTCATTGATGGCAACTTCTCAAATATATGGTCTTGATTGTGCAAGGCTCCCCCTTAGTTCGCTGTTCCCTTCATCTTCAATCTCTCCCCCTTTGACATCAATGGCAAAGGGTCTCCAAGGCTAGAGACTAGCTCCCCCTGAACACATGCTTTCACTGCGTCACTCTGATTTTGACAATGTAAGTACCTCAATCTTTTGTGCCATAACTGATTTTCATCTTCTTGTACAAAGAACTATCTTTCATCATTCATTAATCGTAAAACATTGTTTGCAGTCCTACAAGTATTAGCTATTAATTTTCCATCCTCTTACAACTTTTAGAAGTGTTACATTATGCCCCTGATCACAATGCTGACTTACACTTAGTAAGTTTTCTCTTGGCCCTTTTACATGCCACACATCTTTCTTATTTGGAGCATGTAAAGCTATAGCGATTTTTCTTTCTTTCTCCAAACCTTCTTTTTAGGAAGATCTTCTTTCTTTGCTTGTTTTGAAAGAAAGATTGTTCTACATTTGTGGGCTGCATGTCCAAAATTGTTACACTTTGAACATAGGATATCAAAATTAACCAATGGAGCAAAAAGATTTTGAGTTCTGAAATTTTGAGTGTTCTTCTCTTTGCTTCTGCAATTTAGAGCTTTATGACCAAATTTGTTACAAGAGTAACAATATCCATTGAATAGGTAAGAAAAGTGCTGTCTATAATATGGCCTTTTCCATTCATTCATATTTTGTTTTGGTATTCTACATTCTAGTGCTTTGTGACCAAAACAATTGCAAGAGTAGCAACATCCATGAAAATTATGACGGGGCTTATGAACATCATTCTCTTCATTCTTCTTGCAGTCCTTATATCCTTTAAGCTTGTCCTCTTTTGATGGTTCATTTATGACTGTCTTGCTTCTTTCTTTTATGAAGCCTTTGAATGCATTGTTAATGTTTGAGTTTCCTTCATAACCAACCCCTGTTTTGCTGGAAGAAGGCTTTTGACTATCAATGACATCATTTAGGATTTTCGAACTCTTTTCAAATTTGAGACTATTGATGGTGCATTCCTTCAACTCCCTTTTTAATTTTTCAATTTCTAGTTTTAAATCAGTTTCAGCTTGTTTAGCTTCTTCTAATTGGATTTTTAGATCTTCAATTGTTTGTTCTGATTTCTTTGCTGCTTCTAAATTCTCCATAGCTTCTTCTTTGAGTTTTACTAATTTTCTTTTTAGTCTTTCATTTTGTTTGTATGCATAGTGAAGTTCTTCTTTGAGATCAACATTCTCTTCCTCATTACATGATTCGTCTTCCTCTTCTTCATAATTATCACTTGTGTTTGCTTCAACCATAAATAGAATCTCATCCTCCTCATCACTTGGGCATTCCTCGCTGCTTTCATCTGAAGAGCTGTCCTTTTTGGAATAAAAACTCCTTTTGTTTTTGTTTTGATATTTCTTATTGTTATTCTTCCATTTTTTCTTTGTGTGTGATTGCTTTTCATCTTCACTTGAGTCATCATCATTTTGAGGACATTTTGAGGCATAGTGTCCTACCTTTCCACAATTAAAGCATTTGAAAGGGAATTTCCCTCTATGTTTTCCACTTCCCTTTTTTAATTTTCTCAAGAAATGAGCTTCAGCTTCGTCAGTTTCATTGCTTGAACTATCACTTGAGATTTGTTTTTTGCTCTTACTCTTTTTGGAAACTTTAAAAGATATTTCCTTTTTAGGTTCCTTGCCTCCAATCCTCATTTCATAAGCGGTAAGAATTCCATGTAACTCATCTTTTGTAAGTTTATCCAGATCTTTCCTTTCCTCGATTGCTGACACTGAAGAATCAAATTTAATGGGTAGGGATCTCAAGATCTTTTCAACCACAGTCTGTTCCTCTACATTTTCACCAAGGGCTTTCATTGAATTGACAACTTCATCAACACGAGAAAGGAATGAAGCTATGTCTTCATCTTCCTTCATTTTTAGGCTTTCGAATGTGCTTCGATGGGTTTGAAGTTTGGCTTTCTTTACGTTTTCGGCCCCTTCATAAATATTGTCCCATATCTCCTTTGCAAATTTACAATGCATAACTTTTGTGAACTTTGAGTCGGCTAGATTACATAAAATAGCATGTTTTGCTTTGGCATTATTTTCACTTCTCTTCTTTCCGGCTGAATCTGTTGGTGGTGTTGTTGGTGGTGTATAACCATCTAGTACTGATTGCCAAACATCGAATCCAATATTATTTAAATATGCTTCCATCTTTATACTCCAAAATGCATAATTTGTCCCATCAAAAATTGGTGTCTTGTTTTGAAAACTTTCAGCCATTTGTGCTCTTTAGATCTACCTTCAAGTGGTTAGGCTTTATAGAAGGAACCCGCTCTGATACCAATTGAAGAGCACACGATTATACTGAGAGGGGGGGGTGAATCAGTATAATAACTTTTTTAAATTTAAATGCTTTTATTCAAAGAGATAACTTCAAATACTCAAATAAACAATTATGCACATGAACATAATATTTACGTGGAAACCCAACATGGGAGAAAACCACAAAATAATTTGCTTTTATATAATATTGTTCTTTTACAATGTTTTGTAGGCACCAACCTACTAGAGGCTCCAACCCCTATGTTTATGAGCACCGACTCATTGGAAGCACCAACTCCCACACTTCGCAGGCACCGACCTACTGGAAGCACCAACTCTCCCTGTTTGAATTCTGAGCACCAACTCACTATATACAAATTTTCTTCCACCTTGGCAATGTTGCTTTCTTCAACTGATGATGGATGCAATTTAGTCTCTTTAAGTCAGCCAATACCTCTACCTTTCCATTTTATCTTTAGAATAATATCTTTATAACTGTATATGCATAATATATATCAGATTAAAATCTGAATATATAATTATTTAATTCTTTCTTTTTATCATATTCACTGCTCTTCTTCTTTCACCTCCACTTGCTGACTTACCTTTTTAAAAAAATTTAATTCAATATATATATATGTTCACATCTTATGAAACAATATGTCTCTTAAGAGTTATGACTTTTCAAATCGAAAAGGTGTCTTTTATTAAAATATTATTAACTTAAAAATAAGTTAAGATTCCCCTTTTTTTAATCATATTAAACAAAACTATAATGCCTTTCCACTATCGACAAATCACATGAAACTTTGATAAAACTTTTTATCGCATCTTTTGTAATATGCCGTCAACATATAATTGTTAACGCTGCATATATAGTTCTTCTATCTTTAAAATATTTGCCGTTGAACCTCACGGGTCTGTCAGCTTTCGTCAACTCAAAATGATGAATATGAAACACAAAGTCCTTGTTCTTGTTCACACTGTTCCTTGCTGCAACCGCAAATCTCTCTCCCGATTCTTATTGGAAATTAATTTATCTCTCGGCTCTTCATGGCTTGTACAGATTTACTATCCGCATATAATTATTTTGGAGATTATGCCAATATCAGTCGCCATAGCCATGACTGGTTTGAAACCCGCATATGAACAACTAGTAAATCTGTTTCCTCATTCTCTTCGTGACTGTCACACAACCCGCTGTATGTAATTAAAATGCTGTATATACTCGTCTGCATCAGTAACGCCTTCAATCTTTGACCATCGATAATATACTGTATATATATATACGTCTCTGTTTGTAAAACATATACTGTATGATATATATCTCTTGCCGTCCTGTATATGTGAACCTTCGATAATGTTATCAATCGCTGTATATTTTCATACGTATGTATGCTGCATAAAACTTTGTCGCATGATGAATCTTAAGCCTTCGATAATATCTTCAGTATATAATCTTTGTGTTTTTATCATATGCCGTCAATTAAAACTGCTGTTCAACCTTCAATATACTTACTGCCGCATAATATATATTTGCCTTCGACATTATAACACTGTTGCATACGTATCTGTTCATACGTATTCTCTATATACGTTTAACCTTTGACAAAGCATATATTGATCGATATATGGCATATATCTTGCTGTCAATGGTTATATCAGCTTTCTGATTAACGTTCCAACCTTGTCTATTTAACCTTTGTGCCGTTAACCTTTGATGTCTATTTAGTTCTCTGTTCACTGTTTGATTTGCTGTCATACACCTCTGATTATATGCACAATACTGCATATAATATATAACCATTATATACTGATTATATACTTATGTATTCTCTGTTCATTTACTGCATACGGTATCTACTATAGATACGTATATATGTAATATATAACCACTTCTGTTCATGCTGTCTATTATATGCTGTATTAAAGCTCTGTATATAAAACTCTGTATACTGTATTAAAACTCTGTTGTATAATATTGTTATTGTTGTATGTATAACAATATACGTATGCTATATAATATATGACAATTTTCCATCATACAACACTTGGGGAGAAATCCCCTCAGTCTTACTATTACATTGAAAGAACATACTGTAATATGACATGGTAAAATACTGCTATATATTATTACATAAGCTAGCATTTGGTGAAAACAAACAAAGAAGCTATATAACAATTGCTACCAACGACTGATTTAAGTATAACAAGTTGCTTATTATTAAGAAAACTTGAATACTAAACAACCACAGCTAATGGCTACATATTAATATATTATCTAGTACCCCTACCTTGTCTAACCCCCCTCCACTCCACTCTACTCCCTCCAATCACTAAACTAGATACAATTGCAAGCTTATCTCAGTCTCCTCTTAGTTTTTATGTCATTATATTTGGAATTTGGTCCTTTGCAGGGCAATAATAAAGACAACACATTTTTATTAGTGACCAATTGGCAGATCTAATGGTGATGAACCTCAACATGCTCGGTGCAGGTATGATAGATTGGATTCTTCACCATATTGAGAGTTCCATGAGTATCACAAAAGGGTGAAATCAGCACAGTAGAAAGAACCATGTTGAAATTCGACCAAGATTCTTCACAACCAAATTACTTCACACCTTGTATTGATGACATTTTCCTTATATGTTCTGATAAACTGCACAGCCCCACAACATACCACATTTGCATGAGCTCCTGCGGAAGTCTTGCCATCATTTGATGTGCCTCAGTCCCATAGCTCTAATCCAATGGATTTGCTAGTGCAGCTCCATTGTCTTCACATACCCTGATTTGTACCAATAGATATGGGCATACAACTCTCACAAATTGTGTTTTAAACTTACCATGCATCACCATGTCAAACTGTGCTGCTTCCAAGGAGTGTGCCACATTAGCATATTTCTTGGAAGTGCTTCCATGTGGAAGATCAACTATCAGCTCCACAAGGATGCAACCAGTTACCTGATAATTAACAAATGTTTTGCAACCATTTTAATGTTATTATGTAATCGTCATTCTTGTTTTGTAATAAGTACATCTGTAATATACACATAGCAGATAGATTAGATAACATATAACATCTAGTCTTATTACATGGGTGTGGCTAGAAGATAATAGTTACTCTCTCTCTCTCTCTCTCTCTCTCTCTCTCTCTCTCTCTCTCTATATATATATATATATTAGATTGAAAGTCACAATGCAGTATTTTACTATGTAATATTACAGTATGTGCTTTCAATCTAATGATAAGTTGCTTCTGCTTCTGGCACATCTATATTTCCAAAGTTTTAGAGTGTTGTCTTGTTGATTCTCCCCAGTATTTAGATCAATGACTTCTCTATAGTCTTCATCCACTCTCATGTGGTTTCTGCTAAGTGAACTGAATGAATTCAAGATATTTAACAGAAAAAAGTGCCACAGCTCTCTCCCCCTTTTGTTGGAAGATTGACAAATACTCCTTCGTTTCCTCTCTCTTCGATTCCCTGATGTCAGTTGAAGTGCAACTTTCCTAAAGGCCCTTGATTGGGTCATCCAAGAGGATGTGAAGGCATGAGAATTTGAAATATTGTAGGCATCAAAGGCATAGAATCATTTCATTGTGAAATGCCACAAACTACAAGCAAAGAACAGAAAATCCTTCTGCAAAGAACAATAGAGGAAGACTGAAAGGATGGACTTGATGTTTAAAGTCTCGAGTCTTCAAATCTGCATCTAGTTCTCAAGTTTGCAAGCAATTAGGAGGCTCCATTTGTCCACAATTATCTAATTAAAGATAGTATTTAGAGTTACTTTTGGACATCAGTGAACCTGATTCTCAGCAGTTGAGGAAAACATTGTGGCTACCCACCACAAATGCAGCTCAGCACCCATTAATGTGATTGAGCGAATCTTAGAGCCAGTGGTTCTAATAAATAGAAAAATTGGATGCACGTTTTATCTGTTATCAAGAAGTTTTCTTAAATATTAGAATTTCCTTTTTATTTAAAAATTAAAACAATCTTTGATTGTTAACGAGGTGTAATGAATTGTTAATTATACATGTATGCTGCAATTTCTGTGAAGAGAGATTATAGTCTAGGTCTTTCCATGTTATATTTAGTAATACACCGTCAAACTTGTTCCGGCAACATTTTTTCAGAAGGCTCAATGTCACTCCTGTCATATAATTTGCATTATGCATGTTAATTTAGGTGCAAGGTGCTGATTTAGTCTGATTTTTTGGTTATAGAAAACTGTTCTCTATATCAATGCATTACTAGTGTGTAATGATTATTTTCTTGTGTGCTTCTAATTAACTTTTAATCTGGACAAATATATTGAAGATGTTTAGAACTGGTATGATGTATCTCCATCACCAACTTTGGCAGTTTCTAAGGCCAGGCTGATAGAATTTTGAACAGGCAATGTACTTATTATGTTGTTTTTAATACATTAGAGTGGAAGTTCCAATCATTGCATAGTTGTTATAGAACAGGGATGCTTTCTGTGTTACAACTTGTTTGGGTTAGAGGTTGACACATACAGCAGTTTGGTATACATTATTATTTCTTCTATTTCCATTTGTAGTAATTTCTTAGGTCTATCATGATGCATTTCCTTCTTTCCTATCAGATCTTGATTTTCTGTTTCTTTAAATTCAGGTGAGAGAGCAAACAAATTATTGTGATTTTTTATTTGGCTATCTCAGAGTCAATACAAGTATTGCAATTTAAGCTGCAAAGGAAACTAAAAAAGATTTAATTGAAATAAAAGAGTTGTAAATTTTACTGAAAATTTGTAATTTAACAGATATCTCCTCATTTTATTCCGTGAAGCTCCTGTGGAGGTGTGGGCAATGACTAGGAACCCCCAGATGGTCAGTACTTTCTTTTTCTTGCCTTTTATGATCAATATGTTTTTGGATTCATGATAGTATTTTTCATGATTGTGGAACTTATTTAATAAACACTCACACCTTGATTGTTCTTATCTGATTCTTATCTTAATTGTTAATGAAAACGTTCCAAAGACAATTTTTTGGAATTTATATTATTTATTCCCAACTAGGAAAATGAACTTAGATTAAATTGTTAAATGCTACTTATTAAAGTTATCTAGAATGTAGTTGTCTATAGAAGCATGTTTAATTTGAAACTTATTTTTCTATTCAAAATTGAATTGATTGAAATGATGCTTGTCAAAGTGATATGCTTGATCAAAGAAAACCCACTCAACTTTATTCAGTACACACTGATGGATGCTAAAATTAGGTACTGAGTAGAAGTTTTCACAGTTTCACTTCTAAGAAA
Source organism: Chamaecyparis obtusa (assembly GCA_027943335.1). Lineage (NCBI taxonomy): Eukaryota > Viridiplantae > Streptophyta > Pinopsida > Cupressales > Cupressaceae > Chamaecyparis > Chamaecyparis obtusa. The sequence continues at coordinate 243,313 of BSBK01005075.1, forward strand.
AATATGGAAAGAGGATTATTTTGTACTTCGTAAAGTAAATTATAGTAAAATACTAAAAGGTTAAGGATTTTCTTAGGCTATGCCAAGCCAGACTCTAATTTCAGATATGAGACCTTGCTGATGTCCACAAAGGGAGTCATTTCCAATCACCTTATATATTGTTAATTTTTTTGTTTGGCTACATTTTGACATCAGGACCAAGCGCAATACTAAACCAGACCTTGTTAACTCACCCACACCGAGATTATTATACAAGTGTTCCTGCCTTATTTCTGAACAAAAATCACATGTATGTTTATAAACCATCAGAATGTTAATTTAAGATTTTGTTTTTGATATATGTATCTTAGATGAAATCTGAGAACAAAAATTAATATCAATTTAATTACAAGTTCACAAGGAAATTATATGGTTCACAAGTAAATTGTATCCCTATATTCTATAAATTCCAGATGCACTAATATCTGTTGGCTAAAAATTTTGTAAGTCGCTAAGAATACACCTTACAAAATTGTAATTTTAGACAACGGTATAGTGAAATAAATCTCTCCTCTCAGCAATAGGGGAGGTTCCCTTCTTACCGTAGGTGGCTTCAGCAGGATTTCAACCGGAATGAAATAAGGATGATACTTCTAATCTTTTCCTCTTTTTTCAAGAAAAGATCTACAGATAAACACAACTTATTAACTCTACAAAGATTACCTACTGCTACGATAATACCGGTGACTTAGCAATTGACGTAAGAACAACTCCTAAGGCAGCAGTTACTAATAAATTTGGTGAATTAAGAACAAGGGCCCAAAGTCTCTTGCGATTAATCCTATTTTGAGACAGCGAGAATCAATAGTGAGGCTCAAAGTCTCTCACTAATGATTCTGAAATTTAAAGAAAAATACTCAGACTTGAAGATCAAAGTCTTCAACTCTCAGTATTCGCAGCCACTACTACTATAACAATTCTCCTTCTGTAGCTCAAAGTCTCTCAAAAGACAAATTGAAACCTCCAATGATGTATGCAAGTTTAGCTTAGAAATGAATTTAAGAAAGATTGAACAATGCAACATAAGAAAACACCATTCAATCTCAAGATCTACAACACAAAGTTTGAAGAATCTTGTCACTTTTATTCACTTTTGATAACTCATACAATGAAACACAAAGATTTCATCACCCAAGTTCTCAAGTATAGCCTTGCTTGCTTCAACAAAAGATGAAACTATTTACAAAGAGCTCTCTCCTTTATATAGGAAAACAAAAGAGAGATAAAAGAGGAAACCCTTAACCACTTTTGACTTATTCAAAAACTTAACTAACTGCTTTGACTTATTCAATGTTACAAGGCTTAAAGCACTTGCAACATGATTACATAACTCTTGTATATAGGAATATGTTTTCCTGTATTTACAATCATTACATGAACTACATGTAATCTGTCAAACATACTATAAAACAAAGAAAAAGTGTCCTGGACACTTAGGAAATTACATCAAGGCGTATTAACATAAGCCTCAAACTTGCGTAGAGACTCGTGTATCATGGCTGGATCCGGTGCACTTGTATGATGAGCAATTGCAATAACCTTGCGCAAAACATGAGATTTGGTGTACCCAGCTACTTGTCTCTGAAGCTGATTTAAGGATATTTTACATTCCATAAACCAATCAAAAGTAGCGGGACTGAAGTCATCTGCATCCAAGTGAAGGTGAACCATTTCTGAGAACCTTGCCATCACAATCCCTTCTTCAATCAGCTCACCATCCTTTGAAGAAACTTCATAGGACAATTTCTCGAACTTTTTTATCATGTGGCATTCTTGTTCGTTCCATGAGTTCAAAACTGTTTGCAAATCTGTGATCAACTTACCCAAGACTTTCTCCTTATTAACCATTAAATCAAGAGACTCGAAGTATGAATCAATAGAAGAGATAACCTCGAACTGGCACAACTTTTTGAGATCAAATCCTTGCATAGTCTTCCACACATTTAGATCTTCACTCAGAACTCCCAACTGTTGATGGAAAGATGAAATAAGTTCCCTTATTTCATTAGCAGTGATGTGTATATGCCTCAAGACTTCCAATGAATCTCCAATCACCTGTGTACCCTGCGTCTCAATCTGAGCACACCATTCATCAACTGCCTTTGCCTTCATGTGGCACCTATCATAATCCTCAGGATGTGAAACTGAAATAGGAGCAGCATTCTGGGAATTGTTCATCATCCCGATAATTTCAAGGAGGCGTGCATTTTCCTCTTTCAGCTTGTTCTTCTTCTCCCATAACTTATCATTTCTTTGTGTAAGTTGAGTAACAACGTCTTGGGCATCCTGCTGGCAACTCAAACGTGTCTGCTTACCCAGTTCCACCCTTGTGATTCTAAAATCAGAGGGCTGCCCATCTTTTGTGATTCTATCAACCAAAGGTTCAGCAATCTCAGCATATTTAGTATTGTCCTCCACCACGATCCTTGAGACTGTCTTTGCCCTTTTGTTCCTTGGAGCTATCGGTTTGGAAACTTGCTTAAAATCAAAGCCCTCCAACGGAATATCTTCTTTCTTTCTTTTCTGTGTTATGGCATTGAGCCAAGGAGGTAAAGAGAAAGAAGAAGTTGCTTCTGCAGATGTAACGGCCAGAGTAGTAACCAGGTCTGTCTGTGCAACTGTCGCCACAAGAGGAGGAGCCTCTGTTAGGATTGCCATAGGGGTAGGACTACCATGTGTAACCTCAGATATGAACTGCTCTACCTGCACTAAAGTGGTGTCCAACACTGTCATAGAGGAGATGGCCAGGGAAGGAATGGTCATAGAGTATGCGTCAAACACACTCTCAAAGTCGTGATAAGAATCCTCCTGTATGATAATAGGAGCAGCTGATGAGATAGGCAATGTAGGTGTCACCAAGGCTGAATCTATAGGAGGTGCCTGCTCTGTAGTAAATTCATCCGCAGCTGTACTTGAAGGTGAGTCAGGAGACTCATCTGATGCTGGTGCTGAATCAAGAATCATGGTGATGGCTGAATTATCCGCAGGAGGAGGTACGTTCGGTGAGGATACCTTAGGTGAGCTAGGCATCTCATCATCACTAGATACAATTTGAACCTTTTCAGGTTGTGTGCTTTTGACCTCAAGAACTCTTCCAGTGTCCTTGCCTCCCTTAATGGTAAGCTTAGGAAGAGTGGATATGACAGGAATGACATGATCAACTGCTGAAGAAGATGCGCCATCTTTGGTTCTTCCTTTGATTTTTGATCTCCTACCAACTGGACCACCATGATCAAAATCTTTACCCGCTTTTACCTTGATACTTTTCAGCCCTCTTCTTTTTAACCAGATGTTGGTATTTGCAAGGATGGACTGGAAACGATCCCAAACAAAGATACTCTCTTTCCCTGACCAGGAAGGAGACAAAATAGGCAAGTCCTCAACATGATTACGGGTATAATCACGATCAAGGATGTTATCATCATCTTGAACCCCTGGAGGAATATCTGCAAGATTGAAGTCAATGATCTGCTTGATGGATAGGCGGTGGTAATCCATTCTCCGTATGTCTATCTCAGTGCGGAGGTCAATCCATATGTCCTCCAACCTGTACACATGTACGAATTGCCTTCTCATCTTGTCGTTGAGCCCTCGCCAGTCGAAGTGACTCCTAGCCATGAACTTCTTCAAGGTGATCCTTTGAAGCTCATACTCCATGTTTTTGGCTTTAGGGATTGTGTCTATGGAGTATCCCCCAATCTTCAATGGATTTCGTGAAGAAATCCCCACACCCGATCTATGTAGTGTATTCTGGTGCATCTGAACAACCATGAGTTGCCTGGCCAACTCCATGAGTATGATTTTATCTGTAGGATACCTCGGAAGTGTATGTGGTTCTCCCTTGAAGTAGCCTACCCGCATGTAAGTGAAGCTAAGAAACTGAAGAAATAGACAGCCATATTCATTAACCTTAACCCATGCCTCATCTGACACACGCCTGTTTAGGAGACTTTTATCAAACAAGCACATGAAATGCCCATAAAAAACATCCTGTACCCTATGGTAGTGAGAACAGCTAACCTTCAAAACAAGCTGAGGAAAATACTCCCACACAGGAACCAATGACCTATTCCCCTTAGTAGATAGTCCAGAGAAAGAGCCAAGAGAGGCAGCGATCTGAGGAAAATACTCCCACACAGGAACCAATGACCTATCCCCCTTAGTAGATAGTCTAGAGAAAGAGCCAAGAGAGGCAGCGATATATACAAGATATGAATTCATGTAAAAAGTGCAAGTGTCAACAACTTGGGAAAGCTGTTCACACAACATGTCACTAATCATCTCTCCCCAGAAAATCCTTTTCTTTGACTGGACAATGAGAGAAATGTACTTGTACATCCAGGGCTCAAAGGTGTTTGATGTCTTTAACCCTGCTAGGCGGCTGAATATGGTAATGAGGTCACTGATTTCTTCCTTGAATTCAGTGCGTCGAATTCCTTTTGGCCATCTTGCAATGTTTGGCCTCTTATTGAGCAGCCAATTTTCATTAACGAACTTCGTGCATGAAGGAGTGTCCTCATTCCATCTGTCAAGAGCTTTTTGCTTGGTGATATTGATAGTAACATAACTTAATGGTACTTTGGAGATTCTATCCACTGTCTCTGGATCAAGGCTAATGATAGTCTTGCCATCTTGGTCCTTGATGGTTCTGGAGGTGGGATCAAAGTTCTTCGCACATGCAAATACGAACTCTGGTTCCAAGGCAGCCAATGGAAATGTAGAGACAAGATGAACGCTGCTCTGCTTGATTGAAAGCATGTCCTCTGTAACCGCAACATCTACTCTTTGAAGAAAGTCTTTAAAGTTCATGTGAGAAACATTTGTATCTTTAACCTCATCACAATATGAAATCATCTATGAAGGCGGGATAGAATTGTGATATGAGTCATACTGATATTTCATCTTTTTCTTCTCCTTTTCCTTTGCAAGTGTAATCCCTTCAGACATATCAACCTTATGTGACTGAGAAGCTGTGACATAAAAATCCCACAAAATAAGAACATCTTTTTGAGAGGGATTCATTAGAGAATGACAAAAGGTGTATGGAGATGACTGATTTTTGGATAAATGAATGGTTTTCAGCTTAAAGAAAACTCAAGAACGAGTTTCTTATGGGTAATTACATATGGGGACAGCAAGAGATATGTAGTGAATGGAGGGATGTTATTTTATAATAAAGTGTCAAATTGACCACCATTATGAGTTTGATGTCACATGGCAGTGGTAGGGACAGCGACTTTATGCAAGTGGATTTGGAAGATAGCACATGTATAAACTTGCATTTGGTTTGTCTCTTTCATAGAACGGGGTTTTTAATCCCGACTGCATTGCAAGAAAGATGAAGCTCTTGCATATGCATCTTTGAGAATTGAAGACGGAAGTAGAAGAAACATAAATTCAATCACATGTAAATAAAAAATGAAAGCTTTACATGTAAATTAAACAACTTTGGAAGGAAAACAAGAAAAAGAGCAAGGAAGAAATTACCTCAATCTTCAAGATAAAAATCTCTCAAAATCTTGAGCCAAATCTGAAATAAATCCAATTGATTTTCGGATTTGTAAAAGATTGAATAGAAAGAGTATAAATAGATCACATTCCTAGTCTCTCTCCCTTAAATTTGGATAGTCAATAAGCATACACAGGCAAGTGGGGAAGAATGAGAAGAAAAATGCCAAGAAATAGCAACCGGTTGACCATTTCTCTTGCATATGCAATGAGAAAGAAAAACAGTGTCTAGGGCACAAATACCACCAAAAATGATGAAATAAATCCATAAAATGAAGTGATAACTTACCAAAATCAGTTTGTTGGATGCCAAAATGATTAAAGATGATCAAACTCCTTCAATGAGGCGTTTTAGAGAAAGAATCAGCTCCAAGCGGACTGTTTTGATGGAAATACATATGCTGTAAATGATGAACAACATATGTAACTCAAAAGAAAATTGACGCCCAAGATTAGGAATACTGAAAACGCACTTTGGGAAGATTGAAACATATGCGAAAATCCTCAAAAATCGATGCCTTGAGATTGATAATAAAACATTGATTTTAGGAAGCCATCACATGCCTTTCAGCACATGTAACTCCTTCAAGAATCCATGCCTCATGAGCGTTTAGGACTGGAAATGTAAGTTTGAAATGCATAGACACACATGCAATGATGCTGAAAATCGATGCCTCCAAAGGAATATCAAAAACATTTTAATAAAAGAACTTTGCATACATGCAAACTCTCCAAAAAATGACACCCCATGACCTGCATTAAATACGTTCTTTTAAGAAGTCATTACATATGTCTTTCAGCATTTCAAACACATATGTAATGGCTTTTAAAATCGATGCCAAGACTTAAAGCTTAAAAACGTTCTTTTTAGAACACATAACATGTGCTGTTAACATATGCAAAGCATTCAAAAATCGACGCCTAAAGGGATATTAAAAACGTTCTTTTTAGAAGTTATTACATATGCATTAACATATGTATTTCCTTCTAAAATCAACACCATAGGTTGAGGACTTAAGAACGTTATTTTTAGAAGCACTTACACATGTCTTTCAACATATTAACATATATGTAATGATCTATAAAATGGACGCCCTAGGTTTGGGTATGAGGAAAACTTAACAAAGAAAGTCTAGACGCACTTTTCAAATGAAATTACATATGTCTAGTAACATATGAAATAACTTGAAGATTCAACGCGTAAAAGGGTTGATTATAACGCTATTTTAGAGTGTCTTTGCATAAGTCTTTCAACACATGTAAAGACTTCCAAATTCAACGTCTTGGAGGAAAAGTATAAGGAAAAAACATAATTTTAAAATAAGTTTGCATAGCATATGTAACTTATTTCAAATTTGACACCATGGGAAGATTACAAAGGTTATTTTAAATATGCAATCGCATATAAAAATGACACTTTAGCAAGGATTAAATACGCTCTTTAGGGATTCAACTGCATATGTTTGAAAATATGAAATGTACATGCAGTCGTTGATAAAAACAACGTATTTAATATGAAAAAGACTTAGGAGTGAGTTTTTAAAAGTGTTTTGCACATGGATGATATGCAGTGAAGAACAAAAACTACACTTTTAACACTTAAGTCTTTTAAATTTGAATTAATTTAATACATAACTATAGTATTTAAATAAAGTAACATGAAATTAGAAGATTTAAAGCTAATTTCACGAAAACGTTAAAAACTATAGTCAAATCAACTTGAAATGAGTTGAAATTTGAAAACGAACTTTGAAATCCATTTAATATATTAAAAATAATTCAAACTTGTGCAATTGACTTCAAAAATCCCACTTTTATAAGGATTTTTAAAGAATATGCAGTCAGCTTGAAAAACCCCACCTTTTTCATCATAACTTGAGTTGTAGAACTCCGTTTGATGTCTAAGTTAGCTCGAAACGAGCGTAATTTAAAGGGCTATCGACTCAACGGAAAATCAAGATTAAAAACAAAGGGAAGAACGTAAAGAACGCATGAAACGTGTGTCACAAAGAGTCATTCAGGGATAACGAATTGTCCTTATTAACACTTAATTTAAACGTTCAAAACATAGAGGATACTTCTACGAATTGACAAGAAAATTCCGTAGGGTTGCCACAATTTTGTGATCTCAAAATTGAGGACAACAATATCTAAGCCTGCATAAGAAAAACCTTAACATGTGCAGAAACTGTACATTTGTTTGATTCAAAACTATAAAAAATCTTGCTTGAATAATCTCAAATTCCCTAAGGTGAGATAAGAAAAGGAAAAGAATATTGATAATCACATGAAATCATGATGGTGAAAGCTGGCAAGATAAATTTGGAAAAAATATGCTGATTTGAAATTCCAAAAAACTTGCATATTTTGAACCAAGTAGCATTCCATTTACACTGGAGTGTAAAAATATAAATCAAATTAAGTTATCCAGGTTTAAAACAGGAGAAACTTGGGATAATCTTCAGAACCAAGAATTAATGTCCAATTTGCATATGTAATGTCCACAGACCGGTACTGTGGGGTTTGGGACTGATTTCTTTGATTTTGATTTGCAAAGGACCCTTTTCTATTGAAGACTTGCACACAAATATTTATAAATGATTACTAAATTGAGATTTTAACCCAGTTTATATACTTGGTGGCTTATTCTTCCGTGGTATAAAACCATAGCCATGGTTTGATAGATCAACCACTGAGATCGACAGTCCTGTACTTAAAATGGCACTGCCAACTATTATATAACTTCTGAGAATTTTGATATAGCATTGCTTTGTAATAACCTCTGCTTAATATGATCTTAGCATTCTGATATTCTTGAGTATTTGAGTTCTACTGTATCAACAATTAGTTAAACACTTGTATGACTAGAATATTCCTAAACGGTTCTACACAAGTTTCAGAGTTGGTTCTAAGGATTTGTTTCAAACAGTTTGAAGACTTCCTGTGTAGAATCAGTTTGTTTGTCCAGCATATATTGTTGGAGAGGATTGAGCAATTCACGCAAGACATATTTTAATAGAAACAACCCCTGAATTTATTTTCTATCAGAATGAATATTGGGCGATGAAAACTCAGAGGGATCTGGCCTTATTTCACTGTCAAAAATACTCACAAACCAATACCCTCCAAAGAATATCTGTAACATAAAGGAGAGGATGCAAACAAGTACTCTCCAGGAGACAGAGATCGCAGCAACATACTTGACATTGTTACATAGAGAATATGCTGCTAAGAAAAACATTAGGCCATTCCAGAAAATACCAAGAAACCTGGTATTTACCATCTTTTCTTGTCTCAGAAAGCAAGCCTGAAGCATGATTTTTGACAATTTCCAGGTATCTTTCTTCTTTCTGCTCAGCAATATTGAACAATACAATAGACCCATATTGGAAGACTACTGTGTAATGCAAAAGTACTCCAAGACTCTTTTCTTCCATTGATGCCTGTTAATGGAGTTTGTAGTCTGTCTGAGATTAGGAATCACCAAATTCAATACTTAATTGTTGTGCCAATGTCCAATCATGGAGATTCAAATATCAATTCCGTGATTGATAGTATTGACTCGCTGATCACTCCATGTGCGATTCCTTTGATCGTTTTATTCCTAATGGGCAGCAATCATGAATATTATTATTGTTAATTTAATGTAGAGATTGCTGCACTTATGCATCGATGCCATTCTTATTCCCCCTGACTAGTATTTCATTCCCCTCCTCTTATACCCATGTAGGAAGAGGTCGCGACTCCTCTATAGTTGGTGAATAATTTAATATAGGTGCATTAATGTTTTATATTTATATACAATATTATTTGGTGTATTTAATATTCATTTATTATATTTTTTTATTAATCTATTTAATATTCGATATATATATGTATATATCTATATACTATATTATATTTTTACATTAATTAATTATTTATCTTTTTTTTTCCGCTTGGTAAGATTATATTTTATTAATATATTTAAAAAACATTACAACATATATATTTTGCATAAAGCCCTTAACATCAAACTTCATCTACCCCATATAACACCTTCAACCTATCCAAACTATTCCCTTCTTACAATTTCAACTATATTAGGGTCCGTTTGGTTGCTGGAATTAAATAATGCAGAAATTGTCAAATTCCAGTATTTGACAATTCTGGAAGTTTTAAATCTGGAAAATGGTTTTTGGAAAATGGTTGGAATTGTTTGATTCATCTGGAATTCACAATGAGAAGATGGAAAATGCTGTTTGCATATGGATTTCAAAATATTATAAATCTTGCTTTACCCCCAATTCCACCTATTTAGATAGATTCAAATGCTGGTTTTGGGGGTAAATGGGAATTAACAAATCCCTATTCCAGTTTCATGTTTTGAACACAAATATCGAAAATGTCAATTCCGAGATTTGACAATTCCAATTCCAGTCCGATTCCAGCAAACAAACTAGCCCTTAAAGAGTATTACATCAGAATCTATTCTTCTATCTCTAAATCCTCCGACACCACCTTGATTCGTAACTGCCCGCAATCCAAAACCGCAACATTCTTGTTTGCGCATCCGCTCCTAGCAACATCCACACTTCCATCTTCATAATTTCTTCTTCATAGAGTGTTGCCAAATCGCTCCTTGGATATTAACTTTCAAACAATCATGACCCCAACAAACCACCCTTCGATTCCCCAAAACCGACCTGCAATCTGCCGCAAACCGCCATAACCCAGTTCCTTCTAGCTTCAACTTCATCAATGCAGAGGGAAACAAGCATGCATCTTTCACCTCAAAAAACATCGAGTTTCTTCACACTTATTCCTATCGAAAGAGGCTAAGCCACGCCTTCCTCCTCCTAACAGAGCACTTCTGCTTGGGCACCATAGAAGGTACTCGTGCTCTAATGCTTTCTCTCCATTGCTGTGCTTCTTTAAAAACATTCTTTAATTTCATCCACTCTGCATATGATTGATTCTATTGGACCACCTCACAAATGGGATAGTTCCCAAATCTCTTGCCTCCTCTGGGTCGTTATTGCATTCAATGTAGTTGAAGGCAAACCCAGACCACGCCCATTCTAACAAGGATTCCAAGCCCACAACAACTCCTTCCTGAACAACGAGTCCATCACCCATTTCACTTCCCCTCTAGTTCACCCAATTCCAAACCCTATGCCATCATCATTGTAGCCATGTCCACATTTAATTTCCACCTGTGAGTAGCATTTTGAAAAAGATCACCAAGTGTTTTTTGCATAGCCCCAATGACAGCCTTCGTTTGGCATTTCAATAACAGTTTTAGCCTGTGATCTTCGACCAAGCCAAATAAAGCTTTTTGTTGAAGCTTTGTTTTGAAAGTAAAAGTGGCCTCCATTTTGAAACTAGAGCTGAACCTATAGACCGGTATTTCAGATTGCACAACTCCGCCCTTTCTCACAACTCCACCCTAGTTGCCTTGTGAAATTCTAAACATTATACTCGGCAATTAAAAAGCTATAAACTCGTGCGAGTTCTAAAAAGACGCTCTCCCTTACCAATCCATAAATGCATTGTAAATAAGGAATTATTAAAAAACAACCCTGCCACCCTTGCACCATTCTAACCGTGCACCACAACCTCAAGTGACATCATCAAATCCCTGCCAAAATCCATCTATCCACCGCCAAAGGGCTTAGTAAAAAAGCTGCTTTAAAGTTATCAACATCATTATGAACTAGCAATTAATTTGAATAACTTTTGTAAATTTGATTCTCCTCCACATAGCTTTCATAGCCATTACCTCATAGCCATTACCCTGAAACATTTGAACACGATAGTCTCCAATATCTTCAAAATCAAGTGCCCATTTTGACACTCTATTTGCATCCATATTACCCTGTAGCCTTATATGTGTTATTTTAAAATTCTTAAACCCCTCTAGATCTTTCCTAATTCGCCAAATATAATTTTGTAAATGCCATGCACTAATCGAGAGTTGTGAAATTGCTTGGACAATTAACAACGAATCTCCCTCCAAATGCAGATTCCTTATATCAAATTGTTTTGCTATACCTAATGCTAATATTGGTGTAGAAGCCTTAGCCACATTATTAGTTCCCTCCCTTAATCTTATAGTTGCACATGCCACAACATTACCATTGCAATCTCTGATGATTGCCCCTGCTCCTGAAGGGCCTGGATTCATTTTTGCAGCCCCATCAAAATTTGCCTTAAACCATCCCTGTTTTGGGGATTTCCACTCCACCTTTTCTGCTACCTTCTTCTTTCCACGCACCACCAGCTCCCTTGTCCTTGATCTTATTTTAATCCCCGACCACCTCTTTTGAATGAGCCTATGCTTATTAGTATAAGGTATTAGGAGATTTTGTTTCCTTGAGGCAGCCACTCCCATGACCTCCTCAATACCTTGATCAATCCTTCCCAAAAGTCTTTTCAATGGTTCCTTTAGCTCTTGAAATAATCCCTTGTTACACTCCTTCCAAATCTCCCAAATCACTAGGGATGGACACACCTTCCAAATACTTGAAAGTGTTGTCTTACTTCCAATTCTCGGCCAACTCTCAAAAAATTTCTTTATAGTGTTTTTCCTTGGCCCTGACCATCCTAATTTCTTTTGAACATGATCCCAACAGTGCCTTGAAATTGGGGATTGGAGTAAGAGATGATCCACAATCTCTTCATTTTGCCTACACATCACGCACCTTGAAGGACCAGCAAACCCAAACCTTTTCCATCTTTCCCTAGTTAAAATTTTCCCTTTCACTGCTAGCCATGCAAAGGAGCCTGGCTTTGGCAAACAATCTTTATGCCAACAAAGGTCCTTGGCAAAAAATTGATCATCCCTGTTCAAGTCCAAAAGATTATAGCCCAACCTAATTGAATACCTATCAAAGACCGCCACACACCAAATTGCTCTATCCACCTCATTAGTCAAAACCACTTTTCTCAACTTAAAGATTTCTTCCATGAGTCTTTTCTGTTCCTGCGATAGACCTTCCTCAACCAACTCCTTCCACTTCCACTCTATACCTACTGGTCCCTGTGAAAGTTCCATGTAATCTCTAACATTTTCCCCCCACCTTTGGGAAAAAAACTCCTTCAAAGGGAGGTAATTAACATTATCCCTTAATGATGGTAGTCCTTCCCAAGAATCCTCCCAAAATTTGGCCCTCTGCCCATTTCCAATCTGCTATGAAATGTGATCAACAATTATAGGCCTACATTTAATGATGAAATTCCAAATGGCTGAGCCTCTAGATGGGTTTCTAATTGTGAAAATTCTATCATCCTCTGCATTATCAAGATATTTCGCCCTCAATATTTTAACCCATAATTGGTCACTACATGCATGCATATTCCACGCCAACTTTTCTCTAAGAGCTTCATTTATAAGGTGCCACTCCCTCAAACCTGCACCACCATAATCCTTAGATCTCCATATCTTATCCCATGCTAGCAATGGAATTTTATCCTCCCCTGCCATTCCATTCCAGAAGAATTTAAGCATCCTTTATGCTATAATCTTAATTACTTTTTTCGGAATCTGCAAGCACATCATAGAGTAAATAGGCAAGGCCGAGACCATAGTTCAAAATATAGTTATCGGCAACTTATCGCCGAGGGAAAAAAAAAAATCGGGATATATCGGAGATAAGTCGGGAACTTATCAGCGAACTTCTTGGGAACTTAAAAAATGGCTTAAATTTAATTAGAAATGCATTTTTTTTTTGCAAAATTCAATAAGGAGATTCATCTAATGAGTTAGTAAATGAGTAAACAAACCAAACAAGCTGATCTAGATATATATAAATGCAAATATGTATCAAAATTGCATCCTCATGTGGAATGTTGATGCTTGGTAGCCATAGTCTGATAGTCTGAACTCTGAAGAAAACTAAAAACAGCAAATTGTCTTTGTAAAACTATAAGCAAATACATATGCCAAGTTGGCAAGTACAATATCAAACTAGTCTACATCTTCCTCTTCCCCTTCCCAATAGCTCTACTAAAAACTACGGGAGTGGGAGGGGGTCTAGCCCTAGTAGTCCACTGTGGTTGTGCCACCTCCCTCTGTACAACTGGCTGTGACTGGACCTCCACCCTAGATGTAGATGGTGCTGACACTGGCAATGAATCCTCATCATCTGTATCCTCTAGCTCCTCACTCTCACTGCTCTCATGATCATCCTCCTAAGTGTCATCCAATCCTGCTGCGAATCCATCCTCCTCCATAGCCTGCCTTTCCAAATCATAGATGTCATCCTCTGTGAACAATGGAGGCTGCTCCTGTGATGTCCAATCACAGTACGGATCTATGTCATCCAAATCAAGTGGCCCTGCTGCTGGTAACTCTACCTTTCCTGTGTGCAACTTAAGGTTATATTGCACATAAACAAGGTCATTGAGGTGTTTCTGTGCTAACTTGTTCCTCTTCCTCGTGTGAATGGCCTCAAATAAACTCCAATTACGCTCACAACTAGATGAGCTACATGGCTGACATAAGATGCGCAAGGCAAGATTTTGTAGATTTGGGACATTCCCACCCCAATTTTGCCATCAAGCATTTGTAAGATAGATATTAAAAAGGCAGAAAGAAAGGTGAAAACATATTTTAGTAACTTAGTTTTTATCTACTCATCATGCATGTGAAAGACAACAAAAATCCAAATATTGTACCTGGGGTTTGAGTCTTTCTTCCTCTTCTTGCACAGTCTGAGGAGAATAGCTTGCCCGTTGCATTCTGATACACTTCCATCTCAGCCACAATGAGGTCTCTCACCTCAACCTCAGGTACCATCCTCTGCATGCAATCAATGAAGCCCTCCATGACCTCTCCATTGGGATCCCCGTAGGATGGAGAGAAGCGAAAAGAAGGGTTGAGGAAGTACCCCGCTGCATGAATGGGTTGGTGGAGCTGATTGTTCCACCTCCTATCAATAATTTCCCATATGGGGTCAAATTTTAGGTTGTTCTCCTTGTACATATTTTTTACAGCCTCTTTGGCCCTATCCATGGCCTCATAAAGATACCCCATTGGGGTTTGATCCCAATCTACCAAGCGGAGAACTCTAACCAAGGGCTTTGTCATCTACAATTGAAAAGTAGAAAAAGATTATCATTAATTATAGACTAGAGTTCCAAATTAATAATGAAAGACTTGATTCTTGAATACGAAAAAACTAAATATTCAACTTTTGAAGTTTCAAAGATACCTTCACAATTTCTGTAGCATCTTCAAAAAAGTGGTTGTCAAAGACAATGTATGCAACACTTTGACCATCAGCCTTCTTTGAATAATTTGAGTCTAACCATGGTTGACTCACAAACAATTGCTTTAAAGCATTCAAAGAACCAAGAACACTTTGCAATGTTAAGAAAATCGTTGCAAACCTTGTAGCTGCAGGTCTAACCAACTCCTTCCCATGGGTGAATTTTCTCATCAAAGCGAGAACCCAAGGGTGATTGTAGATATATTTTGTTATCTTTCTTGCATCCTCTACAACCGATTTCACCCAATCCAATTTTCCTATGTCCTCCAAAAGAAGGTCAAGGACGTGCGTTGCACAAGGAGACCAAAAAAGTGTGCTATACTTATCTTGGAGGATCCTGCCTGCTGCCACATATGCCGCTGCATTTTCGGTTATTATTTGCACCACATTAGCAACCCCCACCTCCATCACAACTTGCTCTAACATTAGAGCCAAAGTTTCAGTTGTCTTTATTTTGTCTGAGGCATCCAAGGATTTTAGAAAGACCACTTGATCCTTGCAAGAAACTAAAAAATTGATGATGGTACGGTTTCTTCCATCTGTCCATCCATCTGAAAGTATAGAGTAGCCAAATTGTTTCCATTGCAATTTTTGGTCTTCTACCACTTCATTGGCCCTAGTAATAGCATCTTTGAGCAATCTACAAGAACAAAATAAAAATAACATTTAAGTACACAACTTTGTTTAAAAAAATTACATTCAACAAAAATAAGTAAATTGTAAAACTGTAAAAGTGAACTAACCTCTCACTCAAGTCTGCAAGAGTAGGTGCCTTGTACCCTTTCCCGCTACAGTGATTCCTGTCACAAAATTCAGCCAATAGGGACTTGCTGCAACATTGAAGGGGATATTGTTAAAAAACCAAAAATTAGCACATTGAATGTCAACTTGCCGATGCACATCGCTGTTCCACCCACTACCCTCTAGTGATGGTTGTGCTCCTGGTGTGTTTCTGGGCACAAAAAAATTGTCTATAGGAGATGAGCGTGGTGCTGGTCTACTAGAACCAGCGGAAGTGGAAGGCGAGGACAAGGTAGATTTGCAGATCTGTGGGCCACGATGAGAGCCCACTATGCCCTCAAGTGTTGCTTCATCTTCTTCAAGGGTGGATGGGATACCTGGTCACAAATCACAACCCACATTATTTCAATACGATCATTATTACATTATGATTATAAAATAATAAAATTATAAATGATTCTTAAAAATGAGATAGTGTGAGATACCTTGCGAATCAGAAATGGCTGCCCTCATGGCCAATTTTGCCTTTTCCCTTTGCAACTTTTTCTCTTGTTGGGTAGTGAGCAAGGCATTCATCTCTCTCATTATTTCTGGGGTGGTGGCGTCACAAACCCTCGTGTCACGCTTTGTGATCCCTCCAAGGTGGTATTTCAAACGAGATATGCCTCCACTAACTAGTTTTTCACATTTTATGCATATCACGGTATTATATTCGGGTCCTTCAAAAGCATATGCCCATGCTTTGTCTCTAGCCCCTTTAGGGCGCGTTCCTACATATCCCGATGGACATGCGTCTACTGGGGTTTTGGCAGACCCTGTAGCTCAGCCAGTTGTAGAGGAATCTCTATTTGCCATTTTGATGAAGAATCAAACTGCATGTCACATACAAAATGAGGGCACAAATTTAGAAATTTAACAAAGAAATTCAGAAACAAACTAAGTTTAAAACTTTAAATAAGTTTAAACATAGCTGAAACTTGAAGGAAAAAACCAAAAAACTTGTAAGGTTATGAAATTTTTGAGAAAATATGAAGTTTTTGAGAAAACTGAAATTTTTTCAAAAATTGCTAAAAAAATGGTGTTAGATCTTATTCATTACGTTCTAAAACAAGTTAGAGTAGATTGGAAATGATATTATATAGTTTGTATACAATTCAATGCATTTAATACAAGAAAAAATGATTTTAAAACAAAAGGGAAATAATTTTAAAACTTACTTGTGAATTTGAATTTTCTTGAAAAATCCCTTCGAATCCGCTTCGAATCCACTTTGAATCGATAAAAAATGCCTCAAATGCTGATGTTTCTACTCCAAAACCCTTACTATTTTTTCTCTCCAAAAATATCACTGCCAATTGAAAAAATAACAATGTTGGCCCTTTTAACTGGCGTCTGCCCTTTATCCGGCTGCGGGCGCGAGAAATCGCGATAAGTAGTATACTTGTCGCCGATAAGTGCAACTTATCGGTGATAGGTTTGCCAGGCAATAACTATACAAGTTTTATCGCTTGGCCAAACTTATCGCGATAAGTTGACTTATCGCCGATAAGTCGGGGATATTTTGAACTATGGCCGAGACCACCACCTTAAGCATTAGAATCCTCCCAGCCGAGGTTAACCATTAACCTAAATACTTACTCGGGAGAGACCCTTGTCTCATTTCCAGAATCCTGCAGATGCTTTCTTGCTATCTCTGTGTCGTGTTGAAGAAGAAAATCTTGGATTTCCTCCAATTAATGAATTGGCCCGAAACCATCCCATAAAGTTCTAAAGTTTCTTTCATTGTTTTAGCTTCTTGAATAGAGTCTTCCCCTGCCAAGAAAGTATCATCTACAAACTACAAGTGAGAGATCGGATCTACACCTCTAGCAATCTTAATAGCTTTCCACAACCCTTGTTCTCTTTTCTTGGAAGTCAATCTACCCAATACCTCAGCCAAAATAATTAAAAGAAAGGGAGATAGAGGGTCACCTTGTCGGATTCCTTTTTTCCTTTCAAAGAAACCTTGTCCAGACTTCCATTCACAAGAACAAAAAATCTTGGAGTTTCAATACAACTCTTAACCCAATCTACCCACTTATCACAAAAGCCAAATTTCCTCAAAACTTGCAGTAGAAACCCTCTATCCACCTCATCATAATATTTTTTAATATCCAATTTGACCATCATCTTCTTTACCTTTGAGCATTTGATCGATTGAGTTGCCTCATGAGCAATTATAACACCTTCAAAAATTGACCTACTTGGAGAAAACCCACTTTGCTCAGTAGATATAATTGAATCTAAGACTGACTTCAAACGATTTGCGATAACCTTCACAATAATCTTATAAGTTGTGTTGCATAAAGAAATAGGCCGGAAATCCTCAAATGTTATTAGCTCATCTCTCTTCGGCACAAACACTATAAAGGTGTTATTCAAATCGCCAAGGATAAGACCATCTCTTTTGGCCTCCACCACCTCCCATAAATCAATAACAAAAATATCACATAATTGTTGAAAGAAAAGTGCTGGAAAACCATCTGGACCCGGGGCTTTATCACTTCCTAGACCCCATGAAGCTTTTTTCACCTCCTCTATAGTGATGTCTACGATAAGCATTTGATTCTGAGCCTCTGAAACACATCTCGGAATCACCTCCAACACATCATTCACTAGGCCAACCTCCACCCCCCGATCACCTGAAGTCAACAAGAATATTACCGCTTCCTCATTAATATTAACGCTGTCAGTGATTTCATCCCCATATTGATTCTTTATCTTAAAAATCCTATTATTTGCTCTTCTTACTTTGACTTGGATTATGAAAGAACTTTGTATTTTTGTCTTCTAAAAATTTCCTCTCTTGCTAGTACTTTAGCATAATCCTCGTTTAACTTCTTTTGATGATGAAAATTCATTTCTTGCATCCCTTCCCCTATCACCGTAGAGTGTAGCTCACTCAAGGCCTGTTCAATTTTATATTTTTCCCCAAAGATATTCTTATAATGTTCCCTATTCCATTGCTTTAATTGCTCTTTCAACCGTTGCAATTTCTTAAAGAAGATAAAAGCCTTCTTACAGGTGCGTTTTTGGGCATTTTCCCACTAGTCTTTAATCATTTTTTGAAAGCCTTCAGCTCGCAGCTATATTGCCTCAAATTTAAAGGGGCATCTATTAGGTTTTTCCTCCTCCTGAATCCTTAGACTAATAGGATAGTGATCTAAGCTTGTAATAGGAAGGATTTCTGCCTCACACATCCACTGTTCTTGAGCCCAATCCCCCCTTAAGAGGAATCGGTCCAACTTTTCTGCTATGTTTAAAAAACCCGTCCTCCTGTTTGTCCAAGTGAAGTCCCCCCACTTAAAAGGAAGCCCCCACAATCCATTAGCCATTACAAATTTGTTAAAATCGTGTTGAGTTCTTCCCGACCAACCCTTCCCTCTAATTTTATCATTGGGACCTAAAACAACATTAAAATCTCCACCTAGAATAAACACTTGATCACTATTTCTAGATAAAATCTCAGTCAGCTCCATCCACAAGGCTCTTTTCTCATTTTTATCATTAGGGCCATACACATTTAAAACAAAAACTCTAACCTGCAATTGCTTAAAACCAACCTTAACCTATTGCCACCATCTCTTTTGCCTGACCACCTCTAACTCCACCATACTCTCTTTCCAGAGGATCTCAAGACCCCTCGATGCTCCATTTGCACTACTCAAAACACATTTCCAGCTTCTAAATCTATTTTCAAACTCTTGAAAGTCCTCCTCGTTCCCTTTTGTTTCTTGTAACAACACTAGATCTGGTCTTGTCTGATCAAAACAATGCTTGATCAGATGCAACTTGTTAGGGGCATTGCAGCCCTTGACATTCCATGAAAGGGCCTTCATTGCTGCCGGGAAAAGGCTTCCCGATCTGAAGAGTTTGCACTGCCCTGAAGCAGTTCCGGCTATAGCCAGTTGAAGCTGATTACTTTTCCTACCCCTCTTTTTCTTTTCCCCCACTTTAACCTTACTATTTGTTGTGTCATGCAACTTGTTAGGGGCATTGCAGCCCTTGACATTCCATGAAAGGGCCTTCATTGCTGTCGGGAAAAGGCATAGCCTTTTCCTGATCTCAAGAGTTTGCAATCTTGAAGCAGTTCCGGCTATAGCCAGTTGAAGCTGATTACTTTTCCTACCCCTCTTTTTCTTTTCCCCCACTTTAATCTTACTATTTGTTGTGTCAGTTTGATCTAACGTCTTTTTCTCTACCACCCCTAGCTTCTCCCCAATTCCTAAGAAGTCATCTGCTTCCCTCTCATCTTCCGTCACAAACTCTGAATCTTAGTCAATCCCCTCCCTGCCTATTTCATTCACATCATCAAAGAAGCTCTCAAGATTTCTTATCGCTGATATCAAAATATCCTTAAATTTCTCCTCCCTCTCCCTGCTACTGCTTCTTTGTGGGGACTCCTTACTTTGTTCATTTTTATCCAAGAATGCAGCTCTTGACAAGACACAATCCTCCCCTGGTTTACAAGACCTATCCAATAATTGCTGATCTCTAGGGTTCTCTCCTTCAATATCCCGCACCTCTAAGGCAACCGCCTCTCTGTTTTCTTCCATCTCTTGATTTACACTCCCTGAAGGACATCTCGCTTCTCAATTCAAATTCCTCAATTCCATTATTTTCCTCGAAGGGCTCTCAGGCTCCCGCATACTGATATTATTCGCAGTCATCCCTTGATTGAGGTGTAAACATTCCTTTTCAAAAGACTCCACTACCTTGCTTTGATGGTTCAATTCCCAACTTGAAACAACCTGTAATTTTATATGCCTATTCGTCATTCGCTGTTCCATATCCCTGAGCCTTTCTTGCATTACCTTGTTCCAACACTCCTTGTCCTGAGAGATCCTTTGTCATGTCCCCATTTTGGCTGACATCGTTTGGCATGACGGATTTGCCTATCATCGACTCTCGTAGGCAAATGGTTTGGAGAGAGGGTCATTATGTTGATCATTTGATTGCATATTGCTGACAGAGCCTACATCCAGTTTGGGCCTACATGTAGTTGTAGTGGAGCCTACATCCAGAGTGAGCCTACGTTCAGTCTTGAGCCTACATTCAGTCGTAGTTGGGCCTACATTCAGTTATGAGACATTTGGGCCTACATTGTTATAATTTTGACTTGAGAAATGTACTTTATTATTATAATGTTATTTTATTATAAAGTACATTATAATTGGATGTTTCTAGAAGTTCTAGCAACTTCTCAAGGAAAAGAATAAATAGAGGGCTTGGGCTATCATTTCTACATGCTTGGATTTGGATTTTCTTCTACTTCTTCATTGTGAAGCAATTTGTAGTCTTTGGTTTGCAAATTCTATTCGATCTTTGGGAACGAATCACTCCCTTGGATTGGCATAACTGAGGTAGTGAAATATCTACTGAAGGGTTGCAAATTTGGAGTTGGTACTCAGCCATCCCATTGGTACTTCATTGAGAATTTGATGTAAGGGTTTGTTTGTGATTGAAACAGCATTTCAGGAGGCATTTTTAGTAGGGCCGAAATTATAGGAGGCAATTTTTAGCAGGTCCGAAATTATAGGCGGCCATTTTTAGCAGGTTTGAAAAAGCAGTCCGAAAAAGCAAATCCGAAAAAGCAGTCCGAAAAAGCAGACCCGAAAAAGCAATCCGAAAAAGCAGACCTGAAAAATTGATATTGAGGGTTTGTAACTGGTTGAATAAGGGTTTGGAATTCATCACTTAATTGGTGAATCAGTTTGATAAGTGTTGGAGATCATTTTGTGCATTTTCAGTGAAGTTCATATCAGGGTCTGAGACTCAAGTTTTTGCTCATATCTATCAAACTACTAGGAGTTTGATTTTATGCATTGGAGGGGTTATATATTAACCCTAGGCGTTTCAGATCATACCATTTTCGGCACCCAACACCTTGCAAATTATTTTATAGCAGGGCCATACATGACTGCACTGTACGGCCAGGTACAGTACAGGGTACAACAGTGATTAGAGGGACAGTTTGGGTCCAGTTTCGGGGTGCAGCTCGTGTATCAATTCATCAGCATTCAGTCAACAATAAGTGCAGCATTCCAGGTTCTTTCATATGATTCGGATGTTGATATTTGATGTTAACGTTGTATTGAAATTTGCATATAATTAGGTACTGCCATAATAGCCCAGTATTTGTCATAGAACAGTCACTGTTATTCATTATCTGTAATTGGGATTGTCATAGTGAATGAGAATGCTTAGATAAGGTTACATTGTTCATATGTGGGAGCTGTAACAGTCCTTGTATTCTCAGAAATCAGTCTCTGCAATTGTATTCAGACATTGCTATGTATTGTAATTGGAATGGTATAGACATAAGGTGCATTAGAGCTCCCTGTTTATGTGTGACAGTCCCTACATTTAGTGTCATTATTCAGTGATTGTAAACAGTCCATTATATTCAGACTTTGCTATACATTGCCTTTGGATTGATATAATGGTTAAGGTGCATTGCTAGGGCATTGCCTTGTCATAAATCAGTGCTCATAAGTAATAGTTTGTATACAGTCCATGAAATCTGAACATTGCAATTAGAATTAGTGAAGTTCATATTGGCATTGGGTCTTTGCATTGTTTAGAATTTCATTGTTGCTCAATTGTATTACATTTTAGTATTGGTATTGTTATCTCTGTTGTCGTAAATTTTGTTTTCGTAAAATTTATGGCAACCATACAAAATTTTAATCGTATTTTCGATTAAATTAAATTTGGGTTTAAACTCTTAAGTATTTTAATTAAATAAATAAATAAATTTATTTATTTATTTATTTAAAATTTTAAGTCGTTTAATTTATTGTTTTTCTTAGACTTTAGTTTATTTTAATTTTTATTTTAATTTTTTGTTTTAATAATATATTGATAGTATATTATTAAAATTCTTAATTTTTAGATATTATATAAATCTCGAAATATTAAAATAAAAATCTTTAATAGAGATTTATATAATATTGTATATATTTTCTTATTTCTTTTTCCTAGTTCGTTTTTAAGGAGTTTGTTAAAGTTTTAATTAAATATTACATGGTATGTAATATTTAAAAAGTGCGAATTTTGTTTTTGCAAAATCCCGGTTATAATTGCTAAGGCGGACATTTTATCAAGTATTACATTTTGTTTTGCATGTTTAAAATAAATCGCCAAGGTTCTTAAAACTCCCGATTTTATTTTCTAAGCCTTTATTTTAATTTTTCGGACTTATTTCATGCCCGTGCATGTTTCATGGTTTGCTTTATAAAGTGCAACATATATTAAAAAGTTATCGGACCTTTTATTATGTGTTACATGTTTTGCATTGAAATGTATTTCGGGCATTTCAAATAACGTTTCATATTGCAAAGCTTTTGTTATCGGGCTTATAATTTATCATTGCTGAAGACTGTGAGACGCGCCAAGCATTCACAACTCCCAGTTAACTCCAATGCCGTGTGGAAAACTCTGAGTTAACAGTGCCGTGCCTATCGGGAATGGTCTACGCATTCTGGTCTTTTTATATCTTCGTTAGCTTTGAAAGCAATGAACAGGTCTCTTCATTTTGGCATCAATCTTGGCCCATTTCCGTTTTCTAATCAGGCATTTCATTGCACGTTTTTGGCTTTTCTCAGGTATTAGTCTTTGCATCTTTAATTTCTTAGGGTCGTTTTTGGCATTTTAGTGTTTTTTTTTTCTCCTTTATGGTTAAAAACGTGATGCATTCTCTGTATATTTCAGCATCAATTTTAACTTCTGTGCTCATGTTTTGGATTTTTGGGACGTTTTTGCCCAATGTTTGATAGTTTTAATTGTTTTCTCATGCCCAATATACCTCTGGTACGTTGTTTTGGCTTTTTGTTTTGTAGTTTGAGTTTCTAGGTTCATTGCTATTACTGAATCTTCATTGAAATGTCTAAATCTTAAACTTCAAACTTCACTCCATTTGAAAGTTTGAAAAGACTATATCCTGCAATGCTGAAGAATGATTGAAAATTTTCAATGCATATACCATCTTTTCAAAACAATGCTGAAAGTTTGAAACTCTTCATCTATCTACAACCGTATCCGGAAATTCAACATTCCTATCATTACCTTGAGATTTACTAGTGTTTCCCGAAATTCCCCAAAGTTTAAAGTGTAATTTTTCCAAAAAGTTCCATTTCATGTTTGCTTTTCGGGATTTTTTCATACCCATTGCATATTTTATTGAATGTCTATTTACATGTAATACGATATGTCGTCACCTCAAAAATTCCCAATTACGTCATTGCTCGAATCCATTATGTCTCCAAAATCGTGATTTTTAGAATCCATTACATGTACTGTTACATGTAATCAAAAGTGAAACTACCCTGAAAATCTCCACCCTAGGTCTTTCCCAAATCGGAGATTTTTACACCAACTGCATGTACTACTACATGCAGTCAAATGCGCAATTGTATCAAAAATCTGCTACAATACCCAAGTTGAAAAAGCAATTCCAAGTGCAAATCGGGGATTTTTAACCCGATTGCAAAACGAACTACATATGCAACTACACATGCAATCCTAAGTGTAGTTGGGTCCAAAAACCCCGATTTCACTTAAAAACTTATGTTTTTCCCTTGAAGTAGGAACTTTTTGGATCTACTGCATAAAATATTACAAGTTGAACTACATGCAATCAAATCTGCAATGTGCCCAAAAATCCCCGAAATACAATGTGTTCCACTTTTTGCTTTATCCTGTTTCAAAATCGGAGTGAGCCTTAACGTCAATACTTTCTGATGTTGCATTATTTTGATCTTTTCATCTTGATAAAACAGGTGTTCATTAGATGACAGAAGAGTTAACCACTACACCAGGAAAAATAATGAAATTCAAATTTCATAAATATTTGACTTCTGTTGTTCCTACCTCAGTGGTCTCAAATCTGGATGAGATCAAAGATACGGAAGTTGGGCATGTGGATATGACTAAATTTGTTAAAAGGACAGAGGTCGCAAATCCAAAGGAAGAGATGCAAAAAATTCTCAAAAGCCATATTCACCTACACTCAACTTTTCCTGTGGCAGTACTGGAACCTGAGTTCATAATAGCATGTGCAGCACATTTTGATAAAGAAACCCGGACAATCAAGGATTCTAAAGGTCAGATTGTTATCAGGTTAGATGCAGAAGCCATTGACAAAGTTTTCCATGTTCCTTCCGCTATGGTATATGCAAATATTACTCATGAGAAAGCCTTACAGTACTACAATAAAATGGAAGATGACTGCAAAAGAGAGATCAATACTGTTTGGTTCATTAAACCGAGGCAATCAATCTCAACCCGATGGCCTGCAACTTTGTACAGAACTGAGTTCAAAGAAGATATCAATGATATGATTACTCTTCTTGGTAGAATGCGAGGGTTGAAGAAGTCCAATGTTTTCGAGCCTTGGATGTTTTAGTATATTGCCATCATCAAAAAAGGAAAGCAAAAGATTTTCTGGGCAGAATTGATCAGTGATTCATTGTGTGAGCAATTGACAGAGGTACTTACCACTCATACATTCTATATGAGTTCATATCTTGTGTACATTGCTGCATCTTTCTGAGCATTACCAGGGTTATCCTATGAGGGAGGCAGAAGCAGGTTGCCAGTATGGGGGTACTACAGTCAATTGCCCATGGTTACAGGTAGACATCATTATCGTAGACTTCAGGATGCCTTCTTTGGAAATTTTATGTGTTTGTTTGATAAAACACTTGAAAATAGAAGGGTTTCAGAGGCAGCATGGAGGAAAGTCAATGAATATGGATGTATGTTCTTACAATTTCCGACTTTCACCTACATGAGAGTCGGATGTTTTGATGATCATCCTTATATGTTGCCAAGGTATCCAACTGATAAGATTGTTCTAATGGAGTTGGGAAGACAGCTGATGTATGTACATGCTAAACAATCTGCATCTCATAAAGCCGGATTTGCAATTTCTACTCAGCATCCCTTGGTAATTGGTAGGTATTCACTTACTTCCACGGTAAAAGCTAAAGCAATGGAAACTGAATTACAGGAGATCAAACTGAAAAGGTTCAAAATTAGAGCTGATTTTGATTATCGGGGCATGAGGGATAAAATCAGAAGATCTTTTACTCATGTTCATCGTATTGAAGATGTTTGGATAGATCTTCGTACAGATAAGGATATCAGAAGGATGGAATATAGCAGGTTATCCTTAGAACAAATCATTGATATGGATCTTGCTGACATTCCAGAAGGAATGGAAGATGATGGAGACATATTAGATCCAGAATACCAGGTAGCAAAGGTTGCATCTCAGGACCTCCCTTCAATCCAATGGTTGTTAAAAGAAAATTTCTCCATGACCGACAGATTTCAGTCAATCATGGCTAATACTCACGCTTGGCTCAAGCATTATGGTATTAAGATGAAAAGATTTAAATCAGGATCAGATGATGATGCAATTGGACCTGTGGGCCGGAAATCAGAAGTGAAAGGTAAGAGCAAAGATAATGCATCTTCTTCAGGGACCACAGTAAAATTGAAATTAAAATCAAAGGAGAAAACCCGAGGAAGTTCAGGTAAAGAAAAGATGGTGATACAAGAAAATCTTGAAATTGAAGATGATCAACAAGAGGATGAAGTACAACTACTTTTAGAAATACCAGATACACGATCTACCCCTGCGGAGACTACACAGGAGTTCATTCTTGCAGATGCACCTAGTTTCATGATTGATTCTGATGTTGATTCATTTTCAATAGTATTGAGTCCTCCTGTTCCAAATATGTCACATGACAACATGGTCGGTGTTTTCTCTTATGTTTCTCATTCAGGTACACCCATGATTCCTTCAATGGAAGGATATTCTTCTCTTAGCGATTTTGACAGGTTCATGTCAGAATCAATGCCACATGTCACTACAAGACCTGTTCCTGCTACTATACAAATTGAGGCACCGGCCATTGTAAGCATCACAACATGTACTCAATCTAACATATCACAAGTTGCGTCTAAAGGAACTCCTGCTATTTTATCTGATCTTCCTTCGTGGCTCAGTGCTGCTGTTCCAAAGAGAAAGAAACAAGAAGTTTTACCAGATATTTTTGACTTTGAGCAATTGAAACAAGTAAAGGCTAAGGGTACTAAGAGAGCCAAAACGGTTTCAAGGGTTTGAATGGACAAGAATAAAACTAAATATGTTGAGATTGCGGAACCTCTTATGGAAAAACCTCGTGATGAAATGTAGTTGGCTGATTTTAGGATCACCAGGGTGGATTTGGGCAAACAGACACATGCTGGATTGATCAATGATGCTCAAGAATCTGTAGCCTTGCTAGCTCAGGAGTGCGATGAGCTTAAAAGGAAGAAAAATCAGCTCAAGAAACAGAATGAATTACTCATGGCAGTAATTCGAAAGGTTACTAGAGTTTCAGAACAAGTTGATCCACTAGCGTCTTCTATTGCAGAAGAGTCTGTTAAACAGGTTGAGAGAGCTGGAGAAATGGCTATAGCCATTGATACATGGGTGAACCAAATGATGGTAGAAGGAACAGAGTTGATAAAAAGAGCACTCCAAATGATTACTCATGCCAGAATGGTGACATCTCAGTTGAATGAAGTTTTGAGAAATTTCATTCAAAACTTGGAGTCACCTGGAAAAGACTTGGAAATTTGGAATAAGTTTTCAGATCTGAAACTGGAGCTGCTATGCGAGAATGGGGTAATACCTTCTCGAGAGAACTACATCAGATCCAAAGAGCTATTGGTGAATAGAGGCCAAGTCATTGAAAACCTGGTAGAAGATCTAGAGGTAGCCATAAAGATGTGTGCTGAAAAAGAGCAAGAAATTGTTACTCAATTTATAAAGATTTCATGCACATTGATAAATAATGATCAAAAGGTGATGACAGAGGATGATATAGTCTCAGAATTCTTGTTAATGGTTCATCTTGAGCTTGAGGCGGATCATTTTACACTAGATTCTATTCACAAACTCGCAAATCATCAGAACTCACTTAATCTTCTTCAAGCTGTTCTTGAGGATAGTGATGCCGCAATTTCTAGATGCTCAGATACGATTCTCAAGACAACTGTGGTTGCAGACAACACCATTATGCCAAATCCGAAGGAAATTCAAGAGAGTATTCACAAGTTTCGGGTTTTCATGGCACTTAATGAAGAAGATTGAAAAGAAGAGTGCTTTAGGCACTCAAATAGATTTCTCATTGCTTTCTAGGATTTTAGATATGCATTGTTATTTTTAGTTTTGACAAGTTACATGTAAAGCATAAAATTGCAATTACATATGTAATGAAACATGTAAAGCAAAAAATTTGCAATTACACATCTTGCTACATGTAATCACATTACAGAGGTCTGTAATGTTGAATAAGTCAACTTAGGTAGTTAATTTTCCTTATTTTTCTCATAGCCTCTCTCCTATAAATACAAGAGGGCTCATTGTAAATATTCATCTTAATTTTATGCAAGAGAGAGCTCTGCCAAACTTGTGCAAGCATAACTGTGATTGTGTAGTACTATTTTGGAGAAATATAAATAGAAAGAAACAATTGGAGCTGAAGCTGTGACTGAGTGCAATTGTGGGGAATCAAATTGGAAGCTGTGACTACAATTTAGTTTCACTATCTTTTTGTTTATGTGATTCTTGTGTTTTGTTAAGAGCAATTTGAAGATTAGAAACAATTGGAGCCGAAGCTGTGACTGGGAGCAATTGTGGTAATATAAGACTAGAAGCTGTGACTGTAGATTATATTACCATCTCATTTTCATATAATTTGTTAGAATAGTTAGAAAAATCTCTACTTCTGGAAGTCTGTGTGCCCCAATGGTAGAGGTGTTTCTTATAGATCAGATAAATAGGTCATAGAACCAAGCCGGTACGCTTTTCAATCAGCCTGTGAGTTGGTGTTGGTTTATCGGTATCACTGTTTCCAGCTTTTAGATAGAAGTGTAGTTTAGAGATTAAAGCTTTGCCCATTACTCGTTCTTCGAGTAAGTGGATTCCTTCTTGAAAGATAAGAAGAAGGAATATTTGTAACACCCTATTTTAATAATCTCTTAGCTTCTTGCTTACCTTGAGTTGATCCAAGGAACGGTGAGAAGGGGGAGCCTTCCCTTTAAGGTAGGAGAGACATTGTCTCACACGCTGTGGCTGGTATCAAAATTTTGTAAACTGGATTTTTTCCTCAAAACTGTCAGTTGCAAAATATCCACCCAACAATCTCAATTATATTTGATGCCCAAAACAACAATCACATTGAAACACATCATTGCAAACAAAACTATTTAGTGCATGCCAAGTGTTTGACGAATTGTCTCAGTTCAGATTTGGAGGGGTTTTTAGTGGCCTTTATAGTAAGGGTCATTACATCCTTAAAACCTCTTGAACTAGAGTATCCTTCATTGGTTCCTTCCCTTTTCCGATCATCCCACACCACCCATCCTCATGGTCCTCCCCTGAACATATAGAGCAAAACTTGAGCTCCCCATCCATTTCCAGTTTCTGATGCCAAGCTCCCTTGGTGGTATTCAACTCTATCATTTGTGGAAGTGGGTGACATGAGTTCCATTTTATACAAATTTTTGGAAACATATGGAAGTCATTTTTATCTACAGCTTCCTTCATCTTGACATATTCCCCCAATCTATTCCCAATTATCTTCAGAGTTTCTTCATTCCAATATTCTTGTGGTAAATATTTTAAGCTTATCCATATAGGCAGCTCCATTACCTTCTCTTTTTGTGGGTTAAAATTCTGCTGCCATCTTTTTAAATAAAAGCCCTTCCCATCCATCATATATGGTCCACTATTCATAATCCATTCTCTATCCTATTTATACATACAAATTACCATGAAAATGCCATTAACTAGGGTTTTTAATGCACTAACCTCACTCCACTGACGATCACACCAGGCCTTTATTTTAGCATAAGTCGACCAATGCTCTCCCCATTTCAAGAAAAAAACATGATCCTGCAAGTAGGTCACCGATTCATTCCAAGCTTCATTGTTAACTAGCACTGACACTGTCACATTATGATCTTCCTTTGAAAAGAGTTGGGTGTGAGGGTCGCTCGTTTGAACTAGTTTTGGGCGCCAAAACTTCTCAATTTGACTAAAGTCAACTCGATCCATTTTATAAGACACTCCCAATCCATATTGGTTTCCTTCCCTTCCCAACTCCGGTAGCATCTTTCTACTCCTCCCATACCTACTTGGGATCTTATTGGTGTTAGTATTTTCCAGATTTACCTAGGAATGATCAAGCTATAGAGATCTTTCAAGACTAAGCGCAGGATATGATAAGAAATCACAAAGAACAAGGAGAGATAGTACACGGATTATATCTCTGAATCAGACTTCAAATCTGAAACTTGAGATCTTCAATCTTGCCCTTCAATATGTCGCCAATCTGCCCTGATTTTGGCCTTCTATTAGATCCATATTTCTTAGATCTAGGGCTGCAATAATGGCCCTCATATGGTTCTTCTAGGTCTGCACAATACTATGCTAGTTTGCTCCTCTAGGGCTGCATGATATCTCTGCCTTAGTTCGCTCCTCTAGGGCTGCAAGATCTCTGCCCTAGTTATAATTCGCACTCTTCATGAATTTGCTGCTGCCCATGTTGCTGCTCCAATTTGCTGTCTTGAAACTGCTTGTCGAATCTACAAGGAGAGAACTCATGTTATGTTTTTGATGTGTTCTCCCCAAGGTTTGAATTGCGTTATATATGCAATTGGATTGCCTCCACAAGAGGCCGACTTGGATATAATATTTTCCCTTAAGGAGGCCGACCTTGGGCCCAGACTTAAGTTAGACAAATAATTCGATTTACTAATAAACAATAAATATTAAATATCTCTCATATTTAATACTATTATTTATCTATCGAAAATATCTTTATCCAATGCATGATATATTTGCCGAAAGGCCATAATATCAACACTCCCTCTTGGACTTGAGGCAAAGATCCACTCATGGATTGTTTATCACAAAAACATAACCAAAATGGATTTCATAGATCTCTCATCTATGAATGTAGATCTCCATTCTACCAATTTTGATAAGAACACACATGTTCATTATCATTTCCAACCATAGATTTCATATCCATATGAAAATCATGGTAACATCAAATCACAAGAAGGATTTCCTAAATCCACGAGTCTTCGAGACTCAAAGCATAAAACATAACAAAAATGGATTCCTTATCCAATGATGCCGTAGATTTCTCATCTATGATAGAAGATCTCTATATACAAGATATAATGAGAACACAACTGTTCTCATAAACCATACATCTCATATTCATATGAGAAACATCATATCATATAATGCTTACCATCCAAATGTGGATCTCCTAGATCCTTTGGTCTCCACGACCCAAGAATATCAAGTCCATGATATTCATGATAACATCAAGTCCATGATGTTTATCAACCAAAAGTGATATCAAGTCCATGATATCAGATATTTCCAATCTATTTGTGAATTTCCTAGATCCACTAGTCACCTTGACTATTGAATATCAAGTCCATGATATTCAAGGTAGTATCAAGTCCATGATACTTTTCGAACACAAGTTGTCATCAAATTCATGATGTTTTTATCCAATTTGTGGATAACTAGATCCACAAGTCCTCTTGACTCAGCCAATAGAATATCAAGTCCACGATATTCATGGTATCATCAAATCCATGATGTATACCAACTAATCTGTGGATAATTGAATCCACGAGTCACCAAGATTCAAGAAATGCCAAGTCCATGACATCAAACCAACATCAAGTCCATGATGTATAGAGCATTGGTCTAACGAATATCAAGTCCATGATATTCACCAAGTGCTCGGAGTAATGGCCTATCGACATCAAGTCCATGATGTCCACCAATTACTCAGATGTGGATCCTTGATCCATGAGATATCAAATCCATGAGATCCTCGAGCATTGGTCTAACGAATATCAAGTCCATGATATTCACCAAGTGCTCGGATGTGGATCCCTGATCCACGAGATATCAAATCCATGATATCCTCGAGCATTGGTCTAACGAATATCAAGTCCATGATATTCACCAAGTGCTCGGAGCAATGGCCTCCATACATCAAGTCCATGATGTTCACTATATACTTAAGTGCGGATCCCTGATCCAAGAGATATCAAATCCATGATATCCTCGAGCATTGGCCTAATGAATATCAAATCCATGATATTCACCAAATGGTCAGAGTAATGGTCTCCCGACATCAAGTCCATGATGTTACCATATGCTCAACAATGGATCCTTGATCCATGAGAAGAATATCAAGTCCATCATATTCTCTAAGTATCCAATTCATAAGAAACAACTTAGCCAAATGCATATAAGTTACCAAATGAATCAGACACAACCAAATGTATCTCATAATCAAAATCTCATCTCATGAATCCACATAAGTATAAGAGTAACCAATATGATCATAAGATTCAAGTTAAATGTAAAGAAAATGCGTTCACACATAGAACCACATGTAATATAGTCTCAGCTATAATCAGTAAATATAGACTCAGCTATGGAAGAAAGTATGATCCATTCATACACAATAATACACTAAAGTATGCTTCACAAGCTAAAGTATACAAATGACGTATGCCCCATACAATCATATTAAGTAATCAATATCCAAATGCAGTTCTCTCATAAAACCAGCATAATTCATCCAGCATCTATAGACAAGTCTTAGCCATAAGCATAAGAGTAATCACATAAGTCTTCACCACCTAAAGATAACCAAATTTATCCAACATATAACCAGGTGCAATGTGATCACAACAAGATGCAATATGGTTCCTTCTATAAAGAAGTGTATCCATATATGATCAATAGCAAGACAAATATAAAGGATAACATATACCCATATAAAGTATGCTCCCATGCATACAACAACATTATCTCTAAGTATCTTAATGTGTGTTCCCAAAAATATGCCAATTGTAGAATGTAACATACACAACATATGCCAATGTAAGTGTGTTCGAACATTCATTAACTAATAATGTATGCACCCATGCATCAATAAAGAAAACAGTTAATCAGTTATACTAACAATCAGCTGTATATTTTCCCATAACAACGTAAGGTATAACATGTATCATAGTGTAATCGTTCACAATGTAATTTATGCTCCTCATGCATAGCAGAAAATATGCTGCTAATCAGCTGTGTATGACCCCATACATAAGTAAAACATATACTAAGGTAAAGTATGCATTCATGCATACAAGAACAGAAATATGTAAATGCAAGGTATGCTTCCATAGCAAGTAATCAGCATGACATAAGAAAGGGGTTCATAACACAAAATTAAGTGAGCCCATAAATGAACTCCCTCTTAAACCTCATACCCATAATCAAGTCACACCAAGGTATATGTTACTCAAGGTGACGTACTCGTCTTGGATAATCCTATCTTCTCCCTCTAACAAGATCAAAACTCCCTCTTAAGGTATGTTTCTTGAATCTAACCGATAACTAAAGGGCAATCTAATCTGAAAATATGCCTTGAGAGAAGATAATATGCACTAGGAGGTCAACCAATAAATAGAAGACAACCAATGTAAAACATATGCCAATATGCAGCCAGAGTTATATAAAGCCAATGTATGTGCCTATACATCAAAAGGCTAACAATCTGCAGTGAATGTCCCTTTATGACAGCGTAAAAGATAACATATGCGTGGGCAAGGTATGCTGTCAATCAGCTAGGCAAACATTCCAAATAGTTGATCCAATCAGCTATTAACGAAGAATCATATTGTCTACAGATAATTCCACACATACGTGCCAAGGTAACCAATGAATCAATGCTGTAAGATTGATATGCCAAGTGTACTTCCTACACATTAATAATGCCAATGCAGATGCATAAAATGAGTATGTGTATACCAATGAGAAACAGTTAAAGTTCCCATACATCATATGCTAAACAATATGAAGGTATGTTGCAATACCATGTGAAGTATGCATCCCATTTGTCCTAATAATAGATAATCAACTGCATATGCAAGGTATTAGTTATGACACTAACTAGCTATGATCCTATCACTAGAGTCCATGATTATACTCCCGCTGAATCATACATGCCATCCACTTAACTCAAGATGATCTACTCCCTCTAGATCAATAAGGAAAGACAATGCAAAAATCTTGACTTCTACCCATATCTTCCTAGCCAATGATAACTAATAAGTTTTCCCATAGAAGGCAACCAATTGTAAATCAAAACCCTTATTACAATTTTCAGACCAAATCCTGGTTGCCATGAAGTTCCTTAGTTTTGAAAGAGTTAGACTGAGATTACTAAATCTGAAATTAGATCTTTTACTCTACCAGTGCTCTGATACCATGTTAGTATTTTCTAGATTTATCTAGGAATGATCAAGCTATAGAGATCTTTCAAGACTAAGCACAGGATATGATAAGAAATCACAAAGAACAAGGAGAGATAGTACCTGGATTATATCTCTGAATCAGACTTCAAATCTGAACCTTGAGATCTTCAATCTTGCCCTTCAATATGTCGCCAATCTGCCCTGATTTTGGCCTTCTCTTAGATACATATTTCTCAGATCTAGGGCTGCAATAATGGCCCTCATATGGTTCTTCTAGGTCTGCACAATACTGCCCTAGTTCGCTCCTCTAGGGCTGCATGATATCTTTGCCTTAGTTTGCTCCTCTAGGGCTGCAAGATCTCTGCCCTAGTTATAATTCGCACTCTTCATGAATTTGCTGCTGCTCCAATTTGTTGTCTTGAAACTGGTTGTTGAATCCACAAGGAGAGAACTCATGTTATGTTTTTGATGTGTTCTCCCCAAGGTTCGAACTGCCTTACATATGCAATTGGATTGCCTCCACGACAAGAGGCCGACTTGGATATAATATTTTCCCTTAAGGAGGCCGACCTTGGGCTCAGACTTAAGTTAGACAAATAATTTGATTTACTAATAAACAATAAATATAAAATATCTCTCACATTTAATATTATTATTTATCTATCAAAAATATCTTTATCCAATGCATGATATATTTGCCGAAAGGCTATAATATCAACAATTGGAAGGCCCACGAGATCATTCCCATTTTTGCTCAACCAAACTCCACCCTCGGCTGTTGTGGTGCTTAGAGTCCATCTTCCTATTGAAGGGCTATCTGGGTTTTTCTCCATTCTCATAAGTAAAACCCGAGGGCCGTCTAAACGCTCCAAAACTCTGCTTCCCCGTCCCTGCTCGATCAACATTCTTGTGCTGTCCTCTTTGCAACCAATTTTACCGTTGTAATCCCGCTCGCTGCTCCATTTTTTCCCTTTCAGGTTATTATTAATTAATTATTTATCTTATTATGATCTATGATATTATAATAATATTTCATATAATAGATTTATTATTATTAATTTAATTATATTATTATTTTAAGTTAATTTTAATAATGAATTATATTATAATTTATTTGTTCATTAATTTTATCTTTTATTATTTATTATGAAATTCTATTTGAGAAAGGGGATATTACAGTCCACCCTTCCCAAAATTGCTTGCCCTCAAGCAATTACCAATATAATGTGAGTGACTTTTGTTTAGCAACTCTAATATCATCTTGTTGTACACATTTGGATTGAATGACCCTAAAACACAAATTTTAACTTGAGGTGAGAACTGCAATGTTACTATGAATATACACCTAACTAATCTAAAGATTTGTCATCATAATATTCAATTTAAATTCCTAAGAAACAATTTGAAAGATAGACTTATCTTGATCTATTGTAGCATTTCTCTGTTAAGTGTTGCTTTGCTCCAAGATCGTTTCTTGATCAAGCTCAGACATTTCAAGAATGCCCTTGATCAAGCCTTGACAGTTACCAAGAATGTCTAAATCAACTTTCAACACTCACCAAGAATGTCTCTTGATTAAGCTCGCACACTCACCAATAATGTCCTTGATCAAGCCTCAACACTCTTCAATAATGTCTAAATCGAGTTTCGACACTCACAAAGAATGTCTCTTGATCAAGCATTGACACTCACCAAGAATGTCCTTGATCAAGCCTCGACACTCACCAAGAATGTCTAAATCAAGTTTCAACACTCACCAAGAATGTCTCTTGATCAAGAAAAGACACTCACCAAGAATGTCCTAGATCAAGCTTCAACACTCACCAAGAATATCTCTTGATCAAGCTCTGACACTCACCAAGAATGTCCTTGATCAAGCCTTGACACTCACCAAAAATATCTAAATCAAGTTTTGACACTCACCAAGAATGTCTCTTAATCAAGCTTTGACACTCACCGAAGAATGTCCTTGATCAAGCTTCGACACTCATCAAGAATGTCTAAATCAAGCCTTAGCACTCACCAAGAATGTCTCTTGATCAAGCTCCGAGACTCACCAAGAATGTCCTTGATCAAACCTCGACACTCACCAATAATGTCTTTGGTCAAGCTTCGACACTCACCAAGAATGTCTTCCACCAAGCATAACTTGGAATCATGTTCTCAATTGCTTTGATACTACATATGCACCTTCTATTTGTAATTGATCTTTATGTCAGTATGATATCTTAATAATCATCACTTACTTGTCCTTTATGATGCGAATGCTTAACAACATCTAGGAGTTATTGACCACTGTTGGATCTATGATTGCCCCCTTAGACTTTATAATACAATGATGCTCCATACTTATTATTAATCATTGAATAACTAGTCATTTGATCCCTAATCATTGTGACTTTAACGTCCTCTTAATATTATTTCTTACACTTCTCATATCAAATAGTAGTGATCGTTGCCGACTCACTTATAGCGAAGTCGAGTACATATATTTTCATCCAGATTTCGTATATGAGCTTGCATGTATTCCTCCTCAAATCTGCCACTGCAATTAATCTTTCTTCAGATAAACTTCTATCATATTCCATTCACCCATCTGCTATCAATATTTCTTTATAGCTCTGCTCTTTTTCCCTTTTAAAAGTCTGTTCTGAAATCTGGGTGACATTCTATCAATTTCATATTTTCCTGAATGGATGTTTGATCCACTTCCATTTTGAGGTATTTCCTTCTGCATTCCTTTAGTTGCCTTCGATTACTATGTGCCGAAGGAACTCCTATTCTAATCCATGATGCCTCAAACCTTCATATATTTCCTTCTACAATGGTCTGTCCTTTTGTATATTTCTCCAGTCATATTTACATATCAATTGCCTTGATAGATGGATCAGTCTGTACTCTCTTATTTTACATTGTCATTCAGTAGTGTTATTCTTTTCAGTGATTGGATTATTAATAGTCTTCTTCATGCTCTGAAATACATCTAGTTACTAAATCATCCAATTCTTTTATTTTATGCCCCTTCCATTTTACCATGATTTCCTTTTATTAGTCCTTTCTATTGACTAGAATGATTTCTTGTTTTATCTTTCACCTTGTAGGATGGCAGGATCTTGCTTTGATACCACTGTAATGTCCCCAGACCGGTACTGTGGGGTTTGGGACTGATTTCTTTGATTTTGATTGCGAAGGACCTTTTTCTATTTAAGACTTGCATGGAAATTTTTATTAGTGATTACTAAATTGAGATTTTAACCCAATCTAAATACTTGATGGCTTATTCTTCTGTGGTATAAAACTATAGCCATGGTTTGATAGATCAACCACTAAGATTGACAGTCCTGTACTTAAAAAGACAATGTCAACTATTATATAACTTCTGAGAATTTTGATATAGGATTGCTTTGTAATAACCTCTGCTCAATATGATCTTAGCATTCTGATATTCTTGAGTATTTGAGTTCTATGGTATCAACAATTAGTCGAACACTTGTATGACTAGAATAGTCCCTAAATGGTTCTGACACAAGTTTCAGAGTTGGTTCTAAGGATTTGTTTCAAACAGTTTGAGGACTTCCTGTGTAGAATCAGTTTGTTTGTCCAGCATATATTGTTGGAGAGGATTGAGCAACTCATGCAAGACATATTAATAATAGAAACAACCCCTGAATTTATCTTCTATCAGAATGAATATTGGGCGATGAAAACTTAGAGGGATCTGGCCTTATTTCACTGTCAAAAATACTCACAAACCAATACCCTCCAAAGAATATCTGTAACACAATGGAGAGGATGTAAACAAGTTCTCTCCAGGAGACAGAGATTACAGCAACATACTTGACATTATTACATAGAGAATATGCTGGTAAGAACAACATTAGGCTATTCCAGAGAATACCAAGAAATCTGGTATTTACCATCTTTTCTTGTCTCAGAAAGCAAGCCTGAAGCATGATTTTTGACAATTTCCAGGTATCTTTCTCCTTCCTGCTCAACAATATTGAACAACACAATAGACCCATATTGGAAGACTACCGTGTAATGGAAAGTACTCCAAGACTCTTTGCTTCCATCGATGCCTGTTAATGGAGTTTGTAGGCTGTCTGAGATTAGGAATCACCAAATTCAATACTTAATTGTTGTGCCAATGTCCTATCATGGAGATTCAAATATCAATGCCATGATTGATAGTATTGACTTGCTGATCGCTCCATGTGCGATTCCCCTGATCGTTTTATTCCTAAAGGGTAGCAATCATGAATATTTTTATTGTTAATTTGATGTAGAGATTGCTGCACTTATGCATTGATGCCATTCTTATCGCCCCCCGACTAGTATTTCATTCCCCTCTTATACCCATGTAGGAAGAGGTTGCGATTCTTCTATAGTCGCTGGATAATTTAACATAGGTGCATTAATGTTTTATATTTATTTACAATATTATTTGGTGTATTTAATATTCATTTATTATATATTGATTATTAATCTATTTAATATTCGATATATATATATATATATATATATATATATATATATATATATATATATATAATATTTTTACATTAATTAATTTTTTATCATATAATGATCTATCATATTATAATATTATTTTGTATAATAGATTTATTATTATTAATCTAATTATATTATTATTTTTAGTTAATTTTAATAAAACCTTACATTATAATTTATTTGATCATTAAATTTATCTTTTATTATTTATGATGAAATTCTATTTGAGAAAGGGGATATTACAGTATAAACAGGGAATTTAAGTAATTTCATTAATTCATGTTAAATATAATATATATAGATAAAAAGAAAGCTATACATTATAAAAATGCTAACTATTATAAAAGTAAACTACTTTAAAAGAAATCTGTTCTCAAAGGTTGTCTTGGGAATATCACAATTCTCAAAGGTTATTCCTTATTTGTTATATGGCTGTGATTTGTTTGTTTGTGTGTTTTATGAGTTGTGAAAAACAATTCGTATTGTTAGCAGGTTGTTATAGATAGTTTGCTATAATATAGGAAATACAAATCCTATAAATAAGTGAATGTATTAAATGGAAAAACAAAGAATAGAAGCAACATTATTTTTGTGTGTAAACTGTTTAAATGTTTATATTCGGCTTCAAGGGCTCTGCCCATAATTCATATAGTTCCATCATGAAACATGCTCATTATGTTAGGGGTGGACTTGCATATTTCACTTTAAGTGTCATTAGGGTATAATTTAAAAGGAAAACTGTCACCAGGCTTTAAAATTTAACTGCTAAAAGAAATCTATTCAAATTAATGTAAAAGAATATAAAATACCCTATCCCTAACCCTAAATAAAAATTGTTAGTCTAGCTTTGCTTTGTATTTTTCTTCTCTAAGTAAACATGGGTTATTATATATAAACCATATTTTTAAAACTTTGTGAAATGTCAAGGCAAATCTGAAAGTTTGTGAATCACAGGATTTTTAAGAGTAATGCTACTATGCTTTTAACTATCTTAGAAAATACTCTGCATTTTCCTAATTATGTTTACCCTTTAATAATTTGAATATGGAAATTGGCTGTGTTAGAAGTAGAGTTTTATTGACCATGCATTCAGTGATGCTGCAGCATCACTAGGTTAAGATTCACAATGAAAACCTCCTGAAATTTCATGTGATGACATTGGTGGTCAGGAATTTAGCATAAATTATAAAGTATAAACTGGTTTAGTGGAAAATCATTTAGATTATTATTCAATATGGTGAGAATTTGATAGGTTTTGATGCTCAATGAAAAATGATTACCATTCATTCTTATGATTGAGCTCTGTTTTGACATGTTACGTATTGATAAGTTTCAAGGAGTATCTTGTTGCAAATTCAGTTGTCATTAGGTATCTTGTTTGATATGCCTTTGATGGTGACATTTGAATTACAATACAAGCTTTAATGTGCATAGTCCAGTCCCAAATCTATGTCATGGCTTTACTATAAACCCCCAATTTGGATAGCATATTGCACTCGGCAAGCAAGACCAGCCCCAAGGATATGCGATTAATGAAATGTTGTAATACACCTGGATTTTGTTTTGTTTTGCAATAACAAAGTGATAACAGGAACTTATATTTGTGAGAACATACTGCTGTTATTAAACAAATATCATTAAATTCTTGGGAGTGGTTGTTTGGCCTTGTAAATGCAATTGTCTTGCAGGAGAAAAAAGCAGTGGTTTGGTGGCATTAAAAAATGATTTTTTTTTACATATTTAGATTCCTCTTGAAAAGTTATGCACTTTCAAAGAAGTGGCACCTCATTTTGAGTCCAAATGCCAAAGTTATTTCTGGTTTGCATGAACTGGCAGTTTTGTTCTGGGTGAATGTGCAAGAACAGAATGCCCTCCTCAAATTCGTCTTGCACCATGCCAGAAGAATAATCATAAAATCGTCATTTCTGTCGCACAAAAAAAACAGCTGCCATCAAAGAATGGGAAAGCCCTCAAAAAAGTTCACCTTAGATGAGATGCAGTACAAGCTATGGCTATTGAAGGAGGAAACCATTATTTTCAGTTACATGGGGACTTTCCTTGGAACCAACTTGTAGATTCTGGTAGACAAGAAATGGAATGTAATGTCCCTCGATCTTGTTGTGCTGTACGACAACCTCCCTTCAAACTTTGCAAAGGGTCCGTCTGTGAATTGACACAATCACACACTACTGGCGTACGACATAAGGGAAGTTCGTACGACCAGGGCTGGGCGTACGATTGCCGTGTCTTGATGATAGTGTATGGTAATTGTAGGAGGCCTGTCTGTACGGCAGATGATTCCAACTTGGTGTACGTATGGTTGATGTAGCTTGGTGTGGTCTGTACGGTGAGGGAAAGATGCCCCGCAGAATGGAGGATGTCGTACTGTGATGGAGGGCTTTGTATGGAGGGAAGTATGTCCGTACAGTGATAAGTACAAATCATACGGTCGTCACAAGTACTATTTCGATGACAAATAATGGTGTTGTTCCCTTCAAAGTGAGTGCAGAGCCACAGAATGATACACAACAATGCTACGGAATTCACAGGTTGATAATTACGCACAGATCAATATTTTAATAATGATATTGCAACACAAATAATATTCTTAGATCCAATAATATTTCGAAGTACATAGGCATTGGACAAGATTTGATGCAATCACAAATCAAACGCTCAATGAAGATTTCTCAAATTGGCACACAATGTGAAATATCTGAGTGATATCTCCAACGACAGAATAGGGTGGCGCTGAACCACTGAAACTGCAACAGGCAGAATAGGGAGGGTTTTCCACCTCTGAAACTGTGCACAACTTCTGGAATTGGTAAGTACTGACTAGGTTTGGCTAGTGCAACCTAGATGGCATAAGTCTGGAATAGGATCCTAGGGGGTCTATTGATGTCTTCTGGTTGTGTGGTAGTAGACCTGGAGTCAGATAGAACTACGACCTAGATTCATACCTTTTGGGTCTTTTCTTTGATTGGCTATAAATGATAAATTAGAGAAAAATTAATATTTGTGTCGCATGTAAAACTTTCCCAAATGAATATAAATATATAAGCATATATATACGTAATAAAATGAATATACACACACACACACACACACACACACACACATATATATATATATATATGATGTATAGAAGGCCATATTGACATGGTTTGTAATTAATTCCATATATATAAATACATATTTGTATATGTTTAAATATTGCGTATATTGTATATATATGTTTAATGATAACTTGAGAACTTAAATATTTATACATACATTAAATATATATGGGGAATTTGATGCTAACTTCTCATTTTGTAATAGTAGTATAAATGCCGCTCATTATAATTTATTATTTAAATTAATATTTCAATTAAGGGGCCATGACTTCAAAGTGGAAATCAAGCTTAAGAAAAAAAAACATTAAATTTATTAATCACGATCACTAAGGGTGACGTGTAGAGTCTTACGGCAGCTGGGCATTATTTTTTAGATTGTTTAAAGCATTTGGCACATAGTTAGGGCTATTGAAACATTATTAAATTCTTTTTCTCAATGGATATGTTTCTGAAGTGTCATGGAAGGAACTATTTTCTTAAAAATGAATTGGAAATTCTTGAATACCAATAACCGCCACGATGATAGTAGTGGCGTCTTTTTAGAAACCGATTCTTGGCTTACACCGGAATTAAAAAGGAAATGAATTGAAACATATTGGGAGGACTGGAACGGATTGTTAATTACAAGTTCTTTGTGGTTATAAGGAGCGACATAGTCTGTCAGTGGGAGGCCAGTTGGAAAGAAAATATATGGTAATTTAGTCAAGAGCAGAGATAAGTAACTTCAGTAGAATTTCTAGAGTATTTTAGGGAATTATAAGAGCTGGGTGATAAAGAAGGAGCAGGCAGCATTTTCTATAGTCAGAGAGTTTTTCTTCCTAGATTTTCAGACTTTTGTTTCTTATCCCAGGCACGTACCAGTCACTTAGTCTCTTCTTCTTGGTTTAAATGTTGTGAATAGAACTTTCATGAATTGGGACTTATTCGTCTCCAATAAATACATTAGAACAATGTTAATTTCCAGATGCATGTATAGTGAATGCAGTAAACTTAAATGTTCAGCACTGGTGTAGTTGGCTGATAAGGTAAAGACACCAAGTTCTTCAATAGATTTTTAAGAAACAATAGTTTTTACAGACCTCTGCATAGGTTGTAAAAGCAGAAATATCTCTGTTAAACCATGTTTTTATAAACAAAAGCCCATTGCCTATTGTTTAAAGGCGTTTAATTAGCTGAGAAAACCAGCTTTGAATTCCTGTGAAAAGAATTCTTACAGAAGTATTGCTGCACATTAATAAGCTTCAACATTGCATGAAGGACTGAGGTTAAAGACAAAGAAATACATTTAAGATAGACAGGATTCTAGGATGCGTAGAGAATAGTGTAGCCGGTTAAGACCACCTTTGCATTTAATGCTATGAGGTGGAGTTTCTATAGTGAGCGGATATAGCACACTTGGAAATGTACGTAAAAGAAACAACACAGAGATGGAAGCTGGGAGGCGTTGAAAATTCTTTTTGAGGCTAAATAATTTGTCTAGTTTGAAAGAAATAAAATGCCTTTTGAAATATGTAGTAGCATACACAATCACTAGGGAATTTCATAGTAAATTGCTAGTGAGTTAAAGATAACGTAATTACTATTATTCTAGTGTTGCTAAGAGAGCAGCAATATCAATCTTCCTTAAATGACTCCTTGAATTCAAACAGCAGTTGAGTAGGAAATGAGGGATAATCACATCAAATTTGTAATATTCCTAGTTTAACCTCAACCTGGTAGAACTTGAAAACCAAGAATGATCATTATCTTATGGATATATATAACCCATTCTCGGAAAAGAAGACAGTCCAATGTTTGGCTGAGTTTTATTTCAGGCAGCTCAAACATTAAAACCATTTCCATATAACTATTTTCTAGAATGGCTCCTAGTATGGATTTTTATAAAAGAAAATTTTATAACTAAATGCTGGTTACATTCTTGGGTTGCTTGAGACCAAGTTGAGACTGGCCTCTTGCAAGCACAATGCTCTTCTTTGAAATTACAGAACCAGTCAGCTAAGGACTGTATTAATCAAACTTATTTTAACCTCTTCAGCTAGAAACAAACTGGTAACAATAATGTAAGTGTAGAGAGTTTATGGTTCAGCAACAGTTGCATGCAAGCATGAATAGTGCAGAGATAAAAGCATACTCATGAGAACATGAGATGTTGCATTACCATAAACTCTATACCAGCTAGAGTATGATTACCATTCTAGGAAAGACCAAGGCTAAAGCCTAAATTTAAGCAGAAGAATTGTGGAACTCAAACCAAAATATGGGCCAAATAATCTAGGTGGTTAGAGAGCTGTTCTAAAATAAGATAGATAATGTTTTTCTGATAGCAACAGACTAGCAGCTTATATGCATATGCTGGTATGGGTGCGGTTGTATTCCCTAATGAGTATATGAGTTAAAGGGTTGAGATGTACATTTCCTTGCTATCAGTGTTAAGCAAACTAAAAATTCGCATAAGGTGAATAGCAACTGAAACAATAAGCCATGTAGATTGAATGGTTAAATAAGACAGGATCTATGGACAAGTATGTCAGAGCGATGGTGGTCAAATAGGAACTCTCTAGTATGTATATATTATAGCCTATTATATCCATAGGAGGCTTGGATAGGGTGAAGAACTTGACGACACGATAAGCATGTTGCATTAATCCTTGGCCAAGGTGCACTATCCATGTGTTAGTGTTAGTCAGTTCATAAGACTCTAGATACAAACCCTAGTCAGGTGTCATGCTAAGTTAGCAGTTGCTATAGGGTGTGACCGACTAAGGATTGTAGGATCTTACACTAGTTCCTGAATGGCTTGTCATAACCATGCTTCCATCCTTGGCGGACGGCCAGGCCCGCTTCGAGTAGGAAGTGAGCAAGGGAGGATCGGTAATAAATCCATGGTTGGGTGGATAAACGCCCCAGTGATATTTTCTCCCCCCATGTTTCAAAATGGAACTTAAAGAAAAACAATTGGATTCCAAGTTGCTAAATAGGATTAGTAAGAGCTCTTTCCTTATCCTTGTACTTTGTTTTA
Source organism: Chamaecyparis obtusa (assembly GCA_027943335.1). Classification (NCBI taxonomy): domain Eukaryota; kingdom Viridiplantae; phylum Streptophyta; class Pinopsida; order Cupressales; family Cupressaceae; genus Chamaecyparis; species Chamaecyparis obtusa. The sequence goes on from BSBK01005075.1 coordinate 287,898, forward strand.
GTTGATAATAATGATATGCTTATCTAGAATCTTCTTAGAAAGTTATCTTTTCAAATTATTACAAATTTGTTTATGTTTTTTTTAAATTAAAAAAAAAATCAGCGTAGCATGTTGTTTAATTTTTTTTGCAATTACATTTACTAGTTTTCTTTTAATGTAATTAAATTAGTCGTTACTTTCATGAACAAATTTTCGGTACGTTACAAATATAACCAATCATGCTCAAATCCAACTACGGAAACTAAGAAAGATTGACCTGATGCACTTCAAGAAGTTTGGAGTTCTCTCTACTGCACTTGGAAGCTTATAGGAAAACTCAGAAACTGGCCAAAATCTCACAAAACAATATTGCAAAAAATGAAAACATTACACAACTTTATCATTGCTTTGTCTAGTCAAACTATTATTTATGAAGAGATTCTTATGTTAGAAGTTTTGGGATAATTTTTATATAGATCTTGAAAATGAGTTTTATATTTCACCATTTGCTATTATGTATCGGCTAAATAACACAAACTTGAGTCCGAAGTGGCTTTTGGAACAACCAATGAGATTCCTTGGTTGTCACAATGCAAGGAAAAGAAAAATGGATGTGGTCATGTGAGACCCCTCTTAAGGCTTTTGTTTTGGCATGAAATGATGTTTTGCCAATATGGCAATGCAAAGGCTTAGTTATTATTGATTGCATAGCAGAATAGTACGTAGACTTTTTTTTTCAAGTTTAGATGTGTGTTGGCAAATGTATTCAACCACAAGGCCATGCCTATGTTCAATTATAAAGCTCATTCATTGTTGATATCTTAGATCCAACACTCTACGGGGTTTTGGAAAGCACTTGAGGTAGTTGTCAGAGAGGAATAGTACCTTTGGCTTGGGAAAGTGATGTGGGGTTATCCACAGGGTAAGGTAATAGAAGGTGCAAATTGGATGTATTGACGTAAACGAGAAAGTGGAGCTTGTGCTAAAATGTGCGGTGAAGCTGTGAGTTTCAGGGTAAAGGCAAGATACATCTGCATTCTTAAATACCATCAAGGCTTTGTTTTGAAACCAAAGTGAAAGCTATGTGCTAAGGTTTGACATTGGAATTTGCAAAGTGGAGAAATAGACATTATAAAGCCTGCCTATTTTATTAACCTTTGGTACCCTCAATTCAATGGCAAAGCATTATATAGCCTGCAATGAAATTATATTAAGGATGTTCCATAAAATACAACAAAATCCTTGCAAATGTTAAGGCTTTACCCGAATATAAGAAGAGGAATTCATGAGAATGTAAATTCACAATGAGCCTGCAAAGAAATTAGGGTTTTGGGAAAGAATAACAAGGCAACTTGACGGGAAAACAACTGCTTTACTGCAATAAATGGTTTTGTGTGGCTCCACATAGGAACAATCAAACCAAGGAGCCATAAACATTCACGTGACGGTGGCAACATTTGCGCATCCATAGTCAGTTTTGTTTTTGTGGAATTTATTCAATTAATATTGCAGAGCAGTTTAATCTATTTTCTATTTATATTTGCCCCCTCTTCTCATCTATATGTGTAACAGTGTAACAATCTGACACAGAGAAGGACTAATATCAATTGAACATACAAGTTCTACTTAAATACATTCAAGGTGCATTCCAATTACACCCCTTAGATACATTGCTTCTTTGGCCTATTTGACATAGGTTATCCGAATTTCACCGAGGACATACAATATTGGACTGATCACGACCTCTTACCATGCATCTTGATGGCAAACAAATCATCATTACATCAAACAACTCAACAATGCGTTATTTTGTTAAATCCTCATTTCACCAAGGGTTATGATAGTATTTATTGTGAAAAGACACATAAAACCTCTATATCTTGCACAAATGATAAAATAATGAAAATTCCTTTGGAGGAATCCTGGGCAGAAATTTAAAGAAGACTCTCGCCAAGTTTGAGCCGTTTTGGATGGTGCAGTACAAAGATATGGTTTTTTTAATGCTTTCTGGAAACCCTAGTTTTATCACATACAATTGGTTTCAGACCCGTACTGTACCGTACAAGTCCACGTGTTTCTTTTAGACTGTTCACAAGGAAAACCAATCATTCAGGACAGCAAGTACCAAAAATGTCATAACTTTTACAAATCCCAATGAAAATTGATGAGACCAATTGAAAATGAAAGATAATTCACATATCTAACTTCTCCAATCATTTTCATGGCTGTATCTAATATGTACAAGTTGTACAAATCAGAAATTTTAGACTGTTACATAGGAAATCTCTCCAAATTCAATGCTTCATTCACCAAAAGTTCATTTACAAATTCTCCAACCCCCAATTCGATTTGGGATCACATAATTATGCATCAAGAACCTTTTCTAACTGCCCAACCGACCAACTAACCAAGTTATTAAGCATTACAACAAATATGACAACTTTGACAGTTTTTGCTTGACAACTTTTTATTCAACATTGACAATTTTTGAGCAATTTTTACAACATTCAACAAGTTGGTCTCAAACCTTCCAAAATAGATCAAAACAATCCCAAATCATTTTAAATGACCTAATTGGACCCAAAAATACCCTAAACAAGACACAAATCAAAGTTTTGCAATATGACTCAAAATGATTCCTAGGATGCCCCTGCATGACAATCTTTTGCAAGAAAAAAGAGGATGGATCTTTCTAGATTTGTGTTTTCTGAAACCTTGTATGCGAATTGTTTGGCATTTGGATACATTGATTTGTAAGCTTTAGGATAGCTTTAATCCATGTTTTAAAATCTCTTTTGGTCTTTTAGAGTATGGAACTATGCAAGATTTTCCTTTCAATGAATCTAATGATTGTGGTTCTTTATATGATATATCCTTTAGTTTTACAATTTACATATTTGATTGTTTTTTATATAAGTATTATTGTGCTCATTCTAGGCTCTATTGACTATTGGATTTCATGCTTACAATCCCTGTGCAAGCAAAGAAGTTTGCTTTTGTGGTGGATCGTCTTCTAACTTTATTTTTGTATTTTATGTTCTTGTAGTCAACAGTCTTGCAGAGTTTAGAAGTAAATATGTTAAGCAGTGGTTAGTAGGTAGTGTAATGACATTTTCTTCCGAGTAGTTGTTGGTATTTGCTGAGGGTTGGTAGTCTTAACCAACTGCCAGGTACTATATATGCACTTCATTGTTGTCTCAGAAGATAACATGGATTAGTTGTGCACATTACATTCTGGAATAAATGATATCTTTCTGGCCATATTATGTTGTCTGTGTTATTTATGTTTCATTGTTGTATGATATAATTCTGTTACTGTTTACTCTATGTAATCAAACTAGTTTCCTTCGGGAGTAAATAGTTCTCCCATTTTCATGTGAACCAAATTAGGCTTATGTAGTATAGGTAAGGAACCCACCTTCTAACCATCGAGGGTATCTTTCTTTTCAAGGTCCCACAAAATGTGCGACATTCCATGCTGATGATTTGTGAGATGCAGATTGTTTGCATGACAACTCTAAGCATCAACAATTAGCTTTTGAAAATGTTATGATGGATATGTTTTGAAATATTGCAGAATGATGAAATGGCACGACTTTATTTGTCAAAACAAGTTTTTGAGAGCATGAAAATATGTCTATGGAATAGAAAGTAGATTGGTATTGAGATATGAGTATAGAAAAGGAACCCGTGTGTACACTATTACTAAGAATAAGATCTGCACGATTGAGATAAAACGTTTTTTGAGAACATGAAAATATATCTGTGAATTAGGAAGTAGATTGCTATTGATACATGACTAAAATAAGAACATGTGGTTCTACTCTTACTAATTGACATCTCTCTGCAACCAATGTTGGCTGTAGGTGTTTCACCTTGCTGCAGTTTATATTTAATTTGATAAATTTTTGTTTATTAATTCTAAGAATAACAAAATTCTTGCTCATAGTTTGATCTGCTGTTTTTGGAGAACTTAATCATCATTGTTTTTGTTTATTTATAGCTTAGGTCACTGGCACTTCCTTTCACTGTGATGGAATGGGCATTGCCACCTGTCCCAAAGCCACAACAAAAATCATCATCTCAGCAGCCATCTTCTTTGTCTAAAGAACGATCCATTGTTGCTTCAAATCTTGCAGCAAACAGTGCACATTCTTCCAATTCAAGTAAGGAACCAACTGATAAGCTTTATTTGTATTGCATCATAGAAGTCCAGGAATGTTTATTAAAACATACTTAAAAGATACTGTCTCTACTTGATAAAGTTAAATATTAACTGCTTGTTATGCTGAACTTCGAAACATTATTGAGTTTGCAGAGTCAGGTACATCAGAAGTCGTGGCTGAAGAACAGGGCGAAAGTTTTGCATTTGCATTAGTTAATGGATCTATTGGAGTTTTTGAGGTTCGTGGTAGGAGGGTTCGAGATTTCAGGTTGATACTCTCCGTTTCGTTGATTTTGAGGTTTATGTTTAATATTCATAGGAGTAGCAACTGTTTAGCTACTGAATATTGAGATATTAGCAATATACTAAAAATTTCTTGGGAAGATTTATTTCTCTCATTTTTTAAAACAATACAATTTTTTTAAGATGTATAATGTTTTAAGAGAGGAATCTTATATAGAAGTTATGCAACATGAAGTCTGGAGTTCTTCAGATGCATGATGCTACAAGGGAAGAATCTTATGTGGAAATTATGTGACATGATGTTCAGAGTTCTTCATTCTTTTGAATCCTATTTGTGTAGGTTGATTTGCCAGATATATATAGTTTTCACATTACTCACTTACCTTCAGTTTTATATTGTTATAAGTTTCATTTTTCATGCTTAAATATCCCCTCAGTCAGTTTCATCAGTTTTCACTAAATATATGGTATTGAGTCATTGACCTTTGATCTCAGGTCTGGGTAAGTGTTGGTCAACTGCCTTGATGAAGGGGCAAGTGATTATGTGGACCACTGACCCTTATGAGGAAGGGTTTTAAATGATTAATCGAAGTACTTTAATTAAGCTAAATTGAAACTAAAATATGAAGATTGTGAGCATATGTAGAATGCATTATTGAGGAAGTTAGAATTGTTTTTCGTCCTTGTGAACCTAGAAGACATGATCACTCCTGAAGTTCAGTACAATAGAGCTATCTAGAAACCAACTAATAAAGTATGGTATGAATCAAGCATAGAGATCTCAATGCAAGAAGAATCAAAGGATGAAAGACACGATATGCATGTGGAGTGCCTATAAATCTGAAGTGTACATGTAACATAAAGTTAAGAGTAAAAAATAAAAAGTATCTTTACTAATGAAAATACAAACAATTCAAGTGTTTTTATGACCCTTAAACACTACCTTAAGTAAATGATTTTAATTTTGCCCAGGTGCAATGTAATGTGTCCTTAGCCACAAGAATGCTTTATGCGCATTTATGTACTACATGAAATGTTTCAGTTTATGACTTTAGAAGGCGTTAACCATGCAACCTGCAAAGAGATAGCATACAGTTAGACCAATCTGAATTTGAGTACGATTAAAGGAAAAGTAACTGAAAACAGCTATAGTGTGTAGTGCAATGGATGAGTGAGCGGACCTGAGTTCGTCTGAAACACAATAAACCTTACATGCTATGCTCTAACATAAATTATAGTTAATAGTTTATAGGCCAAGTTATATATTTAATGACACTTATTAATCTGAATGATGCACATTCGCAGTCACCTTTTTGCTTAAGTGAGTATACTAATCTAAATTGTCTGAGAAAATACTACTTCCCAACTTCTGTACTTAAAGTGAAACTGAGCCAACTAGCAAGCATGTGAGTGCCAATGGTATTGCTTGTGGTTCCTAAAATATACCAATACCTACATCTAATATTGATAGTGATGATGATATTTTTGAAGACCCATATGATGCTAAAGCCTTATAATTGATTGTTGAAGTTATTTTTAATTTTAATATTGAGGTTTGAACATCAAATATATATCATGATATTCAAGTTTGGCAATTGTAGTATTTTTAACTTTTATGGAAGTTCTGTTTATTAAATGATGTTATGTGTCATGATGAATTTAATTACTACTGCAACTATGTGTATATTTATGATTTTTATATGTATAAAAATCTGTAGCAGCAAAAATCTTTTGGGGAGAAACTCGGCAAAGTAAAAGTATAAGAATTTTTGAAATAATTGGGATTCAAATGGGGAAAATCAGGAAAAATATGGGTTAAAAAGGCATAAAAAAATCATGAAAAAGAGACAAACTACTTGTTTTTGAAATTTAAAGGCATTTCCATAGCATAGAGATATTGAGAACAAATAAAATAGAGTTTAGCCCATGAATTGCTCAAATGAAGAGTTTTCTTAAAATAGTAGAATGCAATGTTGCATGTAAGCCTTGCAACTAAATGATTCTTTGGTAAGTTTTGTATATGAAGTCGATAAAGTTATTGCTAAGTTAACAGTAAAACAATTGAATGATATGTGAGTAGACCTGTAGTCTTGTTGTATAATGTGAATGGATGAAAAAATGTTACTAACATCATGGCATTCCAAATTATTATTAATATAAAAAGAATGTTTAATCATATTATCATAGAGACTGCATTATCATAACAAACCCTGGAAACTTTGAAAACTTAGTAGATCCTTGAAACAACTACAATGGGCATGTTTACATTCAATTAGGATAAAAGCAAATAATATTTTATCACTGAAATTTTCAAGTGGGAAATGCCAAAGAATATATCATCCAAATAAAAATATAATCAATCCAAAAGAGAGATCATTCCTCATAACAGCTAGAGTCAAATGGGCATAAATTAGGCATTTTCAAATATTCAATGTACACAAGAAAGGCACATTGAAAAGCTTTTCTATTAAACCAAACCTTCAAATTAAGTCAAAGTACTGAATCATATAAAGTAGAAGAATATAGACAACACATTTTAGGATAGATATGCTTAATATTAAAATAAGCATACAAATTCACCATGACCAAGATTTTGATGCCACAAAGATTGGACATCTTGGTGCAATACTAGGTTACATATACACATCAGGCTGATATTTTTGTGCAGCCAAGGGTTTTTGTTCTATAACATGAGATAACAATGGAATGTTATGAAGACAAAAGATGACCTAAATATAACACCTCTTCAGTTCTAGTAATGAGACTAGGTAAAGAATTGAAACTGTAGCCTTTTTCATATTTTAGCATTAAATCCCATCCATTTAGCCAAGAATATGGATTATCTGTCTCATAAGAACTAATTTAGAAGGCTATCATTGTAGAAAAGGGTAAACCATCAAATATTGTTTGGACAAAATAACCAACCAATTTTCATAGTAACAATTTAGCTGTGCAAAAAATCAAGATAATTAGACAAAAAATTAAACTTTGATATAGTAGACATAAAATATGAAGTAAACACAGTGAGCTAAAATATAACATCAAAATAAAGACCATTCAGTTGTCATAACAGTAAAATACTCTAAGAAACAGATCCAAAAATGATGCGATCAAAAGCGGAGGTGCTGGTTAAGGCGAATCGCAAATGGAATAGAAGTTAAAAAAAAGACCAAGAAAATAAAATTTCGTAGCGTCAACACGCAAATTACAAAGAGAACATCCTTGATTTTGTGTTAGAGCCGAATTGAATTCCAATGGGTAGCAAAGTAAATGTCTACTGAATCAGTGCAAGGCATTTCCAAGGAAAACATTGAAGTTTCACAACAAATAAATATTGCTAACATTAATATCGCAGAGAAGAAAGTTTGCAAGATTGATGTATCAACAGTGGTAGATAAAGAGGCTACAATCCTTTCACAGAGGGTTATAATAGGAAAGATCCTAGGAAGAAATTCAACACAGGTCAATAGTGTTGAACTAGGGTAGAGCTATCAATATCATTTTCATCCCAAAGAACTTCTTCATGGTTGAATTCGATTCAGAAGAGGAGTAAAAACAATTCTAAACTCTCCTTTTTGGTGGTTTAAAAGAAACCTAGTTTATGTTCAGAAATGGACCAACTACTTCAATCCAACCATAAAACTCCCATCAAAGGCGGGTTCATCACAACTTGCCACTCAAATATTGGAATTGAGACGGCCTACGTTTAATCGAGGGAAAACTAGGGCGATTTGTTGGGATAGAAATGGCTGAAGATGATTCGGCTTTGTTTGTGAGGATGCAATTAGTAAACATTGATTTGCTCCTTGATACCCTTAGAGTATCTTATGCTGCCGGTGTATGGGAGCAACAAATTGAAATTGAAGCCTGCAAGTTTTTTTGTTTGAGGTGCGGAAGCAAGAATTATTTAGAGGATGGATGACCTAGACTGATTCAGGACGGAAACCCAAACAAAAACCTGAACAACAAATCATACTGCTTATGGCAATTTTAAGTGAGGACGAATCAAAAGAAAAAATGAAGACCCAACCAATGGAATCAATGACTATGAAAAGAGTGAAGGATTGTTGAATATGTTGTCGTTGATGTCAGAGGTTGATGTGCAAGGTCGTATAAATTTCATAGAATTACTCTAATTAATAGAGAATTGGTTTGAGCTGAATGGTTGTCTGCTTGAGGTGCTTGTGTGTCTGTTTCACCTACCTGCCAGCCTAGTCAGATTGTCATGTCATCAGAAATATTTAAATTTTAATGAAACAAAGGAAATCACTTTATGCAAATATTTTTGGTAAGAGACAAACATCAAAGTTTAACATTATCATTCCCGTACACTTCTAAGGTCGACTTCGTCTTCTCTATTATGTTGAGTGATGAATGATTGGTGGGTCCGAAACTTTATTTGAAGCGGTGAGAATATTGGGAAGAATACACTACTTCCAACTTCAATACGATGCTTGGTTTGAAAGTTATTGTGCGATGATATTTATTATGGTTTAGCTGTGCCTTACTTTTTCAATATGCATCAATTAGAGTGGTGTCTATTTGTGGTGCAAGTTTCCTGAATGAGATTTTCATGAGTTAGAAAATTAATAGCTGTGTATGAATGGGAGTGAGTTGGGTGGTGAAATTTATTAATAACAGTGATGTGAGTATGCGTTTTGTTTTTCATTAACGTGGTAGTATTTTCGATTTAGTGACTCTGTAAAAAGGGGATTTGTGCGTTATATAATATGCTGCTTCAATATCACATGTGGTTGAAGACATGTGAATTTAAAAAATAAAAAAGAAATGTAGCTTCTGTGTGCAAGGGGAACTTTGAAACCGGTGGTATTTGTGCATTTAAGTTGAGTGTATATGCTTTGTGTTGTGTGGCTGAAGGAGTCATGCATATTAACTGTAGCTGAAGAAGTCTGTAAATCAAATAAAAATAATACAGTGATGACTGTATATTTTATTTGAAGCTTTGAAATATTTATTACTATGTAGCTGACCGTTTTTTTTGTTGTGTGTAAGAGCTGAGGAAAGTAAAATAAAAAAATAGGAGTCTTGCAAGAGTTTTCTGGAAGATGTATTTGGATTGAGGGGTTGGAAGTAATAAAGACAGCTTGTAGTGACTAGCGTGAATGGGGACTAAACATATGTAGAGGTTGTGATTTCTTCTACATCCGTGTGCTAAGGTTTTGGTTTCTGCTACTTCCGTATGCAAAGATTGTGATTTGATTTCAAGTTGAGAATCCAATGTGCTTTATGCGAGTCAAGCATGGTTATGGAGTTTGAATAACGTGCTAAGTCAATGCATGGGTGTTAAGGAAATTGACTAGAATATAGATTTGCATATGTTACTGAGTCAATTCTTTGTGGGAGCCGTTTACTTGAGATTTGTGGTCTTGAGCTGCACATGTTTCTGATTGGGATGGGATTGAAGGATCTAGGTATTACTCTCATATATTGCTGAGTATATTACTATGAGACGAGATTAATTCTGCTATCATTATACACTGCTGTGTCCTCTAAAATTCGTTGAGTTTTGCTTTAGGGTTGGTGCTCTCTGAGAGTTGGTGCTCACTTTTGTAATCTAGCTTGGTGCCCATTTTGTTAATGAAAGCTATTGTATGTGGTAGTTTTTTTACCCGTAAGGGTTTCCACGAGAATTCGGTGTATGGGTCTTTATGGTTTCTCTCTTTATGCTTTATGTGGTTTCATGCAATAAATAGTTAAAAGTTGTAAAATACTAATTCACCCTCCCCTCTCAATATTTCTCGTGTGCTCTTCAAGGATAATTATGAGAATTTTAGAGATTGTTACGCCTTTGGAGCGCTTAATGTAGATCAACACACAAACCACAAATTTTGAGGAGATGGAGTTGTATAGAAAAAATATAGTGTTGGAGGAGGAAAGGGAAGATAACACCAATCTGTCACAGAACACAGATAGGGAGCATTAGACAGAACTCGAAACGGAGTCCAAATGAGCAGGCTATAATTAAATTGGGAAATAATTTTAAATTTCCATGTTTGGTTAAATAAAATAATAATAAAGTGATTATTATAATCACTTAGAATATAATAAAGTATTATAATATCTGGCCCAAGTCCCTCAGCATTAAAATTAATATATAACTTAAAAGGGGACCAAGTTTGTAATGAATAATGACCCCTCATGAAGTTGAGTTCCTAGGAGGGGTAATTAAAATAAAATAAAACATTATTTTATGTTGCAAAGGATTTAAAACTTGTTTCATGCACCCTTTATTAAGCTTTGTTTAATCATTAATGTCGATCAGATACACTTGTTCGAGCCTTCTATGCTAGATTGAGAGCCAAAAGATGTAGTTTTTCTTTCATTGGATGATTTTGTACTTGAAGATATGGCAGAGTTGGAGGAAGAAGGCATACTTGATAAGGTGAGGAAAGTACGTGAGGAGAATGAAAGATATGTTTGATTAGTGAGAATAGATAGTTCTTAAATAAGGTAAATTGGATGTCTTGTGAAGATGAGGGTAAAAGGTTTCCACATTTTATTGTGTCCTAACTCCTAAGACTTTTGAGGACCAAAACTCCTCTAGTTAGGGAGGCATGATCTGAATATTGTTTTGGATGTTTGGATTGGGTTTGATTTCATAATTGGGCACATGCTAGAAGTGCACTTGCAGGAAAAAGGTCATTTGGATGACTCAAAAAGACATATTTCTATAAATGCTCTTGGAGCAAAGGAGAATCTCTTTAACATTATTGTAGCTTATTAAAAAACATGTTGCAAGTCATTCAGAAGTAATCTTATAGTAATGTTGATTTTTAAACTGTAATTTACTTTTCTTTCAATGATGTTTGAATGCCAGAGATGTTGACAACAAATAAGGTTGGATTATGTCTCGGTGATGGTCTGGAATGGCACCATGGAGTTGATTTTCCATTCATATGTTTTCTGGAAGCCAATTCTGGTCAACTCTACATTCTGGAGGAGATGAGGGTAGAAGATTCTCAATACAATTGTTTTCCCTCTTATTGGCATTCAGCTGACTTTGCCTAACCACATCTTGTATACTCATGTGGAGTCATTCAGGGCAGCAAACAGTTATGTGGGTTGGTAGATTGTTCAACTATTGAAGACCACGAATGTCGGCATATTCTATGGGGGACAATGTTTCTAATCCTCTTGCAAGCAACCATTGGGTGTGAGAGGATTGTTGCTTGTGTTACAATGTGGATGCGGCAGGTGGACAGTTGCGAATGTGCAACTGCTCCCATTCCAATTGTACCATCTGTCCTTTCCTATGTGCTGTGTGGCTGGAGAAAAGATAAATGTAAAACATCGAGTCATTTTGGAGGTTTGGTTGGCTCAAGAAAGTGACATTCATTGCCGATTTGATCAGAGAGAGGTGTTTGTAGGAGCATTGTGGAGGTAGAGGAGTGTGAAGGTTTCTTTAGTACCTCCCAAAAACCATTGAAATGGCATTGTACTCCATGTATTGACATCTGATAGTGATGGGATGCTAAACACATGTCCTTCGAGTTTTTCACACATTTTTGGGTTTTCTCCATCTGAATCATTATCTTGTGATTTTTTTGGCTTGCATGAATGTTCTCTGTTAATTTAACCGAGTCCAGGCATCAAGAATTGCTGGGCCCGTCTGAGTCTGTGAGTCCTGGTTTTTGGTGAGTCTTGTCTTGGACTTGGACAAGCTCAAGTTTGGGCCCCTGTGACTCGGCTAGGGTCATCTGGCTTGGAACTTGTCGAGTCCTGGCAGGTCTGGGAACTCTGCCAGAGACATAACCCGGAGTGGCTTGCAAGAAGTGAATCATTGCGAGAAGGAAGTAGTGCGAATCAGCCGGTTTTCTAAGAGCAGGTGTGGATTGCTCAGTGAATCGGGAAAGGGGTGCCATTCAACACCATTCATACCAATCACAGGGCTGCAAAAGGAAGTTCGGCACCATTCCAAGGTGCCAATATTGCCATTGGCTGCATTGACACTGAGTGGGATTACACACAGCGGTTAATAAGTCATCTGTTTTGGAGAGGAAAGTCTGAGCTTGTTTGAGGGAGTGCTGCAATCACCTACAGACAGCCATCCAAGTACGATATTCAAGACTGAGTTATGTTTGAACAGACTTTTCTGAAGATTTCATGTATTTTCTAGAAATTAAATATAACCGATTTGTTTATTCAGTCATTCTGAGCACTCTTATTTCCTATGAATCCATAGACTCAACTGTTGTGCAGTTTGTTGTGTGGAAAGAGAAATTATTTTATGCTACTGTTCTGATATTTGCAATTGAAATATGATTGTTTTTGCAATAATCATTATCTGAAAATTGTGTATATCAATTGGAAATTTTCAGAGGGTTATCACATAGCATAAGAAATAATGGTTGTGATTTGAGTAGTGTTTGATGTGAGTGATGCCACCTTTGACCAATCTGTGTATTTTGCATTGCCATGGATCAAGTTATGTGTCCAACAGCGAAAACAGGCTCATTTGGCAAGACACATAATTACCTGAGATGAAAAGAAAATGTTCCTATGGCAAACGGTGGGAAGGGCTTCCGCAATGGAGGAGCCAAGAGGCACAAGAAAATCCCCTGTCAAAATGTCTAGGTCATCAACAAGCCTGCCATCACTGCATCAATGGCCTTCTCTACAAAGTGGTCAGAGGTATCTGTCACATACATTGAGTACTTTTGACCATGGATGAGTTTAGGTTTTGGTACAAAATGAAAAAATGTCAAAATTTAGCTGGGTTCAACCCAAGTTTTGTATTGGCCCTACAAAATGGGCTGTGACTCACTTAGTTCTGTTTTAGAGTGAACCTGGCTGAAGCTGGGTCTATTTTGCAGGGCCCTGGACAACCAAATAGGGGATCTGGATCTGTATGACCCAAACCTAGATCCAGAAACTATTTTTAGGTAACATAGGTGAGGACATATCAGTCTGATAAGAATAGTTACCAAATCCAATTTGGTCCATATATTTTGAACTCAATGGGTTGTCCAGTTTGATATAGATTTTTCTATTGCTGTTGAAGTTTTTTTGAACCTTTGTGAAGGTTCTAGATTTTTTTTTTTGACCTCTCAAACAAATAAAACAATCAAACCTGGTAATTATGCTGATAAGTGATTCTTCCACATTTACTATCAACCTCTGGCTACTTATATGTAGCCTTATAATGATTGCTACTCTCAGTTGTTTTGTATTCTTTTCCCATTATGCTCTTCAGCAGTTATCTCAAATTTGTCTATTTCCGTAGTGCCAACTATGTTGGAGTTTTCACTTTGACTGAAGTAAATGTTGTAGTAACTTGAGTGCTTACTGTCCAGAATGTCCAATTCACATCCAGTTACAAGTTGCTTTACATCTGTCCAGCTATGTCTTAATTCTGAAACTTCTACCATCAGTAACATATCTTTAATTTGCATAACTCAAATTTATGATTAGGCATTCATTCAATGTTGCTTGTTATCCCCTTTCTGTTTCATGACTTATCACCTTTGGGGTTCTCCTGTTCTCTCGTAAGTTTCACCGTCTTTGATTCTGTGCTTTGCACATGGCTGAGATATTGTGAGAAATTCCTTGACAATCCGTTTCTTTTGATTCTAGTGTTTCCTTTAAATGCATTTGGAGCTTATATTTCTTTTTTGACATCGTACAATTGATAACCCATATAAGTTTTTTGTTTGAGAAATTTCTTTTTCTAACCTTACAGAAGTGTGCAATCCAGCTCGATCTGTGCTACAAAATTACAAGGCTTTGTATAACTTTTCATCATTTTGATGATTTGAATGATATTACTGTATGACCATCCTGCAACTTGCATCCTTTATTTATTGATTAGCAGAGTACTTTCAGGCCCTTTGGGGTGTTCTTGGAGAAAACTGATAGAAGAAATTCTGAGAGGCTCTTATAAATAAAAGTAAACTTCAAATTAAGACCTTTTCAAAAAAGTTATAAACCTTGACAGTTTACCAGTCACGATTTCATCAGTGTTCACATCTTCGGGAATCCATTTATAAATAAAAATGATAAAAATAGAAAGCATAGAAGGGATGATAATCATAGAAAGTCATACTTTAGGAATAAATATTTAACAATTTAAACTGCAAGATCCATTTCAATCCAGTCAGAAATTACTGAAACGGTAAGACTAGAAAAGGAGAAAAGAAAGGTTTCATATTTTACCAGTTTAATTAACACTCTCAAAATGGCCTTCTCATGATCTAGTGAATTTTTAGTTAAATAAATTATAAAATGTTTTGCTCCGTAACTTTAATTCTGACAGGATACTATTTCTCTGTTTCTTATCCATACAGACCCAAGTGGCCCACATCTTCATTTGTTTCACCAGATGCACTGGTGACAGCAATGGCTTATCGGTTGCCTCATGTGGTATATGTACTCAACCTCTTATTTGTTCAGTTGAGCTATATTAGTCAACATTTTCCCTATTCAAAGTTCTTTCTGATTTAGTTTTGTTTATGCTGTGATCAGAAATATGTTTATGTCCCTTTCATAGTGGTATCATTGCTACTAGAAACTATGAAATGCCCACAGATTTTGATGTATTTAGTCAACATTTGTTCAGTTGAGCTATATTAGTCAACATTTTCCCTATTCAAAGTTCTTTCTGATTTAGTTTTGTTTATGCTGTGATCAGAAATATGTTTATGTCCCTTTCATAGTGGTATCATTGCTACTAGAAACTATGAAATGCCCACAGATTTTGATGTATTTAATGTGGCACTGTGTTTTCAGGTAATGGGCAACCGGTTAGGAAGCATACGGTGGTGGGATGTAATCAGTGGACAATCATCGTCATTTAACACTCACAGGGGAGGAATTCGCAGGATCAAGTTCGCTCCAGTTGTAGTTGGGGATCAGAGTCGAGGACGCGTAGCTGTCCTTTTTAATGACAATACATTTTCGATATATGATTTGGTAAGGAGAACCTAAATTATTTGATTGGTGGAAATAATCAATTTTTTATGAGATTTAGGTAGTGAGAACTTTTAGATTAAGAACATTTTCTGAAAATATTTTGATCATTTTTTAGTACTGGTTAGTACCCATTTGGTGTCTTGTTTGAATCGCCTGTCATCTATACAATCAAATATTCTGATTTATTACTATGCTATTCAGTTTTTGCAAACCTACTAGATTAATATGTAATTGATAGGAATCAATGTTTCATTTCTTTTGATTCAGGATACACAAGACCCATTGGCGAATGCCATTTTGCAACCGCAATTTGCAGGAATTCTGGTGCTGGAGCTTGATTGGTTTCCATTGCGTTTTGACAAGAAAGAGCCACTTTTACTCTGTCTTGCTGGGGCAGATAGTAGCTTTCGTCTCCTTGAGGTTAATACGTATGTATATTTATTTTGATGCAGTTGAACCTTAATTTTGAGTAGCATCTGAAATTTTCTAATCAATAATTAAACTGCTATTTTGAATGTCTTCCTAACACAAACTGGCAAACTTGGTAGATACTTTATACTTATAGTGCATAGTTTCAACGGCGATAGAATATTTGTCAGGAAAAGTGCTAAGAATTTCAAATTATATCTTGGAAATTTAAGCAGATTGATTTCATTGCCTTGAAGTTGAGGGTTGTTTGGTAACTGCCCCGACTCAAGCAAGACTATCTACTCAATGTGGTCATTGTCAATAAAGAGCTAGAAAGAAATACTGACAAGAAGTGATAAAAACTAGGATCTCTGAGGTAGACTTAGTTTCACGGTGCTTTAGGTGTCGAGAACTGTCAAGCTCATCAAGATCCATACCATTCGCATTCATAAACAAAAGGTAAATTTCCAGAGTCCTTAGAAACATGATACAAGGAAAATTGTTCTGGGCTATACTTACATTGTTTCCCAAGTTGGTTATTATGTACAATTTTAGTACTAATTCTCCTAAAACTAGGAGTTGTTGGCCCTCTCATTGGGCCAATATAATGTTTAAACTCATAGATTCAAATGTTTTGACAACATGTTATGCAGTTTTTTAGGTTTATTGATGATTAGGCTCGTTAGCTAATTGGCTGTGTTTTTTTATCTTCCATAATCTAAATTCTGAAAGTAGGTGGTTTCGTGACATCATTCGGATGGGGATCCTTAATTTGGGCTGGTAATAGAAGGCTTAGTGGTTGATCTCAATCATATTGGACAAGAGACTCATCTAGGTGTTGATATGGATTTTTATTTTCTTTTACCAAATGAAGTTTCCCTAAGTGAAGAAGCCTGTTTATGATAGAGGGTTGAGGGTATAAATTGCATCCTTTGTATGAAAGGCTGACCTAAAAGAAAATTGTAAGAAAGAATCCTATTTACAACATTGGAGAGGACTGATTTGACAAAATTTTTGGTTCTAACGTGACATGTATTGTAACAATGGCAAATAAAGTAGAGAGTTGTTGTAACCTTTATGGTTTCAAATTTTCAATGGGTTCAAGGTTGGCAACATGCCTCAAAGAATTGGACGTGGGAGTCAACAAAAAGTCAGTGATTGAAAGACACTTAAATCTGTAAAATAACCTTAAAAAACTAGCATATAACAGAATTAGAGAACTCGTAAATAATTGTTCTTTATTTATAAATAAAAAAATGAGAGAAATCATAAATAGTTTTGCTTCTTTTATTGATCAAAAAATGAGTTTAATACACATAATAATTTTGTATCATATATGATATATCAATATAAATAAAAATTACAGACCCTTATTCTTAATCTACAAATTTTTTCTACAACAAAAGCTTCAAAGAGGCTGTATGGATAGCTTGAATCTGGATGGTAATGATGTCTCTTGATGAACAATATCATCCTCAAGCTTAGCTATATAATGTATATTTGGTGAAGTCCCTATTGATGCCTTTCCTTCCATTTCCTCATTTGATGCTACACCTGCTGCTCATTTTACTGCCTCTCTCCAAATTAATAATCTTATCTTCTTTAAGAATATGCTCCATATCATCAACAATACAATTTGTATATGGATTGGTTTTGTCAAGGTGAATTGCCTTACTGTCTCTTGCCCCTCCACCTTCTTGGCATGTAGATAAGGTTGAATTCAATGAATGAATGAAGGTATTTTATTGACGTCCACAATACCCAGCACTCTAAGTGATAACCTGCCTTCAGGTTCTTTACCACGTTGGTTCTTTTGTTATGATTCTTGAGTAAGAAACTAACTGTTTATTGAAGCCTTCCCTCTTCAAAGAGCTCATTCAAACTGTCTACCTTTAAGTCGTTTCAAACTGACTATGAATATCTTCATATGCTGCATACTCTCTGATGAAATGCCATTCCATTTCCACCACCTCATTGCTGCAGAAAATGCAAGTCCTTTCTGTTCATCAAGGCTGCACAGGGACGGGGGTACTTAGGTACTTAGGGTACGGGTACGACTATTTTTCAAAATTGGGGACGGGGTTACTTGGGTACATCAATTTTTTTTACTAAAATTTAATATTTTATAGAAAATCTGAAAATATGAGTCATGCCAATGAGTTTTCAAAACAAGAACAGTGATAAAGTTTGCAGATGTAATGTATTGTTTTCAGTTTCAGATTTGCAATATGTTTGTAATAATAATATATGCTAAATGTTTAGACGCATAACAGAGGAGGCAAATTTTAAACATGAATAACAATGACATAATATTGCAAATGACAAACTTCTGACTTGAATAGTGATAAAGTTTACTGTTAATCAGTATTGTATCAAAGTCTCAAACTGATTATGTATTGAATTGAGCTTGATAAACAGCAAACTGATACGCAAACAAAAAACCAAAACAAAAATCAGAAATCTTAATCAAGGTCCTTAGCTATGATGCTCTCCACTGAGTACCTAGTCCTCAACTGTGCAATTAAAATTTTAGCCTTTCTCTTAATCATAGATCTCATCACGCTTCTACATGGGGTTGAATTCCTTGATATGGTATGCTTTTTTCTTGCCTAGCTGTTTTGTCCACACGGTATTCTTGAATTTTTCTAACACCCACATTTTTATCCCCTTTAGTGTTAGGATATTAATGCAGATATATTTCTTACTTTTCATCTATCTGCTATTATTGTTTCTTCCAAATCTTTTTCCTAGGACTTAGCTTCTCTTCAACAATCATTTTGGGCCACCGATGCTTATCCATATTTTCAACCTTCTTAAAGTAGCATATCAAGCAAATGATCACTAAAGCCTCAATTGGGAACATACTAGGCTCAGCTAAAAGAATCTCACATAGTATCATTGATTTGACTTTAAGGCCGCTAGTGATTAGATGTTTTTGAATTTTATTTATTTGTCACCATCTGTGGTTTGACATGCTATTCCCCCAAACCTCACACCCATAAAGGATAACTTGCACTACTAACAAACTGAATAGGGTTTTCGTAGTCTTCTAATCCCACAATTTTGGTTCCTACATGTGTTCTGAAGAAGGTATAAAGCTCTCCACCCTCCTTGCATCCTCTTTAATCTACGTGTCTCCCAACTAAGCCTATTGTGAAAATAAAATCCTAGGTACTTGTATTCCACCACTACATCCAATGGGCTGCCCTCAAAGATAAAATTAACATGTTGCTTCTTCTTTTTCAAATAGAAGATCATGACTTTGGTCTTGTTGGTATTCACTTGCAACCCAACCTCCTGAAAAAAAAGCTCAAGAGATTTTAGATCCTCTCTCAAATGTTGTGCAGATTTTGCAACAAGAATAAGGTCATCTGCGTATAGAAACAACTTCACCATGTATCCTGCTAATTGGACATCTTCTCTGATGGTATTGTCTAGCCACTCTTCAAGTTTGTTAATATATAAACCAAGCAATGTGGGGGATAAAGGAAACCCTTGTTTGACCCCAATGTCACTATTGAAGCATTCAGATATACCCTCTTCAATTCTGATTTTGGCTCTAGTTTGGTTACAGAGTTTGTGTACAACAAATTTAAGCTCATTTGGGACCCCAAATTCTTTCATTTTGTGCCAAAGCTCATCTCTAGGATTGGTGTCAAGATTTTTAGAAGTCAATCAAGCAGCAAAAAGCTTCTCCACCTTAGCTGTCCCAAACTTTTTCCATGAAATGCCTCAGAGTGATATAATGGCTAATGGTAGAGTATTTAGGCTTGAAACCAGTCTGCTGTCTATCCCTTTTCCCCTCTTTCTCCGTCCATCTACTGATTCTACGCTCTAGCATGCTCCCAAAAAGCTTTCCAAGAAGAGGGTTGACTATAATAGTAGGGTAATTAGAATGGTTATTGATGTCTCCATTTTTGTGAAGAGGTATAACCACACTATTTGTCCATTCAGCTGAAAAGAAGTTTTGAGTGACTCCGTTAAAGGTCTTGATATGTGGAGCTAGGAGATCAACTCCCCACATTAAAAGTCTGCCTAAAAACCATCAATATCTTGTTCTTTACCACTTGCCAAATTCTTTATACCCTGTTTGATGTCAACCACTGAAAAGGGTTCAGCTGAATTGTCATTTATTGGTGGGTTACTTTTCTCATTTGGTTGTTCATATAGGAGCATTGCATAATGTAACCATTGTGCGTCTGTGATTTTATTTTCTATGTGTTTTCTCTTTTGTTTCAACTCTCTCCAAAAACCTTGGGGATTGTGCTTCCTCAAAGCAATTAATCCCTTCTTGAAATTATATGACTTTCTCTTTTTGATTTTATTAATTGCTTGTATGTTATCTTGTTTTCTTTGTTTGAAACCTTCTCTTTTAGGGATTTTTTGCAGCTTTTCTCTCTTCGTCATATCAAGGATTAGTAAAGAAGGTATTTGAAACCTTCTTCAAAGGTCTAGATCTCTTACATGCAATTAAGGCCTCATGAATTAAAGGGATCAGCATACTACTGCAAATATCCACCTTTTCTCCCTTGTTTTTCTTGCACTCTATACTGCTTTGAGCCAAGTGGAGGTTCTTTTTAAGAGCAGCATTGAAAATCTCTTGGTTTTCTTCATTTATAAGGATTTTACATTGCGTATAAGCCTTCTAGTGATTGTGCTGGATCTTCTCTTCTTGCTGGCCTTTCGTATTTATGCCAAACATAACAAAAAGAGGCAGATGATTATAATTCAGCTCCATAGGATGGCTCTCAATTTTGAAGTTCAACAGCTTTGAAATAGAGCCCTGAGAGCATATAATATTGTAGACATCGCCATTCAAGTGCTTTTGAGTCAACTTGTTGCGCTTCATTGCGTGGATGACCTCAATTGTGCTCTACTTGCACTCACATTTGAAAGTGCTACATGGCTAAGACAAAATGTGGATGGTGAAGGCGTTGCTGCACCAAAACATTTCCACCACAAATCTGCAAGGACAACATTTGTAACTTTGTAACATGCTAAACTTAAAGATACACTGAAATTAAAATCTATACATAAGTCGTAGTCAACATAGATGTTTTTTTACATGGTTGTAGAGTCGTTTCTCCTTTGAACATGTTGGTGCTCAAACATGCATCTCCACATATCCTAAAGATTAGCATGAGAGCTTAAGGCTAGGGATATTTGAACAAAAGTGGTTGGCAAGGCTTACATTCTGTAATATCCCTAATTTAGAACCTGGAAGGTATATGATTTAATAAGTTTTAATTAAAGATTGAAACTTGTTACTGTCAAGACATATTAGGGGAAATTATTATTGATTTTGAGTAGATGAGTTTGCATTGGTGAGCACAATTATAGACAAGTACATTTCAAACATAACACAATAGCCTTGGAATATAAGTGGTGAAGCTATTATCTATATAAGAACTTCAATATTGTGAGAAGGAAATAATCTATTGATATCACTACCTTAGCAATTGATGGAAGTGCCCGTATTGTGAGAAGGGGATTTCCTAATATTAAAATGAGTTGTCAAAAACTAAAAGAATACAATTCATGGTGGTCAACGTAGAGTCGCAATTGGTAGTCACCGTCTTCAATTAATTATTACTTAGATAATATCAATCAGCAGTAATATTAATATGGTCTCCACAAGACTCGTGGACTGAGGAATATCCAACATCTATCAACGATAATACAAGAAGGTTACCCTACTATGATTATTGATGATTTGGATTTTTTCCACCCAACCAGTGGACGCATATGAGAAAATGATCATTCCATACTAAATATTAATTCTGTTTATCAATGCGATTGATGAACGGGAAGCTATTATTGATTACTACTGAGAACTTACTAAGGAGGATACAAATGTTCTATTTACATCAATTAGACCAACCAATGATGCAAAGAAGAAGACAAGTAAAAATGTCAGCAATCAACAGCAACCGACCATGGTTTACAGAGGCATTGATGCTGGTGGAAGAAGTCATGTTACTTCCACACTAAGCCGATTCTCATACTAATCGTACTTGTCTTAACAATGCATAACCAAAGCACGATTAATGATAATCACCATAATAATCATTCTGATTATTACGATGATGAATGGTGACTCTTCATTATTATTATTATTATGATGAGAGGTGACTATTCCCTTGTGCCTCTTCCATGTATCGGGCATGTATATATTGGAGATCATTTCATTTGCAAGATCATCGAATAAGAATATAAATTATATAATCCCTTGTGGATTGCTCGGCCTAGAGCAGCCCATTGCTAACATCAATCCCAGGTGCAAGTATTTATCTGCATATCAGAGACAGCATCATCTCAGAAGCATAATCATATAAAGATATATCAGAGACGGCTTCCTTGTTCATTGCATAGAGATAAAGATAAATCAGATACAGCCTGTGCAATACCACATTGTTATTGTACCAGATAATCTCTACATTGCATGTAATTCTTTGTACATAAGAGATAACATTGTCATCACATCAGACAGCCTGTATATCAGCGTGGATTTATTGTATATACCAGAGGCAGAGACAACATTCCAGGTTATTGAGCATATATTTCATTGCAATATCAGATATAGACCTCATATATTGTGATCATAGTCATACAGTTATTCTCATTATTTGGAAATGTATGCATTTGGAATTAATACTTATTCCGTTATCAGCCATTATTCATTGTAATTAGCATATGCATTGTGATTAAGCATCAAATATTAGTATTTTGTTATCAGCAATTTTAGTTATATTTATAGAATTGTGGAATTTCATGTAGTGTCTCAAATTAGATAAAAAAGGGACATTACACATTCTGATAGTGGCCCAATGAAGTTTGGAGTATAGGGACGGTAGGGAATGGCTGGGTGTGTTTCTAGGATGAATGTTTTTTAGGCTATGTTAGGGGACAACAAAGGAGACAACTATATAAAAAATAGGGAAATCTCAAATATTCATATGATTACATTAAGGAGGCATTCATCTCATACATTATAAATCCTTAATACACAGAATTAGAGCTGAATTGACAGTTCACATGAGAGTTAAATAAATTAATAAATGTTAAAACTCAAAATTCAACTGCTTCTATTTTCCATTGTCACTGTATATGGTGTCTAATTGAAAAATACAAGAAAATGCCCAAAGGCTGAAAGCTTCAATTACAAAATCACAAAAACATATTGATAGAAAGTACGAGGCTGCCCCTAATTGGCATCTAACCTGCATCAAAATTGAAAACAAAGGAGGCAACCTTCCAGGTCCATTAATTTCTTAAAACAAGTCCATAAATCAGGTCACCCAGGTGTTAGAAATCATCTGCCAATAATTTCAAACCCATCACCTGCAAGCTCAACTTCCAATACTCGTTAGAATGGATGGACCAGCAAGGACATCATCAAGAAGAAACAGTATAATATCCCCAAAATCAGTGAAAACAATGGTAATTATTGTTTGGAATTACTCTAACATCTAAAAACTTAATTGCAAAAATAAACCTGTAAAAACTTAAAAATTGAAAAATATCATGTCAGATTTTACTAAATGTACTGATTTTGCACAGATTGACACTTCATGTATGTGAATTATTTTTGACCAACACCAATGCACTATGCTTCAATTTTGGTATTGATTGTTTAAAATCACTTTTGTCCTATCCGTATGGTACAATAACAAGTTGTACTGTGTTGTGGTATGAATGTAAGTAATGAGAGGGCACGCCCAGGGGAGCAATGGCCTTTGGGTTGGGAAGGCTAGCCTTCTTACCTAATACTGAAAGAGGTGGCCAGCTCTTTGAAATTAGAGTGTCAGTGATGTCACCAAACTGTGTGAAGCCTCAGGCAAGAGTCTCACCTGCCTGGCAGACTTGAATGTGAACCCATTAGGGGGCAGCTTTGACTGCCACTGTTCACAGGTGAGGTATCAAAGGTGACATGTGGTATCTTCTGGTGTGTCAAACTACTGCACATCTGCCTTCCACCTGTGATGCAGTCCTAAACAGCATCACAGTGCCATTGCTGATCATTGTCATACCTTAACCTTTCAGCCTCCAGCACACCACATAGCCACCAAGGAGAATATTTCCCATATTTTTTGTCTAAGATGTCCATATTTTGTGGCTGTGGCTGTGGCTGTGGCAAGTTTAACTCATGCAACCTCAACAACCAAACTTTGTTGTACACTTGCACCACTGCTGAGGACAAGCTAAATTTCCTGAAATTGAAAACTCGTGTTTTACAATATATTAAAAAGTTGGGGGACAATTGATAACTTTTCCCTTAAAAAATAGTGAGTAAAGGTCAAATTGAAGGAAAATGTGGAAGTCCTAGGCTGATGTTTTTTTCATGAAAATTACAGATCTGGAATCACATTCAATTTTTTTTACCTGGATCTCTTGATATATTTTCTTCAACACCTTATTCTTCTCCACTTATCTCTCCTTCAAATATGTACATTAATATGAAGTAATCTTTGGGTTGGGAAGGGATTTTGGCTTTGGATATGATTCTTCATTTCGTCTGTTAGAAATCTATCTTATTTTTTGTTTTATCTTTCAGGTTTTTACATAGTTTTTGAGTAGCATTGGCTGTGGCAAGGTGGCCTGTTGTGGGGTTGTTCGAGTCTGCAAAACCATATCTGCATGATAAATGGTTGCACAATGGTTGCTGAAACAACTACTTTGTGTCTGCCATGGAGCCTCTGTCTTCTTGTTCAGTGAAATGTGAAACTTTAGAAAAAGACATTTGAAACAGAAGATGGGCTTCACCTGACAAGAAATTAAAATAAACAACTTTTTTTTGTATCTTGCAAGTAGATAAGAGTGTTAAGATGAAAAATTTACTTTGTTAGGTTTGTCTAGGTGAAGCATCTATAGGATAAATTATTATGTTCTGTGAAAATGTGAAAATGTGAAAATTGGACTGATAGTTTTCTTGATTTTCAAATCAGATATGAACTTTGTAAGCATGGGGATAATTTAAACTAGATATAAAGGTTAGATGATGGATGTTTGCATTCTTGGACATTATAAGCATTTCAAACATCCCTTATACGAGCTGCTTGAATGGAAAGAAGTCAATATAAGATGAAAAATTTACTTTGTTAGGTTTGTCTAGGTGAAGCATCTATAGGATAAATTATTATGTTCTGTGAAAATGTGAAAATTGGACTGATAGTTTTCTTGATTTTCAAATCAGATATGAACTTTGTAAGCATGGGGATAATTTAAACTAGATATAAAGGTTAGATGATGGATGTTTGGATTCTTGGACATTATAAGCATTTCAAACATTCCTTATATGAACTGCTTGAATGGAAAGAAGTCAATATAAGATTCGTTTAATATGATTTTGATTTTAGGATATTATCTTGTGAATTATTGCCTTTTGAGAAGGCAGGGACATGCTACAGTGTCACCTGACTGTTGCTAATGATGGCGGTGTTGTAGAAACTTAAGCAAGTCAGTTCAAGTACATGAGGGAAAGCTTGTAAAGGATAGATTCCGTCCAATGCCCTTGTGCTCACCAGCATTACTTCCTCCTCCACATGCACTGGTAATTATAATATTTCCAAAATATTACGAGTATATTTCATGAAATGTTTCTTGATATAAAGTGGTTTGTTAAATGAAGATCTAAATGGGATGAATCTCTGATCGAAAACCGAAATAAGAATATGTTTTGGTATTATTAAACCTTAGGTCACAATTCTTTCGAAGTAAGTGCTGAAGTACTAAAATCATTATATTTTGAGGTTATCTACACTTGAATTTTAGAAAAATTTCCATCGAGATTTTTGTCATTTTTGGAAACTTTTACCATGTTTTATAATGTCCTACCTCTATTTGAACTAGAATTTTTTGCACTTCTTCTATCCACTCAACTATATTTGTATTTTGTCAAATAGTTGTCATGCATTCATTGTAATGTTCTCAAACAATTTGATGTACTGCTGTGTTCAATATGATCAGACTTGTGTGTTATAGGTTTCAACTTTATGAACATTTTATTGCATAATGATAATGGCAAGTGTAACATAAACACCATACCTTCATGAGAAAGTACAATGAAGGAATTAAATATCAGACTTGCTTGCCAATGACAGAGGAAAATCTTGATGTTCGACCTTTGTAATCAATAGTTGTAATATCCCCTATGGATATTTGCTCCAGATTTTTCTAAATGTTCCACATAATTTATCCAAACATTTACATTCAAATTGATTTCTTTTTCTCCAAAAGTTTATATAAAAATCATATAATATCAGACTAAAATATGATCTAAAACCAATTATGAAGATAAATCATTGCAACCTTATTTTTCAAACATATGTGAAATACCTCTATCCCAAGTTTGCCCTGCTGTGAACTCTGTCGCGAATCCATTAAGAAATGAATAGGGTTTTCGTCCAATTCACGAAGAAGTCCCGAAGGTTTCCGTCCTCAGGTTTTCAAAACTGAAAGCCAAAGCTTCCCAGAATTCTGTGATGTCCCCTTCTACTTGACATCAGTCAGCAGAGTAGATTAGCCTATCATTGACCCTCGTAGGCTAATGAGGTTGGTTAGAGGGTCCCTTGAGGGATGCATCTTCTTTAGTGGTCAAAGTTTTGTAGGTTTGGCTTTCGTTCGAGGTCTCTAGGACTCCGTGTGCAGTAGTTTCTATTTATAGCATGTTTTTCTATTTATAGTAAGTTTTGAGAGGCTCAGATGTTAAATTTTAGTGATCAGATCTAAATTAGATTATTTTAACACAGATCTAATTAACAGTCAAATTAGATTTCAGATCTAGGCTAATTAAATGAAAGAAAAAACACAAGAAGCTTTTACCCTAGGAAACCTCCCTCTTGGAGGAAAAACGCAGCATTCAAATGAGATCTTTATTATTGCCCTTTTGAGATACAAATTACAAACCTCAGTAGGTATTCATCAAATTGATACCTTTGATTTTCTGAAGATCGGAGATCAATGAGGCAAATCGCTGTCACAATAGATCTCAGTCCAGAATTTGCTTCCACTATGAATTCGCTATTAATAAGAAGTTGCAACCACCATGAATTCGCTGTGAGAAGGAATCTCAGTCACCAGGGGTTCACTGTGAATATGATTCTCTATGTCTATATGTTGAAGCCACCATGAATTCGCTGAGAGAAGAACTTTGCCTATATCTCTGATGAGATTGCATGTAAACAACAGTGTGAATCTGAATGAGTGTTAGATGCCTCAAGACAACCTTTATATATATGATGATCGAATGTATTTTATGTGGGCGGACCCATCTTGGACTATATTTTACGTGGGCTGACCCACCTTGAAATTCTTTGATTTTGGCGCCAATATGAAAGGTGTGGGAAAGGAGCTTGATACTTTAAGTTTAAATCGCAGGACACAACTTGTATTTATAAATACAAATTGCGATATATTTAAATTAAATTAAAGATATAATTTAAATATTTAGAGTCCGAAATAGCTATAAAAATTAATATCAGAGAGGGACCCCTGCTATTTTTAGAAATGGGGTATGGTTGTATGCAACTTGATCATGTCAGCCCTCAGTTCAGACGACGTGCCGAGATGATGAGTAATAATGGAGATATTAATATTTATTTGGCTAAAATAAATTTTAATAGTTTTGAGCTTATATTGTAAAGTTATAATATGATTTTATATTATAACTTAAGTCACTTAAGGGAAGGGTCAAATTATCATAGATGGGGCCAAGTGAAAAATTAATTTTAAAGGAATTATTTGTGCACCAACTATAGAGTTTTAAGTTAGAAAAATTAAATGTGGAAATATATCTTTTATCCCACATTGGCCAGGAAAGTGTTTGAGCTCTCACAAGAAAAGAATAAAAGGAGACTTAAGAGCTCATTCTGATTATGTTTATGTTTATTATTGAACTCTGGTTGATTTTTGCTCCTTCTGGGAGAATGAGGGTTTCTACTTTCAGCCGCCATTGGAGATTGAAGTTTTCTTCTGTTTGCATCTGTTTGAGCTGGTGGAACCCAGTGAATTTGGAAATGTGGAGAGTTTCAATTCAAGAACTCTTTCTGTGTTTTAGTTGGTGAAATCTGGTGAAGATGGGATCAAAATTGAAGAGTTTTTTATTGTAGATTGAAGAGACTTTGATTTGCATTTGTTTCCAATAGTGTTGATTCTTTTTCCATCCTGTACAAGAGGCCCTAAAACCTTGCTGTATTTCTACATAATTGGTGCGTTCTTTCCTAAGTGTGATTTCACTAGCGAGGTTTTAAAAATTGCAAATCTTGTTGAGCAAGTAGCATGTGCAGTGGAAAGATAGGCGTCACCATTCAGGAATCAAGGCAAGGTATCTGTAGGCTGTTTGGAGATTATATCAGGTTCATTTAATTCAGCCGCCATTGCTTTTTGTATTAGAAATCTAAATAAGACTCAGTCTTTCATTGTAATAGACAGTATTTACTTGCGTACTATATAGGAGTCATTATTGCATTTTGTTCACTCTAATCAGTTTTTTTTGCATTAGAAGTATTTGTTTTATGCCTAAAAACCTCAAATACAAAAAAAAGTCAGAAAACAAACAAAAGCAAAAACAGTTCAGTAGTTAGGGCTTGTGAAGGGTTCCTACAAATTCTCCAAGAGAATACAATAACCAAACATAAACCAAGCATATGAAAATGAGCCTCTCAATGTTCTCTTATAGCACATACGCGTGACTCTTCATTTTCCTTCTGCCCGTCTCTTCATATTCCTTTTCTTTGTTTCTTTATTTTCCCTCTTTAGTTTAAAATGACTTTATTGATTATTCACTAGGCTCCATAGAAGTCATTCTAATACTTTATTAAATAATTAAACTAAGTTATCAATTAATTCGATATAATTTACAACTTAAAATTTAATTATTTAATTGAGTTCTAATGTCCCGAAAAGGGGACATTAGAATCCTCCCTTCTTAGAGACTGCTTGCCCTCAAACAATTTGCATCTGCATGTTGAAACCAAATGCTTGGATCCCATATCCACTCCAAGAATGTTGCTTGGCCAATCCGCTATTCCACTCTGATATAAATAACACCATGCCTCGAATTATGAAGCCACTCATCGAATTCCCACTGAAGTAATGCACCAAACACGCCAATGCTAGGATCCCAAATTATCATGCTATCATAATTGTCAAATATGAGGAGATAGTAGTATCTCAAGGAGCTATCAACACTGAACAACTCTCCAATTGCAAATAATCTCGTGGAAGTGCATAACAACCATTAGAGACATACAATAAAATATATCAACCCATCCTGAATTTCTGATGTAAAAATCAAAATGCTCAAAGACAACGAATGTACAAAGTTATTGCTGAAAGAATATTGCTGAATAAAATACTGATAGGCATTGTTCATAGGAACAAAAAGCCAGACCATTTGAGGAATCACCATTTGAGGACAAGATCACCATCAAGTGAAGTTTTAGAACTAGAAATGCTCTACTTGTCATCATCCATGGAGTGGTGAGTGTCATAGATTTGTTGACGATGAAGACTGACTTGTTGAGCCATCAACTTAGCTTTCCTTACTCTTTCTAAGTATTCTTCATTCAATTTTTGGGACTAATTTATATCAGCTGTTCCAAAGTGCAGAAAACCAGTTCTATAATATGTTGCGTCATCAAAATTATCATGTCACATGCGTGTGCACCACCAATGGCAAAATATCTATCACTGATTTCTTTATGATTATAGGCTGCAATGTCTTGAGGAACGAAAGGTATATCACTGGTGTCCATGATGAGAAAGTTGGGACTGATTTCATCCATTTTTTCCTTGCCTTTGAAATCTTCTAAGGTATGATGATCATAATCAGAACCTTGGAGTTTTGGTCCACAATATATCCCTCATGTTTACCACCCACAACTTGAGTGGCATCATTGAAAGACTCAATAGTTCCATCAACCTTATGTGAAAAGAGCTGTTACCTCGTGATGGTGTAAATAAATATGAATGCCGTGTAAAAATCAGAATTGATGTCATACATTTCTGTCTTGTTTTCAACCTTTACAAGTACCTCTTCCTTGAAAGCTTTATGGACAACACGTGCGCTTTGAGTACCGACATTTGTAGACCCTTCTTCATTAGTTATTCTATGTGGCTGAAAACTCATGAGAATGGGAAGGTAAACTATTGTTGTTCTGAATCAAAATTCTGGGCTCCTCTATGCCTTCTTGGGACTCATCAAACATCACCAAATCTTGACTTGTTACATGTCTTTCACAAGTGATTAAAGGTGATAGTGTCTCAGTTAAATTTTCCTCAAATGTTCTCACAAGGCTACGAGGCATTTCCTTGTGAAGCTCTTCAATCCTTTCATCAACTTGTTCAATTTCTATTCCTCTTGCATTGTCTTTCTGCACCATTGAAGTGGCTGCTATAGCGGACTGATTCCCTGATTTGTATAATGAATGATGAGACATACTCAACAAACCAAAACAAAGGTTCACAATCTCCCTATGGCTGTCTTTCACGAACTTGAATAATGTATGGAATGTTCCATCGATTGGCCAACTCCAAAACTCAAGACCAAACTTCTCAAACCCCATGTACCTAGTTATGATGATGCCACTTAGTGTCATATCACTCCAATTATAGTCTCCCTCTATCTCCTCATTTGCAATTTTCTTAACTAGTTGTCTCCTAGGAAAGCATCCATTCACCTCATAATGTGAACTAAGATCAGCACCCAGCTGGAAATATAATCCAACTCAATTCCAGGATCCCATACTTTACTATTTCCACTGAGTGCAATGCTATCATCAACTGCGGTCCCATCAGCCAACTCAAAAATATGGGATTATCATATGTATTCAAATCACCCATCTCAAACAACGGGTTATCAATGATCACCTTGAACTGAGTCTTCCACCCATGTACATGCAAATCAAAAGAACTGCTGCTAAGATGAATATCAAAATCAGACCGTATGTCATGCTTATAACCAGTAACTCAATAGCTGTCCCTAGTCACCTTTGCCTCTCTGTTATGAAGATGCTCAACTATTCCAACATCTGTACTATTGTCAATAACTTAATTTAATAGTTCTAAATGTGTGCCAAAGGTTGTTTTGCCAACTTCATTATTCACATCTTCACACTTTATTTTGTAGACTCAATCAAAGACTCATCCTAATGTTCTTCACGCTCCATGGAAATCTCTCCATCAATATTTGTTGCATTAACCTCCTCTAAGTAAGGTTGGTTTCAGCTTCATACATTGTTTGGAAACACTGCTTACCAGCTCATATGCAGGTCTAGAAATATCTTGTTCTTGCCTTATAACAACCAACAATATAGACATAAGAGGCTGGGAAATAACATCACATTCATCAATGATCAGGGTTATAATGGTTTGCATGTAAAAATATATATTTTCCTCATGATCCTTACTGATTTTGGCTATGAACATCTGAAACATTTGAAAAATGAGATCATCACATTCCAAGTCAATCATGACAACACAAGTTCGGACACTAGCCATCAATTCTAAAATTTTCACCCTCCAACCATAAGACGAGCTCCTTGTATCACATAGTTTGTGAAAACTACCAATGATCAGCTGTAGAATCTCCCTCATTATGTCATCCTTGTAAAGTACTTCAGGAGCTGCGATCTTCATAATATCGCCAAGGAAAGTGCTCACTGCAAGTCTCACATCTTCATCTAGATGTCTCATCATTTGGGATTGGACTAAAGCAACTAGAGGACCCTCTGTTGCACATTTCAACCCTTCAAAATCTGACTGGTCCAATTTTGCCAAACACTTTTCCATTTCCCCCAACCTCCTAAGAAGAACATGGTTGAACTGAGGCTGAAATTCCAGTTGCTTCCCTAAAGAATAGAGCATGCCACTCACCTTTACAGCTTCCAATGAAGGCTTAGACTTAATAATTTTGAATGACTTCTTGAATTGTTCTCTTAAAGGACTATTTCCCGTATTTGCCATCACCCAAATGAACACAGCACACAGGATGGCAGGTTTGCAAGCTCTGGTACTACTTTAATGTCCTACCCCTATTTGAACTAGAATTTTTTGCACTACTTCTATCCACTCAACTATATTTGTATTTTGTCAAACATTTGTCATGCATTTACTGTAATGTTCTCAAACAGTTTGATGTACTGCTGTGTTTAATATCATCAGACTTGCATGTTATAGGTTTCAACAATGAACATTTTATTGCATAATGAAAATGACAAGTGTAACACAAACACCATACCTTCATGAGCAAGAACAATGAAGAAATTAAATATCAGACTTGCTTGCCAATGACAGGAAAACCTTGATGCCTTACGTTTCTAATCAAAAGAAGACTGAAGCTGAGTCCGAGGTTGCAGAGGAAAAGTAACAGCTCAGAATTCTTCAGTGAGACCTTCAGTCACAGCAAGTAGTATCAGGAATCATCCTCTTAAGGGCTATGACCTGGTTCTTGTCATACATCACCAACAATCTGCTCTCCAATCTTCCAGAAACACTCCAAAGGTCTGCTATGAACTTTTAGAAGACTCATAAACTTGCAGCATACAAGGATTACCACTGTAATTTTTTAATACAGGCTGAAAATATTTACAGAAATAATGGTGATGACTCAAAAAATCATTGAACTATCAACCAAATGGCATTGCAGCAATTAAGGCCACTGATGTAGCTTCCCTGGACATGTATAGATCAGGTTACATGCTTATCTATGCATATATGGAACTGACATCACTCAACAAGTTGTGCTCATGAAAATAAAGATAAAGATAAAGATAAATTTTATTAATGTCCAACAAGTGACCACAAACGGGTCAAAGGGACTGCATAGCTGAACAAGAGAGCAAACAACAACAGGAACACCAAATGATGACCAGAGAACAAAACAAAGAGCAGAAGAAGGAATGAAAAGAATGGAAACTAAGTCCCTGGAGAACACAGGGAGGGTGGGAGGGTTGAAAAGGCAACCCCAAGTTACCGAACAACTAGGGAACTGAGGTGACAGAGAAAAACTCCAAAACCAAAGGATAACCAGTAGAAGTGATAGGAGGCGGTGCCAACGATGCTATCTCTGGAGGTGACCCACCTGACTGGAAGCGATGGATCTCTGTGACTAGGATCTGCTGGGCCTCATGGACTTGGAATGAGGAGGCGAGGCAAGGTGCCTTTTGGTGCCATGCACCATCCCAGGAAAGAAAGATGTAACGAGCTGATTGGCCAAAGGGTGCAATTGGCGCTGAAAAGAATGATACTGCAGACGGATGGTCTCCTGCAGATAAAGAGCAACACATCTTTGATCCGTGTACTTGAAGAAGGAGGATAGAGACTGAGCCTCTATTGACTAAATTTTTTGTAATTTACTGTGACAACAACTTACAAAATTGTGACTTTAGGCAACATCTTATGAGATTTCTCTCTCCTCTCAGAAATAGGGGAGGCTCCCTTCTTATCGTAGGTGGCTTCAACATGAACTTAACTAAAATTACAAAAAGGACAGTTTTTCTAATTACTTACTCTTGTTTCAGGAATGATTTACAAATAACTACAACTTTAAACTTAACAAAAAGGTCCTATTGCTACGATAATACCGGTGGCTTGGGGGTTGACATGAGAACAACTCCAGAGACAACAATTTACTTATATATTTTGTGAAACAAATACAGGAACCCAAAGTCTCTTGCGGTTGTCTCGAATGAGGATTCAAGTAGAATAACCAGTAAGGCACAAAGTCTCTTACTGGATATTCTCAAGTTTAATATAAACACTTACAATTGAAGACCAAAGTCTTTAGTTCGAAGTAATTGCAGCCACTACTATCTATAGCAATTTGTCCTCTTGCAGTACAAAGTCTTCATAAGTTCAAATTGACTCTAAAGGTAGCTCAAAGTCTGCACAATTGAATTCAAATCCCTCTTAAACAAAGCATTAAAACTTACAATCAATTCAAGAAAATGTTGTCACATAATAGGTTGGATTGGTACAAAGTCTCAAAACAACCTGCCTTTTTTATTGAAAGCAATTCAGATTTACATCTAAGTCAAAGTCTTCGAGTGCATATACAAACTGACAAAATTTTCTTACCTTGCCAAAAGTTGATTATTTACAATGAGCTCCCTTCTTTATATAGGAAAAGAGTGGAGAGAAAGTTGGAGAAAGAAAGGGAAAACCCTTACCCACCTTGACTTATTCTCTAACTAACTAACTAACTAACATTGACTTATTCAATGCTACAAGACTTAAAGCACTTGCAACGTGATTACATGGAACAACTTTGCACGTGATACTATCATGTGCAATTACATCTTATTTTCACAATTACATGTAATTTGTCAATTACATAGTGAAAATAAAATGTGTTTGACAAGACATGACATCTATTACTTCATCCTTTGTCGGTCTTCATGCTGCTATAGGATGTCTATGAGTGATGGGTTTAGGTTTGGCGAAAGCATCTAGAATCAGAATATGAATTTGCATCCTTGATTGCTCTATGTTGACGGCATCAACAAATCACCTACTTGCAATTAGTCTTGAAGGCTTTCTATGTTGTCATCTTTCGATTTTTTACCTCTTTGCATGAGCATGGGAAGATTTCTCTCTTGTAAGTGGGGTACTTAAATCCTATTACAAGCCATTTTAGAAAGTACTTGCCGCCCACAAATGGGTTTTAGAAGTCTATTTACAGCTTTGGAAAGAATAAAAAATTGCTTGGAAAACACTTGTAGGTTGGCTTTTTAGCTTGCACTGTTTGATGGGGAAGTAACTTGCTCTTTTTTGGGTAAAACAATGTTAAAAATGGGGTTTTTAATTCCGACTACACATGCAAGAAAAATGAGTGTTTGGAGCTTTCTCATGAAGGGAAGAACTTGCATCTCTTCTTGGGAAGAATTTGCATTGTTTTGAAAATGATACAATCAAACTTTTGAAGCCAAAAATCCTCCTTTGAATCTCCAACTATGTAGCATGTAGCAAGACTGCTAAAACATGAATAACTTGCACCACTTGGAACCAAAATGTGAAGGAAAAGATGCTTGAACTTTGAAGAAAAACCCCAAATCATTGCTTGTTCAAATTTGGGAAAAGATCCCCAAATTTCAACTATATAGGCAACCAAGCTTGACCAAATCTTTACAAGAATGAATGCAAAACTGAGTTCTCTTTGAGTCATTGACAAATGGATGAGTGTGAGAAGAAAAATGCTTGAAGAAGCCAAAGGCCCATTCAACCTTGCACAACGCTGATTTTTCTGTCATTACAAGTAAAGATATAGTAAAGAAGAAAAATGGTGCCCTCGTGGTTTTGGTGAAAAAGAACAAGCTGCAAATGAGATGATTCTATTCTTGGACGAGCTTCTTCAACTTCCACGTGGGTCAAAAATGCTTCATTCTCCTCTAAAAATTGTGCCAATACTCTAGGACGAGCTTCTCTTTCAATGTTGCAGCTGTAGGTAAGCCATTTTTAACATAGAATGCTTAACTATGGGCTTTTCAAACTCAAACGCAGCTGAAGATACCCAGAAACGGGCTTCAATATGGAGATTGCAGCTTGGTAATGGATCGTATTGCACATGTATACTGAAAGACGTGTTTTAGAATGAAGATTACACATTGAACATGAGCCGTTTTTGCTAAAGAATGCCCAAAATGGGATTTCCACCTTCAAATACAGCTTGCTGTTAAGCCATTTTGACCAAGAAATGCCCTATATAGGCTTTAAACATGTGATTACATGTATTGAATGAGTGATTTAAGAACATAAATCCCCAAAATGGGCTATGGAAATGAATTGGCAGGCATATATATATAAAACGCAGCCTCCTTCAACTTACTTCTTGCACAAAAGGCCCCAAAATGGGCTTTTATGAACCAAACACAGGTATTACATGCTTAAACAAACATGTAAAGGCTTTTAAAATCACCATATTACCTTGGAAAAGGAGAATGGAGGTTAAAATGCCCTAGGACGGGCTTTTAAATTAACAATACATGCCCTTTCAATGACGTTTTTTAATTAAAAACGGGATTCTAAGACCAATATAGATGTATTATGGGTTTTAGGAGGCCATAAACACCTCACGCGAACTATGCAATTGCTTCAAAAATCGCCACTTTTGACTTCTAAGATCGAAATGGAGCCTATAATGACTTAAGACACATTTTAAAAGGAGGATTACATGTCTTTAAAGTCATAATGGGCTTTGGGGAAGAGTTTGCACATAGAGAGATGTTTTAAACAATATGTAAAGTGTCCCAAAATCGCCACGGTAAGTGATGATGGGCTGTTTGGAGTGTATTACATATGATTAAACTTTGTTTTTTAAAACATATGTAATGCCTGCCAAAATCGCCACCTTAAGTCATGACGGGCTGTTTTGGTCCATTTGCATGTGTTTATAAGTTTATTTTAAATACATTTAAATGCATTTAAAATCACCCCTTTATGGCTTACGAGTGAAAAACATCAATGGTGGACTTTTAGAATTAACTTGCATGTCCCAAAATAAAACATGTCATTATGCAATATTAATTAAAAACTCCACATTATGGCACATAGGTCTCTCAAGTTTTTAAATTTACATGTAATTATAGTTTTAATGGAGAATAAAAAGTCCACCTTTTATTAGAAATTCATTAAAAACTATGTTAAAATCTCATCCAAATCATGTGAAATTTCAAAATGGGGTTTTTAATCCATCTTACATGTAAATGACACTTTTTATGCCATGCAATTGCGAATAAAAAGCCCACTTAATGAGAAATTGTAAATAAAGAACAAGGATATGCTGTTAGGCCAAAAAACGCCGCTTGCAAAACTCTTAATTCCTTAATAACTTTTGATAGACAATTTCGATTGAGGCCTAAGATAGCTTGAAACAAGTAGAATTTAAAATGCCACAATCTTAGGGCAAAAACAGAACCAAAAAGCCAACAAACAATTAAGGAAAACCAAACAAATAACTCGCCTTGAAGAATTTAAACCACAAAATTTTCCGTAGGGTTGTCCAATTTTGTGAATACAAAATTGAGGACAATAGCCTCCTTGAAAAGACAATAGAACCTTTCTCTGATCTCATAGTAGATAGGACAACGAAAGATAAAGTAGTCCTCCGACTCCACCTCGCCAAGAGTACAAAGATGGAAAATCCTGTCAAACCTGTCTAAAAGGTGGCCGGTCTCAACACGGAGATGGTGGGAGGCCACTCTGAATGAACCTAGGGGAATTACGAGGGAGTGCTACGAATGACGAGAAGTGTAGAGAGGGAGAACAATGATGCGATCCTAAATCTCTAGAAAGTGCTCAGCATAGAAAGCCATCCTCGGGCGAAGCCCCCATGTGTGGGTTGACCCAAGTGGTGTGAATTTGTTGCCTGTAAATATCATCCCTAATGCATTTGTTCAGCTCCTGCCTAGCAGGGAGGAGGTGGAAATGGGGCATCAAGGGACTTTGAGGAGTAGTAGGGAAGGTAGGGATATCTGTGGCGACCCTCAGAGGAGTTGATAAAATTGCGAAGATGGTGCAAGAACCATACGAGGTCAAAAATGGCCTCGAGCCAGAAAGGACGGGCCCCGAACTCCGCAAGAACAATGCTTTGAGGAGTAGACTGTATACATCTGATGATCTGCAAAAGGAGAATCTGAATCTGCTCAATAGAAGTCCAGTCGGACTCCGACAGAGAAGGTCCCCAGACCACGGAGCCATAAAGAATAGTAGGTTGAACAGGAGTGTCAAGAAGGGTCATCTTAGATGGGATGTCCTGGAATTGATGTCTGATGCACTATTTCTCAAGAAGTGCAAGGGATCCAAAGCCCTTGTTGATACGCAGTTGAATTGCGGGCCTCAAGTTGAAGCAAGGACCCGAAAACATCATGACTAGGTAGGTGTAAGATGAAACAATCTCGAGCTTAGAGCCATTGAAAGTAAAGTAAAGATGAGAGGTTTCAAGGCAATTGAAGACCATTACCTTATTTTTACCTAGATTCATAGTCAACCTCCTCATATCACAAAAAGAAGCCAAGCAATCTAACTGTCTCTGAAGACTCTTGGGGAGGAGGCCAAAAGGACCACATCATCCACAAAAGCAAAATATGAATCAACACCAGGTGAAGGCAACCATCATCCCCCGAAAGGTGCTCATTAAGGAACTCCTTTAACTCATCAATGTAAATCCCAAATAGAGTAGGAGATAAGGGGCACCCCTGTTTCACCCCGATGGTGCTACTCATGAAGCTGTAGAGGCCAGTAGGAGTCCTAAGACGACCCAGAACAACCTCATATAATGTCAGAATGGCGGTGAGAACAAAATAGATGGCGGTATTGTGAGGTCTCTGAATAAGGGCCCACTGAGGAACCGTGTCAAAGGCTTTGCGAAAGTCAACAAAGCAACAGTAAACCTTCGAAGAGCTAAAGTGAACCTCAATGATAGTGCAGAGAGTCAAAATGTGATCCATATTTTGATAGTCTTAATTGAAACCCTAACCTTTGGCCCTAATGTATCGTTGATCAAGCTCCCTAGAAAGGAGGATATTGAGAACCGTGGCATATTACTTTGAGAAACTGTGGCCAACCATAATAGTCCTATATTTACTACGGGTCGAAAGTAGGGCCCTCCTTGTTGTAACAACCAATAAACATGTACAACAGTAGCAACTAGATTTATAAATATATCAAGAATTGAATATGAAATAAAAAGAAAGAAACTACTCTAACAAATTTACATCAGGCAACTATTTTTAAATCTGATCTATCTTGCTTCTACATTAAACTCAAAAACAAAGAAAGGAAAGAATTATACTTAAACTATCAACTGATTAAGTTAGGCATCCTTACTTTCTTTCAGCATTAGGGGGGAAATGATATCACTGGTGCATTTATCCACCCAACCATGGATCGTAACTCCATCCTCCCTTGGTCACTTCTTAGTGAGGTGAGCCTAGCCCTCCGCAAGGAAAAGGAATATAATTAAGTCAAGTCATCTGGAATTGGTGTAGAGCCCTACATCCTTAGACGGTTACTGTAAGAACTCTTCAAGGCTCTAACTGCTGAACTGACTATGCTTTTTTTTTTGCTTTTTATTGTTTTCCATTTTTTTGTGCTTTTGAGATGGTTTGACATAAAAATCAATACATATGCTGAAATATAACTTCTTAAATTTGTAAACTAAATACTAAGGAATGAAATAGAAGATTTCAATTATTCTTCTTCATTATGTCATAGAGGAAAAACTTGTTATAATGAAATGACATACCCAGATAGTGGAAGAAGCCCTTTTATTAAGTGGTGAGTGAAAAAGCAAGTCAAGAATATAAAACCCTTCACCAATCAGCAACAAAACTTCAATAGATGATGTCAAACCTTGCTGTAGCCATAGGCATTCCTTCTTATATTTTTTATTGAATTTTTGGTGCCTCTTTCAACAAAACTGAACTGTATATGGAAGAGTACGTAGGGCACATGAAGAACTAGCAAAAAACAATGATTTCAAACCACTATAAACAGCCAATAGCTTTTCAATCCGATGCCCTCATTCTGTCATAAAATATGTCTTCAATCTATCAATAAATTCTGAAATTTATTTCTCCAATCAATACAATGCTGACCTTTGTATGAAGCCAACTTGATAAGTAATATCGGGTGAAGATTTCACACCCTCTGACTGCTGCTACAAAGAAGAAGCAACACTCTCCAATGTCGATAAGCTCAGAACTCTGCTGAAACCCTTGGTTTCTCGCAAACTCCAATGCCCCAGAGAAAGGACATCAATTCAAGCAATCAACGTAATCTCCATGAGAATGAGCTCTTAGGTGCCTTTTATTCTTTTCTTGTGAGAGCTCAAACGCTTTCCTGGCCAATGTGGGATAAAAGATATATTCCCACTTTTATTTTTTTCACTTAAAACTCCATAGTTGGTGCACAAATAATTCTTTTAAAATTAATTGTTCACTTGGCCCCATCTATGACTTGACCCGTCACTTAAGTGACTTAAGTTATAATATAAAATTGTATTATAACTTAATAATATAAGCCCAAAATTATTAATATTTATTTTAGTCAAATAAATATTAATATCTCCATTCTTACTCATCATCTTTGCACGCCATCTGAATTGGGAGCTAACATGATCAAGCGGCATACGACCATACCCTATTTCTAAAAATAGTAGGGGTCTCTCTTTGAGCTTCTCAAAACTTACTATAAATAGAAAGATGTGCTATAAATAGCAACTACTGCATATGGAGGCTTGGAGACCTCAAACGAAAGCCAAATCTGCAAAACTTTGACCACTCGAGAAGTTGCATCCCTCAAAGGACCCTCTAACCAACCATACTAGCCTACGAGGGTAAATTAATAGGCTAATCCATCGAACTGTGATGCTCACAAAAATGGGGACATTACAGTCCGCTCTCCCTGAAATTGCTTGTCCTCAAGTAATCTCAACTGCAATGTAACCCCACCCCACCAGAGGTCCAAAAGATGAACTGCGTCAAGTCCCACACATCTCAAACCAACTCCTGTAGCACCAACATAAACACAAATGCGCAAGGACAATCATCATGCCAACTATCCAACCCCTGAGCACAAGAATAGTGCATCAAAATCAAAACATGTTCAAGAAGGCCAAGGATGAACCGGTATACTCTCCACACACTAAACATGCTGCAATGTTCAATTGTAAACCCTATCTGAAATCCAGATCCACCCAAAGAATCCCAAACTCTATACTCAATGCTCAGCTGAATGTTGGGATCCCAATTCACTCTGTTGAGTACTTTATACAAACCATGTGGTGTCAACATAATACCATTTTATGCTGCAACTAAGTCAATCCTAGCCGAAGGGAGAAGCAATCCACTAGCTGGAACAATCCCTAGATCCTATAGCGAATATGGAAGTCTGCCAAAATGGACATTCTCAGACTTCTGTTGCTCAACTGTAATCCCAACTTCACCATACCAGAATTGGTGAAGCCAACCAATAGGACCCACCCAAACTGTAATGCTAACCCTGTCACCACTTGGGTCCCAATGCAGCTGAGACTCACATCCATCTGTATTGTGGAGATAAGAACTCTTGAAGGTATTTGTATCACAACCACTATCTCCATCCTTTGCAAATCTATCGTGGATGTGATGACTTGGCAAGTAGCTCCCCACCAACTTGTAGTTATTGATTCCATCCATAGATGGAAAACTCGGACTCGGCAAAAACTCGCCAAGCCCTGAAAAAAAAAACTCGGGAAAAAATTGGCCAGTTTTTGGAGAAACTCGGGAACTTAAAAATAACATAAAATTTAAATAAAAATGCATTTTTTTGCAAAATTCTATGAGAAGATGCATCTAGTGAGTTAATTAATGAGAAAACAAAAGAAACAAGCTAAGTTTAGATATATATAAATGCAAAGTGGGTGCAAAATCGCATTCTCATGTGGAATGCTGATGACTGGAAGCAAAATAGTAAACAGTTTCTACAAAACTAGAAGGAAATACATTATTACAAATTACAATTACATCTTCCTCTTCCCAACTCTGAGCAAATAAGGGAGAGGAACTAGAACTAGAGGGCCTAGTCCTAGAAATAATACATTGCACTGAGTGTGATTGTCCCTCCTCGCTCGGTATCCTTGCTGATGTGTGTGGCTCGCTCTCGATCTTGGATGTATCTTCTGGTATTGCCAATGACTCCTTGTCTGACTCCTCATCGTCATCCTTAATGTCATCCAAAGTGAAACCAAATTCACCCCCCTCCTCCATAGCCTGCCTCTCCAAATCAGCGACGTCATCCTCTGCAAGCAATGTAGGCTGCTCCTGTGCCGTGCAATCAGAGTAAGGATCTATATCATCCAAATCAATTGGACCAATTGGTGCTTCCTATGCCCTTCTCAAGCACAACATAAGATTGTATTGCACATAGACAAGGTCATTTAGGCATTTTTGGGCTAACTTGTTTCTCTCTTTGTGTGGATGGACTCAAATAAGCTCCAATTGCGCTCACAATGGGATGAGCTATAAGGCTGGCATAAGATTCTGAGAGCAAGTTTCTTTAGATGTGGGGTATTTCCACCCCAACTTTTCCACCAAACCTCTGCAAAATAAAATATTGAGAAGTTAGAAAGAAAATAGACAAGTGAAACATAATTTATCAAATGGCAAAATTGCAAATGTTATACTTTTACTTGGGGTTTGAGTGCCTCTTGCTCTCTTTGCCAACTTTGAAGAGAATAATTTACCCTTTGATTCCACATAGATTTGTTGTTCGGTCACAACAAGGTCTCTCTCAGCAACATCGGGTACTGTTTCTCTGAATGCATATAGAGAGGCCCTCCATGACCTCTCCATTAGGATCTGAAAAGGAATCATCATATCTAAAACAAAAACAAAGTGAAACCAAGTCTTAGTACACAACCTACAAAAACAAAGTGAAATCAAGTCTTAGTAAAATATGGAGATGATTGTTTTACCTCGTATCAACAATTTCCCAAATGGGTCATATTTGAGTCTATCCCGCTTTAATTTTTTATAGACTTTTTGTGTTGACATAACTTAGTTGTCATTGGTGAAGTCATAACAAACATGAATCCCACCGGAACACCGGTACATCACACTGGTACTCATAATTATGAACCGGTAGACTAAACAAGGAAGTGGTCTACTTTAACCAGTAACACTTATACCGGTCTAGGTTATTCCAACCGGTCATAGGAAACACACAGGGAACAAATGACTAACCAGATACAAGCTCTTTACCGGTTAAGTGCATGATAATCCGAACTGGATTATAAGGAGTGCTTTCAGTAAAACTGGAGTTAGCTTTTTCAGTAAAACTGCAGTTAGCTTTGTTTTATCTATGACTGTTTCAAGGTAAACTTAAGATCAGTTTGCAAACTTTTTATTCAAGGGTTTTTGCATGCGTGATTTATGAGAGAGTTTATAGCTTGGCGGAACTATGAGATGTATTTTACATAAGATTAATTTCTTATAAATACAGGTCATAAGACACAAAAGAATTGTTGTTGAATATCAAGAGCAGGAGAGCGATATCTTCTGAGAGGAGTTACAGTCACTAGTGGTGAAAGATAGAGAAAGGTTCAATAGCTAAGCAGAGCAAAGGGGAAGATGTATGATTTGATTAGACAAAAAGAATCACCATAAGATCATTGCTTTAGATTGTGAAACATATTCAAATCCTTTAATCAGGGTGAACCCTAACAGGTTGTTTGTATAAATCCCTTTACTGGGTAACATTTTTATCGGTGTTGAAAGTCCTCTTACAAGGCAACTCCTAACAGGGTCAAGATCCTAAAAGGTTTTCTACCAAATCCCTTAATCGA
Organism: Chamaecyparis obtusa; assembly: GCA_027943335.1. NCBI lineage: Eukaryota > Viridiplantae > Streptophyta > Pinopsida > Cupressales > Cupressaceae > Chamaecyparis > Chamaecyparis obtusa. Next base: position 330,941 of record BSBK01005075.1, read on the forward strand.
GTAGCACTCTTACCAGTGCTTTGTAAGCCTCTAACAGGGCATCTTTATTACTGCAGTAGTAAAGTTGTGGGTTCTGTCCCACCGTGGTTTTCTCCTTCTAACCGAGGGTTTCCACGTATATATGCTGTGTTGACATGTGCATTTCAATTTCTATTTATGAGTGTTATAGTCTTTTAAATTTGCAAGAATATATATAGAAGGATAAATTGAAGTAGAAATTGTGTTTATTGATTCACCCCCCCTCTTAGTAACCGGTTAGGATTAACAATTGGTATCAGAGCATTTGGTTCTTAAAATTATAAAACTTAACCGCTTGAGTAAAGATCATGGAGGGTTACAGGTATCAAAAGTAGTTGAGGAAGCCAATGACATAATTGCCTCTCTTGAGAATAGAGTGAGGAGGTCTCTTGCAAAGAGAAAAGAGCTGGCTCTACAACTGAGTGAAAGCAATGAAACAATTGAGGAACTCTCTGGGCAAAGTAGATCTGATGAAGTAGAAGAGGCAGTCTTTGATCTTATGGAGAAAAATCAGAGTCTAACTGATCGGATTTTCAATTTGAAAAGGGAGCAGGAAAGTAATGCTTTGAGAATGACTGAAATCATTGAAGACAAAAGAAAAGCTGAAGATGAAAGGAACAGTGTCATAAAATCACTAGTGACCTCTGAAAGAGCAAGAAATTTGACAAAAGATGTGGTAAGAGAAAGTGATGTTCTATTGAATTGTATCAACTAAAGGAATAGATGAAAACTCTTGAAGAGAGAAATGACACACTTAGAAGCTACAATGAAAGCTTGATGCAGGGGCATTCTAGGGTACTCGGTGAATCTGCATGGAGGTGTGTTGTTTTGGTTGTATTACGCGGTTGCAGCTTTAACCAACGGTCTTGGTTATTGAAGGAAGCTCATTCGTTGAAGGAACTCGGTGAAACTTCTTGTGCTCAGTGGAACTTGTGCTTGGTGATGCCTATGTTGCTAGGTGTTGCTTGGCTTGGTCGGTTGTTTCATTGGTGCTCGGTTGTTTCTCTGGCGCTTGGTAGTTCTGGTTTACCGATTGGAGTTCTTGGAGATTTTGTTGGCCGACTTGGTGCATTTATTGTTGGTATCTTTTGTTGTATTCTCGTATGTAGATCTAGAGGCCGACATGGAGAATTAAATGTTTGTAAGGCTATTTGAGAGCCGACTGTTGTTGCATTTAATATTTGTTTGTAATAGGAGCCGACTTGGCTTAGGAGTTAATTATGTCATCCAGCCGACTTGTGGCTGAAGATTAGTATTTAAGGAGTGTTTGGGGTAGTTGTTTAAGGGCATCAGATTTATCAGATGGGAGAGTGACTAGATCTGGATCCTGCGAGATCTTGAAGATTAGATTGTTATATGATAGTTTGTAATAGCAGAGCTAGTGGTTGTTTGCTTGGAGACAAGGAGATTGCTTGGAGGCTTGGGAGCTCAAGTTCAGATCTGCCTTAGGTTTTCCATTAGTTGCTGATTTGTTTCAAAACTGGACTAGCTGAGAGATTGCAGAAATAGTTTTGATTGTATTTGGCCCTACCTCGGAAGGCCTTACAACCGGGCATGTTAATGAAAATTTAGTTGAAAACAGTGTCTTGTTGAGTAATTCCGCATTGTGGTGTTTGGCTGCTTGTGAGGTCTGTCCTTAATTGGATCCTCCTTGCCTGTCCCGCATCAGGTGGTATCAAAGTTTGAAGATCTTGAGTGTGTAAACCAGTTGAGGCTGTTTGCACTAGGACGTTGTTGGTGACTTATTGCTTGGGTCTTTGAAAATCTTGAGGGATGCCTCCAAGAAGATTGGACCCCAGAGCGATTGTAGATCTCTATGATGCGTTGGAATCGAAGATTACAGAGAAGGTTAAAGTTGATTTTAGATCTGAGATGGAATTGATGAAGAATGACATGATTGCTGAGGTCATGAGAGCTATTATTGGTATGCCGAGGAATCTTGGTACTGATGATGGTTATGAGGAAGCTGGTGAAGACTTTGAAGCTGCTGGATCTAGTGGAGATGACTGAAGACACAAATCTGGTGAAGACAGAACTGGTTGGTTGCATAGATCTGGATCTCGGTTCAGTACTAATTACCGAATGGAAGTTTCTACTTTCTCTGGTACTTTGAGACCCGAGGACTTGATTGATTGGATTGGTGAATTAGAAGACTTCTTTGAGCTTGAAGAAATTGAAGATTCTCTTTGAGTAAGATTGGCACAGACTAAGTTGAAAGGACATGCTGCTCTTTGGTGGAAAGAATTACAAAGAGATAGAGAAGATGAAGGTGAAATGAGGATCAATCGGTGGAGGTTGATGGTGACTAAATTGAAAGCTAAGTTCATACCTGCTGACTATGAGCTTGACTTGTTTAAGAAGTTGCAGAATCTGAAGCAAAATGATTTGACTATGGAGGACTATATCGAGGAGTTTTATAAGTTGACTATTTGGTCTAGACATAGAGAACTTGGTAAAGAAAAAGTAGCTCGGTATGTGAATGGTTTTAGATTTAATATTCAGGATGAGCCTGGTATGCTGAAGATTGATTCGGTTGAAGATGCTTATCAGTATGCTTTGAAGGCAGAAGATAAGTTGAAATGGAGACAACATAGTAATCCCGGAGGGAAGGAAAAGATTGATCACTCGGTGAAGGATAAACCGACTATTGAAGATGAACTGAAACCTGTGGAATTGAAAAAGAAGACAGGTAGGGTTATCTTTAAGGGTACTTGTTATAATTGTGGTGAAGAAGGACATCGTTCTTTTGAGTGTACACAGAAGAAGCTTGGTGACCGAAGGACTGCTGTGGTAAATGAGAACATTCATAATGAACCTGAATCTGAGAACTTGTTGGTTCAGAGAACATTGCTCGGTGCAAAGGAGGAACCTTGTCAGAGGAGTAACTTGTTCAGGACTCGGTGCAAGTCTAGAGGTAAACTTTGTGATGTAATTGTTGATAGTGGTAGTACTGATAGCCTTGTTGCTGAGGACATGGTTTAGAAACTTGGTTTGAATAGAATGAAACATCCTCATCCTTATAGGATTGGCTGGTTACAAAATGTTCATGCTTTGGAAGTGAAGGAGCAGTGCTTTGTTGATTTTCAGATTGGCCAGTATTAGGATCTTGTGTTGTGTGATATTGTGGAGATGAATAGTTGTCATATATTGCTCGGTAGACCTTGGCAATATGATTGCAGAGCTGTGTATGATTTTGTCAAGAATGTATTTACTGTTGAGAAGGATGACAGGAAGTTTTCTCTGATGCCTTTGCTGGATACAACACTCGGTAGGAGTCTGAGTATTGGTAGCCGAGTTGAGTTGGCGGATCCTGAGAGGAATGATGATCAGCATGGATAACAAGCCTGTGTGTTATCAAGGAAAGATTTGAAAAGACAGAGGAACTAAAATGGAAGAGTATGCAAGGTGAGAAGTTGGAGGACATGTATGTGAAGAACCAGTTTGGGGTTTTTGTGCTTAATCCCGGAAGATGTTCTTCCAGCCTATGAGAACATCTTTTCGAACCAGGGGTGTCTGATGTAGGGGCATTCTAGGGTACTCGGTGAATTTGCATGGAGGTGTGTTGTTTTGGTTTTGTGTTACTCGGTTGCAACTTTAACCGACAGTCTTGGTTATTGAAGGAAGCTCGGTCACTGAAGGAACTCGGTGAAACTTCTTGTGCTCGGTGGAACTTGTGCTTGGTGATGCCTGAGTTGCTCGATGTTGCTTGGCTTGTTCGGTTGTTTCAGTGGTGCTCGGTTGTTTCTTTGGTGCTCGGTAGTTCTGGTTTACCGACTGGAGTTCTTGGAGATTTGGTTAGCCAACTTGGTGCATTTATTGTTGGTATCTTTTGTTGTATTCTTGTATGTAGATCTAGAGGCCGACATGGAGAATTAAATGTTTGTAAGGCTATTTGAGAGCCAAATGTTGTTGCATTTAATATTTTTTTGTAATAGGAGCCGACTTGGCTTAGGAATTAATTATGTCATCCAGCCGACTTGTGGCTGAAGATTAGTATTTAAGGAGTGTTTGGGGTAGTTGTTTAAGGGCATCAGATTTATCAGATGGGAGAGTGATTAGATCTGGATCCTGCGAGATCTTGAAGATCAGATTGTTATTTGATAGTTTGTAATAGTAGAGCTAGTGGTTGTTTGCTTGGAGACAAGGAGATTGCTTGGAGGCATGCAAGTTCAAGTTCAGATCTGCCTTAGGTTTTCCATCAGTTGCTGATTTATTTCAAAACTGGACTAGCTGAAAGATTGCAGAAATACTTTTGATTGTATTTGGCCCTAACTCAGAAGGCCTTACAACCGGGCATGTTAATGAAAATTTAGTTGAAAACAGTGTCTTGTTGAGTAATTCCGCATTGTGGTGTTTGGTTGCTTGTCAGGACTATCCTTAATTGGATCCTCCTTACCTGTCCTGTGTCAAAGCTCAAAAAAGCTTGATGAGCAATTGAGGGCTCAAAGAAAGCACAAGGATCCCACAGGACTTGGATACATCGGTCAAAGCAGCAAAGAAACCGACGAGTCCTCTAAAGTGAAGCAGGGCAAGATGGAAAAGAAGAAACCGACAGAAGAAAAAGGTAAAAAGACCTTCAAAACCTCTTGCAAACATTGTGGGTAACCGGGTCATAAAACAAATCATTGCAGAAACGCACTGGTGAAACCATTCACTTCTAACAGTTACTGCAACAACTGTTACAAGTATGGTCACATGACCTTTGAATGTAGGTCTCACTCCAACAGTGTGTCCAGTGGAAGCAGGGGAAGTTTCAAGGGTTACTACTATATATGCAACACGTTTGGACACAAAGCTGAAGAATTCAGGTCCAAAACCATGGCATTCAAATCCCCACTGAGACCAGTATTCCATAATAGGAATATAAAACCGGAGCACAACCAACTGTGCTAGTCGTGGACCATCAAGCCATAACAACTCTCGATGTCACTCACCCAAGAATAGGGAAAGAAGGGTCAATCCATGGAGGGCAACCGGAATGGCTTGTTACAACTGTAACAAGGTTGGACATTTGGCCAAAGAGTGCAGGAACCGGCCATTGAACAATAAAAAAGGACCTGCTAGACCGGTCAAGAAGAACTTGACTCCTAACTAAAAGGCTAACAAGGTAAAAGAGACTGAAAGGAAAATCAAGAAGATTTGGTTCAAAATGGAAACAAAGAGCTCCACTGAGGAGAAAACGGAGGTAAGCTCATCATCTTCTGATGGTGATATCTCTTTAGCAAACTTGTTACAAGATTCAAGAATTGGCAGATTAACGGATTTCCGGATGATTGATTGATTAACAGAGGAACAAATGTGTTCCTTATAAAGAATTACAAGGACGTTGTTTCTAAAAGAAACAACGTAGACTGAGGACAAAATTAGAAACAAAACTAAAGATAGGATGGGAAATATTCCCGGCCGAGTGCAACCGTCAATTCACAATTCACAATCATGATCATGTAGCAACCAAGGCATCTGATCGGGGAAATGAATCTACTATCTGGACCGAAGACGAAAGAGATAGGATAGGAAACATTCCTATCTAGACTCAAAGACGGACTACAGACAAGTAGTTGACCATTATAGAAAGTATTTAACTAAGTAGATAATATCTTAATAAAGATATTAAAGATATTATCTTAATACCCTCCCTTAATGGTCAACGTACGGATGTCCGAACATTCTGTGATAACTGAGACCCTCCTTGGATCTACAGAATGCTGAAACCAAGAAGCTTTGCCAGAAGAGTGCTATGACTCGAAACAAACTGCAATTACAAAACTTCGTTTTTTGTGGAAAAAAATGGTAAAAGCCTAGAATCCCACACAATCTTGCGTATTACAGACAACATGAAATGATTTTTAAGGAGAAAATCAACAAATGCAAAAACAAAAATAGAAACACATTCATTATTTTACACGATACTCAAAGATAGTGAGCATACGCTGCTTCTAGGTATTATAATTGTTGCCATTGAATCGTTGACTGCCCTCCAACATCAGAGTAGTTAGTGATGCCATCTTGCACATTTCCCAATGCACGAAAAATGAAGATACATAGAAGATACGCTGACACGTACTTCGAGGCAAATAATCGAAAGACCCAAAAAAACTTGAGAAGTACCCAAAAGAGAGCTCAGAAAATGCAGAAAGAATATGTTGTCGAAATTTGGATTCATTGGCTCGAAAATTGAGGCATGCAAATCGAGGCACTTAGAAAAAAATGGACAACAACCCAGTTGAGCTCTTGAAAAACCCACAAATAATTTGTAATAAAAAAAAATTTAGAGCCCAAAAATTAGGGTTTTAAAAAAACGGCTTGCTACAAAAAACCTGCAAAAATTAATGGCGGATTTGCATTAAAAACGTGACTAAACAGGGCCGAAAACTGACCAAACTCACAAACCCTAGACGTGAGTAGCAGCAAATCCCACAATGTGAGAATAAACATAAATTAATTCAAAAAATTTGAGTAAATAATTTTGAAAGAAATTTTAAATTTTCAGAATTTTTTTGAAGAAATGGCTCTGATACGATGTTACAAGATTTAACAATGTGCAGATTAACGGATTTCTAGACGATTGATTGATTAACAGAGGAACAAATGTGTTCCTTATAAAGAATTACAAGGACGTTGTTTCTAGAAGAAACTACGTAGACTGAAGACGAAATTAAAAACAAAACTGAAGACAGGATAGGAAACATTCCTATCTGGACTGAAGACGAAAGAGACAAGATAGGAACCATTCCTATCTAGACTGAAAGACGGACTGCAAACAAGTAATTGACCATTATAGAAGTATTTAACTAAGGAGATAATATCTTAATAAAGATATTAAAGATATTATCTTAATAAACTGAGCCTAAGGGCTTAAAGAGAACAGGTAGTTTGCCTACTGTTCTCGGTGGAACTGGTGAGTAATGATCTCACACAGTCAAGAAGTGCAACCGAGAAGAAGTCACCGTAATATCAGGTATACCAGACAGGTAAAGTGCTGACATTGCAACCGAGGATTGATTAACAGGTAAACGTATAAGAGCCGGTTGTTGTAGGAAAGACTGGGTAAGGGTAATTAATGCTGTAGCCGTTAACAATTGTTACCGTTTGTTAATTACCGTTATGATCTAAGTCTATTTAAGGGAAGGATGATTACTGATTTCAATTTACATTGCGAACTGTGATTTTTTATTTCTTAAGCTTGAGTAATCAGCCAGATATGATTGCATCATCATCTTCAATGGTTAACCTAATTGGAGGTAACCAATTTGATAGACCAGTTTATGATATAATGACAATACAGAACCGAGAGAACAATATGGAAGGGGCTCTATCGTCGGTGCCTGAAGGAGTTTTGTTGACTAAAGACATAACGACGTTCATCCACTCCAAGCAGGAAGAACTGGGTTAAACATTCATCCAAAGTGAATATCTTTTACTTTGCGAGGATGGAAAGTTTCAAGCCAAATATGTGAAGGTTGAAACTTCATGTTTGATTAATGGAGTAAGATATCCTACTATGTTTCGATCGGATTGGATGAGATTGGTTCTGAGTAGGGTTCACGGACCAGGAATGTGGCTTGCGAAAGGCGTAGTCACATCGATAACCAAAGAAGATTTGCAAAGGGTTACTGGGTATAATGATAAAGGGGAAGCTCTTACCCTAAGAACGATAGCCAATGCAAAAGTCACAAGGTTGAGAAAGTCAAGGTCTGACAGTCGGTTGATGACAGTAAACGACATCGAAGACGAGAATGTTCGGTTTGCATCAACGATTATCAACTACAAAATCTACCACTCAAGCAACCTAAACAGTGTACTGGGAGAAGCTATACACGCAGCGCATGTTGGCATTAAGCGATGGTAATCGGTAAGCTTGCTACCGGTACATGGCAATTGAGTAGTGTCATTGATTGGCAAAAGAGGAAAGAGATGTTTGACATCTCAATCTAAGGTCTAAGGATCTAAGGAGGACACCAGTGTTGGATCTGTGAATTTTGTGTGTGGTGACACGAGACTGGTTTGACAACCGGTGACACCGTGCAATGAACAAGAGATCATTTCTGTTCATTAGAAGCAACCGGTCACCAAGGGAGAGGCAACTGGTAAACAGTTACAGAGACCAAGGAAAGGATGCAACCGATAGACAGAGGAAGGAAAGGTGACATGTCAAAGCTCTTACCTGTTCACAACATAAGGATCTTAATTGATCAAGTGAAGACTTTGTTATGATAAGATGAACCGGGGAAGTCATAGTCAACTATCTATTAACCAATTCTTTTATAGGGATTTACTGCACTAAATCCGGAAGACTTTGAGTTAACAAGATGATCGGTATGAGGCGCGTTTGAAGGTTTTAAAGCCGGAGTTTGTGGCTTTAAAACATGGAGTTATCTCTTGCGAAGGAAAGTTGTTTGACTCGCATCATTGTTTTCTTTTGTTAAAGCAGATAAAGCAGAGCATGCATCGGATGTTTCCTCAGTAAACTAATACTCTACTGTGTGATGGATCCGAGGATGATCTTTAAACAGGTCGTGCATGAGAAAAGCAATTAGGGCAAGAAGTCTATATATTCTGCTGTCTGGTGTGAATACAGTTTGCGCTCATTCTGCAAAAGCAAAGAGTGAACCTGTACGCTGAAGAAGCTAAGGTGAATAGAAAGGAGAAGAGAGAAGAGTGTGCAGAGAAGCACAACAGAAAAGGAGAACATACCAACAGTGACCGGTGATGTGTCTCAGTTGAGTATAACAGAGATCTTATCAACCTATGCAAAGCCATTTGTAAAAGGCCAACCCTTCTATTGTTCTCTAACAATTACAATAGCTAAATCCCCGTATTTTGGGTGGACATTAATAGGTCCCTTGTACTAAATCTCTTAACCGGGTGACATCTATTCAGATGTTCTAAGTCCTCTAACCAGGCAGACACTAACAGGCCTTATTGTATCAAATTCCTTAACTGGGTCGCATCTAACAGTGCGTTGTCATCCTTTAACGGGGAAGGCTCCTAACAAGGCGCACTTCAGAAGAGTGCAAAATTTGTGAGGTTTCCTCACACCGTGGTTTTCACCCGATTTGGGTTTCCATGTGATAAATCTAGTGTTACTTTGTGGTTGATTGCTTGATGCTATTCTTATGCTTGAATCTGTTTTGCTTACAATTATAAGTATACTCCATCAGATTTATTTTATAGGTGTTGATTCACCCCTCCCCTCCCGAAGGAGCTCGGTCTGGTAAAGAAGAAGTTTCTCAAATATGGAACTTTGCTGGTATGTTTATTTTTCTACTATCAGAGTTTCTTTCCAGGCATAGGAAAGGTTACATGGCAGGTAGACAAACCAGTTATGATACAAATAGGGGAACTGACAAATAACCTTGGCCATTGTTGAACAATACAAGGATGAGGTGTGCTTTTTGGTAAGCACCAATCATTGTATGATCCAGGCTGTGGAGCCAAGTGTTAGCAAATTTAAGTTGTCATTAGTGAAGTTAGATGCAAACACCATTCCCACCGGTATAGGTACATCGAGAGATCACTCATATTACTTTATAAGCACCAGTAGACTAAAACATAGTATATGCACTGGTAGACTAAACAGAGGAGATGCACCGGCAGACTGAACAACGTACATTGTACCGGTCTTATATTGCATACAGGGATGGACTGGGTATAAGATTGATACCAGTCAACAACATGTCAACCCACAAAGGTGAATGCGGAGCTGTTTAAGTTAAAACCGGAATATGCAGAGCATCCACCGCTTTGAATTGAAGTTAGCTTTTTTAATAGGAGTTAGTTTTATTTCTACGCGGATGTTTCAAGGTAAACTTAAGATCAGAATAGAAAGCTTTTTCTTTGTTGCATGATTTATGGATGAGTTTACAACCTGGCGATTCTACAAGTTAAGGGTTTCATTAAGATGAACTTTGTGTAAATATAGGTCATAGGACGTAAGAAAGGTGTTGTTAAATATACAGAGCAGAAGAGAGATATCTTCTAAGAGAGGGGCTACAATCACAGACGTGAAAGGCAGAAAGATTCAACAGCCAGGCAGAACCGGAAAAGATCACCTCTATCAGGGTGAACCCTAATAGGTTCTTTGTAAAAATCCTTTAACTGGGTAGCATCTTAGTTGATGTTGAAAGTCCTTTAACAAGGTGGCTCCTAACAGAGTTAAGATCTTAACCGATCTACGAAATCCCTTATCCGGGTAGCACTCTTGCAAGTGCTTTGTAAGCTCCTAACAGGGCGTTTTTATTACTGCAGTAGTGAAGTTGTGAGCTCTGTCTCACCGTGGTTTTTTCCTTCTAACTGAGGGTTTCCACGTATATATGATGTGTTGATCTGAGTATTTCTATTGTTGTTTGTGGATGACTATTTGCATTCTGTTTATCTTGCAAGAATCTTTATACAAGTTTTAAATTGCAATAGAAATAGTATTTACTGAATCACCCCCCTTCTCAGTAACCGGTTAGGAATAACACCAAGAACAGAGTATGCACCGGAGCTTGGGAATGAGATCTCTTCCAAGGTAGCTAAGGCATTTGCTGATTTACTACAAGATAGTGACCTAGATCTCTCTGCATATCAGTTTGGCACCTATGAAGAGATTCAGGAAAATTTGAAGAAAAAGACATCAGTAAAGGAAATGAAAAAAATGTATGTAAAAATGACTCCACCTAGGAAGAAGAAAATAGTAGCAGAAGAACCCAAGGTTCAAAGAAAAATGACACAACAGGCGTCCAGTGCACAAGGGGAAGAACCGGAAGAAACAGAAACTGAAGAGACAACTACTCTTCACAGAAAGAGAAAGACTGAGAAATTGGTGAAAGAGGATGCACCGAGAGGAAGGAAACCAACCATTGATGAAGTGGTTGAAGGAATAAAGGAGAAAGGTCGATTGGGAACAGTTGGAAGGAGATATCAAGTGAGTAACGAAGAAGATAAGATAAAAATAGAAGAAGCTGTACTTTATTGTCTCTACAAGTTCAATCATACTCCCACTAAACTTCACAAAGTAATACCTAATGATCTACTGGAGATAATAGAAGGAAGATGGAATTCTTCGATAGATAAAGAAAGAGAGCTAAGGATAAAGGCTCTACTTGAAGTTCAAAATCATCTTACTCTGGAAGAGGCAACCCATCAAGCTGACCCACATAAATAGAGTTTTATGATAAGAAAGAGAATAAGTCAGGTGCTGATTGGAGAAGTGGACAAAGTGCACGAGGAAGGAGTTTCTAAATGGACGAATCTTCTTCTTCAACAACAAGTAGAAGCAGAATGCCAGAAGACCACAGAGCCACCGATGATTGACACTGGAAAGGGAAAGGCATATTGGGAGTTGAGCCTCCGGTCAAGGCAAAGATTTCAATAGAACCAGTCATTGTTGATATCACCGAAGACAAAGCTGGTGATGTCACTCCACCAACCCTAATTGCTTCCCAGTCAAAGGTAAGGCACAAACTTTGACTGTAGATAATATAGTTGATGAAGTTATGGATTTGGTGAAGTGTCAAACGCAGTTAAATGGTTCAACGTTTTAGTAGAAGAGGATAAGCAGAAAATAGAGATTGCTTTGTTGGAAACCTTTTTAGATTTCAACAGAAGTCCTAGAGACTGTAGGACTGAATTTCCTCCTGAATTGAGTCAAAGGATAATGGCTAAATGGAGACCGGTTTAGCAGCAAACAATAAGATTGTAAGGGAGACATTGACACAAGTAAGACCAAGTCTCAGTAATGAGACAATTAAACTTTTGATGGAAGCAGTGTCAATAAATTTGGACACAAAGAACAAAGTTGCAAAGATTATTAACGGATTGGAAAAAGATGTATACGATGATACACTAGAATTCTGGTAGAAATATGACTTCAGTACTCTAAAGACAACAAGTCCACATGACATCTCTCAAGGTGAACCTGAATGAGTATTGGTACTACCGGTACAGTTCATAGTAGGTGAACAATCTTCAATCGGTGAGATGGAAGTTCCACCTGAACAGTTCACCTCCACTGAACAGGAAATCTAGGAAAACAAGTTCAACCAGAAGATCTAGTACATGGAGAGTCATCAGAATAGATGACTACTAAAAAAGGAACAGATAAAGAGGAAATTGCTTTGAATGAACAACAGGTTGTTGAGGAGCAACAAACAGAGCAACCATCGGAAGAGGAAGTCCTTTCGGAGGAAGTACAACTAGGAGGGGAAGTACATCAAGAACAGGTTGTACGACAAGAGGAGATACCTCAACAATAGGAGTTAACAGTTAATAATGAACAGGAGAAGCCTGTAGAACAACCTGCACGGGAGAATAAATAGGAGGAACTGGTAGATGTTCCTAGTACATCTTCATTGAAGAGAAAACTAACTTTTGCAACAAATTCTGAAGCAAAGAAAAGTAAAGTTAGTGAAACAGTGCTTGACATAAGCAAGATGTCAACGAGACAACTAAAAAAGCTCACTAAGAGAAAACAAGATATGGTTCTCTCTAGTGTAAGAAAAATCTTGCACAATTTTGTACCGGATACAGATATAGATGAGGATGAACCTGTTATAAATCAATTGGAGATTCTTGCACAAGCAATTGGTGAAGATGTCACTGATCCAGAGACAATTGCAATTCATCACTATGAGAAAAAACGAGTTGAAATTTTTTACAAACAGGTTGAAGAATTGAAGATCACCGTATCTACAAGCATCAGGGAGCTAATGCAGCACATACAAGATGCAGGAAGATTGATAACAAGGACTTCAAGCTTTGAAGACTTTGTCCAAGATATAACTGAGAGAACAACCAAGACTGCAAAAGAGATAAAGGTTCTGTCATCCATGTTTGATGCAAAGAACTCTTTTGCAATTGAATACAGCTTGGAGTTCACAAGTCTAGCTCTCATCCTAAGAAAGGCATCTGAAGAACAGACAAAAAGAATTCAAGATCTTATTGGATTCCAGTTGTTCCTTGCACCAACTTTTGATCTAATGCAGACAACAACAACCAATGTGTTAGATAATTGAGAGGGGGGGTGAATCAGTTAAATAAGTTATCCTACAGTCCCAAACTCTTAGATGTACTTCAAACTTTTCAACAAATCAATCAACTCGGTATGATGTTAACAACAATCTTTTCTATTCATTTACCGAATACCAGTAATTTCCAAAACTATGTTTACCGATTAATCAAATATGAAATATGTAAAGTATTATAGTAATCCAATCACAACAAATAACACACAACACAAAGATTTAATGTGAAAACCCTGCTAAGGGAAAAACCACCTGAGACTGGTAACCCAAAATATTTCACTCTTCTGAAGTGAGCTCGGTTAGGAGCCAACCTTGTTAAAGATTACAAAACACACTGTAAGGTGTGACCTTGTTAGAGGATTTATCACTAACAGTTCTCCTTTGACTAGCATTCACTATGGGGTCAACAAGAAAACAATTAACATTCCTTGAATGTCATATTGAAATACAAAAGACTGTTAAGTCCACTTGGTTAAGAGATTTAGCTGTAACAATGATTAAACTGATACAGTAGTTATCTGATTCAAATACAACTCAATTTGCAAGTATTCATATCTATGCTAAGTTCAATATAACTCTCTTGATCAATAATCAATTCACTCCATTATATCCTCCAACTTACTTTACTCTGTGCATAATTCTCTGATGCTCGGTAATACCTGTAGTCTAGCTTGGTTATGTCTGTAACCAATTTGATTAGTAGTGCATGAAAAATGTCTTCACGCGAATTCTCCTGTAGTCTCTATTCATCCGACAGATTCAACAATGAATCTCATGTCTCTTAAATAGACGTGTAAACCGTTTTCATCTCATCCATTCGATTTTGCCTCTTAATTTCTATTGTTCTTTTTGCCTCTTCAAGCTTCATCGGTAGTTGTATCAATAACATGTTTCAATCTCTTCCCTTTGATCATCTTTGAATTTTGTCAGTCGTTGATCTTATAACAAACTCTATCTCTTACCTCGAAATCATAAGCATTTGCCAGCTTATCAATTTCAATTGACTGTTATAAACATTTAATGTTTTCATCCTACTCAGTTAATATAGAATGCGTTGGTGATAACTAACTCGGTTATTACTGTCACTTGGTATACACAAGACTGATTCGGTGTATACATAAATCTTCAATTACCTACCATATTAACTTGTTCAATTCTGATCTCATCTTCATAATAGAATAATTAAACATGCTGAAGTCAACAACATAATGCCATAGACTCGTCAATAAGTTACCCAATGTATACCTTATCCATATCTGTCATATCCATCTTGTCCTTATGTAGATATCTCATTTCTTCACCATTTATCCCTTTCTACTGATGTTTGTAACTATCACGATAAGTATAGTCAAAACTAGTTGACATCAATGACAACATATTGACTGATTTAATCATCTTACATATCACTTTAACAGTTCGGTGACCTCCTAAATCTTCATCAAGATATTCAATCAGTTGTAGGTTAACAATCTCTCCCTTTGGCATTGATGGCAACACAAACAATATGAAATATGCCATAGAATACCAAACATTTGTTCTACAACTATATAGATAAATGCTGTAGTTCGGTAAGCTCTCCCTAGCTTGATATTTAATATGTTTAATCACTACATTACTATAACAACATTTCATGCATACTTTCCTTGCGTGATCTTTTTCAATTCTTTGATTCTTTCTCTCCCTTTTCATGTTCTTTCCAACAAATATTTCATTGAAATCTCTCTCCCTTTGACAACAATGCCAAGAGAAAATAAACAGCTCTTCAGTAGCCAAATAGAATTTCAGTTGTTCGGTACAGATCAAGTACCTTTATGTACTGATATACAGTTCTCTGTTCCAGCTTCTACAATCTTCACATCCTTCACAACTTTCACAATGTTAGGAATCTTGAAGTCTGAGCTACATGCATCAACATTTTTTATTTTTCTGATAAAGTACAAGTTGATGCAACGTTCTGATCACCTTAGTGACCGATAGACAGGGGATGGACCCCTAGTCTAGTCCTCAAGTACTCAAAAGTATCCTTTGGTAAGGGTTTCGTAAATATATCTGCAAGTTGTTCTTTAGACTTCACAAACTCCTGTTTCTCCCAAAAATAATGCTCCACCGGTAGTACTCTTCCGGTCATCAATATTTCCAGCCCAAACTGCATCAGTGTAAACTTGTAGTTCAAAATTGTCTTCCTTTTTGTACCATAACCCATAATGCTTGTTGTTCTTCAGATATCTCAAAATTCTTTTAACAATAGTCATATGTGATTCCTTAAGATTAGCAGAAAATCTTGCCACAATCCCAACTGTATGTGCTATATCAAGTCTACTATGTACAACATACATCAATTTGCCAATCATTGATCTATACAGTGTTTGATTTACCTCGGTTGATTCATCATCTTTTGTCAGTTTGTATCCGGTAACCATAGGTGTTCCAACTGGTTTTGAATCTTCCATTCCAAATGTTTTCAATACTTCCTTGATGTATTTTGATTGTGTGGTGAATATGTCTTCATTTTGTTGTAGTATTTGCAATCCAAGAAAGAATTTACTATCTCCAAACATTGACATTGCAAACTCTTTTCTCATTTCAACAGCAAATGATTTGCGAAGATTATCATGTCCTCCAAATATTATATCATCAACAAAAATTTCAGCAATAAGTATATTGTCATCAGTTCCATCTTTCAAATATAAATTACTGTTGTCACTTGTTCTCACAAAGCCAATACGAATAAGATAAGCATACAATCTTTCATACCATGGTCTCGGTGCTTGTTTTAGTCCATACAATGCTTTGTTTAATTTACAAACCATGTTCTTATCCTGATCAACAAAACCTTTAGGTTGTTATATGTAAACCTCTTCCTCAAGTATCCCATTCAAAAATGCCGATTTAACATCCATTTGATAAACCTTAAATCGTTTATAAGCAGCATATGCAAGTAATATTCTGACTCCTTCAAGTCTTGCTACTGGTGCAAAAGTTTCACCATAGTCGATTCCTTCTTGTGTATATCCTTTACAAACAAGTCTTTCTTTATTTCTAGTCATTTCACCATTTTCATTCAACCTGTTTCTAAATATCCACTTACTACCAATCACATTTTTATCACTCGGTCCCGGTACCAATGTCCATGTTTTGTTTTTCTCTATTTGCTCCATTTCTTCATTCATGGCCTGAATCTTTTCTTCATTCTCAAGTGCATCTTTAACATTTTTAGGCTCAAATTCACAAACTAAATATGTGTTTTGTCTTAACTTCATGTTATCATACCAGCTTGCTTGTCTCCAATAATCTGGTTCTGTGGATGGTGTCTTCTCACAAATTTTGCCAATACTTGTTCTCTTCTTTGGTCATCAGTCGATGCAGGCTCAATTTCTTCCTCGGTAACATCTTCCTGATTCCCAGTTTGCATTTGCTGACCCTCGGTAGCATTTTCCTGTCGCTAGGTAGACTCAGCCTGTGGCTTGGGTAGATAGTCTACATGCTCAATATATACAAATCTGCCATAGTTTTCCAGTTCCTTCTTTCTTCATTATTTTTCTCAGCAAACTCATCAACTTTCACATTAGCACTTTCAATCATTTTGTTAGTAGCCTTGTTCAAACATTTGTATACTTTGCTCTTAGTAGAATATGCTATAAATATTCCTTCATCACCTTTAGAATCAAATTTTCCATTTCTATCATCTTTCATAATGTAACATTTGCTTCCAAAAATTATGAAATAACTTACATTATAACTTACATTAGGTGTGTAGCCAAACCATAGCTCATAAGGTGTCTTATTTGTATGTTTCTTTTGTTGAACTCAGTTCAAGGTGTATACAGCAGTGCTAACAGCTTCTCTCTAGTATATTTG
Organism: Chamaecyparis obtusa; assembly: GCA_027943335.1. NCBI lineage: Eukaryota > Viridiplantae > Streptophyta > Pinopsida > Cupressales > Cupressaceae > Chamaecyparis > Chamaecyparis obtusa. The sequence goes on from BSBK01005075.1 coordinate 347,824, forward strand.
TGCAACATCTTTTTCAATCATTAGTGTTCTGGCACAGTCAACTATAGATTTATTCCTTCTTTTTGCAATACCATTCTGCTGTGGTATCCTCGGTGCAGAAACCTATCTTTTAATTCCATGCTCATTGCAAAAGTTGATGAATTCATTAGAAATAAACACACCTCCTGTATCAGATCTTAAGCATTTTAAATCCTTGCCGGTTTCCTTTTCAACTTTAGTTTTATACCACTTAAACATTTTGAAAGCTTCAGATTTCTCTTTCAAAAACATAACTGTCATCATCCTAGAGTAGTCATCAACAAATAAAATGAAGTATTTGTCACCACAATAACTCTGAGTTCTCATAGGACCACATAAGTCGGTATGCACGAACTCCAAAATACCTTTAGAAGAATAGTCTTTGCTTTTAAAACTAGATTTAGTCATTTTCCCTTTTTGACATTGATTACACATGACATAGTCAGGTTTAGTTAGACTCGGTAAACCTCTAACTCTTCTTTTCTTACTGATCTTGACCATGTTATCAAAATTCACATGACACAGTCTCTTATGCCACAACCACACATCTTCATTTCTAGCCAACAAACAAGAAGTTTCAGCATTATCAAGATAAAATAGATTATCTTTGGATTGTTCACTAGTACTGACCAACTTTCCAGTTTCATCATAGATCTTCACCTGTCTACTTTCAAATGCAACTCAGTGACCTGAATTATTCAATTGTGCTACACTCAACATATTATAGTTAAGTCCTTTCACCCAATATGCATTCTTACATCTAATCTTATTGTTCAACAAGATAGATCCCTTTCCTTTCACTAGACAAGGTGTATCATTTCCCATTTTAATAGATCCTCTATGATAGTGATCAAGATATTCAAATTTGTCCTCATCACCAATCATATGATGTGTACAGCCACTATCAATAATCCATGTATCATTTTTGCTAACTTTAGATATAAGTGTTGTTTGAACATACCTTTCTTCTTCTTCTGAATCCTCTTTCATATCTACGAATACCACGTCAATGTCTTCATCAGTGTCGGTGTTAGTATCAACATCATCTCCAACTAGGTAAGAAGCCTTTTTGCCTTTATCTTTGTAGTCTAGGTTGTTTCTTCTATCATACTGTTGGTTTCCTCTGTGTTCTCAGTTATCTCTTCTATTAAACTTTCTTTCACCAGATCGGTCATTATCTTTATCATCATCTTTCCTATTAGGACATCTAACTGTAATATGGCCAATTTCTTTGCAGTTAAAACATGCTAAAGGTGACTTTCCTTTATACTTTCCTTTACCTTTCTGAAGTCTTCTAGCCATAAGTGCTTCAAGTTCATCAAGTCCATCTTCACTGTCACTGTCACTTTCATTCTTTATGTTATCTTTACTGCTAGACTTACCGATCTTTAACGATGACATAAATGCAGACTCAACACTCGGTACAATACTGTTATTATAGTTATTCAGCTCAAAAGTAGTCAATTTACCAATTAGGCTATCAAGTGTAAGAACATTACCCGATGTAGATCTCATTTCATGAATAGCAGAGATTCTAATAGCATAGACAAGCAACAAGGTTCTAAGAATTTTATTCACAACAATGTCTTCATCAATAACAGCTCCTGCTACTCGGATAGCATTGACCACCTCCTTGATTCGGTTAGAGTATTGTGTAATGTTTTCACCTTCTTTCATCTTCATATCATCAAATCTACCTCTAAGGCTTTCAGCTTTGACCCTCAGTACATTTGCATCTCCTCCATGAACTAGTGCAAGCTTGTCCCACATTTCTTTTGCTGTAGTACATGATTTTATATCTTCAAATTCTGCATCAGATAGGGCAGCAACAATCTCTATCATTGTCATATTGTGTTCATGTCTGTCTCTCAGCTGATCAACTGTCAAAGATCCAATAGTCGGTTGTATGTAACCATTGTCTAGGAGTTGTAGAGCAGATTCTCCAATTCCAGATATGTTCAACCTCATTCTGCTTTGCCATGTCGTGAAGTTGTCTTTGTTCAACTTTGGCACCTCTCTCTTATACATTTTGTGATCTTTAGCTCAAGTCCTTCAAACTTCCTTTTCAAGCACACAAGCTCTGATACCAATTGTTAGATAACTGAGAGGGGAGGTGAATCGGCTAAATTAGCTATCCTACAGTCCCAAACTCTCAGATCTACTTCAAACTTTTCAACAAATCAATAAACTCGGTAAGATGTTAACAACAATCTTTTTTGTTCATTTACCGAATACCAGTAATTTCCAAAACTGTGTTTACTGATTAATCAAATATGAAATATGTAAAGTATGATAGTAATCCAATCACAACAAATAACATATAACACAAAGATTTAAGGTGGAAACCCTGCTAAGGGAAAAACCACACAAGACTGATTTGGTGTATACAAAAATCTTCAATTACCGATCACATTAACTTGTTCAATTCTAATCTCATCTTCATAATAGAATAATGTAACATGCTCAAGTGAACAACATAATGCCATAGACTGATTACTAAGTTACCCAATGTATACCTTATCCATATCTGTCATATCCATCTTGTCCTTATGTAGATATCTCATTTCTTCACCATTTATCCCTTTCTACAAATGTTTGTAACTATCATGATAAGTATAGTCAAAACTAATTGACATCAATGACAACATATTGACTGATTTAATCATCTTATATATCACTTTAACAACTCGGTGACGTCCTGAATCTTCATCAAGATATTCAATCAGTAGTAGTTTAACACGATGCAGATAGACTGATCAAGGAACCTGATTACAAAATAGTGGAAAGCATGGAAAACATAATTGTCTCATTGCAAGCAACAAAGAAGAACTTGGATCATGTAATAGGTATATGGAAGCCATTCCTTGATTCTGCAAAGAAAATATATAAGGATATCTTCAATAAGTTACAGTTATGATATGAAAACATTTAAGACGTAACAACCCTTTGACCTATGGAGGCAAAAAGGGGAAGAAGATCTCAGATACAGGGAAGATCAGATACAAAGAAGATCAGCATAGATGAAAGTATCAGATGAAAGAGTTGCAAACAAAAAAGAGGGGAGATAACAGACAGTGTGTATTACAAGTAGACAAGGAGATCTACAGAGGAAGTCTAAAAGTGATGTATTGATATGTTTTGCCACCAATGCCAAAGGGGAAGATTGTTGACATAACTTAGTTGTCATTGGTGAAGTCATAGAAAACATCAATCCCACCGGCACACACCGGAACTCCGGTACATCACACTGGTACTCATAATTATGAACCGGTAGACTAAACAAGGAAGCGGTGTACTTTAACCGGTCACACTTATACCGGTCTAGTTTATTCCAACCGGTCATAGGAAACACACAGGGAACAGATGACTAACCGGGTACAAGCTCTTTACCGGTTAAGTGCATGATAATTGTTAAGGTTTTAGGATCATTGCAAATGTAATAGCTCTTCTTGTATTATATGTGTTTTCCAAATGTATCAATCTCTTGTATATATACAAGGCATAGACAAGAAGATAGATGTCCCTTCATGGGACATGTCTATTCATAAATCTAATTTAATTAACTATATAGTTATTATAAGAATAAATATAGATTAACTATATATATGCATGTTAATATATAAAATAATATTAATTATTATATATATTAATATATATATATATGTAATAAATCATTTCTCATAATAATCATATAGTCAGTTTTATTTATCTTACCAATGCTACATACATCAACACTCCCTCTTAGCTAGGGAGGATAAATCAATCCAATGTCAACACTTATCAACACCTGATAGCATCAACCCTAAGATGTAAGCAATAGAAGCATCATCCTCATGATGTAATCAATAGAAACACAGTCTCAAGATGTGGATTGCCTCAATCAAAGATTCTGTCCAAGCTCTCGTGTGGATTGCCTCCATCGGTGATTCTATCCACAACCTCTCTGGTGAATTGCCTTCGTCGACGATTCTATCCATAAGCTCTCATGTGGATTGCCTCCATCAATGATTCTATCCACAAACTCATGAGCTTTAGTGCGGATTGCCTCTATCGACGATTCTATCCACAAACTCCCAGGTGGATTGCCTCAATCAGCAATTCTATCCACAAGTTTCCGGGTGGATTGGCTCAATCGGCGATTCTATCCACAAGCTCTCATGTGGATTGCCTCCATCGACTATTCTATCCACAAACTCACGAGCTTTAGTGTGAATTGCCTCTATCGGCGATTCTATCCACAAGTTCTATCTATTATGATCGGTTTCAGCCATCACAAGATGTCTATCACAATAGAAGGTCAAGTTATTGTAAGATCGTCACCTTACAATAACTTTTACAAATACAAGTGGTAATCATTTGGAAGTCGTCACTTCCTTATGATTTACGTAGGGGGCAGGCCCATTAAAAACATTCATGATTCATTAGTATAATAATCAATTATATCAAGTTCACCTCATAAATGTTTCACCTTCAATAGTGAACTCCCTCTCAATCAGTATGATCGAGATTGTCACTAGTTGACTGAACCATCTACTCCCTCTGAAGCTCAAGTCTATCAACTTATTGACCTCTTTTGAAATATCAGACTCCCTTTGCATCTAGTCTCAATCATCAATTCGTTTGCAAGCATCAAGTTTTTTCTCCCTTGAATGCAATTTTCTTGTGCTTCCATCCTGAAGGTATGTTAGAGATAGATTACAAATAGGTCACTAAACTATCTCGACCGAAAATACCAATGATAAAAGCATATAATATTTTACTAACCAATAGTATAACATGAATTACAAACTCAAAAATTATGTGCATTAATAAAAATGAAATACTTATCTTTTATAAATTTCAAGTATTTCATTCTGTAAGGTGAGCCCATATAGAAAATATCTTGCAAATCCACAAAATGATGTCGCCATTCTTGAACATTACCATAATTATTCACATGATCTATCTTGAATATTCAAAGTTTCTATACACTATGACAACCTTCAATATGATCGGATCTCCCTTCAAGTGGTTAGGCTTTTAAAGAAGGAACGTCGCTCTTTTACAGATTTTTGCATATACCTGTACACAGTCGGTCATAACTTTTGAACTTGACATTGTCTCTCCAATCGCTCCTTTGAGATTCTTCAACATTTGTTTATCACCAACATATCCAAAATTCAGCAAAATCCAACGGTGCATTTGTGAGATATGGTCCTTGTATTGAGACCGAATTTTTTGAGACAGTCACACATTCACCATCAACAAACTACTCTCTTACATTTGCAACTTGGCTTTGATACCATGTTAAGGTTTTAGGATCATTGCAAATGTTATAGCACTTCTTGTATTGTATGTGTTTTCCAAATGCATCTATCTCTTGTATATATACAAGGTAAAGACAAGAAGAGACATGTCCCTTCATGGGACATGTCTATTCGTTAATCTAATTTAATTAACTATATAGTTATTATAAGAATAAATATAGATTAACTATAAATATGCATATTGATATATAAAATAATATTTAATTATTATATATATTAATATATACATGTAATAAATCATTTCTCATAATAATCATATAGTCAGTTTTATTTATCTGACCAATGCTACATACATCAACAATAATCCAAACCGGATTATAAGGAGTGCTTTTAGTAAAATTGGAGTTAACTTTGTTTTATCTACGAGTGTTTCAAGGTAAACTCAGTATTAGTTTGCAAGCTTTTTATTCAAGGGTTTTGCATGCGTGATTTATGAGAGAGTTTACAACTTGGCGGAACTATGAGATGTATTTTTAATAAGATTAATTTCTTATAAATACAGGTCATAAGACACAAAAGAATTGTTGTTGAATATCAAGAGCGGAAGAGCGATATCTTCTGAGAGGAGTTATAGTCACCAGAGGTGAAAGATAAAGAAAGGTTCAATAGCCAAGCAGAGCAAAGGGGAACAGGTATGATCTAATTAGACATAAAGTGTCATCATAAGCTCATTGCTTTAGATTTTGAAGCATATTTAAATCCCTTAATCAGGGTGAACCCTAATAGGTTCTTTGTATAAATCCCTTTACTGGGTTGATGGAGCCCTAATTTTTACAAAAAATTAGGTTCTCCATTTGACAAATAATGTTTGGAGACTTGATGAAGTATTGCCATTGATGTCATAACGAAGAGAGATGAGGAATATCAAGAAGTTAGTGAACAGAAATAAAAACAGTAAGTTCAAATTGGAGGATCTAAATACTAAAGTTAGCAATGAAGATAGGAGTACGGTGAGAAACTCATCCAACATATATACAATGATAATCGGTGATTATTCAAATACTCCTAAGTATTCAATGTTAAAAACAGGTCTGTAGATGGATATTATTTTCTGTGTGTTCTGCATCAGACAATAGGACGTATTCAATGTGCTAGACCTAGAAGTATCTATGCACTCAGGAGAAGAGGAACAAGCCTAAGTATGACATGTGCAAAGATTAAAAGACTTTTATGGCAGTAGTAACTACGATGACTTCCAATAATAACAAGGATGTCTTTTAGCATTTAAAATATGCCACAAATAATCAGAACATTATTGTGTAGACCATGTACCGTCAGGAGTGTTAAAGTAATGAGCATCTGTGGAACCATGAGGAGGGTCTGATGTTTGCAGCACACAATCTTCATATTGAAGGTCGCAGTGGCGACAATTGGCTCCATTTCTAGCAATAATGATAAACAAGTGGAAGTGTAATCTCTTGGAGTCTGCGTACGAAGACGACTAATGATGTCAAGCAATATTCAAGATTAAACTATAAAGTATTCAGTATTGTCTTTACACATACAAACAAAGATTGGGCCCATAATATCCGAAATGAATGAAGACAAATATTAAGAAAAAATGATGAGACCACGGCATTGAAGTCATGAATCGGATACTCAATTTATTATAATCTCGCCAAATAACAAGAGGACAAGTTCATTATGAATCAATATAAACATTTTAAGAAACGAAGACATTTGTAATAGCCTCAACGATAGTTTAAGATCCTCGATATCAATAACGAAAGAAGCCGGGGATTAATTAAAATGTGAAGCCCGATAAAGTCATCATTATAAAGAATTAAAATATAAAACAAGTCTAAGTTACGATTATGGTAAAGTCTAAGTTACGATTATGGTAAAAGGGGATTATTTAAATGAAAAGATGCGATAAGGTTATAAGAGATGTCTCTTTTACCAAAAGACATAGCTCTTTGAAATTAAAAGATATATATAGACAGGGATTTGTTAAAAGGAAAGGGAAGATAAAAAGAAGCATTATAATTAGAAGAAGAATATTTGTAAGGAGGAATAAGGAGTAATAGTATGACTTTGTAATATAAATTCAATTATTTTATTATTATTCAATTATTTTATTTTAATAATGAAATAAAATGTCCTTTGTTTATTATTAAAGGTGTGGAGAATTAAACTGTAGATGAACCGTCTTTTGTAATTATTTTTTGAATATTGTATACAATTTAAATATCAGATAAGTGGACATGGTCATTTAGCATCTTAAACTCGATCATTACAAATATTGTGAAATATTTAATTGTTTTCGAATTTGTGTTCAGATTGTCTCCAAGGAGTTAAAGTTCAATCTAGACTAATTTAAGATTGCATAAATATTTGATTTGTCGCATCTTGATTATTTAATTGATTGGCATTATAAGTGCGTAGAACATTATAAAGTTGTATGTAATCTTCACTGAAGTTGACACTATTGCCCCAATGAGCAGAGGCACTGAAAATTTATCAATTCCTTCCTACAAACCTCAAATCCATTATTAACAATCATTACACAACATTTAATTCAAACATTCAACATTCAATTTCATATTGATCGAGTTCGAGGAATTTGCCTGCTGGAAAACTCACAAGCTTAAATTCACTATAGAAAAACCTTGAAGAAAGTGATCAAGTTTGAGGTGAAGGTTTACCTGCCTAGGTGTAGCGAAGCCTAAAGTGCAGGGGAATTTGAATTATTCCCGTTCGTTGGCCAGAACTGATTTGGAATCCTGTTGGAGAATTGGCAGGCACTTGGATTTCTAATCTGTAGTTTTGGGAACCAACACAAGTAACATCTTTATTGGTGTTGAAAGTCCTCTTACAAGGCGACTCCTAACAGGGTCAAGATCTGAACAAGTTTTCTTCCAAATCCCTTAATTTGGTAGCACTCTTACCAGTGCTCTGTAAGCCTCTAACAGGGCATCTTTATTACTACAGTAGTAAAGTTGTGGGTTCTGTCACACCGTGGTTTTCTCCTTCTAACCGAGGGTTTCCACATATATATGCTGTGTTGACCTGTGCATTTCAATTTCTGTTTATGAGTGTTATATTCTTTTAAATTTGCATGAATATATATATATATATATATATATATATATATATATATATATATATATATATATATATAGAAGGATAAATTGAAGTAGAAATTGTATTTACTAATTCACCCTCCTCCCTCTCAATAATCGGTTAGGATTAACACTTTGGACCTAACCATGGCCTCATAAAGACACCCCATTGGGGTTTAATCGCCATCAACCAAGTGCAAAACTCTAATCAGGGGCTTAGACACCTACAATTGAAATTTGAAAAATACAATTTAGTAATGAGAGACTTGAATCAAGAATAATTAAAAATTAAAGTTTTGATTCTTGAAGTTACCTTCACAATCTAAGAAGCCTTGTCCATAAAATTTTGATCAAAGACTATGTGTGCAACAACTTCTCCTCCAAGCTTCTTTGAATAAGCTGAGTCAAGTCATGGTTGACTTACAAACATTTGTTTCAAAGAAGTCAATGTACCAATAATACTTTGCAACGTCAAGAAAACCGTTGCAAACCTTGTGACTGCGGGTCTTACCAAGTCTTTCCCTTTAGTGTATTGTCTCATCAAATTTAGAATCCAAGGGTGATTGTAGATATACTTTGTGACCTGTGTTGCATCTTCCACAATTGGAGTCACCTAATCAAGTTTTCCTATGTCCTCCAAAAGAAGGTCAAGGACATGTGCTGTGCAAGGTGTCCAAAAAAGAGTGGCGTGCTTGTCTTGGAGGATTCTACCAGACATATTAGTAAAAATTCAATAATTAGTTTCCAATTTCCATATTTTACCTAAAAAATAAATTAAATATCACTTATAATATTTAATGATAATCATGTGCAACATAAATATTAAAATTACCTGCTGTCACATATTCTGCTGCATTATTTGTGATGATTTGCACTACATTCTCTACTCCCACCTCCATGACAATATTCTCCAACATTAATGCCAATGTTTGTGCATTTTTCACTTTGTTGGAGGTATCAACCGATTTCCAAAACACCACATCATCCTTGCAAGCAACCAAGAAATTAATAATGGTTCTGTTTTTTGCATTTGTCCACCCATTAGAAAGAATGGTGCAGCCATATTTACTCCACTCTTTTTTTTGCACCTCCACCACTAGTCTTGCCCTATCAACTGCATTTACAAGCAACCTACAAAATCAAAGTGAATTCAAGTCTTAGTACTCAATTTTGATTTAATAAACAAGAAATAACAATTAAAATTTCAAAATGAAATCAAGTGGATTCTGATTATTTACTTACCTCCCACTCAAATCCTTGCGAGAAGGGGCCTTGTACCCTTTTCCCGTAACTGTCATTGCGGTCACCAAATTGAGCCAATAGGGGCTCTCAGCCACACACAATGGGAGATTGTTGAAATACCAAAAATCAGCACATGCAATATCAGTTTTCTCATGTGCCTCCTTGTTCCATCCAGTGGCCTCTAATGATGGTTGTGCACCAGGTGTATTCCTGGGCACAAAATAATTACCTATTCCTGATGTTGATGGTGGTGAAGAACTAGGCACTCTACTAGAGGAAGAAGAAGTGGTAAAAGAGGAGGCACTCTGTTTGCGGATGCGTGGGCCACGAAGATATCCCACTATGCTCTCAAGTGCTTCTTCTTCTTGAATGTCAATAGAAGCACCTTGAATTTCAACTATGGCTGCCCTCATAGCTAATCTTTCCCTCTCCCTTTGCAATTTTTTCTCTTCCCCGGCTGAAAGTAGGGCATTAACAAATCTGTTAATCTCTTCTGTATTTTTTTATAATGGAATTGTATCATGCTTCCTAATGCCCGCAAGTGGTATTTGAGGCGGTTTATGCGTCCAGAAACTACTTTCTCACAGTTTATGCAAATCACTTTCCCAGACTCATCTGGTGCTTCATAGGCATACCTCCATGTCTTATCTCTAGCATTTTTAGGCTAGGTGCCTATAAATCCAAAAGGGCATGGTGTTAGTGGCCACACTTCCTCTGAATTTGTCATGTTGATTTAATGGTTAACTACTGCCCTACACATAGAAATTCAAAACATAAAATAAATATTTTAGAAAAAGAATTAAACAAAGTTAGAAACTATCTAAATTAGTTACAATCTTTTTTGACATCATTCAAAGTTGGAAAAAAACAAAAACAAACTGGTAGGGTTTGATATTAAAAAAAAACTTAGATATTCTTCAAAAAAATATTGATAGATTCATCATTTTCTTAAAAACTTGTCCAAAACAGTGTTGAATCTTGTTTTAATGATTCAAAATCATTTCTGACTACTTAAAAATGATTTTGTATTCATTTAGATTCAATCAAAATAAAATAGAAGGTTTAAAAAAAAATAAAAACAATCTCAATAAACTTATTTGGAAATGTGTTTTTCCTTCAAAAAACGGTTGAAATCCGCTGTCAATCCACTCGAATCACCTAATAAATGCTTGGAAAGCCACTCTCCTCCTCCCCTATCCTCTCAAAATGCAACAAACAAAAAACGCAGCAAACAAAATGACATTTTTTAATGTTCCGCAGGTTATTAAGGCACGGGTGAGTTTTTAACGAGTTTTTCGTAAAAACTTTCCGAAAATCTGCAAGTTTTTACAAAAAACTCGGCGAGTACTCGCCACTCGGCGAGTATGCGAACTATGATTCCATCTACTAAAGATGGTGAATACCCATCCCACAAAGGATGGTATAATCCTGGAGCCAATCCACATCGACATATAACCAAATCCTCTACAGGTGGATCAAAAGATAAATGATGAGCACTCCTCACTATATAGTTTCAGTAAAATACTCCGATCTCAGTCAAGGGCTCATCACTAACAACTTGAGAATCAGGAGGTAGCTCCAACCTCTGACCCCGAATGATTGATTGGGTAGGGTCACTGGTAACTCTCTCTACAAACTCAACCACAAAATCTCTATGAGGAAGCATTGTAGTCACAGTATCTACAATTGCTCCCACCAATTGTTGAATCCCATGAGAAGTTCGGATTAGAGTACCCACGGTGACTCCAAATGGTCCCTCCTGCAACTCTGGATTCTCAAGCAGGTATTCAATGAATGTATTTGTGGAATAGAAACGATATGATGCAAAATCAATCCTATCCTCTGAAACCTGCAACTGATCACTCGGACCCTATGATACAACAAGCTGTCTATCACCATCAATTGCAAGAGATGAGGTAACTGACTTGCTTCTGGGAGAGGGAAACAAATCAACATGAGAACCATACTCCCAACCAGATGACATTGTACCAACCTCTTGTGCAAATGATGGGGTAGTGCCCTCTGCTAACACACAACTCTTTGATACTCCACCACTGCCACACAAGATCTATTAGTAATCTGTCCCGCATCATATGACGTGCTGACCATTGGAGAACTTGATAAACAAGAGGATCTCTACAACTCTCAACGAAAGTACTCATCCCAACTGAGTCTATTGCACCCAAATCTGTGATGGATGTAGCTACATCCTCACTACAACCTGTAGATATCAAATCATCACCAACTGCCACTGTAGGAAACTGTACTGTAACTGCAGATGGTAAATACTGTACTTGGCTCAACTTCATGGTAAATTGCTCTAACCGCGATTGTGACTCCTCAAGGGCCAACTGGGTGCTCTCCATTGAGTCCATAGTCATCCCAAGCTCATGAGTGAGCTCATCTACCTCATTTTCCTTTCCCCTCAATGCATCATAACAAATACCATCCCACTCGAGAAGATAATCTCTGTTTGTAAGTAATTGTAGGTAAATGTGTTTCATTATTCCAATTGCTTCACGAAGTGCATGAAACTCTGCAAGAGAAAGACCAATATCACAATACTCATCTATCACAAGAGTGCTCCAACCATAAGTAGCCAACATCTGACGAGCAACATCAAAATGCTCAATAGCTGTGGCAATCATGTTGTCATTGACCCTTAGTTGCCCAATCAGATGATAAGGAACCTGTAACCGCTGACTCCTACACGTCCTCTGACCCAAACTTGACACTGTGAAAAGAGAATGCATCAGTGTCACTCACCTCATGATCAATATCACCTTGTGCGCTAACAACCTCGCACATATCAACAATCGAGGTACTGCTGCAAGGTACCTCTACAAATAACTCATCTGAAGGAGTGGAAGCCGCTGCTATATCAATCTCCTCGCATACCTCTACTTCCCCCTCAACTACCAGTCCTTGTAAACCATGATACTGGGCCCTATCATCAACCAGTGACAACTCTAAATCATCTCCTAAAGTCTGATATGACAAACTAGACTCATCACAACATGAATTGTCCTCATAAATATCATCAGAAGTGCCCACAACATGAGTGTCAATATCAGCCACCGGTAAACTCTCTACTATCTCATGTTGCTGCACACATGACTCGTTGTCATAAAAATCAGAGCTATCAGAGCTCATATTTTCCGTGCAATCCTCAAAAGCAACACTCTCATCAATTGAGTCAAGACTCATAGTGGCATTAACAACCCCTTCTGCACTGGCCCTATCAGCAACACTGTCAATAGGCTCAGATAAGGGACTGCTGTCATAAAAATCAGACCCTGGATGACTAACATTTTCATTACTACCAACTGATGTAAGGCTGCCATCAATGTTGGCTATCATGTCATCAGCATTTTCTCGGTCACTAGCTTGTGTCTCATGTAAATGCTGGGACACGATGCAACTATCCTCAAGCAAGTTTGTCATAACAACATGTTCTTGAGAAGAGCCTACAACATCACACGTATAAGGACTAGTAGCTGCCCCACTGAGCAAAGGCTCGACTAGTTGATGGTTGCAGGCTGCTAAAGCTATACCAGTACAATCCTCTTGATTCTCTTCCCGTTTTCTCTGTGAGGAAGACTTTTTAAAAATAGAAACCATATACCTTTCCTCATTGTCTATGGTTGATGGATTTGAAAGAAAAACATTCATCCTTTTTTGATTTTGTCTAAGCTTTTCCATTATTTCCATCATGACATTTGTTTGCATCTTGAGATTAGCCATGCTATTCAACTAGTTTCTCGGTTTACTAGCTTTCCTGTATTTATCCATAATTGAAATAAAGCTAGAGTGTTGATCACTCATACTTCAAACGTGGGGAACTCAAGATTTCCAACTTGCCGCTCTGATACCATTGTAAGAACTCTTCAAGGCTCTAACTGCTGAATTGACTATGCTTGTTTTTTTGTTTTTATTGTTTTCCAGTTTTTTGTGCTTTTGAGATGGTTTGACATAAAAAGCAATACATATGTTGAAATAAAACTTCTTAAATTTGTAAACTAAATACTAAGGAACAGAATAGAAGATTTCAATTATTTTTCTTCATTATTTCATAGAGGAAAAACTTGTTACTATCAAATGGCATACACAGATAGTGGAAGAAGCCCTTTTATTAAGTGCTGGCCGAAAAAGCAAGTCAAGAATATAAAACCCTTCACCAATTGGCAGCAAAACTTCAAGAGATGATGTCAAACCGTGCTGTAGCCCTAGACATTCCTTCTTATAATTTTTATTGAATTTTTGGTGCCTCTTTCAACAAAACCGAACTGTATATGGAAGAGTAGGTAGGGCACATGAAGAACTAACAAAAAACAATGATTTTAAACCACTATAAACAGCCAATAGCTTCTCAATCCGATGCCCTGAATCTGACATAATATATGCCTTCAATCTATCAATAAATTCTGAAATTTATTTCTCCAATCAATACAATGCTGACCTCTGTATGAAACCAACCCGATAAGCAATATCGGGTAAATATTTCACACCCTTTGATTGCTGCTACAAAGAAGAAGCAACGCTCTCCAATGCCGATAAGCTCAGAACTTTGCTGAAACTCTTGGTTTCTTGCAAACTCCAATGCTCCAGAGAAAGGATATCAAATCAAGCAATCAACATAATCTCCATGAGAATGAGCTCTTAAGTCCTTTTTATTCTTTTCTTGTGAGAGTTCAAACACTTTCCTGGCCAATGTGGGATAAAAGATATATTCCCACTTTTAGTTTTTTCACTTAAAACTCCATAGTTGGTGCACAAATAATTTTTTTAAAATTAATTGTTCACTTGGCCACATCTATGATAACTTGACCCATCACTTAAGTGACTTAAGTTATAATATAAAATTGTATTATAACTTAATAATATAAGCCCAAAATTATTAATATTTATTTTAGTCAAATAAATATTAATATCTCTATTATTACTCATCATCTTTGTAGGCCGTTTGAACTGGGAGCTAACATGATCAAGCCGCATACGACTATACCCTATTTTTAAAAATAGCAAGGGTCTCTCCCTGAGCCTCTCAAAACTTACTATAAATAGAAACACGTGCTATAAATAGCAACTACTGCATACGGAGTCTTGGAGACCTTGAACGAAAGCCAAATTTGCAAAACTCTTACTGTTGGAGAAGTTGCATCCCTCAAAGGACCCTCTAACCAACCATACTAGCCTACAAGGGTAAATTAATAAGCTAATCCATCGAACTTTGATGCTCACAAAAATGGGGATAGTACAGTTACACCCTATAGCGTCTTCTAATTTGGTATAACACCTGGCTAAGAGTGTATCCGGGAACTTAGAAACCGGCAAGCACAAACAAAGTGTGGTGTACCTTGGCCAAGGATTCTCTGCTCATGCTGAGGATATAGTCAATTCCCACCCTATCTGACTTGCATCATCTAAATTGATGACTATGATAAATCAATTAGGTACCTTCGTATCTTGGTTATCGGTTGTATACTCTTGGATAGGTTTGGCACTGGTTAAGACATCTTGGTTACTCTCTTAACCTTGTTGGGTACTCTTTTACGTCACCGAATAGTGTTTTTATGGTGTCTTAGTTAAAGTTATTCTCCAAATCGAAGGATCATATTATCTTTGGCTGATAGACAACAACACTGATATGTTTTATATATAATGTCAGGTGTTTATTAAGTCCTTATTAATAGTTGGAAAAGACAACGATGAATAGGCTTAACTTTTACTTGCAGTTGTTCAATGTTTAAAAAGATGGCTACATTATCAACTAGATGCATTTCTCATTTTAAAACAAAGGTTTTCTTTCACTTTCCCAAGTATAATGATGGTTAAATGCTACGGAGAAAACAACGGAACTATCCCGATTTGTAAAGACTTGTTAAGAGCACTGCTAGCTTCTTAACAATATCTCACTTACTATGACTTTTTACTACTATGAAGAAGACGAACAAAAATAAAGATTATTTCTACCTCTAGTCGGTGACTTAGATGTTCACACAAGAGAAACGATTTCATGAAAAATTGGCCCATGATTCCTGAGTTTTCTTAGCCAAGAGTTACGTATGAATCAACCAGTCACTACTTAATTTCTACATTAAATCGTTATAGAGCTCACAACTATAAAAGAGAATAACACAACAACCTAAGACAAACACTTGCTTGTCATTGCACAACCACTTAGGAAATCTTTAAACTTCTCTTGAATACGAAAACTATGAATATTTCCAGTTTTACCTAGCATCAATTCACAGTTGTCTAATAAAATGTGACATCTCAAATGTGTAAGGAAACATGCCTGAAGTTGACGGCTGAGAACAACTGACGTCTGATTCGAAGCTGCAACTGTGTTTTCCTAAGGTTGAGTCATGACTCCCTTTCCCCGTCTAGAAGCTATTCCTTCGTTTTCCCCCAAGAAAATATGACAAGAACTGCCTCCACTAAAAAACAAAAACATTCATATATAACTACACAAGAACGAATCCCTAAAGTTGATGAGTGGCACGAGAACTTCGCCACCTCCCTTCATGATTCAAGAACAAGCCTCCTTCGAACCGCTCGTCTAAAAACAATTCTAATGTTTGCCGTGTGAAAGCCAGTTCCCTTAACACGTATATAAATTGATGTTTTTTATTAAAAAAATTCGTCTACCTTATCTATTCACCTCTTGATGGTCTTAGGTGGCCAAAATAGTTAAAACAAAGTTTAAAAGGTTTTTCTCATTGAGCTAATAAATTGACTGAGAATTAAAATAACAATGTTCTCATTAATAATTAAAATTGGTAAATATATATATATTATTTTTTTTTAAAGCAAATGCTAATTACACAAAAGGAGTAAATTAAATTCAAGGTATCCAATAACTTATCAAGGAAATATATATATAATAATAATTAGATACACTTGTGTTTATATACATATAATCGCAATTAAACTTAGTTACCCAGTTCGCCTGTTTTAGGGCCGGACCAGGGTTGGATTCGAACTGGTACTTGGTTCTTGTTCGGTTCACCTGTGGGTTCGCCCAGGGTTTGAACCTAGGTAGGCTGGTTCATCCGGCCGAACCCAGGTCAAACGAGGGTCGAACCAGGGAAGACCCCGGCAAGCCAAGTGCGAACCAGGTACATTTCCACTGAGAAACATTCTATAACTTAGTGCAGGAAACAATTATTACAGAATTTGAATAAGATGTTTAACATTACAAAACAAAATTTGCTGAAGTTCAGATATTTATTACATCAAATTAAACTAGCCCTCACAATTTCTTCTAGTGAAATTTTTATATCCAATTGCTGATAATGACCCCTGTCCGATTAATTGGAAGCTCTCTATAGTAATAAATCATATTTTAAACATTAAACAATATCTTCAATAGGTGAAGGGAGCTGCCAGCTACTTTTTTAACATTTTTCAAGTAGGATGTTAATTAATAATTACAAACAAACAAGCCCCTTGTACAGTGAGAAAGTAATAAGCATTTGAGTACTTGGAAAGCGAGAATGTTATTGATGCAGCTGATCCCATTGGCATTGGCACTCTTTCTGAATCATCTAATGCCTTCGATGATGATGAAGAAGAAGAAGAAGAATAGATAATCCATTAGATGATTGAAACTTAGTATAAAGTTCCAATTGTTGAAAGTCAAAACAATGATAATTGAACTCAATATTATTATTTTAATATTTTGATGTTGATATGATGCTATGATTACAAGTTTATGGTGTTTTTTTGTTGTTTTTATGATACTATGTGACATTCTAATTTTAACTCATGCTTCTAGGCTTCGTATATATATATATATATATATATATATATATATATATATATATATATATATATATATGTAATTTTTACTCGTTTTTGTACTAACGAACACAAACGAACTCAAACCCCTTTTCAAAATTTTATCAAACTTGCGAATGGGTTCTTCGTACCCGAACTTAGAACCAAACTTGAACTGGTAATTTAGTAATTAAACATAGTTATGCTACCTTTACACGTGTAAATAATACAACTATGGGATTCAATCCATTTATCTAAACATGTGTAAATACATTTTTTTTATATCGTGATAGTGCGTAAATACCTACATTTATCGTCACTTGCTAGGACTCAATTAAAGTAATAAAGGAAAACAACGACATGAGGGCATCAACAATTGAGCCAGGTTCAATTCAAACCCGAGGGTTGCAAGTCGGTGGTATTGCCATCTAATAACTCTATGGTTGTCGCCGAAGTGACATAAGGCGTGAGTGAATACACCCCTTCCAAAATCCTATTAGGGCCTAGGTTGACACGATACCACTAGTCAATACTTACCAGTTCTCTTAAATCTAGTCCATCGTTTGACATTAACTATATTCTTTTCCCTCTTTCTCGGAGATATCTTTTCCCCCCTTTCCTTGGAGACCTAGCCAATCCTGCATCGACTTTCCAAATGAAAGTAGTTAGTCCGATTGCCTAGCATTAATTAACAATTTGCATAATTCGAGATAAACAATTGGATCTAGTCTAGATATAGATGAAATTCATCATGACATACCAAATATACTATCCAAGTCTAATGCATCGTTATAGGAGTAGCAAAAGTTACTATTTAAGTAACATTTAAGTAAAAATACTGTTTCATATACCAAAAACCATTTATGGCCTAAATTAACAAAACCACTATTTCATATACCAGAAACCATTTTAACAAAACCACTGTTTCTTATACCAGAAACCATTTAGGGCATCAATTAACAAAACCACTGTTTCATATACCAGAAACCATATAGGGCATCAATTAACAAAACCGATGTTTCATAAGATGAGTGTTCCAGAGGAATGTGACACTTGTGGATCGGGTTAATAATATGATGAGACCAAGAGGGTAGAAATCCCAAACAGACCACCTGGTTGAAGAGCCCAAAAAGATAGGAACACAAGATGGTGGCACCAAGCTTGAAGACCTCAACTTGAAAGCCCTCCTCATCAACGGCCCTGCAGGTATTCATGCATCTAATGGCTTCTAAAATAGTCGAAGAAGTCAAGAGATGGCACGTGGAGGGGGGGTGAACTGAATAAGAGGTTGACCGTGAATATTGTAAAGAATGGAAATATGGGAAAATAACGAACTCTGCTCAAGCCCTGTGGGGAGGGTGGAGTGACGGGGGAAAAGAATGCACCAGAAGGACTTGGGGGAATGGAAGAGGAAGGATCGAAGGGCGACTCTTTGTTGGGAAATGAAGAGGCGTTTCTTGCGGCGGAGGATGAGGCGACAGGACAACTTCAAGGAAGGGAACGAGGGGTGATGGTTGGTGAAAGCGAGGTAGAGGCGTGAGTGGAAAGCCTTACAGTCAACATCATACCAGTGGTTCATAGGACAAGAGCGTTTAGGCTTGGAAGGGGTGATGGAGTGGGATAAAGACAATAGGGCAGCCTCCGAGATAGCAGCGGAAAGGCGGGAGAACAAGGTGGAGACACAGGCAAGGGAATGGGTGAGAAGATCCGCTGAAAGGAGCTGCCTAAGATGAGAAAGGGAGAGAATGGGGTCACCCTCATCAAAGTGGAGCAAGGTGCCGTTAGGGGGACAAGATGAAGGGGCAAGGTGGGGAGTGGAGGCGGAAAGAATTGGGTTCCCATCGAATTCCTGAGAAAACCTAAGGGTTTCTGTCCTCAAATTTCTTGAATTGAAAGCCTGCAGCTCCCAAATTGTCCAACTGAAAACAAATTTATAAACCAAGCATAATCAGAATGATCCTCTCATTCTTCTTTTATGACAACTTGTTGAGACTTTTGGCCTCCCCTCTGCTTGCCTCTTCATTTTCCTTTGTTTTTGTCTTTTATTTTTCCCCTCTTTTAATTTAAATTGAGCTTAGGGAAATAATTGACTTATTAACTTTTCACTTAACTCACCATTATGTCACTTAATACTTTATTAAATTATTAAATAATATTTCCCTTCTGATTTACTTTGAGGGATAATATCAAATAATTAATTTAATTATGTCCATGACCTTATTAAATATTCATATTTGAAGGTCGCATTAGAAGGGGACATTACACATTTATAGTTAAGAATTCCATATACACAATTGGAAACCCATAAACATGGCATGCTGTTGAAACTGGTTTTATGAATGGAAAGATTTTCTAAAAGTCTGGAAATAATTTCTTTGGTACTGCAACTTACCTGACAATCTGGTGGTTGCAAAATTAATGTTTTGGCTTGAGACAAGGGAAGAACTGCCATAAAGTTAATAAGACCACATTGCTACATGGACAGAGAATTTGTTTAAAATGATTGCGATTTTCTTTTGGCTTAGTTATCAAGGATTCAAGATTATTGATTGCTCAACATTTTCTTTGATTACATGAGGCTTTGTTATCATTGCGCAGCAATGGTTTGGTTGATATCCTATATTGTAATAATCTATTAAGAACAAACTTTACCCAAGGATTTCTTTGAGGAGGTGAATATTGCTACCCTAGTAGTCACATTCCTTAAAATGTAGGGACTTTCTAGAGGCTTGAAAAATGTAAAATATGTTGAACGAAATCAAGTTCAAGGAAAAATGAGACAAAATTATGTAGCAATCTTTTGAAGCAAATATCCTGTAGCAAGTTGAACTTGAAATAGTATTTTTGATCAAGTTTTAACTATGGTTAGAAAGAAGGAAAGAAATTATATTACTGTCCAAGGATGACCAAAACTAGGTCAATGGGGCTCAAGAGTACAACAGTTAGTAATAAAAAGTTTTATGAAGAGAGACCTAGAAAAGCCCCACAAAGGGAAACACAAAAGCAAAGAAATACACAATAACAATGGATGACTAGCACAAAATAACAAGGGATGACTAACAGAAATGGAATAAGTTATGTCAAGGAGAATAAAGAGTTAATGTGGGTATAACTAGACTACAAATTTTTCTGGTTTTTTCTGGTGTTTTGAATTGTGCTCTTTATGAATTCATCGCATATAATTGCATTAGAATCTCTTGAATGATGGATGTACAATGTTGAGTAAGAAAGAATTATACTAATGTTCTTTGATGACCAAAATAGGTCTATAAGACTTGAAAGTACAGCGAGGCAACATACTTGGAGGAGTGATAATATAGTATCCTCATATGGCCATCAAATCAGAACTCTAAGCCAATTGTAAGTTCTGCAGCACCCCCATATAGGCACGTTTGACACTGCCTGCAACATAAGACATTCAAGTTTGATCTCAGTTTCAAGAACTCTTACTAGATGAGGTCCCCGTTCCCATAAATTAGTAGTATTACTTTCAAAATCTATGTTCAATGTATGATCTTGAAGTGTTTGTGGAGCTATGTTACAACATTTATTGTCTGAGACACTCAGCATTAATGCATTTTTAAAGAAAAATCCATATATTTATACAATGGATGGTCAGTGATAGTTGCAATTATCAAGATAAAACTAAATTAATATTTTAAGAAAAATCCATATATTTATACAATGGATGGTCAGTGATAGTTGCAATTATCAAGGTAAAACTAAATTATTATTTACAAAGCATGTCACTTTAAACACAAGTTGTAAGTCGCATTATCTATTCTAACTGGTGACCTATTCATTGACAGTTTGCTTATTTTTCAGTTGATGATTAGACATTTAATTTTACATTTATGTCTTCGATGTTCATGATTGTAAAATTAATATCATAATTATGCATGGCATCCATACTAAAGAAGGAAGGGAACTTATGATTCAAAGTTCTGCAGGTTTAATGCTTACATTTTTCTGGCTTTGCAATTGCTGACAGGCTTTACGTATGCTTTTGCAATGGGGAGTTCAACCTTCATGGTTTGATGCCCACATATCGGTGAATGATATGGCTATCATGCATACTGCTGGAATTCCATTGATGCTAGACCAAAAAGATCTTCGTAAATATATGCTGGATACATCTCTTCCTGTGATTGGTGATTTGGTTGTTCCAGAATTACTGCTGAAAATTTTAGAACCTTACCGAAAGGCAGGTAGTACAATTCTCTTTGTAGTTAAAAACACAAATTATCAATAGTCTAACAAAATATTTGCTTAGTAAAACATGTTAATATCTGCTTATATAAGTAAACGATTGACTAAATTTGTCTGTGTACAAGTTCTTGTCAGGGCGACTATTGGACAATGACAGGATCCGAAGATATGCTACTTTGCTCAATACAGGATGCACAGCAAGATTTGCTTTTTCTGCCATACACTTTGGGGAGTTCTCTGAAGCTCTCTTTTGGTTACAACTTCCCCACATCCTTTCTTGTCTGAATGAGAAGATACACGAGAAATCCCTTAAACAAAACAAACCCATCAAAGCCTCTGCTGAACTAATCACATCAGAAGCAGTGGACATAGCAAAATCGACAAAAAAGATTGCATCACTAAAAGAAAGGAAACATGAGGTTTCAGACTTTTCAGCACGGAACTTACAAGATTGTAGTTCCCCTCCGACATTACAACTGGTATTTTAATAAATATCCTGCATGGAAATCTCTTTTATTTGCATGAATACCATTATATGCTGGCTGCAAAACTTTTGTTGAATTTTGAATGTCTAAATCATAGTAGTTAATATGTGTGCATTTCTTGAGCATCTTAATCGTCACGAGACTCCAGAAATGAGTTTGAATCCACACATCAATATGACCTTAGAGTAGAATTTCAATGAGCATACTTGTATAAGTGTTTTAACTTTTCTGTTATTCTCAGCCATATCAAGGATTTGGTGTTACACCATCTGGCCAAGGAGCATTGTATGCGGATGCGCTGGAACGCATATCATGGCATGGTGAGCTAGGAGGAGGAGATGCATCTCAAAAACGTGTACACGAGTAAGATCAAATTGGGATATTTTGTTACTCTTTTAAATTGTGAATGCAGTTAAGAAGTTTAGCCATTGTGCTGTATTTATAATTATGAGAATTAAAATAGCCTAACGGAAGGTAGAATATTCTTAAGGAAGGTCTTTTTATTGAGTCAATGCTTTATTTTATTGCCTTTCAAGTTTCAACAAAATCAGGTCATCACTTGTAGATTGTGCATAGTGTATGCAATTGTATTCCTTTGTTTTCTTTTCTTCAAGATTTTAAACAAGCAAAAAGCTTCCACTGACTGATTTTGCATTTCAACCACCAACAGGTGAACATTTTGTATTTCTTTCCTTAGTTAAGATGGATGATTCCATGTGAAAATGAAACAGTATAGATTATGCTGTACCCTTCTGGAAATTTTCCCAGTGTTGATTTTTGAGTTTCAAGTTCACTTTGCAGAGGTCATTGCAGGTGTAGCAGTAGGGTTCAAGCTTATTTGCCTCTGTTCAAATCTATGTTTGAAGCTAATCTGCAGCAGCCACAGGATTTCATCTGAGCACGACTATAGAAGGTTCTGAATAAGGTTCTCTAATGCTCATTAGTGCACCAATATGAAGGAGCTGTCTATATTAAAAAGGGGTTCAATTCATACTGAGAAGATTCCTATGACAGATTGGGTCTTAAAAATTTGAAAACTAGAAAGAGGCCATTTAGACTGCTGAAGCTTGTCTGTGTAAAGAGTGTTTAAAATGACAGACACAAATTCAATCCTCCATGACTAACAACATCTACAGTAATATGATTGAAATGGAATTATGAAAACATTAAAAAAGTGTGCGATAGTCCTAGGCACCCATGATGGCAAAGATTGGGCAAAATTTGACCAAAATATGGAAGGTTAGAAACCTCCCAGCTGCATGCTATAACTAATTTTGCCCGAAAGCTAACATTTAAACCCTACGTGTTTCCATACTGTCATTTTGGTTAACTCTGAACTTGCAACAAATAAAGATCATGAATGCACAGGTGTGCTCTAGCCTGCGAAATGCCCAGTTTTAACACATTTAAGAAAAAGTGTTCCAGGCGACTCTACGCATGTGCCTTGTGAAGTGTTTTCCCAGATTCCAAACAATGAAAAGGGGTCATTCTGAGGTGAAACAAGTACCCATGATTGAAGAAAAGTTTGTGTTCCCAGAAGGTTGTGTGCCATTCATTGGTGTTGGTGCAGGTTTTAGCAGCATTTGGTCATTAGTTCCCTTCGTTGCCATACGTCTACGACAACCTTGCCACTTATTTCAGTCATAAAAAATGTTAGATATGAATGAGGGTTTGAGTAGGTTTTGCCGAGTATTACAATTCCGAGACATCTCTAAGTGGTCACTGTAAAACTTCAAGGTTTCCATTGTTTGTTCACCATCACACGGACTTATTACAGTATTCTTCACAGTAGTTTTGTTGCTAGCCTGCCAGTAGTTTTCAGTGAGTTGGAGTCATCACAGGGGAACTACATAGCAGTAGGATGGGAGCTCTTATCATTTTCTTCACTCTTCATCCAAGGTGCTTCAAGATCGATGGTTTTATTTTAAGACAAGATTATGTGGAGTTTTCATCAAGCAAGTACTAAGGATGGATTGCCAGGGTTTCATTTGTGACAAGGTCAAGGTCTTTAAAACAGTTAGTTTTTTGAGCTTGGTGAGATGATAGAGGATGATTGACATGTTTTGTGATAAAAACTCAGATTCAAGTTATATGCACAGCTCCAAGGAATCCACTTAGCTTTAACATAATGCATGGACCTCGTAGTCTAAGGATTGATTCCTAGGGTTTGTTCGATAAAAACTCAGATTGAAATCATTCAAACAGCACCAAGGAATTTGCTTAGGTTCAACTTGATGAAAAGACCTTGGAATCTTTTGGTAATTTCAAATAAAATAGGTATGGGCACTAATTGCATCTTGGACGAGAAAATTCAGCATCTAAGTATGACGTGAGAGGAAGATGATTATTTCAATGGAGCTAAATGCAAAAATGTAGCTAGAGCTAGTGGTTATTTAGCTAGTAGTTATTAACCAGTGGTTAATCTCTAACTACATTTTTGGTTATTCAGCATTCTAAGTGGTTACCTATGTGGTTAATCTAACTAGTTACAAATTAGTTTTCAAAGAGAGCCTATAAATACAAGGTAATTTGTAATGTAAAAGGTTATGGGAAAGGTTTAGATGCTTAGTTGAAGTCTCCTTTCTCAGTTAGCAAAGATGAGTGTTGATAATGATAGCTTCGGTCAGATAAACATAACTGATAAATATCAATATAATGATATATGATTCCAGGTATGCATGTATATCAATATACAGTAAGTATATTGATATGCATACATGCATAATCAAATGTCAAACCATACATCATTAAATTGATTAATTAAAGAGCAAATTGTCAGTCATGATTATCGATCATCATTATTGTAATTTTCAAGTATAAGATCTGTAACTATCGATCTGCTTTTAATCGACATTGGAGATCATTATTTCTGCCAGTTAATAAGTATTGATCTTAGACTCTACTTATTGCCATTGATAATGATATCGATCTTTTATAATCTGCATTGGTTACTATTTGTATATTGCTGATGACAAACGGTTTTTGTTAAAGTAACTTAAGGCACCAATAATGGAATGACATGTCAATGAAGAGACATGTCTCCACTTACGTGGAGGCATGTCTATTCATTGACGTGTCTCTTCAAGATTATATATATATCAAATCTGATTGATCAAGATGTAATGTACATAAAACTAATAGTGCAAAGCATCTTGGAGATCGATCTTTCTCTTATCCATATTCATATCTGTGATACAATAATTAGAGTAAAATCAAAGTATTCAGAATTCTCTACAATACTTGTGAAGTATTATTATCTCATCATTCTTGTAACAACCTGTAAGAAATTATTAGATCAGTAAGAGCACCATTCTAGAGATAGAAGATTACAAGGATATCTATATTCTAATCTACAATAAATCTACTCAACATTAACATGGTATCAGATCTAGGTTGGGAGAGAAGATATAATGTTGCCGTGGATTTATATGTTTGATTATTGTTGCTCGAGTCTCAGTCAGAGGTCAGAAAGAGGATTGTAAAAATGCCTGTGGTCTGGTTGAAGATTTGTGTTCATTGCGAATTGCGAGAAACAGATTTAAAGCAAGGATTCTGCATATTAAGGAAGGAAATGGAGTGAATAACACAAGGAGGGCCTGTGTCATCAGGCAAGAAATGGGTATAAAACCACACAACGGATCCACGCAAGACACGAGAAGAGAAGCACATGCCTATAAGAGGTGACTGAACTAAACAAAAGGAAGAAAGCCCAGGATATAATAAGTTGCCTTATCAAAGCCGCCGATGGGATCCTTTGGAATAGGGATATTTAAATGAATGAATAAGCCCATACCCAGGTACAAGGATGAGAAGTAGTATTGTGATACGGGGAGGAGAATTGGAATACGTTACTGCTAATAATACATCTAACAGTGGCATCAGTAATTTAGATAAAGTCATAAGATGAACACATTAGTGATGATGAGGACAATCAAGGATGTTGATGTACAGATAAGTATTACATTTATCTACTCATTGTAGTCTCTCTCTTATTTGTATTTCTATACGTACTATAAGAGCTATTTGCCTTGATCTTTTTCCGGGGATGCTCTTGCAGGAAAAAGAAGATTGATATCAGATTCAGAGGAAGTTTGACTCTTTAGAGGTAAGTTTGGACGGGGAGCTCAGAAGATTGATATCAGATTCAAAGGGTGTCTGACAGTTTATTGTTAGCAATCTTGGAAGAAAAGATCAACATATTGATATCTGCTTAATGAGTTCTTCTCTATGAGAGAAGTTCGTGGTGAAATCCCTTGTTTCCACCCTCCGTGCTGAGGCATGGTGGATGTCATGTGAGTTACTACATGACTTTGTGGTTACTATAGTAAGGTGACGATCTTACAATAGTCTAACATTGTATCATGATGGATATGATATGGTTGATGTCTAAGCAGATCATGATAGATTATATCTTGCATGGTGGATTAATTTCCTTAAACAAACCATGAATATAATGTTCCTATGGTAAGTACCATTGAGGATACGTGGGCACATACCTTATGGACATTTTGAGTACTTGGTGAATATCATGCTACTTGATATTCTGAGGCCATTACTCCTGATATCATGAGATGATATCTAATGGTGAATATCTTCTGATCAAAGATATTTTTAAACATGCCATTCCTGATATTACGCTGAGGTAATATCATATCTTGTGTTTATCCTCCCTAGCTAAGAGGGAGTGTTGATAATGATAGCTTCAGTCAGATAAACATAACTGATAAATATTAATATAATGATATATGATTCCATGTATGCATGTATATCAATATATAATAAGTATATTGATATACATGCATGCATAATCAAATGTCAAACCATGCATCATTAAATTAATTAATTAAAGAGCAAATTATCAGTCATGATTATTGATCATCATTATTGTAATTTTCAAGTATAAAATCTGTAAATATCGATTTGCATTTAATCGATATTGGAGATCATTATTTCTGCCAGTTAACAAGTATCGATCTTAGACACTACTTATTGCCATTGATAATGTTATTGATCATTTATAATCTGCATTGGTTACTATTTGTATATAGCCGATGACAAATGGTTTTTGTTAAAGTAACTAAAGGCACCGATAATGGAATGACATGTCTCCACTTACGTGTAGGCATGTCTATTCATTGACGTGTCTCCTCAAAATTATATATATATATATATATCAAATCTGATCGATCAATATGTAATGTACATAAAACTAGTAGTGCAAAGCATCTTGGAGATTTCTCTTATCCATATTCAGATCTGTGATACAATAATCAGAGTTAAATCAAGGTATTCAGAATTCTCTACAATACTTGTGAAGTATTATCATCTCATCATTCTTGTAACAACTTGCAAGAAATTATTAGATCAGTAAGAGCACCATTCTAGAGATAGAAGATTACAAGGATATCTATATTCTAATCTACAATAAATCTACTAAACATTAAAAATGAGCATCAAGAATGGTTCATCAATGTACTTATCAAGATGTATGAAGGGAAGTGAACCAAAGGGTTCACCCAACCCAAAGAATGACGTTAGTGGAAAAATTGAGAGTACAATGGGATTTGAAATTGCAAGAATGGTTCTAGTTAAATTATTGGGACATAAATTAGCAAATTTGGATGCCGATATAGCAGTTGAGTGCAGAATCTGGTGACAAAGTGATGGGACGATAGTTGAAAAGAGTTAAGAGTATTGTTGGTGAAAGTAAGTTAGACATTGTTTTATATATAGTGACGATGCATATTAGGAAGATAGTTGTCTATTATTGAGAAAATTGAAGAAAGCTCTAGGGAATTGTAGGTGATTTAGGCAATAAGGTTTGGTAAGTTAGAATTTAGTGACGTATGGGGGGATTCCAAGGTGACTCAAGACTCACTTGAAGCAAAGAGGTTTGAGTGGATAACTTAGGTTAAATCAAATCAAAGACATGGTTCTAAAGTTGTGGAAGTGAAAGCATAGTTGGTAGGAGTGTGATAAAGTTCCCTCCCTACAGGCATTATAAGAATACGTACTCTGACATGGTGAAAAGAATCATGGAGTGATATGGTAGAACCAATTGTAGTTAGTGTATAATGACTACAATTATGTTGCAATACCATGGGTTATTAGATTATATATAAATTGTTTGTTTGTTTTGTGTAGTTATAAGCACGTTTTGTTCAATGGTTCCTCTTGGTGACCATTGGGTTCTTTAAATAGATCGGGCATCATCATGAAAAGGAGTATAATCTAGTCTGATCACTCTGATACATAGCTGACCTTCTTTGGTCTTCTTCTGTAATAAATTCATGCACAATAAAGATATATTTTACTTTTGTATTTGGTATGTATTGCCATCTCTAATATAAATTTATGTATTCACTTTATTAGGTAGAGTAGTAAACATTTGGCCCTGTTTCCTTTAAAAAATTGGGTCAACTGTAGGTGATTCATGTCTTGAGATCTCAATAAACGAAAGAAGAGGCCACAAGGTAGTGAAGACCATGAGTTCGGGTGATTTTTAAGGATCATCAAGCAAAGGGAATGAAGGAGAAGATTATGAGAAATTTTGATGAAAATGCAACCATACAACTCCCAATTCGGAATCTCTCTTGAGAACACAGTCAAGTTGAAAAGTTAGGACAACCTTCTCTAGATGAGGGAAGTTGGGAGACAAAGTTACATTCCTTCATATAATTGTACAAGAGTAGCCTGTAGGGCATTGAAAAGTTGTCAATTGAAGTAGAAGAATTTGAGCCAAGGGTGTATAAAAGAAAATTAGAAGGTGAAACAAGTGGCTAAAAGGATGAAGCTGAGGGAAGAGTTGAGGATTCCTATGTTTTAGTGTGAAAGCCAAAGTGCTTTCATGTTTTATTTTATACCCAAGAAAAATATTGTGAAGTACATCAACATTAACAAATAGAAAATGTTTGAAACAAAGAAACTGATTTCTCTTTGCGGATCATAGGAAGTTGTAGATAATTTTTGCCTAGCCGGTTAGGAAGGATAATTTTTTTTGTTCGATCAAACTTGGCAAACCCGGTAAAATGCTTTTGACCTAGAGCTATGAACCAGTGAGGCCACGTCCCTTTATTGCACAGTTGAAGCCCAATCTTGCGAGCACATTGGATCAATAAAGGCACAAGATCGCGATCACAATGGCCCAACAGGGGTTTGAACATGGGTGGGGACAACAACACCACCATTTAACCAATACCCTAAATGGTGAACCCATTAGCAAGGATAATTTAATAAATTTAGGAACATTTTGGTAGTCATTGTGAATATAATCATGAATAAAATGTAAACTATATTAGTTGTAAGTCATGGATGTAGGGTGTTAGAGGTTAGATACTACTTAAGATAGATAGGTTATTTTACAATGTTGACACTAAAATAATAATTTACTACATAGCAAAAAAAATAGTTGTACGATATCTCACTTGTAATGCCTTGCCAAGGAACCCTCAAGGATAAGAGTAACAAACATAAACTAGCATGGAATAACTTTTTTTTTGAAACATTAAAGTTATTCACATTGGATAATTTTTTTTTTGAAACATTAAAGTCATTCACATGCATTATGCAAAATTCTAAGGCTCAAACCTCAATACTAGGTCAGACAAATGCTACGATAGACTGCACAAGTGGAAGACTAAAGGCCATGAAACTCCAAATCAAATTGACCCTAAACCTCCTCCAAGGTTCTATAACTCTCTTGACTTCGCAACACAGCAAGAATGAGGTTTAACTATTCTTTGGGGTGTTCCAAACAAGCCCAGATTGGCTCCACTAGTTCAAAACCACACTAAACCGGTCAAGATGCATGACCAAACAAGGAGATGACTTTGATGCATTCCTGAACACTTCCCAATCATGTTAAAATACCAATGGAAGTGTTCAAATGATAACCCTTAAGAGCTAAGATTGCACAAGAGCTTAAAATCCATGCAACCACAAATATGTCAGATTCTACTGCTTTTGAAGTAGGCAAGCAAAGGCATCGGATTATAGGCATAGGTGCTGATTTGCAGGCGCATGAGTTGTTCCGTGTAGGTTGATGTGCAGGTGTAGGCATGAATCTCCAAAACTTGCACAGATAGTGACCTCGCATGCACTGATATGTAGGCACATGCACTAATCAACACAAGTGCTGAAGTGCAGACACATTCGGTGATGCATGGAATTTGGCCAAAATGCAAAGTTAAACATGTATAATGGTGACATCTACAAAACCACTGTCTAGGATCCATTTAGGACACTTTACATGGTATGCTGGAGTACCCAACATGAGCTCCTAATTTCTTTATGATCCTTACTAATTGTGGCTATGAAAATTTGAAACATTTGAAGAATGATATCATCACAGTCCAAATCAATCATGAGAACACATGTTCTGATACTAGCCATCAATTCTAAAATCTTCACCCTCCTACCATAAGAAGAACTCCTGGTATCAGCTAGCCCATGAAAACTTCCAATGTTCAGCTCTAGAATCTCCCTCATTATGTCATCTTTATAAGGAACTTCAGGAGCTGAAATCCTCATGATATTACTAAGACAAATGTTGATTGCAAGTCTCGCATCTTCATCTGAATGCCTCATAATTTGGGATTGAACTAAAGCAACAAAAGGAATGTCTGTTGCATACATCAAACCATCAAAATCAGATTGGTCCAATTTTGATAAGTGCATTTCCATTTCTTCCAACTTCTCAAGAACATTCTTGGATAGGTAACGATTCATAAGTTGTTTTCCCAAACCATAGAGCATGCTACTCACCTTAAGAACTTCATTTGAAGGTATAGGTTTGACCTCTCTGAATAATTTACTGCACTGAACTATTAAGAGACTTCTTCCCACATTAGCCATCTCCAACACTGAATCGCTACACAGGTTGACAGAATGATTTGTACTATGCCAAGGCAGCAAACAACTTTGCACTTATTTTAATTTCTGATACAAAATCACAATGTTAATGACTGTATTACATTCAATTTTCTGACCTCATTACTAACTCAAGAGCTGAAAACCATGATATTTGCAGAGTGTTTGTCTTTTCCCACACACTGGTCTGTCATGTCCCAGACTTAGCCTTGATACATGCACATACCTGAAGAGAAATATATTGTCGTAACCTGCCGTCTGCTACAAGATTTTTTTTTTCTTTTCCTTTCACTTCTCAATGATTCATTATTCAAGCATATAGTCAAACAGTTTGCCTGCATGAAACATTTATGATGTTTTTGTTGCACCCTTCCACTCTTAAGGATAATAGAATGAATATTAGTAGCAGGAGTTTGAATGCAACTTGAGCTCGAACAACAATGTTCTAGAAGTTTTTTTTTCTGATTTATGTATTAACTCCAAGATTTCCAATGAGTTTCAAATCCAGATTGCACTAACACTTTTTAATTGTCAATTTCATTAAAGAAGGGGTAAGATGTCCTATTCATACGGCATACATCAGCCATGGTCACTTGATAATGTTGCTGATTGAATCCCAACAACGATAGCTCCTAGAGTTTTTACAATGTCTAACCTATTGTATACAGTTTCCTGGTATCGTTTACCATAACAAGAGGAAACCAACCACAAACTTATGTTCAAAATGGCAGAATAGGAAACATCCAACTCCCCTGTATATTCTTCTTTAACTCCCATCTTGAAGATTTTAAAATTCAATTAACTTTTCCCTTTCCTGTAGTGGAACTTCACAGAAGATACAAGAGTTATGGAATACATATGTTATAGCATGAATATATTACACACAGGAAAGTGTATGTTTCTTGTTTATACATATGGACAACAGTAATGTTAAGAGATGATATACTGTGGCCAACACCATGTAGTAACAATCTTTAGTAAGCTTTACACGTTCCTTCCATTGGTAGAAACTGAGAATTAATTCGTTCACCAGACTTAAAACATGAATACGAAGCGACACACACAATGCCCCAGTGTCACCTCATTCAGCTCTCAGTCAAGATGAAACTATTTCCATAAAATACCCATGAAATAATCACAAAATGTGGTATGCATTCTCAGAAAATACGCACGAGTAGGAAGAATTTATAAATTTGAACCTCTAAATGGCAAATACGACAATCAGTAACAGAACCACTTTCATCATAACAATGAACTGACACTGCTACTTCTGAAGACCAATTTGCTGTGCCAAGGTAGGAAATGAAATTGATTATTTTTGGTCCCTAATGCTACTGAAGAACTTCACGAATCATTCACAAACCTGCCACAACTTTGGAGTATCACTCATGATTATTATTTCAACATGCATAGAGATACGAACTTACCGCAAAAACATTGTAGATGTATTCTCCTCCATTTCAATTTCTCCAATCGTTTAGAATATGAAAAATGCCTGAAGAAAGAAAACACCAGTCATAAGAGGTAGCTCAACTGTCCAACTGCCCTGTAACGCCTCAATCTTATGGCAATAATGAGAATTTTTAATTCGACCGTAATATTAAGGATGAATCTTTATTTGCCAAACAATAAGCAATCCGATTATGTGTTGCGGTATTGTACCAATCAAAAAATTGCTCAGACAATCTTCACATCAATATAACATATATGCCTGTATAATATCAAAAGTTTTAACACTTGCATGTGGTTGTTTTTTTGAAATAATATTTTCAAAGTCTTAACCAAATAAAGGCAGGATAATCACATATTGTTTAATCAGACTTTATAATATATGTGTGCCTTGCAACTAGGTATTATCATCGATTAAACTTCCTGCGGAATAGAAAATTTATTAAATATTAAGGCCCATGAGTATAGACCACAAACCACCCTTTTACATTGAATATTGATTTTCTGTTTGTGCTAAATCATTTGGCGGGACCCATGTAAAATATTTCTCCAGCCAACAATAGAGTATACGACAAATATATCTAGGCCCAAAATAATAATGTTAATGCTTATACCAAATTATCAGTCACTGATTAACTTACGGCAAGCATTAGGTTCCATAATGAATGAACGACAAATATTATTTCAAGACCTTATGGAGTCTCTTGGCACATTAAAATATTACCCAAATACCAAATGCTCAACAACAGATTGAATAATCTCTTGCAAAATATGATAATTTTAGCGCTAACTATAGTCTTCTCCCATCCAGGGAATATATCAATGTAATGGATTGAGTTCTCTGCCCTATGAACAAGCCCACAACTTTAGTATTAATTGCCAACGCTTATTAATAGCTGCCCTTTGGAGTATTAGAAATATAAATTGCTGGAAATTGAGAAATATCGGGCCTAGATAAATATTTCAATGTTGAATCCACAACAGATTGTACAATAATAGCCGATACCAAGGAATGTTTATTTAAAACCACCACTAAATGTTATGTGCCCAAATTGTGAACTTAAATTTGTTTAGCGATAGCCAAAATAATAGACCTAGATAATCTCATGGCATTGATATATTAAAAAACATTTATTTTCTCTGGCAATACTGAGAATAAAATAATCTCTCTTCTTTTCTTTTCACAATCAATCCTCAAACTTAAATTGTCTCTGTCACTCATAAAAACCCTCACACGCTAGCAGAATGCACCCCTCTGATACCACTATAATATTCCCCTAGGATATTTGTAATGTCCCCTTTTTGGGGCACATTATTTCGTGTCGTGTCATTAGCTTTTTCGTCATGGTCTAGTGGGCTAACTGAGGCTTGGTAGTGATCAAAGGGATGTTTGGCCTAGGTGATTTCAGTTTCAGGCCAATCGGAGCAGTCTCCACAGGGTTTCTAGTGTACTTACTATTTATAGTAAGCTGGCAGAACTCAGTTTTTCTGGCATTTCAGTAGTGGACTTGGAGCGTCTCGTCGAAAGCTTTCCGACAAGCTATCTCACGTCATCATATGAGTTCATTTGGTCCTCCGTTTTAATGCCAAAAGATTCCTTACTTTATTTATTATGTCACTTTATAACTTAACGGTTATATTTATTTAAAAGTGACTTTAAGTGGAATATGGAGAGGCAAAGTGGGGAAATTGAAGAGTCACAGCTGCAACTTTAAAAGAAGGCTTGGAGTCTCATTTATGCATGCTTAGTTTATGAATTTATTTCTCTTGGAGAATCCAGGAAGCTTCAGCTTTCGATTCTGAAACTTGAGGACGGAAACCTTTAGGCTTTCTCGGTGGATTGGACGGAAACCCAATTCATCTCCGGTGCGGATTCACAGCAGAGTTCACCGTTGGTTTACAGGTTCTTGATCATCCAATCATACTATTGTTTTTGTATTTCAAATTGGAGTATTTGTAGTTCATGGTTATTGTATTGCTGTTGTATAATACGATACCATTTCCTGAGAATATATTGCTGGTTATTGTTGTTGGATCAGTGGTTTGTTGCATGTATTTATTTGATTAAATCTGCATGAGATATATTTGTAAAAATTCGGGAAAAGACCGGTTCGGGTCATTATAGTGGTATCAGAGCCTCGCATCTTGCTAGCTTGTGAGGTTTTCTCTAGAAACAAAACATACAGTGATAGAGAAAGACGTTTTCAGCAGCATTCTTTGAGATTGAATAACAACTGTATTTGAAGTTCGGAATAAGCAGTTGGTTATTCAAAATTTCTAAGTGAAGTCTTCATGACTGCTATGGCATCCGAAATATAGACTGGTGAATGGAGACTTGTTTGGGTTTCAGCATTCTACGAAGACTATCATACTTGCATTTTTTATCAGTTCTTTTTGCTCGTATTAGGTTGCCAGCGGAACAGAGGTTGCCAGTCTATATCAAGACTCCAAGTGCTGCACAAACTCACTGTTGAACTTTGCTGGAGAAGCGTGTATACACGTTAAGCTTAAGACCAGTGCACTCAGGTGTTTTGGGAAGCCAGCTCACGCCTCACGCGTTTGAGCCAGCCCCTTCATTGTTTTTGTATGCGGTAGGAAGACCGCTGTGAGCAGTGGTATAACCGCACCACCTTGGTCGCATCATTTACTATCTACGCTCAGATGGTGTTTTATGTTTAGTTCAACAGGGAAAGACATCACTCGTAATGCAAAAGGGAGACTCACGGGTGGCCAGGTGACGACACCTCAGCTCATTTCACTCCCTGACACTCGGAGACAAGGCGTCATTCACATGGGTGCAGGGAAGTTGTGTGCTCATTAAGGAACGGTTTGGAAGTTGCAACCAGAGACGCGCAATACATTACCGAGATTTGGCGGAAGTGTCATTGAATGCACGGTGGCTGTAGATCCTCAGCCCGTGCGTAGAAATTATAAGGCATGGAGACAATCATCTCCTCTAGCCCGTGTAAGGGGACTGCAAGGTGCTGAGACTAGTCTAACTGGCACAGTACTCACGCGCCTGAGAGACATCATTCTGCGCGTTGCATACTAGTGCTGATGGAAGGAAGGAGGAACATGTCTTTGAATGAAAACAAGGAGTGCGGGTGGATAGTTAAATACACACCAGCTAATACTAACCCACTCGCAGCCGACCGTATTGTGAACACATCTGAGCAAAGACAAGATGGAAGCAAATAGTGAGACAGGAATTACGTGCTAGCCAACATTACCAACAACATTCGCATACCCCTACTCATTGTGAAATCCAGAACTTAAACCAACAAGTCTGGCTCGCGTGCTTATTAGTTTGACACCCACGCATAGGTAGTTTGAGTAGAGACTACCTTACGTTTGAGCACGACAGCGACAGTAGAAAGCTTTGGCACTTTCGGCTCCCACACTGCTTATGTAGCACCGTCAACCCTTCACACTCGTGTGTGAGTATCCGATTGGTAGCGTGTGGATAGTGGGAATGGCATGCGGATTTCAGTTTGGAACGAGCCGGTATTGAGTAACAGCCCAAACACGTGAATACAAGATTGCACTTTAAACTTTCCAGAGTATAGGAGCCAGTGTATATTTCATACAGGTGCTGTGGAAACGATTTATTAAAATTGATGGTGGATACATATTTAGAATCCTCAATACACTTCTAAACAATGGCAAAATTAAAATAAACATCCTAGGAGGTGAATATAGAGCAGGGTGCGTTCTTGGTGCATGTATGCATGTATACAGCAAGGTAACAAGTGCTAGAAGATAGTGCCATTCACCTTCAGCTAGCAACACGGTAGAAAGAAAACAAGGACAATACTCAGTGGCTTTCATAAATACTTCAGTCACCTCAGATGAAGAGTTTTCTCAGAATTTGAGTAATAGAGAATGCGAACCAAGCATTTGTTATAAATACAACCTCAGATTCGCTAGTATTTCACTGTGACTACCAAAATATCGTGTACAGCCTCATGCTGCGATATAATTCTATGAATGCCTCTGCACACCAATATTCATGAGTACTTCTTAGTATTAGTTGGAAGAGATAGTTTTCAACATCATTCAATATCTGAGGTTATTTATCAGAATTGTATTATTAATATAACAATACTACTAGACCTGAGTTTCACAGTGGAGGGATTCTCAGTTACAGAAGTTGATTCAGTCCCTTGCTTGAAGCTTGGAGGAAATTCAATAATGGAGTCCTTGGAAAGCCCTGTATTCTCTAAGGAATTCAATGGCACATTTTATGGTGTGCAACAAAGAGATATTCGGAAGGAAGTTGAAATAGGAAATGAGTTATGTTGCCTTGGATGGCAATTGGAGGAGCAGAAAATTATGGGAAGTATGCTGGCCAAATTAGATGAAATAAATTCGTATCTATCTAGGATAGAACAATCTGATTGTAGGCTTTTTAATTGGGCCATGCATCCCTCAATGGTTGCCTTGGTACAACACAGGTTTATGAATCATCCGCATAGAGACGTCAGGTTTGCAGTCACCTCGTGTCTTAGTGAGATCACACGGATTGCAGCTCCTATTATTCCTTATACCGATCACATTTGGAGACAGGTTTTAAGTTGATTGTGGACAGTTTAGGTGGACTGAAATACGACATAGATTCTACCTTTGGTAAGCATGTAAAAATCTTGGAGTTAATGGCAAGTACTCGGAGTTTTAGTCACATGTTGAATCTAGGCTGTGATAAAATGGTTCAACAATTATTTCAGTGCCTCCTAAGTAATTTTAGGAAGCGTCATCCAGATGAGGTGAAGGTGTGCATAAAGAGTATCTTATCTTTGATCTTAGATGAGGACAGTGACATATGCAAACAATTGCAATCGGAATTGTTGGCAATCTGGAGAGGAGGAATAAAGTACTCATCCGCGGCATGTGAACTCTTAGCTGAATTAATTAAGCTTCAGGCTGAAAAATTCAACAATTCATTGACTGAAAATGAACACGTATTGTTAGGTTTACAGGTTGCAGGATCTCCAGTAATGGGCAAGGACCAAGTGAGTACAGGGTAGGTTTGTTTCTTATGCCAAGAGGGCTGGTTCCAGGGGCATGTTTGCAATATTAATCAAGGGGAAGATACATTGCAGCCTAATGATAAAAAAAATATAGTTGTGACTACATCTCTTTCTGGACATATTGGAGAGTGTTCAGAATTCTACTTTGGTGACTTGGTGGTTGAGTTTGACAAATCCATGGTTATAGGTTGTGGTAACCAGTTGGAGACCTTTAGCGATTCATGTAATGAGGAATCGTGTGACTTCTCTAGCAACACCTCACTCATGCATCATGCTGATATGGATGACCCATTTTGTAGTACATCCCAGAATAACATTGATGAGAAGTGTTCCTTGAAAAGTCAGCTGAAAGTCAGTGACGATGCCATTATTGCAGCTCTTGTTCACCATGATAGCACTCACGAAACTATTGATGAACTATACAGGACAACTCAGAGAGATAAAGGACAAGATGGTACAAGGATGGGATCCTATGTTGCAGATTTACAGGGGGTCAAAAGAACATTTGAGGATTGGAAATCAGAATATCTGAGTTAACTTTCAGATCGTGACCACCTGTTACAGGTCATTGCGAAATACGCTGAGCAGTTGAGGGAAAAGGAGGATGAGGTCAATAAGCTCGACAGGGAACTTAGTGCTACTCAGGGCACTTTGGAACATACCCGTATTGCTCTACAGGAGGCAAGAAATCTGATTGTTGTCTCTAGCCAGTACAGGGAACATGACGACAAGGAAAGGTCTGAATTCTTTCAGGAGGTGATTTAGGAGTTGGATAGCATACAACCGATGGATAGCATACAACCGATAGAGTTTCTTCACTTTCAGGCGGTGGATAATTCCTTGTTTGAGATGGGTGCTGAGTTGACATTTGATAATCCCATCTTTGAGATAGATGAGGGAGATACTTCCTATTCCTAGGATGAGGAGGAGGTTGGTTGCAGGATTTGGGATCCAGGTTCAGTTATTGGAGATGAGTCTTGGCCACCAGGTAGGAGTAGGGGGATGAGCTTAGTTGTTGAGCAGTTTGGGTTTTACACTAGCAGTCTAGGATGGGCAGTTATGTGTTGTTACATGGTGGGTGATATGCCTTTCCTTGCACTATCTCTTGCTGATGGAGAGATGTCTCGTATTGGTGAGCATCCCTTGATTTATTCCTCTCTTCACACAGTTGTGACTCCACTACATTATCATACCGATTCATCCAGTGCTTATGATAATTCTACCACCACATATTTTGGGCATTATGATGACGATGGGGTAGAGCTTATTCAGTATGAGGTTATTGAGCTTGGGATGATGATTATGCTAGTTGGTGTGAATTTTTTACACAACGGTGTGCCTTGTATGACTCCAAGTTTAGAGATACAGTTATGGAATCCTAATGCTGATTCAAGATTTCCAGTGGAGTTGGTTAGTGCATCACATGTTGTCCACATCATATGGGATGCATTTTGTTTTGCATTCAGCCCACGTATAGGGGATTTTATTTTCCGATTATTGTATAGGAGTTAGATGAGTGATTGGTTGGGTACGCTTCCTTGCTTGCAAGAGGAAGCCTTGTCCGACAACCTTGGTAGCTTGCCTCTTCAGTATAGTTTCCGGTTCAGGCTACAGATCAACGGGGCAGTGTTATGGCAGTTGGACATTTCTGATGATTCACTCAGTATGGGCATGGAGCGACAGGATATTCCAGTCAGCAGCGGAGATGGATGGCCCTTTTGTTTATGGGATCCAGGAGGGACATACTCATTGTTGGTTATTATTCAGAGAGCTGATTGGTACGATGTTTGGTCTCCCTCTTCATCTGACCATAGAGGTGCTGGTGACCTTAGTTGGAGTGAGGTACTCAGTTGGATTGAGGATTTTGTCACAGACGATGGTAGCATAGGGAAGATTGATTTGACTAATCCTGTGCTGATTTGGGATCCTGGCATTAGACTGGTTGCTGTATTTTTGTTGTGTGAATGGCTTCATAGGTTAGGGCATAACATTTGTTTTAGATTTACATGACAGATTGGTGGAGCAACGTCCCTAAGGTTGGTATGGGATCTAGGTATTATGATCACAACATGCAAATACTGATTGCTTGAGGGCAAGCAATCTTTGGGAAGGGATGATTTGTAATGTCCCCTTTTCGGGGCACATTATTTTGTGTTGTGTCGTTAGCTTTTTCATCATGGTTCGGTCCGGCTAACCGAGGCTTGGCAGTGATCAGAGGGATGTTTGGCCTTGGCGATTTCAATTTCAGGCCAATTGGAGCAGTTTCTAGAGGGTTTCCAGGGTACTTACTATTTATAGTAAGTCGGCATAACTCAGTTTTCTTGGCATTTCAGTAGTGGACTTGGAGTGTCTTGCTAAGAGCTTTCCGGCAAGCTATCTCACGTCATCATACGAGTTCATTTGGTCCTTTGTTTTAATGCCAGAAGGTTCCTTTATTTATTATGTCACTTTATAACTTAATGGTTATATTTATTTAAAAGTGACTTTAAGTGGAATATGAAGAGACAAAGTGGGGAAACTGAAGAGTCACAACTGCAGCTTTAAAAGAAGGCTTGGAGTCTCATTTATGCATGCTCAGTTTATGAATTTATTTCTCTTGGAGAATCCAAGAAGCTTTAGCTTTCGATTCTGAAACTTGAGGACGGAAACCTTCAGGCTTTCTCGATTGATTGGACAGAAACCTAGTTCATCTCCGGTGCGGATTCGCAGTAGAGTTCGCCATTGGTTTACAGGTTCTTGATCATCCAATCTTACTGTTGTTTCTGTATTTCATATTGGAATATTTGTAGTTCATGGTTATTGTAATGCCGTTGTATAATATGATACCATTTTCTGGGAAGTTTTATGAGAATACATTGCTGGTTATTGTTGTTGGATCAATGGTTTGTTGCATGTATTTATTCGTTTATATCTGCATGAGATATATTTGTAAAAATTCGGGAAAAGACTTGTTCGGTTCATTACAATATTATTTCCAGATTTTACCATAGAAATTTAAAGAAATAATTTGCATGCAATTGTTTTTAATTTATCCAGCACATTGTACAAAAAATTATAAAACATCAAAACTGAAATAGAGATTCTGAAATAAGATATGAATATTGCCTTGAAATCTTCAGTAGAGCAACAACAAAAATCCAATTGTAGTCACAAAACTTTCAGTCAGATTGGATAACTAGAAGTATGAATTTGAAGCACAAAGTGAGACACCTGAATGATATCTCCAACAGACAATGGGCTTCCGTCCACTGCGTCCAAGCTCGAGAGTTTTCTTCCTCAAATCTGCTGAAAGAAAAAGCTTCCTAGAATTCTCCAAGAGAAAAAACAAACATAAAACGAAGCATGCTGAAAATGAGCTTCTCCGTGTTTGTTAATACCACATCCCTATGACTCTTCATTTTCTCTTTGCCTCTCTCTTGGAATTCCTTTTCTGTCTCTTTATTATTCCCCACTTTTAAATTAAAATGACTTTATTAATTTTTCTTAAGCTCCAAGTAAGTCATTTTAATACTTTATTAAGTTGTCATTTAATTTGATATGATTTGACAACTTTAAAACTTAATTCTTTGATTGACTTCCAATGTCTAAGAAAAAGGGACATTACAATATCCTAAATTGTACAATATACCATAGGAAAACTTCAAAACTCTTAATTGCGCTGGTCGATATATTGTACTTGATGTAATATCAAAATTGTATTCAAATAGAAATAAGGAGTTGGAAAATTAGGATTCTTTTATATTCATATATGGTAGAGGATCCTTTAGCTTGAAACTAGCTCATGCATGCATTTTCATTTGGTATATATGATGAATATTTTTGATTTGTCATAGTATCTTAGATGGAACCAAATATTATGGTGAACATAAATGATACATTATGGTTTTTTTTTTCTCAAAGTTTTGCCACATAGCAATTACATGTCTTACTGGAATTTCAAATCAATTTTCTATATGTTCTAGAATGCATAGAATGTTCCTAGTTCATGAGGTATCGTCCCCATTCCCTGAATTTGTCAATATTTTGATTCTTATCTGTAATGTTTTTGAAAGTTTCTTTATGATTGAAATTTTGTAATACTTCTCTGGCATGTTCAGACTTGTAGCAGTGGGTGACCTTGAAGCTGCTGTGACATTGTTGCTTTCTACTCCACCCGATAGCCCTTATTTCTATGTAGATGCTCTTCGTGCAGTTGCCCTATCATCTGCTGTGTCTACTGCTTTGCATGAGCTTGCAGTTAAGGTGAATAAGAAATTAATGAGTCTAATGATGTTTCTCTATCTTGAATTGTTGTTATTGATGCTAATACATTCAAATCCACATTTCTACCTTACCCTTCCTAGGTTGTTGCAGCAAATATGGTGGGCACTGACAAGTCCTTGTTGGGAATACACTTACTTTGTACAGTTGGTTGTTATCAAGAAGCTTGCTCACAGGTTGATTTTGATCTTTTCTTCTATGCATCCATATCTCTAATGGTAGATGAAATTAGTTCAACTTTTTCTCCTGAGAATTTTCAAAAGTATTGGACATGATTTGGTTTCAGAGTATGAGCTTTGGAGTAAGCATAATGAATTTGGTTGTCATTTGACTTTACTTACTGTTTTATGACACAAGCATATCCTTACATTTTTTATCTTAAAAGATTTTTTTGTGCTCACTGTCATGTTCATGGAAAGGAGTATATCTTGGATATTCTCTGTTTAGGATGGTATCGGACATCCATGTGTAGGCTTTGGAGTGTACAAAGATCTTCAAAACTGAGTATTCTGCCTACTTTAGCAAAATCACCAGTTTGTACAGCTGGAAAAGTGTAATTGACATGGAAAACTAGTTGCTATTGTGGCTAATGTGTGATCACCTCTTTTGTAGAAGTGGCAAATTTGTCATGTCAAGTGGTTTGTGTGATATAGATGTTCCAGTTCTCAAAATTTATCTTTCCTCTTGTGTTTGGATGGTCTTTCAGGTTCAAGAATGTTTTAAATTTTTTGTCAGTCTCTCTAACATGTTGAAAATGCAGTTTTTAGTTGCTAAAAGCTGTTTTGGGAGTTGACATAGTGAGAATTCGTCTTTTTGTTCTTATTGTTTTATGGTTGTTGCATAGGGCAGGGGCAGGGTGTTTTAAGAGAGTTGTATTTGGTCTTGGAGAGCATTTTTAGTCATGTTGAGAGCTTGTGTAGACATATGGGCTGGAGTGCCAACTGTATTTACCATTGTATTGCAGAAGTGATCGTATATTCACATTATTGCCACTGCTCTTACCCACAAGGTGTGTTTCCAGAGTATCTTGGTCTCTATTTTGTAATATTGTTTTGTACATAGTTGTAGATCTAATTCAGGAATATCCATGCTATCTCAAGGATCAAATGGTATTGGAGCAAGTTCATTCTTTTGGGAGGCTTATTGTGGGAGTTTCACAGCTTTATGCCCACAACTAGATTGAGTGGAAAGAAAATTTTACTTCTGCACAGAGACATTGAATCCCACAAGTGGCCCAATGAGTTGAGAAGCCTAGTAGAAGGGGAGTATGTGAATGCTAAAGCAAGATTTTTAATGATGGAGAATACCATTGCAAATTTCTCTCGATCATTGGAGACTATTGAAGTACGCTTGGAGAGATTGGATGGTGACGAACCCAATTTAAATGAAGGAGAGTCTTCTAAGGTTGAGACAAGTTTTCCAAACAAGCATCTATTCAATGAAAAGGCCAACATTTAAATACTATGATTTGACGGAGATGTATATGTGGAGAAGAAGCTTGACAATTGAATTACTCATCTTTGGGTATACTTCAGTATGGATACTTTCACCGTAGATCAAAAACTCCCATTTGCTAGATAAAGGTTGGCAAACATACATTGACTTGGTTTTAGAGTCTAATGTATCCATGGGTGTGAAAAGGACCGCTTTATGTTCTTGGGGGTCTTTTAAACAATCGATTAGGAAGCAATTCTATCCAATGGTTAAAAGGGAAGAAAAATGTATGGGATGGCAATATTATAAGCAAACAAAAGGTTCAAAGTGTACAGGTATACACTAGTGAATTCCATAGAAGTGTTATACAAATGAGAACTAATGATAGACATAGGTCTCTTCATGATCATCTTTGTAGGCTTGTATTGCATTCTTAAGTAGTTGACATAGACGAGGCATATCCACATACGATCTTGAGTTAGGTTTTTCTTCCTCTTTCAAGTCTAATGCGGTTAAGGCCAATAAAAATGATACAAAGGTAAATTTGACAAGCACTAGGAAAAAATCTGCACATTGTGACGATTGTGGTAAGCATGGTCTCGTGGAGTTCTTGTGTTGGAAATTACATCTGAACAAGGACTCTCAAAAGCAAGGTAAGAAGGTTGAGAAAAAACTCTATGCCCTCTATGAATGAAGACAATGCAATCATTAGAAAGGATAAGGAGATTAATGGTGATTTTTTACGAGGATCAAAGAATGTTTTCTTGTACTACTAAAATGATTGTTAAGTTAGTAAAAAAATAGCATTAAAATACATCTAAATGTGTGAAGATTGATGTTTTGTTTGGTTCATGCTCTCAAGCTGACTTGGTTTCACAAGATTTGATGGATAAATTAGGCCTTAAAATTGTTCAACATCTCAAACCCTACAAGTTGGGTTGGGTCAAAGAAGGTGGCGATATGCTCATCAGTACGCAATGCAAATTAAAAAATTATTAACAAAATAGAGTTTGATGTTGCTTCTTTAGATATCTATCATGTCTTCTTGCACAATCAATACTTGAACAACAGGAGTTTTTTATTGGAGGGTTAATAAATAGAGTCATCGAGAATGATAATTCGTTCACTGAGGCAAGAACACCTTAAGAAGGTTGAATCTTCATGTAAGAATGCTTCCTTTGGAGAGAACCAATCTTGAGCAAGTTTCTCTAGTTCAAGCATTACACTTTCTCATCCTACAAACAATTGCAGACAAAGGTGTACAAAGTTTCTTCTTGTGTTTGTATAGTGT
The DNA here is from genome assembly GCA_027943335.1 of Chamaecyparis obtusa. Taxonomy (NCBI): domain Eukaryota; kingdom Viridiplantae; phylum Streptophyta; class Pinopsida; order Cupressales; family Cupressaceae; genus Chamaecyparis; species Chamaecyparis obtusa. Next base: position 392,257 of record BSBK01005075.1, read on the forward strand.
TGTAAGACAATGTGACACGTGTCATTAGTTGAGGGGTCCTTGTACCATCATTCACTAGGTCTCTACGATTTTGACGACCAATAACTCCCTAGTTAGGGAGGTGTGATCCAAAATAGGATCTAGTATATGTGCTTATTGTCATATTTTAGGATAGAGGACTACTTTTATATTGGAGAGTGGTCAAGGTGGTATGAGAGATCATTGTATGGGTTTTAGCATGTAAAGATCTTTAAAATTGAGTATTTTGCGTATTTTGGCAAAATTTGTAATGTCCCTTTTTCTATATTTTAGACACTACTTGTAATGTCACAATTCAAAGAACATATAACAAGTTGCTGATAATTAATTTCTATTATATGATGCTTAATTCCAAATGCTTTCTCTGTTACAATTGATAATGACTAATAATAATGTGATCATACATGAATATACAATGGATCATACACGAATATGCAGGTCGACTGGTACAATAACAATGTGCACTGTATATTGTACAGGCTGTATTTGGTATGTCACTATTAATATGCTCTGAACAATGGAAGCGGTCTTTGATATAATCTATGTGAATATGCTTTCGTATGATGCTGTCTTTGACTTTTCCTTATAGCGTTTGCACCGATGATTGCCAAGGCAATACAATGCTCTAAATAGAGTGATCCATGAAGGGATATGATTTATATTATATTCTCCAGTTCAATAATGATCACTCGAATTGATCGAGTGATTTCTCATATCCATGTTTATGGGATGAAGGGTCATGAGGAAATAGACACATCTCATCCCTTCATTCTTTGCTACTCCTTGAACACATTCATTCAGTTAATGATATCACACCTTTTCATAATTATGCTTAATCGCTTAGTCTTACTAAGATTCTGGTAACATTCTTATATTTATCAATTACTAGAATCAGTAACACATATTTTGCCGCCGCTAATCATAGATTAGCAGTCTTAAACAATTTATGATGATATATTTGTTAATGCTGTGTTGATGTCTTTCATTTGACTTCCCTCATCTACGTATATGAAGGTGTTGATATGGCAATTGTGAAGAAATACTTGGATGAGTTAGTTGTCTTGTTTTCATGATCATTGCTTACGGTTGTACTCCTACCAAGTGTGCATTAGCATACGCAGCTTCCCTTGCTGGCCATTGGTCTTTAAGTCCTTTGTTGGTTTCTGTTAAATCTTACTCTCTTCTTATGGTTGGGAAATCATGCCTTTTGTGATGTTGCGAGTAACCATATAAGTCGTTCTTCCTTACACTAAAGTTGCCATTGCTTTTACCATCCATGAGATGGTAGTGTTTAGTGTGTACTATCAAAGTATTAGATTAAGAATACTCTTCGCTCAATCTCTGTGTACACTGTTCTGTATTGGGGACATTACAGTCTCCCCCTCTTGGAAAATACTTGCTCACAAGCATTCTTATAATGTCATGATGATCCCTAGGTCCCAAACCTGGAAGTGCCATCTCTGCATATCATAACTGTGTTGATAGGAATAATTATTCATTGTGATAGAGGTGTATATCAGAATGTGCCATGCTTCATTAACCATGTGATTAACCATTGATGTTATCATTATACAACAATAACCACTTCCCTTTACCAAACTTAGGAATTCATCATTTGATCTTTGCAGCAAGGGGAGAATCTGAATTGTAGTCTGATAAAGTTTGATTGAAGAATGCTTAGTGTGATCATTGTTGGGTGTGCCATATTGTTCCTAAAGGGTCTCAAAGCTTCCTCAATTAAAGATGTTCCTGGATCCAGAGTGAATATGTGGAATGATTCAACATACGTCCCTTGCTTCATGTTGATATTGTTGAACTCATTATGCCATTCATTTGTCATGTAGATTCTGATTTTCAGGTCCCAAAAGTTGAAGCACCAATGGTTCTTTATGTATTCCGACAGCTGATCATTTAGGAGAATGATTGTGTAATGCTTATCCTTTAGGTGAGTTAACAACTGTGCTATGAACTTCTTTTTGTTGAAGATATCCATAGAATCAAACTCTTAACACCTTTCCCTATGCATCCAAACAAATAGTTTCAATTCTTCCTACCTATAATCATGAATGCCTTGGAAAGTTGATAAAAATCTTTGTTTCTTCTACCAAATGTAGGAAACCTAATCTGATTTATAACTTTTTCTAATTTGATTGAAGAATGTTTAGTGACATCCCTATTAGGATTTGTCCCTTCACTCCAATCTTGTCTCCATTCTTGATTGATTAAAGATATATTGGGATCCCAAGTCTTGTGTTTACCTCTCCCAAGAAGATCTCTTAATTTCTACGGACAAAATTCCAAGTTAGCATCATCTCTTCTACTAGGCTCCATGAAGGGCTTGATCTCTATGCCTTGTCTTCTTGATGGCGAGGTCTCTCCTAGAATTCTTATCTTCTTCAAAATGATATGAGGTTTTATGACTTTTAGATGCTTTCGTATCTTTATCTGCCATCCATTGTGTTTCCTTTTGCCTATTTTTAATGTCAACTTCCCTCCTTTTATCAATTGTTATTTGATGAGGCAGGATACACGAAGTGACTGATTTTCTTGTATTGGGGGTATCTTCTTTTTCTCTTCTTGACTTGGTAGAGGATGTCATGTGTTTATTAGGATGTAAGGAATAAACTTGGGTGCCATTCTATCCTTTGATTTTCCTAGATATGTTATCCTCAATACATGATCTAGCAGATGGAGTAAGAGTAACGTTATGATCTTCTTGAATCCAAGTATTCTTACTTGTGATGGAGGAGTTATATGAGGGATTGACTGTTCCTTGTGATGTTGGATGATCATCTCTTGTTTTGACCTCTTCCCGAGTTTCATATTTTGTAATTGCACCTTCTTCTTTTGATGTTAACACTTCCAATGCCTCCATTTTATGTGGGACATTTGATGCAACTGTTGTATTCACCTTGTAATCCTTATGGTTCATTTTGTTCTTCGCTTCCCCTTCTTAGGTCCAAATGATGAATTCTTTGCTCCTTAGGCGGGTACTTGCCCCGTAATTCAATGTAGTCTTCTGAAGATATATATCTTGTTGAAGTCTGCTATTTAACCAATCTAGTCGCCATTGCTTATGTAGATTGACTAAAGTGGGTTCTTTGCTTTCTTGTTGTTCTTCCTTTGGAAGAAAAGTAGGTAATGTTGGTCTAAATCTAGGGATATGATGTCTTGAACATTCATCATTTTCTCTTTTTTCTCCTGGTTCGCTATGATCTTTATTGATCACAGTTTGTGTTAATAAATCCAATAATTGATCCGATTTCTTCAGTGTGTTTCTCGACCATGCATTGATGCATGCATTTGTAGAGTTCTTATCTTTTCCTATATTTGAAGCCTTTGTTGTTGTCTTTTCTTGAATTCCAATACTAATTCTTTAATTGTTTTCTTCTCCACAGGCTGGCAGGTTGATTAGTTTTGTTCTTCTTCTACTCTATGTTTGGATTTTTTTGTCGTTCATTTACTTCTTAAACAAGAAAGGTGGCTTTGATACCAATTTTTAATGTCCCTTTTTTCTAAAGTTTAGACACTACTCGTGATTTCACAATTCAAAGAACATATAACAAGTTGCCGATAAACAATTTCTATTATATGATGCTTAATTCCAAGTGCGTATGCTGTTACAATTGATATTGACTTATAATTATATGAAGCTTATTTCCAAATGCATACGCTGCTTACAATGATAAAGATTGCATAACAATATATCAATAGTATATGATGGTTGTGTCTGATATGCATATAAATATATGCTAAAATAACATCTAATGTTGTCTCTGATATACAATGGATCATATACGAATATGCAGGTCGACTGGTACAATAACAATGTGCGTTTTATATTATAGAGGTTGTATCTGGTATGTCAAGATTAATATGCTCTGAACAATGGAAGCCATCTCTGATATAATCTATTTGAATATACTTCAGTATGATGCTGTCTTTGACTGTTCCTTATAGCACTTGCACCGATGATTGCCAAGGCAATACAATTGCTCTAAACAGAAAGACCGACGAAGAGATATGATTTATATTATTTCTCCAATTCAATAATGATTACTCGAATTGATCGAATAATTTCATATATCCATGTTTATGGGATGAAGGGTCATGAGGAAATATATGCATTTCATCCCTTCATTCTTTGCTACTCCTTGAACACATTCCTTCAGTTAATGATATTGCACCCTTTCATAATTATGCTTAATTGTAATAACCCCTACGGGTTATCCAACCTCCAACTTGCAAATGTTTGTGTTTTTGAATTTTTGAGGAAATATATGCATTTCATCCCTTCATTCTTTGCTACTCCTTGAACACATTCCTTCAGTTAATGATATTGCACCCTTTCATAATTATGCTTAATTGTAATAACCCCTACGGGTTATCCAACCTCCAACTTGCAAATGTTTGTGTTTTTGAATTTTTGGTTTATACTTGCAATTTTAAAATAAAAAATAAACCTTTTGCTAGGCAAGATATAATAACATTGCAAATATAAAATATTCAAGGAATGAAATAGAGCTGCAATTTTTCTTATTGAGCATAATATATAAATATTTACAGTGCTTTTCATTAACCATTTATACTCGGATGTCCTCAAGCTTTTATTATAAAATTTAGAAATCTATGGCAGCAAAGTATGAACCCATAGATAACAACTGGTAATTCAATGCTGGTTATAATTGCAATGTCTGCCACAAACGATTCTGGAAACACCCTTTAAAAATCTGCACTTAAACCCTTGTATCTTTCAGTTTACCATTAATATTCTCGAAACCCTTGAATAAATTTCACAAATCTGCTCATAAATGCTTGAAACCTGATTAATAATGGCTGCCAATGACAATCGACAGATCTGCAATGAATAAGCGTCAAGTATATGCACAAACCCTTGATATTTCTTCACCAATAAACCCAATCATGGCCTTTGAGTAAAGCCATCACCATTTGCAAAATTCACTGGACATTACACCAATTCAAAGTGCTGAAAATTATGGAGAATTCCCAATTCTCCAAGCTAAAACTTCAGAAACCCTTGTTTCCTAATTCTTTTCACACAAATCAATAATATCAAATGCATAGAATGAATCCATTTCCTTTTGCCTTTGGCTTTTATAATTCCCAAGCAATAAATCAATCACGAGGCTTCATGAATACACTTCTCATAACTTACAAGTGTATTTTCTTTTGTTGCATTTGAAATATAACATTTAGTTATATTCTCGTCCTTTTGATGCACACATTAAAATATAAAGTATACTTTATTAAACAATTATATCTCCCTTTTAAATAACACTTTATCACTTATTTATTTATTTATTTTTTTGATCGTTAAAAAGCTTTAGCCAAGATTATTTTATTAATAATTTTAAAAATGATACATGAGTCTCCATTCAGTGCGGGCACTGGTAGGAAAGAATGGAGAAGAAAACTTCCAGTCTTGCCCGGGACAAATGTCCAACATATAAAGATAGGGCATTACCTTGTTTACAAAGCTAATGAGATAGTGGCATTGCCCTATTTACATGACGAGAAAGATAGGGGCATTACCCTATTTACAATGCTTAAAATAAAGCTTACATCAGATTCTTGTTGCCTTTTACAGAAGTCTCTTAAACATTCATAATTTGAATCATGTCACGTTATCAGAGTCCTTTTTCCTAGAGATAAGCCGAAGTAAAATAGTCTCCATCAGAGTTTCTTCTAAGTGTTAACCTGCACAAAACATCTGTCCTGACCTCATAAAATTGTTAGCATCATCTATATAGTAATTATACAATCCTTCTTTACCTTGGGAAACCTCGAGGTGTCTTTAAAATATGTTGAAGGAAGGTTCCTTCTATGGTAATGAGGGTGCCATAAAAGGCCTATAAAGATTTACCCTTTTCCCTACATACATCCATTAGTTTATGAGATATAAATGAAATGAAAAAATATTAAATGCCTTGTCTAACTAAGACTAACATTACTTTATGCTTTTAGAAACCACATTTATTAAAATTAGTAGATGAATTGATAGCTTTTCCATCCAAAAACGTCCTTTGATTTATAAACAAACATATTAAAGCTTTTTGAGACTATCGCTGCCTTACTGATGAAGGTTCCTATTGCTAATGCATACATTTATACAGATCAGAGGAGGAACAACTCGTAGTGAGAAAAAGAGAAAACCATAAAGGAAGCTGCTACAAAGAGTAAGAGAATAAATTATTAGTGTATCTCTATTTGTGTAAGTACCTGCATGTGTATATATGGATATTCCTATATAAGAGCTGGTATTTGTGTATATAATATATTCCTTAATGATAGTTTGTGTGTATAAAGAGATACATGTACGAATATGCATCCTAGTTAATATAGCTTCCTGGGTTCTAGATACATTATTTATTATGGAAATTCTTAATAAGGGCCTATATAACCCAAGTAGTTCTTAAATCCAAGGATTGCATAGATTACTGCTTTTGGTTTTGAACAAGGAAGTAGATACCCCCCTTTCCTCAGTCAAAGAAATATTTTCCTTCAGGTACAAGGAGTAGGGTTAAAATAAGGTATAACACCGGGATTAATCATTTGTTTGACATTCCTAAAGATATGCATGAGTGATATACATTTGTTTGACATTCCTGAAAATATGCACATCTTAGTCTATATGTGTTTATATATATATATATATATGTACTGAGAAGAGTTGATAATTATAAGAAAGAAGGAAACATAAATCTGATACCCGTTTCTTGCATATCTGTTTAAAACATCATATTGAATCTCAATCGACAGATCCTCTAAATGGCTTCATTCTATGTAGAGCCGGTCATAGGGCTTGAATCTTTTAATATCCTCCAATTACCCGGATACTACTTAAAGAGAGTAGACCTTAGTTTAGTAAAGCCAATACTAAGGAGAGCCAACTATTGAATCTTCTATCTCTACCTTGCGCCTTCTAAATAGTCATATTAATTACTTTTAGACATTAGGTTTTCATCTTTGTAGTTTAGAGAAGAAACTTAACTAAACTCTTTCCAGTGCTCACAAACTTCCACCAATAAGCTAAAGAAGAGTCTGTCTCTTGCAAAATCTATGCAGTGGTAAAGTTATACTGGAAGGTAAATCAGTGTTAACCTGTTGATGCCAGTGTATCAGACAGGATCCTACTAAATAACTTAGAAAGAGGGTGCTCAAAAACAACGATGGAAACCATGCTGTGATTAAAGAAGTTTGTGTCCCCTTACAATGAGCCTTTGAACAGCTACCTGGGTTGATTCGTTCTCTAGATTGAAGGATGGTAGTAATGCTCTGAGAATACCTATGAACACTAGAAAGGCGGCTGGCTATATATACATATACATATATGTATATATATATGTATGTATTTATATATATATATATATATATATATATATGTATGTATGTATGTATGTATGTATGTATGTATATAAATATAATAAACTCATGCAAGTGAGAATGTACATGTATATAAAACAGTGAAACACCGGTACGCGGGTACATCGGGACGGGGGGATGCCGGGACGAGTTTCGGGTGCGGGAAAAAAAAGGGCCTCAATTTCGGGACGGCGGGGGGACGGCGGCGAGGGTACGGGGGGGGGGGGGAGAGAGGGGGGGACTGCATACTATACATATATAACTTGAAATGTTCATTTAACATACCAAATTGAACTACTAACTAAGTTACATACCAAATTGAAATACACGAGCTAGAACTATTAAACATTCAAGTTTTCAACATAGTAACATAATGATAATCATTTAAAGACTAAAGTAAACATAGCAATATGAAATTAAAATATCAAATATGTCATATATGATATATGATATATCATAAAGATGATCATGATTACAATGAGCAGAGTAGCATGATATGATATAATGAATCATGATCAATCATCAATATCAAAATGAGTACAAAATGTCAAAATCTCTGATATCATGTCAAAATGCAAGAATGGGAGGCCTCTAATCATGCCCCAAGCCAAAGTCCTCATCACTAGAACTACTGGACTCGGAGTCCTGGTGGTCAAGGTCTGCCAAAGGAACACCAACTAGCCCTACGTCGGCTTCTGCTGCGACCTCGTCCTCATCGATCTGTGCTGGATCCTCTGGGTCTACATCCCATCGTGCTGTTGGGCTCTCTTTGTACCCGCGTGTCTTGCGATCTACGATACGCAAGGCACTGTGTACAGCAACTAGCTTCTCTGCTCTTTTAGGGGTAAGTCTGTTCCTCTTAATAGAGTGGATGAAGCTATAAGTAGACCAATTCCTCTCTGCAGCTGAGGAACTAGAAACCTAAGATAGCAAAAAAATTTATAAATATTAAAATCAGAAAATTAAAACTAAAATTAATAACTCTTAAGTTTAAAAACTTGAATAGGTTCTAAAGATGAGGAACTACAAACCTGAGAAAGCAATCGGATGGCTAGTGCGGTAATCTTTGCCTTCTGTGCTCCATGACATTTCCACCACAATATTGGATGCTTTTGTGCGATTGTTTTAATGTCCATCTTTGCAATATCTGAGTATCCTGGAACATAATAAGTTGACAATTGTAACATAATCATAATGTAAACAATAAAACTAAAACTAAAAGTAAAGTTACCAAGCTCTAGATACTAAGATAGTAAAACTCAAAACTATAAAACTAAAATTCTAAAAGTAAATAATAAATATTAATTAACAATTACCTGTAAGAGTGGCAAATTCCGTCCACTCAGAGCGAATCTGACTAGCAGTCTCAACATCAAACATCTTACCAATGCACCGAAAGAACCCGGCCTTCACCTCATCATCCTGAAGTGGTGTAACTCTACCAGGCCTAGACATGTACCATTTAGGATTCAATGCATAGGCAGCCATGTGCAAAGGAGTGTTCAGCTTCTCCCACCTGCGGTGAATGATAGGCTGAATGTGCTCAGTATAGAATGCTAGAGTGGGGTCTCTCTCACGCACAACAGCCCTCATCTGGCCAAGCATGGAATCAATGCACTCATAAATCTCTCCAAGGGTAGGTGCATCCTCATCACCATATCTGATGACCGTGAAAACTGGAGCAATGATGGAGACTATGTATTTGGCATCAATCCAAAACTGATCACTCTTCAGTCTCCTTTACTCTCTTCCCCTGCTCTGTTTTGGACTCAGCCCATCGATTCCATTCATGTGTCATAACCATGAGTTGCAGTGGCTCTTGCAACTCAACCATTCTCTCCAAGAGAATGTAATATGATGCGTATCTAGTCTCAACTGGTTTTAGGAACTCCTTCTTCGCGAAGCTCCTGAACAATGCATGTGAAGTATGGTGATTGCAGATAAACATCTGCACCTCTCTCGCATCATGAACCACTTGTTTTATCCAACCAATTTTTCCCATATCCTTGAGTGCATTATTCATGGCATGCACACAACATGGAGTCCACCAAATATGCCTATAGGCTGCCTCAACAAGCCTCCCTGCAGCTTTGCACACATGTGCTGCATCTGTCACTACTTGGACCACATTTTGTGGCCCAACCTCCTCAATAGCATCCCTAAGGACATGAAACTGAAAATCAGCATCTTTACGATGCCCTGAACAATCAACTGCCTTTAGAAAGTATGGGCCCTCAGAGCATGTGACCATGATGTTGATGAGTGGACGATGTCTAATGTCCGTCCACCCATCCATAATAATGCTGCAACCTGACTCCATCCAACATGCCTTCATCTGCTCCATCAAAACCCCGATCTTGTTATACTGCCTATCCAAGACCGTCATCCTCAACTTGTGCTCACCTGGTGGCACATATGAAGGCCCTCCATCTCTCGCCACTAAGGACATCATATCCCTATAATAAGGAGATTGAGTAACATGCAATGGGATGCCATTGGCAAATAAGAATATACCAATGGCATCGTCTAACCGATCCTTCGCGTGCATGTTAAATAAATCAGCAATGGGGTTAGAAGTAGAGCTTCCTGCCTTCCGTTTCCCCTTGCTGCTCTGCCCTGCTGAACTCTGAATGGATGAAGGGATGGAAGCTGAATCCGACAAAGTCCTTGCTCTCTGATGCAAGATACGTGTAGAAGTATCTCGCTGCCCCTGTAACTGCTGAATAGCCTGAACCTGTTGCCTAGCAGCCAAAGATCTAGGCATTTCAACTGCACCATCATCAGGAATGCCCCACAGTTTGTTTATTTCAATTCTATACTTCACATTTTCAGGATTTGCCAGGAATTTGCATGGACTCACACCAAATCCACTCCAAAAGAGAAGGTGTGAATTGACCCTAGTAATGCTGCCAAACCATTCTGTGCCACATAAATTACATTTCCATTTTCTAGTGCCACCACTTGTAGTTGAAGGGATTGAAATTTTGATTGTAAATTGTTTTAGAGGGGACTTTGGATCAAAAGGACCCCTAGCAAACTGTGTCAATATCTCTGAGGGGCAGTCAATAGAAGGTACTCCTGGTGCACTATAAGGTGGTTCAGATTGAGCTTCTGGATCATCTCCATGCTCACTTTCCTGATGATCAGGCTCATACTCAGATATACTAGCACTTTCTTCATTTATTCCTATTTCTTCTCCACTTTGACTAGAGGCCATTTAGACACTGCATTTAAAATAACAACCTAATTAGTAATTTAAAAAATAATTAACTAAATATTTATTGTTTTAGATTCTTGTTGATAGGCTGAATATGTTGAATGTGCTTCAACATTGATTCTTTGAATGCATCGTGTGAAAGCATTATGTTAAATTTTTAAGATTTTATTTGTTATAAAGTTATAAACTTATAAGTTAGGCTGAAAATTTCAATTTCAATTTCCAAACTAGGCGTTTACGCCTAGTTTGGAAATTGAAATTGAAATTTTCAGCCTAACTTATAACTTTATATTTTATAACAAATAAAATCTTAAAAATTTAACATAATGCTTTCACACGATGCATTCAAAGAATCAACGTTGAAGCACATTCAACATATTCAGCCTATCAACAAGAATCTAAATTTTAAAACAATAAATTTACTTAATAAAAGTTAACAACTAAAAGTCTAAAACTCAAACAATCCATTCAAAAATGAAAATCTGAAAATAAAAGAAAAAAACCGTAAAACCCTACCTTGTGTTTGATGAATCACTTGCAAAATGCAATCTCCTCACTCCTCTTGCTCCTTTTGATCTTGCAATCACTTGCAAAATCGGTCTCCAAACTCTTTCAAACTCTTTCTCTCACTTTCCTCTTAGCTGTTGCAAAAAATGTGGATGTCAAATGTGAATGCCAAATCAAACAAATGATCTTTATGAAGGCTTAGAGGGCTTTTTGTGGGACCCATGCCCTTTTAGGGTTAAAATAGAACCTTTTTTAAATTAAAAAAACAATTAAAAAAACTTTTTTTTTATGTTTTGGGGCTGCCGCAGCCGGCCGCACCCCGTCCCGCACCGAGTGCGCTCGAGGGACAGCTGGGCAGCACCCAGCCCGCGCACCCCCGCACCCCCCAAGCACCTGATCGGTGCGGCTGGGGTGCTGCTGCGCTCCGCCTCGGTGGGGGTGCTCGAGTGCGTGGAGTACCCGTCCCGGGGACGTCCCCGCACCCGGTACTTGGGGGTTTTGGGGGGGGTGCGCGTCCCCGTGTTACGCTGATATAAAATGAAGAAATAGGATGTGTGCACATGAAATAATACTTCAATAGTTAAAGTCAACTACAAACCTAGCTAACTACTTAAAACCATAAAAAGCATTATCCTATCTGAGAATAAGTCTTGATTATGAGCACAAAAGAGGAAGCAAGAGTTACATTAGAACCCACTCTTTGATACTTGAAGGAAATCAACAAAGTGCTTAAACCCGTTAACAGGAGATCACTCCCAAACTCAGTAAAGAAGAGAATACTGCAAATAAACAATAATGGCATGAGGATTCCTAACCAGAAGTCAACACAGAGGTCTCTGTGTTGACTTCAAGATAAGAGATCCCCATAAGGGATTGTGTCAAGCAAGAGCAGAACACAAAAAATGAAACTAAATAGCTATTCAATCCTTTGTACCCTGCTTTAAAATAGTGAGGAAAGGAACTTGGCATGATATAAGTATAGAAGCAGATATTCATACACCCTGATTAAAATAGGAACCGTTCTTTGAAAGAGAATCTTATGTTATGACAATGGTAGGGGCTTCCAACTTAATGCAGAGATACCAAAATTAGACAGTATCATCGGGGCGGTATTCAAACAGAACCTTAGAATGAAGAGCCCTTCGTGCCCTAGCCGAAGGATGACAGTTGATACCTTCGCAGCCTGGAAAAGATTGGAAAGGAGGAAAACATGCAGAGTGCGCATATCTTGTCCTCGAGAACATAGCAATCTGGCGATCCAAGGATTCAATACTGAAAATATTTCCGTTGCGAAAAAGCAGAGTCATTTTAAATTAACACTTTATCACTTATTATAAAGTATATTTTTAAAACATTTAAAACTCCTTTTTAAATAAAGTCCACTTAATTTATCAATGATATCTACTTAATTAAATGACTTTTAATTCATTAAGTGGCCCCATTCACATAAAGTGAAAATATAACTTTATAATTGCACTTTATCATTAATTATTAATAAAGTGTTACTTTATTAATAATTAAAATAACATGACTCCAAAAATAATCATTAAAATTAAAATAACACGACTCCAAAAATAATCATTATTTCTTGTTTCTGTTTGAACCTAAGAGTTAACCATTGTATCCTTTGTTCATATGACTGCCTTACTAAAAATAGAAAACGCCCTTCTCAATCAACCTCAGACTTACTATTAATAGTAAGTATATGAAATTGAGCCCAAATGAAGTCCAATATGAGCCAAATGAAGATCAAACTGGAACATGCTGAATTCTGGAGAAGACAAGAACCTCCATTTATCACGCCTCCGCCTCAGAAGACCCTCTATCCACACTAATTAGTCTACAAAGGTGACAATAATAGGCTAATCCCTCAAACTCTGATGTTCATAAAAAATGGGGACATTATAGCCCCCCCCCTTAAATTGCTTGTCCCCAAGTAATCATGACTTCAAAGGAACTCTATTACACGGACATCGAAGGTCCAAAAGAAAAGTGTGACATGTCCCACATTGCAACAACACTGTTGAAGCACCAGAATGACCTCTACTAAACATATATGAACAACGGTCCAACTGTCCAATCTCTGCGCACTAAAACTGTTCATCTAAAACAAATCATGTACATGTAAATCAAAAGTAGGACTGTGAGTAACCCACACCATGTATACCCTTCAATACTCCTCAGCATACCCAAACTGAAATTCCGAGGCACCGAAGGACCCCACCGCACACTGAAGAGTGTCCAATAAATAAGCCTGGATCCCAATTCTTGAATCCATGCCAGCCAAGAAAAATAACCCAAGACATTAGTTGCGCTAACATGATCCCAACATCATCATGTTGTAGAAGGTGAAGCAATCCATTGGGACCCATCCCACCTGCAATGCTAATCCTACCTCCACCTAGATCCCAATATAGTCAAGGCTCACATCCATCCATCACAAGGAAGAAAGCATATTCGACAACATTTGATGGACCAATTCTCCCTTTACACTCTACCAATACCTCGTGAGTGTGAAATCTAACTATGCTGCAGGGATAAGAATCTTTAGAGTGTCTATATCATAACCAGGATATCCATCCTCTGCTAAACCCCCATGGATGTACTGACTTTGCAAATAGTCTCCCACTAACTCGCAACTACTAACTCCATCAACTGAAGATGGCGTAAACCCATCCCATAAAGGATGATATAATCCTGGAGCCCATCCACATCGACGCATAACCAAGTCCTCTACGTGTGGATCAAAAGATAAATGATGAGCATTCGTCACTGTGTAATCACGGTAAAAGGCTCCGATCTCTGTTAGTGGGTCATCACTAACAACTTGAGAATCAAAAGATGGCTCCAATCTATGACCCCAAACAACTGGTTGGGCATGGCCTTTAGTAACCCTCTCTGCAAACCCAACCACAAAATCTCTATGAGGAAGCATTGTAGTCAGAGTATCTACGATTGCTCCCACCAATTGTTGAATTCCGCGAGAACCTTGGATGAGAGTATCCTTAATGACTCGAAATGGTCTCTCTCGAAATTTCAGACTCTTGATTAGGTACTTAATAAATGAATCCGTGCAGTAGAAACAATATGAAACAGAGTCAACCAGTTCTACTGCAATCCTCAACTGATCCCTCAGACTCTCTAACACCAATTGTCTATTGTCATCAGCTCCATGAGATGAAGAAACTGATTTGCTTCCGGAAGGGAAGCAAATCAACATGAGAGCCATACTTCTAGCTAGATGACATTGTTCCAAGTCCGTGTGAAGATGATGGAGTAGTGTTGTATACCAACACACAACTCTTTAAAGAATCCGCCACTGCTACACAAGGGCTCTCAATATCCTTTCCTGAATCATTTGTCAATGTGCTGACCACTGGAAAACCTGTCACAACAAGAGCCTTTCTGCAGCTCTCAACCAAAGTACTCATCCCCAATGAGTCCACTGCACCTAAATCTGTGACGGATGTAACCACATCCTCACTACAACCCATGGATATCAACTCATCTCCAACTACCATTGTAGGAAGTTGATTTGAATTTGTAGATGGTGAAGATTGTACTTTGCTCAAATCCATGGTAACCTCATCCAATTGAAGTTGCGACTCCTGAAGAACCAACTGTGTGCTCTCTAATAAGTGCAACTCCATTCGAGAAGTTAATCTCTATCAACCAATAATTGCAGGTAATTATGTTTCATTATACCAATAGATTGTCAAAATGAATGAGACTCTATCAGGGAACGACCACTATCACTATGCTCATCTGACATAGGAGCACCCTAACCAAATATAGCTAACATCTGACGGACAACGTCATAATGCTCTAGGGCTGTAGCAATCTGACTTGTTAGTCCTAAGGGTCTAAGATTACTGAGCGGGGGGGGTGTAATCAATAATCTAAATATCTGATACTTTTCAACTTGTTTAACTTCAAATATAACACTCACAAGTTTACCGATTGATAAGAAAATGAAACGTAAACTAAATAAACATCAACTTCCATAAAACATGCAACACATAGCACATAAATTTTCTCGTAGAAACCCAAAAGTGTGAAAACTACATATGAGATACGACTCACAAATTTTGTACTCTTTTGAAGTACGCCCTGTTAGGAGCTTAACCCTGTTAAAAGTTTTACAAAGACACTGTTAGGTGTCATCCAGTTATGAGATTTACCTCTAGCCCTTTTAGGAGATTTACCCTATTAGGAGTAGCCTTGTTAGAGGACTTCAAACACGAGCTAAAGTGTCACCCTGTTGAATTTACATAAAAGATCTGTTAGGATCCACCCGATTAAGGGATTTAGCTTGTTGTAATTGTTAGGATACAACTAGATAGCAACACCTTTTCTTGACTAGATCCTTTGAAATGCATAGAATCTGTCCTCAGATAACTTTGGAATACCTTGGCTTGATCACACCTGCACAATCACGATCTACACACACAAATCTTTGATTTCATGATATAAATATCACTGCTCAAGCCCTAAAATGTTTCACCAACTTAACACCTCGTCCAACACATTGAAATAACTTTTCCAATCTTCGCGTCCGATCCCGCCAAAACACACATCCCAATGTAACAACCATCTTTACCTAATATGTCGGCCATAGTATAGATCCAAACAATTAATTTTATCAAGAATAGTCAAACATGTTTTGACTAACTCAACCTTCATCTTGATGAAACGATCTACCTCGATCAATGTAATGACAATTCATCACCATAAGTGATATTAGACACGTTAGCATGACAATTGCAATACAAATCATTCATCGCAACGCGCTAACTGGTCGTCAACAATAGATCACCATCAATAACACAAAAACACTGTCACCGGTCACTAAACAACTTTTGTATCCTCAAAACATGCTTATCGATCAAATTATCAACCAAATCAGTTGTGGTCATAACCATCAACTCAACATAGCATCAGAGACATAATTCTGTGATTGCATCACCTAACTCACCATAGATTTGATAAACCAATCAAATCACTCATTGGTAGTCAAAGACTGTTCTAGGAATTGCCCTTTCACACTTCAATCATTCATAACTTACACAAATCATACATTCAACAATTGTGGTTATACAGTTAACATCTAGAGACAACCCCAAGTCTCCCTTAAGAATCGCAACCACTAGAACCGCATGAATCATACTGTTCATTCTTCTCACATAATTGGCAGCACACTTAGAACACTAGGTCAATACTTGACATCAATGACAAAACGATAACTGATCATCTCAATCACCAAATCTATATCATCTCATGACTTAGCATCACATCATCAATTATGCCAACAATCTCCCCCTTTGATATTGATGGCAACCCAAACAATCAATAGACTCTTCTCAATTTGATAACCTGCTGAGCTTGTGTTCTTACATTCTTCAACTCTGGATCGAGTGTCATTTGTTACAACTGATTGTCCACTTCTCTGTCATCTGCTTGACAACTTCATTGTACATCTCTCCCCCTTTGACAACAATGCCAAAGACACAATACCATAGAATACTGCATCACTTTCAGTATCTGCATCACTGACTGCTCTCCCTTAGGAGTAGCTCCTTATTACATCAATCCAACAATGATTTTCAATACAAAACATTGGACTGATGCAACATCACTTTAATTCTGCTCAGGTAGGGGAATGACCCCCAACTTGCCTCTTAGATACTCAAACGTATCATTTGGTAGTGGCTTAGTGAAAATGTTTGCAACCTGCTCCTTAGTTGGCACATACTCCAACTGTACTTCTTTCTCCTGAACTTGCTCTCTTAGAAAACGGTACTTAATTGCAATATGCTTGGTCTTAGAGTGCATCACAGGGTTTTTGGATATGTTGATAGCACTAGTGTTATCACAATGGATAATCACCGATTTAGTCACCTTTTCCTTAATTTCTTCGAACAACTGTTTCATCCAAGCAATGTGAGTGCAATTAATAGTAGCAACAACATATTCCGCCTTTGCAGTAGACTAAGAAATACAACTGTGCTTCTTTCTTGTCGATGCCACAAGTCTTTTTCCGAGAAGGAAAGCTCCTCCACCTGTGCTCTTCCTATCATCCACATTAGCTACCCAGTCTACATCAGTGAACACACTCAAAGAAAAATCTCCTTTGTGATCATACCAAAGACCATAATCTTCAGTCCCTTTCAAGAATCTAAAGATTCTCGTTACAACCACCATATGGGATTCCTTTGGATTAGACTTAAATCTTGCAACAATCCCAACTACATGTGCTATATCATGTTTACTATGAACAACATAATGCAACTTACCGATCATGGATCTGTACAAAGTTGCACTCACCTCTTTTGAGTCTTCTTCCTTGGATAGCTTACAACCGGTCACCATTGGTGTTCCTACCCGTTTAGAATCTTCTAACCCAAAAATCTTCAATGCTTCCTTGACATACTTTTTTTGGCTGATGTAGATTCCATCACTGAGCTGAGATATCTACAATCCAACAAAGGATTTGATCTTACCAAACATAGATATCTCAAATTCTGTTCTCATTTTTTCCGCAAATGCAATTCTCATCTCATCATCTCCACCAAAAATTATGTCATCCACAAAAAGTTCAACAATCAACAATTTTCCATCTTTCTCAATCTTCAGGTAAACATTGCTATCCTCACTTGTTCTAATAAAACCAATTTTGATTAGATATGAGTGGAGTCTCTCATACCATGCCCTTGGTGTTTTCTTCAATCCATAAAGTGCCTTCCTCGACTTGCCCACCAAGTCCTCACCTTCTGATAGTGCAAAACCATCAGGCTGTTCTATGTAAACTTCCTCTTCCAAAATACCATTCAAGAATGCAGATTTAACATTCATTTGGAAAACTTTAAAACCTTTATAAGCAACATATGCTAGTAGAATCATTACTCCTTCAAGTCTAGCCACTGGTACAAAAGTCTTTCCATAAACCAAGCCTTCTTCTTGTGCATATCCCTTAACCACAAAGCTTGTCTTATTCCTGACTACTTCACCATCTTCATTGAGTTTATTTTTGAAAATCCACTTGGTTCCTATCACATTCTTGTCAACAAGACTGGGAACAAGTACCCAAGTATTGTTTTTTATCTGATTTAACTCTTCTTCCATGGCTTAAACCCATTTATTATTCTTCAATGCTTCTCCTATTGACTTAGGTTCAGGTTCAGAAATCAGATAGGTATTTTCTCTGATCTTTCTTCTAGTTTGAACACAAACATTCTTATCTCTAATAATTCGATCGGCTGAATGATTAAGCTTTACATATCTTGGTATTATCGGTTCAAGTCTAGGAGCCTCTTCCACCTATTGAACTGGTTCCACTGGTTGAACATATACTATCCCCTGATCATCTCTTGATTTATTCTTGCCGGAACCATCATTCTTCTCTGGGAATTCATTAATCCTCACATTCGCATTTTCTATTATCTTGTTGATCTCTTGTTTAGACACTTGTAGGCTTTGCTTCTTGTAGAATATCCTTGGAATATTCCCTCGACACTCTTAGGATCAAATTTTTCTGTATTGTCATCTCTCTTTATATAACATTTGCTCACAAAAACTTTCAAGTATTTCACATTAGGTGTGTGACCATGCCATAACTCATAAGAAGTCTTATCGGTACACTTCTTCACCTGTACCTGGTTTAATATATAAACAACAGTGCTCATAGCTTCTCTCCAAAACTTTTAGGACACATCTCTTTGTATCATCATTGTTCTTGTAGCATCAATAATAGATCTATTCTTTCTCTCTGCAATCCCATTTTGCTGAGGGGTTCTAAGTGCTGACATTTGCCTCTTAATTCCATGTTCATCACAAAATTCAGTGAATTCCAAAGATGTGAACTCACCACCTTTATCATATCTCAAGCACTTCAAACTCTTACCTGTTTCTTTTTCAACTCGTGCTTTGAACACCTTAAACAAATAGAATGCATCTGATTTTTCTTTTACAAAAGTAACCAACATCATCGTAGAGTAGTCATCAACAAAAAGCATAAAATAAATTTCTCCATAGTAGCTTCTTGTTCTCATAGGACCACACAAATCAGTATGAACTAGATCCAAAATACCTTTAGATGAAAATGACTTATTGATAAAAACAGAACTAGTTAGCTTTCCCAACTGAAATTCCTTGCATATGACATTGTTTGGTTTCACTAATTGTGGCAAACCTCTAACAAAATTCATCTTACTCACTCTGACCAAACTATCAAAGTTAACATGACAAAATCTCCTATGCCACAGCCAACTATCATCAACTTTTGTGATTAGACAACTCTTTATTGTAGTATTCAGTCAGAATAAATTACCTTTAGTTTGCATACCAGTAGCAATCAAATCACCAAATCTCCCAAGTATATTGCAAACACCTCCTTTGAACTCTACAAGATAACCTTTGTTATTCAATTGTATTACACTCAAAAAATTGTACCCTAGGCCTTCTTCTCAGTAAACATCATCACAATTTGTTTTTTTATTTAATGCAATAGATCCAATTCCATTCACCAAGCAAGGAGAATTATTACCAAATCTAACCGAACCGCCATCACATTCTTCCAACTTAGTGAATTTACTCTGGTCACCGGTCTTGTGATGTGTACATCCACTGTCTATCACCCAATCTTCACGATGATCCATACTTGAAATCAATGTTTTTTCATTACTTGCAAGAAGATTTTCCTTAACAGCAACAAAAGTAAACACATCTTCAACATTATCCTTAGATTCTTCATCGGTAACTCCCTCATCTACGGCAACAGAACAAGTCTTCTTGCTCTTGTCTTTGAATCTCTTAGGCTTATCCTCCTTATCAGCATCGGAACACTTGGCAACAATGTGTCCAATCTTGTTACATGAGAAACATTTGAAAGGTAGCTTGTTAATACAACACAACCACAATAATGATAATACCACTAATGATCCTCCTCGAAGGAAAGTGTAAAGAGCTTGCCTGGCTCTTTGCTGAAGATAGTTCTAAGAATTGTTTCCAAACTTGTTTCTTTGTTCTTCCCTTTGATAATTTATGATTTTATTTAAAAATTTCTCTCCAGAAATGAACAACATTAACTTTACAACTTAAATGGATTCCAGATAATCACCAAATGAAACTCAACACTAAAGATTTATCAATTCTCATAAATATCAAATTATAAATAATTATTATTGGCACCTGGCAGCTTGTATGGCTATTTGATGAATTGAATGATCTTCAAACATGAATGATGCAGCCTCAACAAGGTAGACACACCCTCTCGAAGTCCACGTGAGGTAAGAAATAGTCCACGCAACCCTGTATTGAAGACTTGCAGCTTCCAAACAAATCATGCAGCCTTTTAGAGAATGACGCAAGGTTCAAAGAAGTCACACAGCCACTACTTAAGGTGACGCAGCCTTCATAGACTGCTCACGCAGCCATGAAGAGAAGAAACGCTGCCTTCCAGCTCAAAATCGCAGTCAAGAAATATCAGAATATTAATAATTATTGGTCCCAATGTTTACCAACCTCCAATTGCAGCCACAAGGAAGATACAATTGTTTGAATCTCCAAAGAAAATCGAACCTTGATGAAGAAATTCTATTAAACCACAACAATTGATGAATTCTTCACAATTTGATATACCTCGGCATCAAATTGCATTTCCAGAATCAGAATTATATTTTTAGAATGTCAGCAACAAAATTCACCATTAACCTGTAATGATTCCAATTGTACAATGAGGAATCAGTCCTCAAACCTTAGCAGTATTTCTCCTCTTCCCAAAACGTAATTTTATGAAATGAACAATGGATACTCCAAAGTGCTTTTTCAAGTTGAATAAATAGCTTTTTGAAAAAGCTTCAACTTTACTTTTTTCACTTAAGTGGCTTCTTCAACACAACATCATTTTGTAATATTAAAGTTATAAAGTCATAAAGTTATTAAATTAAAATAACTTAATTTAATAACGACAATTAAAATATGAAGCCATTGAATCTATCTGACTGCAACAAACTAATTTCTGACAACAGAGCCCCGAGCTCAAACTGCGCTACCAGAAATAGCCATCTGCCAAAAATAGACTTACTATAAATAGTAAGTTTGTCAAACTGGAGATCCCCAATAAACGATCCTGCAAAACTTAATGACACTGTGCAGGCGCCCTGCTATACCAAGCTATGCCCAAAATAACACTTACTATAAATAGTAAGTCATCCAATCTGGCCCAAACGAAGAGCAAACCTGACAACCAGAACCTCCAGAATGGAATCCAACTACTGGCTCTGCCAACTGACCCCCTCCGATCACCTGATTAGCTTGCGAGGGTCGCCAAACTAAGCTAATCTCAAGAGACTGAAATACAGGGACATTACAGTCCCCCCTTCCCAAGATTGCTTGTCCTCAATCAATCAGGATGGTCATAAGTAATGACCTGATCCTCACCATACTCCTGTGAAGAAAATCCCAACATCAACAGAACAAACACCAGCAATTGAGAAACTGCACTCAACACCCAAATAACTGACATCATTGAAAACATCATCTAAAGATCAACTGTAGATGCCGATGCAGAAAACAACCCAGTGGAACTCAACCCAACTGAAACATCAACTCTGTCAAAACTCGAGTTCCTGTCTAACTGACACTCACACCCAACCGCACTAGGGATATGACAACAACCATAGGTACTTGAGTCACTGCCACCAAATCCAACCTCTGATAAACTGTCCTGGGTGTGTCGATATTGCAAGTGGTCTAACTTGCAACTGCCAATTCCATTTGCAAAAGATGGTGCTAATCCATCCCGTAATGGATGGTAAGAAACTGGAGCCAGTCTACATCTGCGTGAGACCAAATCGTCCACCCGTGGGTCAAAAGAAAAATGACGAGTATACCCCACTGTACAATGCCAGTGGAAAGCCCCAATCTCCGTCAATAGGTCATCGGTACCAAATTGGAAATCATGAGATGGCTCCAATCTTTGACTCCGCATAACTGTAGGCTGGGTAGGATCCTGAGCAACCCTCTTACCAAACCCAACCTCGAAATCCCTGTGGGGAAGCATAGTAGATAGAGTCTCTGCAATCTTTCCTACCAACCTCCGAATAGCACAAGAGCTTTGGATAAGAGTACCCTCAGACACTCTGTATGAATCCTCTTGCATATCTGCACTCTCAAGTAAATACTCCATGAATGACTCAGTGTAGTAGAAATTATATGTGGAAGCGTCAACTTGCTCCCCCGCAACCCATAGCTGATCCATCTAAAAAGTGGCATATCCAACTGTCGCATGCTATCAGCTATATGAGATGAAGGAATAGATTCACTTCGAGCAAAAGGAAGCAAATCAACATGAGAGCTTGATTCCACTGGTACTCCTACCTCATCCGTACCTAGTGCACCCACATCCTGAACAGATGTGTTTGCCACATCATCGTGTCGCGCATCCCCAATCGTAGAAGCCAACTCGCCACCAACCACCTCAATGTGCAACCGAACTGGGTCTGGGGCTGGTGTGGACCGAAAATGCTCTAACTCCACTGTCACCTCCTCTAATTGAAACTACGACTCCTGAAGAGCCCATTGAGAGCCCTCTAAATCCTCAGAAGTCGCTATGAGCTCCTGAGTAAGCTCACTCACCTCCTCCTCTCTATCCATCAATGCCTCATATACTGTACTCCCCCACTCAACTAGGTGATCTCGGGCGGCTACCATCTGTAAATAATCCTGTCTCAAAATCCTGACAGCCTCATGCAAAGAAT
This sequence comes from Chamaecyparis obtusa, assembly GCA_027943335.1. NCBI lineage: Eukaryota > Viridiplantae > Streptophyta > Pinopsida > Cupressales > Cupressaceae > Chamaecyparis > Chamaecyparis obtusa. Next base: position 415,138 of record BSBK01005075.1, read on the forward strand.
GGATCTCTGTCAAGGAAAGGTAACCACCACTGTGCTCATCTATCTTAGGAGCACCACAATCATAAACAACCAACAGCTGACAAGCAGCATCAAAATGCTCTAGAGTAGAAGTAATATCTCTCTCACGAACTCGCAACTGGCTAGTCACATGATGACTATGCACAATGGGCCTCCTATGTACAACCTCAACTGCACTGTCCACACTATGGAAGGAAGCTGGATCCAATAAACTCCCTTCAAGATCACCGTATCTCTGTGTACTTTCATTCGAGTACACATCCACAAACTGGGTACAGACATCGAACTCGTCCTCAACTATCCCCAAGGAAGCTGCTGCTGAATCCGACTCAACACAATCCTCGACTACCTCGTCTTCTACAACCATCTAACAATTCGGACCTTGGGATCCATCCTCACTAACAACTCAGAGTCCTCCCCCAGGGTCTGATAAATCAAACATGCCTCGCTGCAGGAAGAATCATTCTCACGAGTCACCGAAGAAGTAACCCCCTCTCTAGAAGTGGAAGCCCTGGCTGTAACAAACTCTTGCCACTTATATGCTTCCCAATCTTCATCCGTGAGTCCCTGTAACAAAGAATCCTAGAACCCACCACCACCGTATGACAATGCTGAGTCCACACCCAAAGTTTGATATGAAAAGCCATAAACACTGCAACACCCATCATCCTCACTATCAACATCAGAGATCTGTGATGCTAGTGTCCACATCGCCTATCCGCGACCTCTCAGCTAACTGTGGCTGCATACATGACTCAATGTTGTCATGTGAATCAACTACACTGTGGCATGAGTATGTCACCCCACTCAACTTCAACACTCCCATCATGAGTGTCATCACTAGATAGCTCCATGCTCACATCCTCAATACAGGAAAAGACCACTGTCTCCTGTATAGATTCCACACTACGACTGCTATGATAAACCTCAGAGCTGTCAGAGCTCATACACTCCTCGCAGTCATCACCCAACATCTCACAGGGAATGTCATACCCAATGCAGCTCATAGCATCCTCAAATGTATCATCAGATGTGTCTATACTATCTGCATGCACATCTCCTACTAAAGCCTCAATTGCTGGCACTTGACTTTGCACACATGACTCAACGTTAGGCTGTGCACCAATAATGCTGGAGTATGAACCGTCATCAACTGACTCCGCTGTAACGCCCATATCACCATCACCACTAGGAGACTCCATACATGCATGGGTCCCATATGAGGAAGCAACCGCCTCCTGCACTGGAGCAACACTACTATCGCTGACATAAAAATCTCCAATAACAACTCCCTCCACGGAAGAGTCTGAACACTCAGTGATAACTACAGCATCAGCTGCCTCTGTACAATCCGTAGCGACTACTTTGGGAGCCTCAACCTGTTGATGCTCAACGCTGCTGTCAACCAATGGTAGTGAAACATCCACATGTTCCTGTGAAATAAATCCATCATCAACACTGCGGATAGGACTAGTAGGTTGTGTACTAAATATAGGTACATTTGCATCATGGGCACCTGTTGGGGAAAACTCAATATTTCTTCCCTACAGTCTTGATGTCGGCGTTCTAGGCAGAAACCATATACCTCGCTGCCTTGTCTATTGTCTCTGGATTTGACAAGCTCTCCGCCAATCTTTGCTAATGAAGCCTAAGTCTTTCCATACTTTCCACTAAGGCGTTTATTTCCTATCTTTTTCCCATGCTGTTACGGCGACTTCCAGAACTAGGCCTCCTGTATTTGTCCATAGCTAGAAAAAATAGGAGTGCTGATCACGCTTAAAATATGATCAAAATATAAAAGAATTTATACCCCACAGGCTGGCAGGAAAAAAGCTCTGATACCACTGTAAAGAGCCTGCCTGGCTCTTTGCTGAAGATAGTTCTGAGAATTGTTTGCAAACTTGTTTCTTTGTTTTTCCCTTTGATAATTTATGATTTTATTTAAAAATTTCTCTCCAGAAATGAACAAAATTAACTTGAAAACTATGGCTTCCAGATAATCACCAAATGAAACTCAACACTAAAGATTTATCAATTCTCATAAATATCAAATTATAAATAATTATTATTGGCACCTGGCAGCTTGTATGGCTATTTGATGAATTGAATGATCTTCAAACATGAATGATGCAGCCTCAACAAGGTAGACACACCCTCTGGAAGTCCACGTGAGGTAAGAAATACTCCATGCAACCCTGTATTGAAGACTTGCAGCTTCCAAACAAATCACACAGCCTTTTAAAGAATGAGACAACCTTCAAAGAAGTCATGCAACCACTACTTAAGGTGACGCAGCCTTCATAGACTCCTCACGCAGCCATGAAGAGAAGAAACGTGCCTTCCAGCTCAAAATCGCAGTCAAGAAATATCAGAATATTAATAATTATTGTTCCCAATGTGTACCAACCTTCAACTGCAGCCACAAGGAAGATACAACAGCCTTCTTGGCAATTGTCTGAATCTCCAAAGAAAATTGAACCTTGATAAAGAAATTCTAGTAAGCCACAACAATTGATGAATTCTTCACAATTTGATATACCTCAGCATCAAATTGCATTTCTAGAATCAAAATTATATTTTCAGAATGTCAGCAGCAAAATTCACCATTAACCTGTAATGATTCAAATTGCACAATGAGGAATCAATCCTCAAACCCTAGCAGTTTTTCTCCTCTTCCCAAAACGTAATTTTATCAAATGAACAATGGATACTCCAAAGTGCTTTTTCGAGTTGAATAAATAGCTTTTTGAAAAAGCTTCAACTTTACTTTTTTCACTTAAGTGGCTTTTTCAACACAACATCATTTTATAACATTAAAGTTATTAAGTCATAAAGCTATTAAATTAAAATAACTTAATTTAATAACAAGAATTAAAATATGAAGCCATTGAATCTATCTGACTGCAACAAACTAATTTTTGACAACAAAGCCCCGAGCTCAAACTGCCCTGCCAGAAATAGCCATCTTCCAAAAATAGACTTACTATAAATAGTAAGTCTCTCAAACTGGAGATCCCTAATAAACGATCCTGCAAAACTTAGTGACACTGTGCAGGCACCCCGCTATACCAAGCTATGCCCAAAATAACACTTACTATAAATAGTAAGTCATCCAATCTGGCCCAAACGAAGAGCAAACCTTACAACCAGAACCTCCAGAATGGATTCCAACTACTGGCTCTGCCAACTTACCCTCTCTGATCACCTGATTAGCTTGCAAGGGTCGCCAAACTAAGCTAATCTCAAGAGATTGAAAAACGGGGACATTACAGAAAGTATGTGACATATAACAAGACCGAAGGGGTGCGACTCCAATTGTCGGGATGTTACCCCAACTACCTACCCCTCGACCGACTAACTAAATGATAACGACACTTTTACCAACAGCATCATCCCCCCAAAAAGAAAGTCGTCTCCGGACGATGCACAACAAAATGGGAACAATGTTTACAAAATCTGCTATACAAAAGAAATATCAAGACTGAGAAGAAGAGGGCTGAGGAAGTGTCCCTGAAGAAGATGGTGCCTACGGTGATGTAAATGAAGTCAAGTGAGCTCGCAGCTCATACACCTGTTTCATCCTCAACTTCAAGTCCTGTTCCGCTACCATCTTACGCTCCAATGCAGTCCTCACCATAAAAGCGGCCTTCAATACCTTCTTTTCTTTCGTGTCCATAGTCTTCATAGAACTTGCCAGGCGAGTCTCTAGCAGGTCCCTTGTGGCTCTCTCCTCTACCAATTGTTTCTCTAAAGATGTCCTATTTTCCGTTGTTGTCTCCAATTGAGCTACTAAATCACCTCTCCACTACCCACGCTGCCTGCTGACTAGCCAACTCCTTCGTACGGTGAGCCATCTCCCTCAATTGTGTGGAGCCGGGTGGCTAACTCCTCTTGAGACGACACTTCAGCCACTTGCATGGCCTCATGGTTTGAAGAGATATGCTTCAAATGCCTTAGGGTGTAGTAGCCTTCTCTAAAGGCCTTCTCAATCTCCTGAATGAGGACCCCAACTCTATTTTCTCTCCCTCTTGCTCATAGAGGGCCCAATCATCCATCATCGCCATTGACTTTGTAGCGGGCCATTTGCGGGACTAGAAACAAGCAAGAAAGGTTTTATGGCAGCCTCCCCGAACAAAAGGCAACATGGTCTCCAAATCCCTGACAAGTCCCTACTGGATGCGTGATTGAGCAGGAGCCACTACTTGTCGAACTTGTGCAACCATATCCGCAAGATACTCCTCTAAGTTCTCACCAGCAGGCTCTGGTAGCTCCTCGCCAGTAGGCTACCTAGGAGGCTCAGGTAGCTCCTCACTAGCAAGCTCCCTAGGTGGCTCAAGTAACTCCTTTAAGTTCCCCAACTCACGGTTAAGGATAGGCAAGTTCCCTCCCTCCAAGTCAACCACCTCCTGAGTCAACGGTAACTCGCGTCTGGGTTCCCTCCCCCCAAGTCAAGTACCTCTTGACTCAAGGGTAGCTCTCATCATGGTGAGAGAAAGGCTCCTAGTGCAAGGGGTACCATGTAGAAGTCTCTCAACTAAGTGCTCATATCTGCGTCTAAAATAACACTACCTGTCATTGTCTGTCCCTTCGTAGGATGCTCATCTAACAACTCTGTAGCCATTGTTACCACTGGATCGGAATCAACCACCTCCAGGTGTACCTGTGACTCCCTCGCCTTTGTAGGCTGCTCACCATCGGGCTGCTCTTCACTCCGTATCGCCTCACCCACTGACTCTCCAACTCTTGCTGCCAACTCCACGATCCCACTGGTGGATGGTGGAATGGCCATTGGTGGGCTCCCACTGTGTGGCACCATGCTGACAAGGGCTTTAGGATGGCCAAATCCTTGTATAGGGACTGTCACCGTCGTACCAAAAGATGGTGATGGTGCTAGAAAAGCTGGCTCTCATAGGATGGGTGGGGTAAACAACACTCGAGTGGGAGTCTTGCCTGAGAGTAGGAGTATGTCCTCACCCGTCGTAGAATCTGCAGTATCTTTACTTGCTGCCTCATTATCCTCACTGGTTGCTGATGCCTCACTCGTCTCCTCTGTCCCACTGTCAATATCCTTGTCGGACTCCGATACCACTTGCCTTTTCTGCTTTTGTGCTGTCGATGCACTACCAACATCCAAATGTCTCCAATAAAATATTAAAGGCTCACCAGGTGCAAACGTACCCTCTGGTTTCACCTCCAACTCACCAGGCAACATCTATACCCTTGCAGCATCCAAGAATAGTCCAATTGCATAATGGGGCATATAGAAGGTCCTATGTTTCAAGGTAAGGAAGTCGTACATCCACTCGACTAGCAAGGAGGCCCAATCATATACTGTACCATTCAGGAGACCATGTATTCGCAAAATTTGAGGGAGGGCAATATCCAAAGCTTGGGTCTACCCTGTAAGTCGGCTCTTTACCACATCCATCAAACAACGCTAGGGTCCTTCGGCAACAAATGCCTTCTTCATCCCTCGGCTCTTAGAAGCCCATGCCACCGAGTCCATTTCAGTGGCTGAGAGATTCCGTGAAACCAAGCGAATCCAATACTCCTTTTACTCCTATGTCATCTTCTTGGCCTTCAAATCAATTTTCTTCCCCTGCCGGCCAGGAATACCAAACACCTTGTTGAAGTCTAGTGCTGTGAAGGAAACCTTGAGATGATATCCACAATAGTTAAAGGAACTCGTGCGTGAAAATCTGTCAAATGTCTCAACCAATATCTGAAGGGCAATCTCATAATGCCAGATGACAAATACAGGCATTCGTATGGCCCAATGAACTCCAGCCTTTTGAATACTTTGTTTTATCAAATCCGTGTCTAGGGTTTCTTGCCACCTTTTCCTACACTCTAGCCCATTTAATCCTTCGAAAACCAGAGTCTTATGCATTACATCTTCCTTCTACTGCGTATGTGTTTCCCCTAGCACCTTTGGCTTTATCTTTGTCTTTTCCGTTGAACCTACATCCATACTGCCTGCGATCTTCACACCCGAGGGTAATACTTGTGCATGCTTGTTTATTCCAAAAGAACTACTGAAGGCCGATTGTAATTGTTTCTTCCAATCCTTCTTGTGTCCACTTCGTGTATCCATAATAAAACCGTTATGTGCAGAAGAAATTGAAAAAAAAATGTTACCTTGTCCAATAAGTGTCTTCTTCCTTGTCGGCTTTTTAGTGCAGTATGGTTTTTCCTGCATCCACAAATGCTTATGGTATCTGTATGTTAGTGTGCGATACTTACATGTTTTCTACAATGGCAACTTTCTTTTCATTTTATTTTCTCCCGTTCCAATATCACCGTATGGTGATCCTTCCGCATTCTCTCCGTTAAATGTGGTCGTGCGGCTTCTTAGGTCCGCACAGGAGAGGGACCGCACGGTCGCGGGGGCCACCCGTACGGTATCCACCGCATGGTGTTCTCACCGCACTATGGGCCACCGCACGGTGACTTCACCTCACGCTAGGCCCATCGTACAGTGGACATGCCACACGATGTCAGTGCCGCCATACAATTTGTTCTCAAGTTTTTTATTTTTTTTATTTTAATTCTAATTTTAAAATTTTTTTTTTTAATAATAATTTTTAATCTATTTCATCTTGCAGCGCCTTTTGTCGGCTTGGGTCGCCCTACCTGTTGCCTTCACCTTTGGTAGGGCTTCAGCTTGGACCCATTCACCACATTTGGGATCTCTCGTCCATCCAGGGTCCACAACTTGATAGCCCCATTTTCGCCAACTTCCCGGACCTTGTACGAACCAAGCCACCTTACTTTGAACTTTTCTTGTTTTATCTCGTTCCTTCCGTTATACTTCAACACTAGTTGTCCTGGGGTGACCCGGACCCATCTGAGGTGTTTGTCATGCCAGGCCTTACGCCTCCTATTGTGCTACGTCCGTGGCCCATTTCACCATCATCCGACGCTCATCTAATTTGTTTAGGTTATGCAATCTTTCCCGAAGGCTCTCCATACCCCCCAATCTATTTTCAATAGCTATCCTCAAACTCGGAACCATGAATTCGGTAAGACAATGGCTTCTTGCCTGTACATCAACTAAAATGGTGTTTTCCTGGTAGTTACTTTGTACGTCATGCGGTAGGCCCGGAGTACTAATGGTGGCCTCTTCTTCGTCTTTCTTCTCCACTCCGCACCACTTGTAGATTACTGACACCAAGATTTTGTTTGTCGCCTTGGCTTGCCCATTCGCCTGAGGATAGTATGGACTTGACAAGGAATGAAAATTTTTAAACTCCATGGTGAGCAATCGAATGACGTGGTTCACAAAGTGACCTCGTCTGCCACTGGTCAACTGGACCGGGATGTCGTATCTTGTAATAATTTCTTCATATATGAACTTGGTCGTACTCAGTGCCGAGTTGTCTGGCAAAGCCCGTGCCTCCACCCACTTCATGAGGTATTCGGTAGCCACCACAATATATCGACATCTCCGAGCCCTACTTGCCTTCAGGGGTCCGATAAAATCCAAGCCCTATCGTTCAAAAAGTTCTTGGACGTGAGAAGGATTAAGAGGCATGAAACCCCTCTTCAGTGGTTTTCTAGCTCTTTGACAAGTATCACAACTTACGACCCACTCCTTGGCGTTGTTGTACAATGTTGGCCACCATAGACCGGCAAGTGGCACTTTCCTCATTGTCGTGTAAGGCCCCATGTGTCCGCTTGCCGGACCTTCATCTGCCTCCAGAAGGACACTCGGGACTTCTTCCTCCATGATGCACCTCCGAAGTACCTGGTCCGGTCCCAACTTGTATAGCAATCCAGTGATTAGGTGGAATGTCCTACTCAGGACCAACTTCCTTCTTTCACGAGGTGGCATATCCCTCGGAAATTGAGACGTGGATAGGTACTCGCTGATGCATCAGGGAAATCATCGTTCACCCCCTCTGTTGGTTTGCCAAACTTGATATGGGAGAGTTGGTCGACAATCACATGTCTCTTCCTCGGCTGCACTGTGATGGTGAATGTGAATTCTTGCAACAGTAACAACCGTCTGCTTACCCTACCCTGGATTATAGGTTTGTTGACCAAATACATCAACCCCTGATGGTCCACATAAAAAGTGAATGGTATTGCCAACAAGTAGTGTCAAAATTTTTGAACGACATACACCATTCCGAGAGCCTCTCGCTCTGTTGTGCTATAGTTCTTCTCTGCCCTCGACAACAGCCTGTTGGCGAAATAAATAAGGTGGTCTAAGTCATGATCGCCCACCTGAGCCAAAGTTGCATCAATTGCAAAATTAGAAGCATCCACATGGACGTGGAGTTCCTTGTCGCAATTCGGATACACTAGAATTGGTGCTGTGACAAATCTTGTTTTCAACTCTTCAAAAGTTGTGCCTTGTTCGGTCCCGCAAGCATAGGGTTCTCTCTTTTGTGTCAACCATTCCATCGGGTAGGAGAGTCGAGAAAAATTCTTTATAAACCACCGGTAATAGCCAACATGGACCTGAAATGACTTCACCCCCGTGACGTTCATGGGAGGCTCCATCTCCACAATCACTTTGACCTTGTTGGGGTTTGTCTTTAATCTGGCCTTGCGAACAATATGACCCAACAACTTACCTTGTGAGACCATAAACCTACACTTCTTCGGGTTGAGTGCCAACCTTGCTCTCCGGCACCTCTCCATGCATTCTTGAAGGGCTGCTAAATGTTTGTCCTGCGCACTGAAGATCAACCAGTTGTCGAGGAAGGCCTTGAAATTTCCTACCGACATCTTGTCAAAGATGTGCGGGATTATCCGTTGGAAGGATGCTGGTGTGTTGCATAGATCGAAGGGCATCCAATTGTATGCGTAGACATCATCTTTCACTACGAAGGTTGTCTTCAACTTATCCTCCTCCGCGATGGGTATCTAGTTGTATTTAGAGAGTCCGTCCATAAATAAATGCATCTCATGTCCAACAACCTCCTCTAGGAGGGTATCCATAAATGGGATGGGGAAGGGGTCCTTCACGGTGACGACATTAAGGCACCTGAAGTCGACACATTCTGATTTGGTTGCGTTCCTTTTTCAATAATATCACAATCAGGGACACTCATTCACTTGTCTGTACTTTAAAGATGATCCTTGCCTCGAGCATATGCTCAATCTCCTCATTTACCCTTGTAGCGTAATTTTTATTCATTCTATAAGGCCTTTTTTGCATAGGTACGAGTCCAGGTGCTAGAGGAATGCGGTGTATACAACTCTGGCAGCACCCCCTTGAGGTCTTTGTAGGTCCACTTAAGTACATCCTTGTACTCCAAAATCTTGAATGTCGCAGCCTTCAACACGGGATTCCAGTCATCCCCTACCATTATATTGTGAGGATTTGCCTCATCTCCGAGATTGGTGACCCGCAGGGATGCTTCATCATACTTTATTGGTTTCCCAACATCAAATTTGTGGGCTGGGGTTTCATTCACACAGGCCTCCCCTTCCTTGTATTCTTTGTAGTCTAGTGGGAACACATCTCTCTCTGTCGCGTGTTCTACTTACTCCACCTCCAACATATAACTGTGAAATAGCTCATAGTGTTCCATGTGCCAATGGAAGAGTACATTCATCGAGCCCATTTCATCCCCCGAACACTCCTTGAGTTCTAGAAAACCTTCGTTGTTAGGCTCCATTCAGGCCCTTCACCTATTCTACCATTCTTTCCATCAAACTCCGACTCTAAGGAAGATGCAATCTCTTCGCTTACCATCTGTGCATGGAGGTTGATGACAAACTTTCGCCCTCTGCTCTCCATCGAGAGGGTGTTTGTCTTCCAGTTGTGATTTACCCTCGCTGCCACAAGCCACCCCCTGTCGAGAATGGCATCATATCCTTTCTTCTTGAGCAGAATCACAACAAAGTCTAGCACAAACAATTGAGTGCCTATGGTGACTTGTTGCGCCATTAATGTCCCGAGGGGTTTGATTCCTTGTTGATCTACACCCAGTAAATTGAAAGTGAGGGGCCACAACATTGGTTTTCCAAGTTTCTTCCACGTCTCTTCCAGAAGTACATTCACCTCGGATCTACCGTCCATGACGGTATCCGTCAGAATAGTGTTGAGGATGCCGATCTCCACGACTGCAAGGTGGCGGCCATTATTTACAGCTAGCAACATCGGATCCATTGCAGAACCCCCAGGAACATCCGTACATTGTGTGGCTCTAGGTTGTACGGAGAAGGTGCTCAACAATGCTGTCTGGAATTGAGGCATGGTGTGGAGGTCATGGACTTTCACCGGTACCTCCACGTGTAACATTTTGCTTAGTATATTCTATTCCACATTTGTTCCACCAGAAATGCCAGCCATCTCATGTGTTTCCTTCCGTGTCGTGATTGCCTTTTCAATCTTCTCTCTAGCTTCCCATACCCTTTGCTTCTCAGTAGGGGGGTCAGGGTATGTGGCATGTTTCGCTTGTGCACGAGTGACGGTAGTACTTTTTCACGCATGCTTCCTTCGATGTTTAGAAGGTTGAGATTGTGTTTTGGGCAGTTGGCATCTTCATGGTCTCCGGGGCCAAACCATTGACACGACTTCTGTGGTGTAACCTTTTGACAGTCTCGGGCAAAATGACCCCACTGGTAGCATGCCCAGCATTGGATCATTAGCTGTCCCTTGGCATCATATTGTCTCCGGCTTCTATTACTGTTGTTATTATTCCCTCTCCCTCCACGCCAGTTTGTTTGGAACCCGCCTGATAATGCATTATTGTTTGTCTGTTGGGAGGTGATTTTTGCACCAGATGTGGATGGTTGCTCTATTGTGAAGAGCATTTGCTGGCTCCTTTTTTTCATGTTGTATGGGCATTCCTTGGTGGAATGGCCCATAATTTGGCAAATGTTGCAAAATACTTTTCTGGGACAGGATTCCTTCTTGCGGCCGTTCTCTTTGCAATTAGTGCACCACAACTCCCCTTCATCACTTTTTCCTGAACTCCCCTTCATTGTTTTAAATTCCTTCATCGTTCTTTCAATATCTTTTTGGAGGGCATGTACCTTCTTATTCGACTCCTCGTCGCTACTGCTCTCCTGTGATGAGTCGTCACTCCCTAATGACTTGCCCCTTTTCTTCTTAGAGGTTTTATCCTTGCTTTCAAGATCCAGGGCTCTATTGTAGGCGTCAGTGTACGATGTTGGAGGTACTATCTTCATTTTATTCTTGGGCGAGGACTTGATTTTAGCATTAAATGATGGTAACCGGTAAGCACTCTATTGGTCCAAGTATTGTCATTGATTGGCAAAAGAGGATAGAGAATTGTCATCTCTATACAGGCTGACGCTCTAAGAAAATCTACATCAAGAGAGGCTGGTTTGTAAATCATTGTAACCGGTCGCTACACTAAGCATCAGTAACAGGACAAGTCACTCAAATAAGTAAAAGAGTATTCCGGTTTCACCCAAGAACCGAGCTAAAACCGGTATAGAGAAGAGCAGCTATAAGCAATATACAACTAGTATCTATAACATAACCGGGACAATGAAACCGGTAATCCATGCTTCCGCTGCTCACCGAGGACAATGCAACCGGTAAGACAAGAAACAAACTGCAACAGATCAAAGGATGGATATATTATAAGACTCCGGTATGAACCGAGAAAGTCATAGTCAACTGCCAACTATCTGTTCCAACCAACTCAGTCTACACGAGGATTTATTGCAGTACATCTGGGTGATCATGAGTTGTCTTGGTGATCTATTTGAGGCACAGGTAAAGGAACTTGTGGCGCGACTGAAGGATTTAAAGCCGGATTCAGAGGCCTTAAATCAAGGTGTTATCTTCTATGAAGAAAGGTTGCTTGACATGCAACTGCTGTTTTCTTCATAAAGCGGATAAAGTTGGAGCATACATCGGATGTTTGCTCAGAAAATCATTACTTCACTAAGTGATGTAATCGTAAGATCTCAGGACTAGGTCATACATTTGAGGCGCAGTTAGGGCAACAAATCTGTATATATTCTTATGCTTGTTGTGAAGAAAAGTTGCCTTCATTGTGCCAAGAAAAAGAATGAACCTATATGCTACAGAAGCAGGGGTAAAAGAAAGTAGAGAAAGAGAGATAATAGATTGTGCAAAATAGCACAACAGTAGATGAGAATACGCCTGTGGTGACCGGTGTTGATTCTCAGTTGAGCGTAAATAAAGATCTTCTTAGGCTAAGCAAAGCCATCTGTAAAGATCACACTTCTATTGTTTTTTGGCAAACTTCAATAGACAAATCCTAGTATTTGGGTGGACTCTAACAGGTCCATTGTATCGAAATCCCTTAATCGGGTGACATCTTGCAAGGTGTTTAAAAGTCCTTTAACCAGGCAGGTCCTAGCAGACCTTATTGTAACAAATCCCTTGATTGGGTCGCATCTAGCAAGTGCGCTTTTATCCTTTAAACGGGAAATCTCTTAACAGAGCGTACTCCAGGAGAGTACAAAATTTGTGAGGTCTCCTCACACCATGGTTTTTACCCTAACTGGGTTTCCATGTGATAAATCTGGTGTCACTTTGTGATTGTTTACTTACTGTTATTATTTGCTTAAATCTGTTTTCCTTTTGTGCTGTAAGTTTACTTCATTGGATTCAGCTAGAAAATTGTTTTACAAGTGCTGATTCACCCCTCCCCTCTCAGCATCGGTGTGGACTATCAATTGGTATAAGAGCCAAGTCTTGTTTTTTTTGATGCTTAACCACACAAGGAAAAAGTCAAGATGATGAGGAAGGAAGGACCAAAGTTTTCAAAAGAAAACTTCACCTTATCGGTGACCAGTATTGGAATCACGTTACCACTGATTACAGTGAGCCCACTAGCACCCTGACACCTGATCAGGAAAAGATCAAGACTGAGCACACGACTGCTATGGACATGATAGCCAACACGCTACTTGATTATGTCTATGCTGAGATTGAACACCTTGAATCTGCCTTCAAGATGTGGGGCAAGCTGCAAATAGTCTATGGAGGGGATCCTAATGTTCAAAGAGCCAAGGTCGAAAGCCTTAGAGGAAAGTATGACGATATGAGGATGAATGAAGGAGAAGACATCGAGCAATACAACAACCGGATCAAATAAGTGATCAACTCCATCAGATGCGCCGAATGAAAGCTTAGTGAATAGAAAGTAATCACCAAAATATTGAGAACTCTCAGACCTCAGTATGCTATCAAGATCTCTGTCATTCAAGAGCTTAGATCGGTGACCAAAGATCAAGTCACTCTAGACTCCCTTATCGGTAAGCTGGCTGCCTTTGAATTAAGTAATTTTGATAATAGCTTATCTATTCAGGTAGCAACTTTCAAGTCCTCTGCCAATATTTCTTCCACTAAAAAGGGAAGAGAAACCGGTAACTTTTCGACCGGAAAGATCGGCAACCTTGGTGAGAATTTGCTCTCAGAAGAGATGGAGCAAGAAGAGTTTGAAGCACTCATTGCAAGAAGATTCCCCAAAGGGAAAGGGAAGTAAAAGGGAATGCTCCCTTTTAAATGCTTCTCTTGTAATGAAATAGGTCATATTGCTGCAAGATGTTCTGACAATGAACATAAAGATAAAAGAGACTGGTTGAAGAATAAAGCAAAGGAGTGCTATCTTGCAGGAGTCACAGATAACGAATCTGAAGACTCGGAGGATCCAGAAATTACATTTGTTGCAATAAGGGAGGAGAGCCCAGTAATAGAAGTTACACTCATATCAAGATCTCATTAGTATGATGACTGGATCATTGACAGTGGATGCACTCACCACATGACCGATGACAAGAGCAAGTTTATCAACCTCGAGCTCAGTGACAACGGATCAGTTACCTTTAGGAACAATGCTCCCTTTGGCATCAAAGGTAAAGGTTCTATCGCTCTCTGCAACAATGTCGTCTGTGAAGATGTGTACTGGGTCGAAGGACTCATGTACAACTTGATGAGCATTGCACAACTGAACAAGAAAGGATTCTTGCTGGAATTCGAACAAAGTTCCTGTATAGTGAAGAATAAATCCGGAACTCATGTCTCAACCGGTAGACAGAGCAAAGGTAACCTTTTCTATCTTGACTCAATCGAAGCAGCCTGTCTCATAGCCTTGGTCAAAGGAGAATCTAGCAAAATCTGTCTTATGACCAAAGAGGACAACAGCTGGTTATGGCACAGGAGGCTCTGCCACATAAACTTTGACAACATTTTCAAAGTGAGCAAAAAGAAAATGGTAAGAGGACTTCCTGAAATTACAAAGCCCATCAAGGGCATTTGTAAAGATTGTCAGTTGCGAAAGCTGACCGGAACATCCTTCAACAGTATGTCCTTCTCTGCTGAGAATGTTCTAGATCTGGTGCACACTGACCTGTGTGGACCAATGAGAACAAAGAGCTACCATGGAGACCGATACTTTATGCTTTTTGTGAATGACTTCTCAAGAATGATGTGGACACTCTTTCTTAAGGAGAAATCAGAAGCTTTCCACATGTTCAAAATCTACAAAGCTAGATTGGAAAAAAAAGGGTAAAAGCTTGAAGTGTCTGAGATCAAACAAAGGAGGTGAATTTACCTTTCAAGAGTTCACTCACTACTATGAGGAACATGGAATAAAAAGACAACTATTTGCACCAAGGACTCAGCAAAATGGAGTAGCAGAAAGAAGAAACAAAACGCTGATTGACTGTGCTAGAACATTGCTGATTAAAAAAGATCTGCCTCATCACTTTTGGAGGGAAGCTGTCAGTACTGCAGTCTACATACGCAACCGAGTTCAAGTCAAAAAGGGAACCGGTAATACTCCTTATGAACTTTGGTTCAAACATACTCCCAGTGTAGGATACTTCAAAATCTTCGGTAGTAAGTGCTATGTCAAAAGAGATATGTACTCTGGGAAGTTTGATCCCAAGAGCGATGAGGGAACATTCTTGGGTTACTCTACCAAAAGTAAGGCCTATTGGTGTTTGAACAAAAGAACAGGGAAGATAGTTGAAAGCATCAATGTAAAAGTTGATGAATCTTCAAAACCAGGAATAAAGAGTGATCACGATGATCACAACAGTCTTCAGGCCTAAACGAAGGGAATGCCTTTGAATTCAACAAAGATATGACTGAAGATGACGGAGAAATACACATGGACAGACATGTGGAGCAAGAAAATGTACTTGAACCCAACATGTTGATACAGGAAGGCAAACAAGTTGATGTCCTGAACCATGATGAAGACAATGCTCAATCGGAAGAACCAGACAAGGAACAGAGACCTGTTCTTCCAAGGTATGTCACATATCATTCTACTGACAATATAATTGGTGACAAACATGGGAACATCTTGACCAGGAAGAAAGCCAAAGAAAACATCTGTCTACTTTCATGTATTGAGCCCAAATCCACCAGAGAAGCCCTGGAAGATGAGTATTGGGTCAAGGCCATGGATGAAGAAATCGAACAAATAGAGAAGAATGACACATGGGAACTTGTGCCTAGACCTCAGGACAAAAATGTCATTGGGACAAAAGGGTCTATAGGAACAAACTGAATGAGGACGGTAAAGTCATCAAGAATAAACCAAGACTGGTTTGCAAAGGATATGCTCAGGAAGCTGGACTAGACTACGGACAAACTTTTGCACCAATGGCTAGATTGGAAGGGGTAAGAATTCTTCTTGCCTATGCAGCTGACAAAAAGTTTAAAGTCTATTAGATGGATGTGAAGTGTGCGTTCCTCAATGGAATATTGGAAGAGGAAGTCTACATTGAGCAACCAAAAGGGTTTATATTTGCTCAAAAGACTGATATGGTCTGCAAACTAAAAAAGGCTCTCTATGGGCTTAAGCAAGCTCCAAGAGCTTGGTATGAAAGTTTGCATTCATACTTTCTAACCATTGGATTCACAAGAACCGGTGACAACAACAATATGTATCTTAAAATTGGAAAAGATGGAAATCTAATTGCTGAAATCTTTGTTGATGACATCATGTTTGGAGGGGATGACAGGATAAGGAAAGTCTTCATTGAAGAAATGAAGAAAGAATTTGAGATGTCTATGATTGGGCCCATAAAATTCTTTATTGGACTACAGGTTCATCAACTGGAGGAAGGTATCTTCATCTCTCAGTCCAAGTACATAAAAGAAATTCTTAAGACTTTTGGACTAGAAGAATCCAAACCGGTTGGGAACTCCATTGATAACTAACCTCAAGTTATCAAAAGAGGATGATGCCAAAGAAGTAAATGAAACAATGTATGGGTCCATGATAGGAAAATTGTAGTATGTTATTCACAGCAAACCGGACGTTGCTCATGCAGTTGGTATAGTGGCAAGATTCTCAGCTAATCCCAAAGAAACACATCTGGTGGCAGTAAAGGGAATCTTCAGATATCTAAAAGGAACCGAGGAATATGGTTTGTGGTTTTCTCACCAGGGAGGATTCCAAATAAAGGTTTAGACTGATGCAGATTGGGTTGGCAACATTGATGACAGAAAGAGCACAAGCGGTGGTGCCTTCTTTTTAGGTGGCAGGATTGTATCGTGGACAAGTAAGAGGATTGTATCTTATTTGGGCTTGTCAATTGGAAAATTGCTTGGAAAACATTTAATTGGGTTATAATTGATTACAACTTTGATCATCAAAGAAGTAATATTGGGCTTTGATTTAAAATCTACCTTGAAAATAAAATTGGCCCCCTCAACTTCAAAAATCTGGGCAATTCATTAAAATTTGGGCTAAAATTGTCTTAATTTCAATCAAAAAATGGATAAATTTAGATAATCCCTCAATTAGCATTAGAAATAAAATTTGGGATTAAATAAATTAAATTCTAAGCCTAATACATCGATTTTTTAAATTAAAAAAACTGAAAATATAGCCTTGGTTATTTAAAAAATTGAAATTTAAACATTTGATTATATCATTTGTGGGCTTGAATTTAATTTGGAAAACAAGAAAATCAGTTGCCTTAAAAAAAAACTAAATTAAAAATCAATATCCTTGCAAATTTCGAATTTAATAAGGAGTGAATTTATTATTTTGCATTGCATTTAATAATTCCTATTAAGGTCGTCCCTTAAATGGCATTTGTTTAATTGTTTTTATGGTTTTCGGCAGTTTGGTGAAGGGTCGGCCCTTAAATTGCCTCCCCCAGGCCGCCTATATAGAGGGGGGTCTCCCTTCCTCTCTCCACACTCATAGCTTCCGCAGTCCAAAGGAGCAGTCTAGGTGCGAACTGGAGCAAGGCAGCAGCAGAGGTGCGAGCTGGAGAGCAGTGAAGGCAGTCTAGGTGCAGACCCGAAATCAAAGGGAAGCCAGCGACATTGCCTTGCAAAGGGAGCAGTCCCGAATTTAGGAGCAGGGGCGAGATTAATAACAGGCAGGCCTGTGGAGGCCCGAAACTAGCCTTGTGGAGGGCTCCCGAATTCATAACAAGAGCAGGCCTTAGGGGACAGCAGACCTGATCTGATGTAAGGCATCAGATAGTGAAATTTGTGAAGTGAAAAGGTGACTCGGTGAGATGATTTCAGATTTTTGAGAGGTGAAGTTGTATTTGTCCCAAAGGTTTTAAGTCCAAATTTGTTAGAAGTGATTTGATTAGGAGCAAGGTGTTGTGGCTTGGATAATTCCTAAAGGATCTCAGATTAGGATTGAGAAGTTAAGAGTGTAGTTTGGTCTTTTAATCTATTTTCCTTAGTTGTTTTGTCTTTTGGTCACGCGATTGTTTGGGTGGCGGAGACAAGTTTTGTTGAGAGATTGTAAGATTGGTTCATTAAGCAGATTTCTCGATTGTCATGATTGGATTTTTCCCTTTTCTTGCTTGCTATGAATCACTCCATAGCGGATGCTAGTACAAGCAAGAATCCAATGGGGACTAATACCAAAATAACTGACAAGGAAGATATGATGCCCAAGACCATCTTCTTCTCAAAACTTAAACGAGTCCGAGACACTAACATCGGTACCATTGACATGATGCAATTGAGGGATAGGTTGAAGAGGGGCCAATCCCCTATGGCGAAGAAGATGTACAAGTCTGGAATTGTGCAGGCTGCCGCCTTTCCTCCTACCTTGCCTTGTCCAGAATTGATCATGGAGTGTGCATCCCGATTTGATAGTGCATCCAAGTCCATCGTCTTTGATGAGGGTAAGAGAATGTTGGCTAACATTGGGAATCAAGCGATTGAGGAGACATTCGGTATACCCCAACAGAAAGGAATGATAGTAGTTTTGATGAATCAAGCAAGCAAGTTCTTTCAGGATAGTCAAGATACCTACTTTGCTTTACTCAAGCAAAATTGGTTACATGAAGGAAAGAAGGGAGTTACCAAGGCGTCAAAACTCACCAGGTCAGATTTTAAGTCAGAATATGGAGACCTCATCGTCCTCCTCAATCGAATCATGGGCTCTGCCCAGGGTGTGCATTTTGAGACTTGGATGTACTATTTTATCGAAGGCATTGAGAAGGGAAAGGAAAGGTTTGATTGGGCAAAAATCATAAGTGAAAATTTGGAGTTGCAGCTCAGGACGGCACAGATTCAGAAGCGATTCCACATGGGGTCCTACCTCTTTTATTTGATTGCAAGATTATATGAGCATCCTGGACTTAAGGCTAGGGGGATAGTTGGCAATGGACCCGGACAGTATTTGGTGCACGAGTGCTACCCACAGCTTCATTTGCACAACACCAAGGATTACAAGATATTTTATGATGCCTTCGCCATGAGGATGGTAAGGATACTGCAAGGGGCACCTGCCAGGAGGCTCTCACCAGAAGCAGAAGCAAAAGTCAAGAAGTTTGGGAGTTGGTTCATTTAGTTTCCTCAATTCACTTATATTCGAGTGGCTGGGTGTACAACTTGTCCCAAGAGGCTTCCAAGGTACCCGCCCGATAAGATAGTTTTGTTGGAGTTGGCTAGACAACTTGAGCAGTATGATAAAATGATGAAACAGAGGGGTGAGACAGGAGTTACCTTCTCACTCATGATAGGCAATGAGAGTTGTCCCAATTCCACCGCCTTTGCAGCTGTAGGAGAGGAATTGGAACAATATCACCTGGCTTGGTATAAAGCAAGACAAGGATTCGATCCCCAGGGTCTAATCAAGGTGGCTCGAGGAGAAACATTCAGGCATATCCCTACTTTGGAGGATTTTTGGGCCAATGCACAGGATGACTTTCATGTGAGAAAGCTAGCTTTCTCGAGGTTATCAGTGGACATGATGAGGGCATGCAAATGGACGAATTTCAATATTCCGGATCAGTTGGAAGAGGATGAAGATGTGCTAAGAGAAGATTATAATACAGTAGAAGGAGCAGAGTTGGATCCGGTTAATTGGAATGATCATCAGGATCCATCTTTAGAGGCAATTAACAAAACAATTGAGCTACATACTGAGTGATGGTATAACAAGAAGCTTAGGCAATTGCAGAGTCGGAAGGTATGCCTTACCTATGAGAAGATGAAGTAACAGGAGGAGACTCCTACAAGGTCAGTTGGACCTCAGGGTGTTAATAGTGGTCAGAAACAGCAGCAGGCAGTTAAGAATAAGAGAAGGAGTTTGGAGGTTGAAAAGAATAAGAAACATCCTGAGCCTCAAACAAAGAAGCAGAGTACAGTGCGATCAAGAGAAAGTGTAGCTGGGGCTCGAGGCCAAGAGGTGGATATAGGAAATCAAGGGGCGGCAGTAGAGGTGAGCTCTAGTTCAGAGTCAAGTGGTTATAGTTATAGTACGGAGTACTCTCCTCTTTCAAAGAATCAAGTTAATGAAGATATGGCAGCCACTAGTGAAGAGGGAGATAGGCCTATTGATATTGAGGCTCCATCAGATGAAGATGGCAACCGGGTGCCCAAGGCCGTTGGTGAAGGTGTGTTACCTGAACCAAATCCAGATGTGGGGAGATGCATTGCACCACGTTGGTTAAGACAGATGCTGATGCCAAGGGGCGAGGTTATGGCCATCCAGACAGTTGAGGATATTCAAGGGTTAGCGGAAAAGGAAGGTGATGTCGGACAAAGACAGATGGCAGGAACAGTGGCAAGGGTAATCAGAGATGGCAGTGATGGTCACCGAAGGGTTCAAATTGCAATTCCAAAGGTTAACAAGACAATGGGTGAAATTGTGGCCCAGGACTATGAGATAGTGGAACACAACATGGGTAGAGTCACGGATGATATGGAGTGTGTGGAGGTTCAAGAGGGCCTTGCTTCGATAAGGGAGAGGTTGAGAATAGCAAATGAAAGAAATGCACAGTTGGAGTTTGAGAACAAGTATTGGAGAGACAGTCAGCCTATCCAACAGGTGCATCCGACAGCTCTTCCACAGTGCAGTGGGAACAATCAAGAAGTAATATCTGTCCAAGAACAAGGAACTAGAAATTGGATCAGTCGTACAATTCAAGAGGGGCGAAGATTCATGCCTGCCTTTATCTCTACTTTCAGGTCATTGGTGTCTCTCAGAGACAAATTCAGAGCATTTGAAGGAATGTGGAAGGATTTCCTTCCAATTCGTGACTTGGCCATTCCTCGATTACATGCGGCTTTGGAGCTATTAGAGGGATCCTTGGTGAAGGCCAATTTGATTAACGAAGGAGGAAGGAGTATTATGGAGTCTTGGTATGTTACCATGACTAACAGATTGAGGTTACTTGAGGAAATACAGGATGAAATTGCACAACACAGTCCAAGCATCGACACTCTCATTTCAAGCATGTTGAGCGATGCGGGGATTGCACTTGATTTTGAGGACATCAAAGAAGAGGATTGTAATGAGACAGAATTTGGGTCAAGATTGGATGAGTTGGGGAAGGTTGTCAGTAGAGAAAAACAGTTGGACCTCCTTGCCTCTCTCAAAGCCTTGATCGAGTTTGCAAAGGATGATGAAGAGGAGAATAAGAAGACACTACAAGTAGCAGAGAACATGGTGAGCATAGCAGAGCGCAGGATGAGGCATACACCTTGCCCTCCCATGGAGGAAATCAACAACATGTTAGCTAAGTTCATTGCTTATGCTAAAAAGATGAAAGAAAAGAATAGAATTGTATTAGAAGATTATTTGATGTAAGCCCAAGTGGCAAATTTTCCTTTCTCTTTGGGTAGGATGGGTGTCTGATTCTGATTGGCTACCATGTTGGTGCCTTCTTATTGGTTGCCACTTTTCTTTTTTCTCATTGGTCCATTGATGAGGTGGCGTCTTCTCATTGGCTGGTGAGGTGGTAACCCTAATTAGGGTTTTTGGGATTAAATCTGGATCGTTGATTTTGCCTCTTAATCTTGGCCATTCGTTGTAATTTCAAGCCTCTATATAAGGCCATTTGATATCATTTGTAAAGGGTTGAAGAAAATTGTTGCATAATATAATACCAAAATTGCTTCTCTTATCATTGTTGTGTCTTGCATGGTGATTAAGAACACTTGGTGTTATTGCATGGTTTCTACTTCCAATTGTTAGAGATAGATTTTATTTCAATTAAGTTGTTAAAGCATTTTCATTTTCAAGCAAGTGTTAGAGTAAGAGTAGTGATAGATGGTTAATTGCATGGTGATATTGGTAGATGTTTGATAGGGATCCTATACTAGGCCACTAGCATCTTGGCGGCTTGTCAAGGAGCCTTGCGTGGTAATCTAGTCTTGTTTCCCTTTGAATCATTGCATCTATGGAGGTAGAGCCGCTGGCAAGCTTTCATTAGGTTGATCCCCATCCATTTGCCAATCTTTCCATTCTTAGGAGTAGAAGTAATCAATAACTTAGTAGTTGAAGTTGAGAATTAGAAGTTGGAAAGTGAAGTTTGAGAGTTTGAAAAGAGCAAAGTTGAAAGTGATATAAATTGAGAGATCATTTGAAAAGGTTGCAAAAAGCTAGAAGTCTTATCATCATCATAGTAAGAGTTGAGACATTTCCAAGTGAACAAGGTAAGCCCGCCGAAGTGATTAACCAGCAAATCACATTTTTATAACTGAGTTAGTATCCACAGGTGTAAGGAACCTTGGAGTATCTTATATACTTTTCAAGAGAGGGTTGAGTGTTTGGTACGCTGTATCAAGTATTTCAATTGCTATATGTTATGTAGTGGTACAAAACTCACATCAACAGTTACTCCATTTTCAAACCAAATTGTTTCATAGGTACGACAATGTCTTACGGGATCCTCCTTCCCATCGCTAGTAAATTTTCATAGTTTTTGCTTCTATGACGCCATTCTTCTACTTCTATTACTTCCGGTTGGTTGAGGTCCCAAACTGGGTGGGTTGGACCCTGACAGATTGTGATGAGTACCGTGCTCCGGTGTCCCCTTGAGACTCTTGGCTGCACTGGTATCCTTGACATTCCTATGTCTGGCCTCTTCCCCTTCGTTCCTTCAGGCTTCCCTCGCCTCTATACGTGGTGCGAGGGTTAAGTTCCCAAACCGATTCCTGGTCTCTTCTATCAAGTCTTCCCTACTGTACTCCTATCGGTATTCCTCCCTACCGTACCCCTAATGGTATTCTTCCCTACCGTACCCCTGCCTGTATTCTTCCTCGTTGTATCGTTCTCCTTCGGCTTCCTGGCCTATTGCGACACCAGCTTGGTTTTCTTCCATCAACCCTTCCTCTGGTTACCCTGCAGCAAGTCTCCTTAGCCGTCGCCTTCTTTCCACCTGTTGTTGTAGCATTAGGGCCCTTTGAATAGCCTCACAATTGTTTATATATTCTTTTTCTATTTTTATCTTTGTTTAGCAAGTTGGGCATGAATTCCTCTTCTTGTGAATAAAACATAACAAAACATGATATATAAAAGAACACCCAATGCTTTGTATTAATTCATCATTTGTGTACAATATATGTCGGCAATATAACATAACTGTAACAACGACTCCAACGCTGTCTTTTATTTCTTTTTCTGTTCAGAAGGTTTAATTATTGTGTTGCCTCCATCGAGTTTTGTCTCGTTTCTCCTCTTCCCTTCGCGTATTCCTTTGGCGTCTATTTTCTTCGTAGGCTCGAAGAATTTGTTGCCGTCTATTTTCTCGGTTGGCCTCCTCACAACGATTATGGAGAGGAAGGAAGGTTTGTGCTAACAGTCGAGGGAGATGGCACATTAACTGGTCCACTGCAAGACTCACTTTGAGGGCACTGCACACGAAACTTTCGGGCACCTCTTGACATGCGGCTTCCCTCCTGACATGAGTTTCAATCGACGCTTGCAACAACACGACAAAGTCTTTTGTCAATGCTCGTTCGCCTTCAAAAAGGTCTAAGTTGTCCTTCTCATGCTCTTGGCTGCTACTTGCTGTTGGAATCATTTGCCATTGCACCAAAAGCTCGAACTGTCAATGCCCAATACAAATGTCAGATTTAACCCGATCCACAGGAGGCGGTTAAGCCATGCT
Source organism: Chamaecyparis obtusa (assembly GCA_027943335.1). NCBI lineage: Eukaryota > Viridiplantae > Streptophyta > Pinopsida > Cupressales > Cupressaceae > Chamaecyparis > Chamaecyparis obtusa. The sequence goes on from BSBK01005075.1 coordinate 438,460, forward strand.
ACAAATCTCCAAGGAGGTGCCGACCACCAAATCAACAATCTCCCCCTCAGCACCGACTGAGCCTTCAACACCCACTGAAGGGAGACTCGAACTCGTGACCCAAGGCTCCGATACCAATTGTTGGAATCATTTGCCATTGCACCAAAAGCTTGAACTGTCAATGCCCGATACAAATGTCAGATTTAACCCGATCCACGGGAGGCAGTTAAGCTATGTCACGAATCTCCAAGGAGGTGCTAACCACCAAGTCAACACTTGCAATGTAGTCTATTGGCTGGCCCATGATTTTCACTTCGGCATCAACACTCTGTCACTTCCCCAGTTTGTATCGGCAATGGCGCCACATGTTAATACAACACAACCACAATGATGATAATACTACTGATGATCCTCCTCGAAGGAAAGTACGTGACTTATAACAAGACCGAAGGGGTGCGACTCCAACGGTCACGATGTTACCCCAACTACCTACCCTTCGTTCAACTAACTAAATGATAACGACTCTTACCAACAACACATTGAAAGTTAGCTTACCCTTGTACTTGCCGGTTCCTCTAGGTAGCCTCGTAGCAAATAATGCTTCCAATTGATCCTGTCTATTTTCCTCAGTCATGATAGAATCATAATCATTAGAGTAACCTGACATAAAAAAAGATTCATGACTAACTTCCTTTCCTTTCCTTGTAGGTGTGAGAGACATAGATGCCTTGAATGGAACTTCAACCCTTGGAATACTATTACCATAATTGCTTAGTCAAAAGTAGTCAACTTTCCAATTAATGCATCAAGAGTGATAGTTGCAGTTCCTAGAGATCTTAACTCCTGAATAGCAAAAACCCTAATGGCATAAAGAGGTAACAAGGTTCTCAATACTTTACTTACCACATCGTCTTCTTCAATAGTTCCACCAACACTTTTGATAGCTGCAACCACTTCTTTGATTCTCTGACCATACTTCTCAATGGTTTCACCTTCGACCATCCTTATGTCACCAAATTTCTCTTTCAGGCTGTCAACCTTATCTTTTTGCGCATGTTTGTCTCCACCATACACTAGCTTCAATTTCTCCCACACATCATAGGTGGTATCGAGATCTTGGATATCAACAAACTTTGCATCAGATAATGTACTTGCAATGGCTTCCATAGCTATAGTATTCTCTTGTTGTTCCCTTAGCTGATCTGCATTGAGAGGACTAGTTGGAATAATATATTGGTTAACAACATGATTCCAATACTGATTACCCATACCTTTTAGATAAAATTTCATTCTACCACTCCACGCCGAGTAGTTCTCCCTTGTGAACTTAGGACCTTCCTTTCTCATCATTCTCAGATCTTAACCTCAAGTTGATAAGCTTCTCCACAAAGAGGACCAAGGCTCTGATACCACTTGTTAGTCCTAAGGGTCCAAGATTACTGAGAGGGGGGGTGAATCAGTAATCTAAATATCTGATACTTTTCAACTTCTTTAACTTTAAATATAACATTCACAAGTTTACCGATTGATAAGGAAATGAAACTTAAACCAAATAAACATCAACTACCATAAAACATGCAACACATTACACAAAAATTTTCCCATGGAAACCCAAAAGAGTGAAAACCACCTGTGAGATAAGACTCACAAATTTTGTACTCTTCTGAAGTATGCCCTGTTAGAAGCTTTATCTTGTTAGGAGTTTTACAAAGACACTGTTAGGTGCCACCTCGTTATGGGATTTACCTCTAGCCCTGTTAGGAGCTTTAATCTATTAGGAGTAGCCTTGTTAGAGGACTTTGAACACTAACTAAAGTGTCACCCTATTAAAGGATTTACATAAAAGATTTGTTAGGATCCACGTGATGAAGGGATTTAGCTTGTTGTAACCGTTAGGATACAACAAGTAGATTGATCTAGTAAATAGCAACACCTTTGCTTGATCAGATCCTTTGAAATGCATACAATCTATCTTCAGATAACTCTGAAATACCCTGGCTTGATCACACCTGCACAATCACGATCTACACACACAAATCTTCAATTTCATGATATAAATATCACTGCTCAAGCCCTAAAACATTTCACCGACTTAACACCTCATCCAACACATTGAAATCACTTTTCCGATCTTTGCATTCAGAGAGATCGCACCAAAACACATCCCAATGTAACAACCATCTTTACCTAACGTGTCGGCCACAGGATAGATCGAAACAATTAATTTTATCAAGAATAGTCAAACACATTTTGACCAACTCAACCTTCATCTTGATAAAACGATCTACCTCGATCAAACATGTTAGCATGACAGCTGGAATACAAATCATTCATCGCAACACGATAACCGGTCATCAAAAGATCTACCATCGGTAACACAAAAACACTGTCACCGGTTACTGAAACAAATTCTGTATCCTCAAAACATGCTTATTGATCAACCAAATCAGTTATGACCTATCCTCAAAACATGCTTATCGATCAACCAAATCAGTTGTGGTCATAACCATGAACTGAACATAGCATCAGAAACATAATTGTATGATTGCATCACCTAACTCACCATAGATTTGATAAACCAATCAAATCATTCATTGCTAGTCAAAGACTATTCTAGCAGTTGCCTTGTCACACTTCAATCATTCATAACTTACACAAATCATACATTCAACAATTACGATTACACAGTTAACATCTAGTGACATCCCCAAGTCTCCCTTAAGAATCGCAACCACTGGAACCACATGAAACATATTGCTCATTCTTCTCACATAATTGGCAACACACTAAGAACACTAGGTCAATACATGACATCAATGACAAAACAATAACTGATTGTCTCAATCATCAAATCTGTATCATCTCATCATTTACTATCACATCATCAATTATGCCAACATGACTATCACTCGCCTTCAGTTGCCCGACAACATGACGTTTTTGAACTCCCAGACTCCCATGTAAGCTTTGTGACTCACAATTCGCACTGTGATAGGAAGTTGTATCTATTATGCTCACCTCGTGATCAATATCATCATGTGCACTAACAACCTCGCACATATCAACAACCGAGGTACTATTGGTTGATACCTCGATGAATGACTCATTTGAATCAGTAGAAGTTGCTGCTACATCAGTCTCCTAGCATGCTCCCACTACCAATGCAACTGTAAGTCCCTGCAAGTCGCGATCCTGGGACCTATCACCATCCAATGAGTTCTCTCAACCATTTTCTAAAGTCTGATATGACAAATCAGACTCACTACAACATCTGTCGTCCTCATAGATAATATCAATAATGCCCATATCACCAATGCCAATACCACCCCCCTTGTAAAATATCTGCTGTCTTATGCTGTTGCAAACATGACTCACTGCTGTCATGAAAATCAGAATCATTATGGCATGAATCTACATCATATAACTCATTTCTAACACCCAAATCATGAGTGTCAACATTGAGAAACTCCACGCAACCATCTCCCAAACATGGAAAGGCTGCTATCTCCTGCATAGGCTCACCATTATGACTGGTGCCATAAATATCAGAGCTCATATTTTCCATGCAATCCTCAAAAGAGACGCTCCCATCATGCGAGTCAAAACTCAAGGTGGAACCAACAATATCGTCCACACTTGTCCTGTCATCAACGCCATCAATAAGCTCAAACATAGGACTGTTGTCATAAAAATCAGAACTTGTATCATTAATAACTTCATTGTTGTCTATTGATGTAGGGCTGCCATTAATAGTGGCTGTCATGTCATCAGAATTCCCATAATCGCAAGCACCTGTCTCATGGAATTGATGAGACTCAATGTAGCTGTCCTCCAACAAATCAGGTATAACCTCATGCCTCTATGAAAAATCTCCCTTGTCATGCATGTAAGAAGAACTAGTGGCTGCTCCACTAAGCAAAGTTGTTCTCATAAAAATCAGAACCTGTATCATTAATAATTTCATTGCTGTCTATTGATGTAGGGCTGCCATTAATGGAGGCTGTCATGTCATCAGCATTCCCATAATCGCAAGCACCTGTCTCATGAAATTGATGAGACTCAATGTAGCTGTCCTCAAACAAATCAGGTATAACCTCACGCCTCTGTGAAAAATCTCCCTTGTCATGCGTGTAAGAAGAACTAGTGGCTGCTCCACTAAGCAAAGGCTCAACCATCACATCTACCTTCTCTTCCATTGTTTCTCTTGCGTGATAGAAAACATTTAAATTAGAGCTTGCTTTTTCTTTCTTTGCAAACCAGGAATCCAAAATCTCTGGGTGTTGTAGCAGCCCTAATATATTTTTATTGTAATTCTAACAAGCATTATTGTAAGCCTGTGTAACACGCTTAAGCTCTAGCATGAGACCATGTATGGATTTTTTTGACCTTGTTTAACCCATGCTTGATTTACACATGATTTACACAACACCACTTTTCTGAAAGCAAAGGTCTCCCCCGCAGGATGGCAGGAAACTGCTCCAATACCACTGTAAAGAAACTATCTTGTTGAATAATTAAGTCTGCAATAAGTCTGAAACGTATTGATATAAGACTTGAATATTGTAATAATAAGTCTGAAGCATGTTTATGACTTGTTTGACAGAATGTCAGCAATGAATTCAAGTATGATTTGAAGAGTTTTTTGGTGACTTCCGTTGCTTGTATACCATTTTGATCATTTGCAATTAGTGGATATAAGTTTTAGTGAGTTTCTTAGCATTTGACAATCTCCCTTATGTTCAAAATTCAATTATTTTACCCTATCATCAGCTAGGGATATTACATTAATCACTTAGTCTTACTAAGATATTGAAAACATTCTTATGTTTATCGATTACTAGAATCGATAACACATTCTGCCGCTGCTAATCATAGATTAGCCATCTTAAACAATATATGATGATATATTTGCTAATACTGTGCTGTTGCTTTCATTTGACTTCCCTCGTCTATGTATATGAAGGTGTCGATGTGGAAGTTGTGAACAAATACTTGGATGAGTTGTCTTGTTTTCATGATCATTGCTTACAGGTGTACTCCTACTGAGTGTGCATTAGTATATGTAGCTTCCCTTGCTTAATGTTTGATTTTAACTCCTTCGTTGGTTTCTGGTAAATCTTACTCTCTTCTTATGGTTGGGAAATCATGCCTTTTGTGATGCCGGTGAGTAACCATATAAGTGATTCTTCATTAGACTGAAGTTACCATTGCTATTACTGTCCATGAGATGGTAGCGTTTAGTGTATACTATCAAAGTATTAGATTAAGAATACTCTTCGCTCAATCTGTGTGTACACTGTTTTGTATTGGGGACATTACAAAATTGTTGGTTTGCATAAGTGGCGAAACCATAATCACCATGGTGAGTTTTCCATGTACTGCAGAAAATTTGATGTCACTACATGATCACATCTTTGAGGAAAGTGGTAAATTCATCATGATAGGTTGTGTGTTCAATTCTCAAATTTTCTGTTTCCTTTTGCATTTGGATGGTCTTTTCGATTTCCAAACTGTTGTATGTCTTACATAGGTTCCTCTAGGACACGGAAAATATAGTTCTTAGATGCTAAAAGCTATTTGGGGCATCACTGTAATGATTATTTCTTGTACCCATGTGTAATTCTTCATATTGTCTCAAGTTGTAGACAAGTTCCTTTTTTAATTCACAAATCAATCCGCAAACAATTAACTTGTTGCATGTGGTTTGTAAGTCATTATTAAGTCCCATGTTGCTATTAGTTGATAATGTTGTCATAGTCAATTTTAAGCTAATACATAGGAAGTAATTAACACAAGTTTTTTCAAGCATGCTGGATGAGTTGAATGTGTGAGTGGAGATAGAAGGAGGGGTAGTGATGTACAGAAACAGGAAAATGAATATGAAGGTTTCAAAGCGTTGTCTCAACAAAGGAAGCAAACTTAAGTTGGAAAGATGCATATAAGTGGTTTAGAAGGTACCAAAGGAAGAGAAAGTCATATCAGAAATCCAAAATCACTAAAAAATTCCTCCAAGAATCTTGGACATGCCCCTAGGGGGTATATTGTCATGTTGCAAGCCAGAATGACACTTACCATAAGGCATAAACTGTTGCATTTTTTGAAGGTCAATGAAGAGGTAGATCACGTAAGTGTCTAAAAAGTCACTTTTCCAATTAATTAATAAATGTCAATGAGAATTAGAACAATAGCTCATATTCTCACTTAAATGATTAAATTTAACATCAAATTAGAATGAAAGAGTGACAAAAGTTGACAAAAGGGCTAGGGGCGCCCATGGAGATTGGATTGTCAATTTGTCAAAGTGAAATTAGTCCAAAAAAATGCTCCAAGCACCTTGGGTGTGCCCATGAAGAGGTGATTTTCAAGTTCTAAGTATAACAAAAAAGTGCAAATTAATGCTTGAATGCATATGAGACTGTAATTTCCCCAAATTCGAGACTTAAAAATCAATAACGGATTTCATAAGTTTTAATTGAAGATAGAAACTTAAGAGCTTCCACTGTTTTTTGACAGTACTATGGAAGTATTAGAAGGAAAGTGATTAAAGATTATACGAAAGACAAGATCTTTATCAAGGCAAAAATCATATAAACCAATGACACAAGGAGAACAAAGAATATATCAAGAAACCATGATTGAGTTGCTATGGATTTGAGAGCATGAAATAATGAGCAGATTTATGAGAAGCAACTGTGTTTCACAAGACAATCAATATAGGGAGCAAAGATGCATTTATAATACGCAGAAATTAACATTAAAGAAGCAGTGATGAATGTTTAGGGAGCAGCAATTTCATAGAAGACACAATAAGTGACAAAATTTATATGAGACAAAATTGCATATAAGACAAAACAGATAAGACAAAGACCAGATAAGATAGCAGTGATTCATTGTGCAAAGGTAGCGATTCTTAATAAAATCCTTCCACAGATTTCGATATTCATAAAGCTTCCACAGCAAACAAGTGTTCGAAACCTTAAAGGAGACGCAAGGGAGCATAAGATGTAAATTATTCCAAACTATCGTCCAAGGCGGAATAATCTATTCACTCAAGAAGTTAATGAATGAATTTAATGAAACAATAATATTATATTCATTTTAGCAGTTCATTGATAAGGATTAATAAATGCAATACAAGAAGGTTGTGATTTAGGAAGAGAAGTGAGCTGACGCACATGAAGAGACGTGGCTGCAGTTGAAGTGATACAAACTTTTAATCCATTCAATGGATATTGAAGGGAAGATAGGTGGACTCATTGAGGGATATGGGAAGATTTTTAAAATTGGAAACAACTACAGTGCTCAGAAGAGCCAAGGATAAACTAAAAATGGATGCATGACAATGATCAGGAATGGCATTAGTTAAGGATTCAGACCGCATGCTTATAAGGAGAGTGATCAGGGAAGGCGATCAGAATTAATCCTATTCAAGCAGATATATAATCTATCTGATGCAGTTTTATAAGATCAATCATCGGGGACAGCGATTAGATCCATATAAGGATCAGAAAATCTATTTTTTTCCTACACAGATCATAAACTCAGCCATAATGGAAATCATTACAGAGACAACAAAGGCCATGTGTATTTAGTATTAATGGCATTGTTCAGGAGGAATAAAATTTTGATACTTGTCAAAGTGAATGCATTTAGAAGGGGAAGAACAGAAGTCATCAGAGATTATGAAATATATGTTGGCGACCAACTAGAGATTTGGATCAGAGATCGACAATGCGATTCCTGACTGGGAAGGATCATGGAGAGAGATAGGATCAGCAAATGCTTAAACATTCGTTAAGAACCAACACACATATCTAATCGGTGATAGATAAGATGTCGTAATAGTTGATCGTGAAAATCATTAACATTGGTAATACAAGACATGAATTAATACACCAAAGAGAAATTATGCTGTGTTATTCATTTTGGAGAAAACCCTCTTTTGGATTCGGAGTTGTTAAGCTATCCAGCCTAGGATGAAAACTCTAATACGGATATTGGTTTTGCGAACGAAAATATACTTAATCAATCCTTGGCAAACCCATATAGAGTTCACAGGTGTGCAGATTGTGTAAGGGACCGCCCTAGTTTGCACTTTATATTTTTCTGAGATGTTTTTGCAGTGATAACAAAATACCAAGACAATCCACAAAGAAAACAATATTGCATCTACTAAACCAATAGCAAGTGTAATAACCAAATACTAAAATGTATTAAGATGCTCGCAACAGCAATATTCAGATTTAACTCATTATAATACTGAAATACATTGCCATTAATCATTTTTCATGAATGTTTAGACAATAATACAACCATGCTGCTTATTAATGTTCAACAAATGAATAACAAATTTGCATACCAAAAATGCTGCCGAGATCACTGCTTCAGACCTGGTACAACACCTATCAGACATGTACGACACACTTCAACTTCTGCAAACCCCCTCAATCTCGTCTTAAATCATTCTCAGACTGGTACAGTTCAGTTTCATAGAGTTTCAGACTGCTGTGGTGATTTCATAGTTACTGATGACTATTATAGGCCCTTCTTGGACATGTACGGCCTGCCCTAAGTCTGTGAGACTTACTCCAGCAAGTACGACACCTCTCACTAGGGTTTCAAGCTTGAACGACAGCCTTAGACTTAATGTGAGAGATGGTATAAGTGCTCAGCACACAACAGATTGTTCCCAAATACTTCAATCACAATCTCCAGCTCAAACTAATAAATCCGAACCCTCCTAGCTAACTGTAGAAATAATACATATCTCAATAATCAGATTGTTACCTTCTGCTCAATCAAATCTCCTGACTGTGTATTCCAATAGTGAAGAGATTATCATTCATGAGGGATTTCATCCTCACAAACCCTTGAAGAAGAATTCTCGAGTATTTCATCAATTTCATATAATTTTCAGCATATTCCAAAGAGAGCTCTTGAATCTCTTTTATAACACTCTCAGAAGACCTCATACACTCACTTTGCCAATGTGGGATAAATAAGCATTACACCTTTTTTACAACTTATTTGTCCAATGCGTTTTTAAATTAAGGGGGGCCATTTTATTTAAATATTTCCTACATAACTATAGTCTAGCATTAATAGAGTTAAATATTTAAATTTAACTTTATTAATGTGTAATAAAATATATTAATGATATTATAATTCTTCTGTTGATAATAAACATTTATCATCGATATGCCATCATCACTAAAGGTCCATACTATGCTCAAATGACTTATTATAAATAGTAAGTATAGCTAAAACTGCCTCCATACACCTCGGAACGTTCTGCAACTGAAACAACTTAGGTCAAATGACCTCAAAGTCCCTTAAATGTCTTAGTTAGCTAACGAGACCATCGTGTAATATCCTCGTCATAAAATAAATATAAATTATAAATTTCTATGTAAGGGACCTGATCGATTTAGTTTATCTCGGGGCCCATTTTATTTTCGTAGGTGTTTGCTGTGTCGTGTGTCGACACGTTGTTTCTCTCTTTTGAGTTTTTCCTTCAACAGGGTATATATGTTCGTCAAGTTGGATGTCTTAGGGTATGCAACTCGAATTATTTTATTGTGCTGCAAATTCCAATTGAAGTTTTGCTTTGTTTTGCCATTTCGGAAGTGAAAGATCTTCCCTATCTGGCTAGTGCAATTTCGTTGGGATTCATCCCTCACCCTATTCTACTTTGTTCTGCTTGTTTTGGATCTAGCAAATCTGAAGCGCCATCATTGTTTTTATCAAGAATTATTTCTTTTATCATTAGCAGTTGGCATTCATCTTTAATTGTGTGATTTGGAGTTATATTCTTTTTCTATGCATTAACTTGGTGGTGAATACTAAAATTTGGCAATCACACTTTCCCACCATAGGGATTTCCTTTCAATACCGTACGGCCTTTGCACAGTACTCCCTGTACATTGCCTGTGCATTCTCAGCACCGTACGACATACTGTCATTGTGCGTGCCTCCTCTGCCTCCACTGTATGAAACAAACATAGCACCCGACACCGCACGCCCAAGCCATCACCATACAGGCCCTTGTTGATTACCGTGCAGACTCCTATTGTCACTATATAGACTTCTATCGTACATCTCCTCTCCGAGTTGCATACAGAGTTTCTTTTCAACTAGTAGAGCCCTAATTGCACCTTGTCCAGGTTCGGTACATTACTGTGGTATTAGAGCTGGTGATTCTGCTAGCTTGTTGGTGAATGCGGATGGAACTGATAGTTTACACTAGAAGGTGATACCGTTTTGCCGACAGAATGGGATACCCACAGGATCCTGCCGCTGCCATCATGACACTATTGATGGAGCTAACCAGAAGTCAAACACAACTCAACGACACCATGGCCAGAGGAGAAGAACGTCAACAGCTTATGGAAGAGACGTTACAGAGATTGGTAGAAGGGAAGACCAACAGAGAACAAAATGGTCACAACGAAGATTCGGTTACTTGGAGGGCAAACCCTCATCCCTCACGTTGTCACCCCTTGATGCCAACTTTTCCTCCAAGGATTGAGACACCACATAGAGGATGAGAACCCACTTTCGAAAAAATGCAAGAATTGTTACATGAAGATTGGAGGAATGCCAATATGGAAGGGGATATATCTTACAAAGTTTATGCTGAGTTAAGAATCAAATACTCCAGTGGTAATCGTGACCACTTTAATAATGACCTTAAAAGAAAGTTAAGCAAGGTAAATCTGTCTCCGTGTGATGGATTTGGATTAATCACTGCTCAAGCGTGGGTGATGAAGGCAGATACATCCAGCTAAATCCGATGCCCGAAGAAGAAGCAATTAAATTCGATGTACTCCACCTGGAAGGAGTGGCGCACAAATGGTGGCACCACAGTTTGGTTACTCTCGAACATGACCAAGTGAACACTTATGTCGAGTTTACAGAAAGGCTTATAGATTGATTTGATGGTAAAGATCCCGACCTCAACTTTAAAGAGTTGGCACAGTTGTGGCAGAACGGGTCAGTCGATGGTTACATCACTGAGTTCTAGAGACTCTCGGTACTGGTTACGGATATTTCAGAGAGCCGGTGGATCGTGCTATTCATAGATGGACTAATGGAACCACTGAAGGGATGGGTAAAAGGGTTCAACCCCAAGACCTTCTCTGAGGCAATCAAGAAAGCTCGAAGCATGACATTATCATCAGCCTCATCTTCTCAAAATTATTCACACCAAACCATCGTTGGCTCCGAAAGACAACAAACCCCATCTGAAGTAGCCATCGCTGGATAAAGCCACCAGACAAGAACTCAGGAGGAGAAAGCTTTGTTTTACCTACAAGGAGATGAGGGAACCTGGGCATAGATTGTTAGGAAAAGGGAAAATACACTCCATTGAGGTCATGTTGGACAGCGAGGAAGAACAAGAGGATCCAGTACCTAGAGGGGATGGCCAACAAGTTTCCAAGGAGGTTAATATAAACCGTACAGAGGATCACCGCACTGGTATGGCGAGGAGGCACCATCGCTCTTGCTGGTAGCCCGAGGTGCACGGTTTTTGGGTACGGGGAACTCTCTTGGGACAGAGGGTCAGTGATGCTCGATAGCGGGGCTACACTTAATTTCATTAACTCATCACTTGTGAAGTGAAGAGGTTTAGCTATGGAGTCACATGTGGGATTCCAAGTCAAGGTTGTAGGAGGAACTCTCTTATCATGTACCTATCTGGTCCCACAACTGAACATTACCATGGGGAACCACACGGTGACAGACAACTTCTTTATAGTAGATCTGGATGACATGGAGGTTATTCTGGGCATCCAGTGGATGGAGACTCTTGATGAGTACACAGAGCTTCAAGCGAATGGAGTTCTCCTTTGAAGTTGACGGTAAAAAGGTTGTTCTGAGAGGAATGGAAAATGATGGGCCGAAGGAAATATCAACACAACGGATGGAGGCTATCTTCCAACATGATGACGTTTTCTAGGTAGCGCATTGCTTGGTTTGAGTCGAATCCATAAAGGGGCAACAGACAGATGATGAGCTTCAAGCCATAATGAATAAGCATGATATGGTTTTCGTCGACGTTCCACTTTGCATACCTCCACATCAGGGCTTTGAGCACACTATTGAATTGGAGGCAGGCGCTAAACCCGTCATCACCACACCATACCGTCATCCTAAGAAGTTTAAGGATGAGATTGAAAAGACAATTCAGGACCTTCTCGACAAAGGATGGATCTAACCTAGTTCTAGCCCATTTGCATCATCAGTGGTACTAGTGAAGAAGGATGGGACTTTACGAATGTGTGTGGAGTATTGTGCATTGAACAAGGAAACAATCAAGAACAGATAACCTATCCCCAGGATCGATGAATTGCTAGATGAGTTGCATGGCACAATCTATTTTTCCAAAATAGACCTCCATTCTAGAAATCGTCAAATTCGCATGAAAGAACAAGATGTCGAGAAGACGGCTTCCTGATGTCACTATGGACATTTTGAGTTTTTGGTCATGCTGTTTGGGTTAACGAACGCACCAACCACATTCCAATCCTACATGAACCGCATATTCAACAAACAACTACATAAGTTCCTATTGGTGTTTTTTAAGACATCCTCATTTACAGTAAAACATGGGAAGAGCATTTGAAGTGTTTGGATGAAGTCCTCGGGATTATGGAGTCACAGTCATTGCTTGCCAAATGATACAAGTGTGAAGCCGAGATGACAGAGATATTATATGTGGGGCATGTTGTCAGTAGATATGGAGTTTAGGTTCACCATGAGAAGATTCAGGCTATCTTGGATTGGCCGCCGCCCAAAACTCTCTGGAAATTGCGGGGATTTTTTGGGTTGTGTAGTTACTACAGAAGGTTTGTGCAATGTTTCTCTTAGCTCAGTGCACCGTTGATGGATTTAACTAAGGAATCTTTTCAGTGGAGTAAACAAGCACAACACACCTTTGATAAATTGAAGGAAGCTATGAGTACCTGTCTGGTTCTTGCATTGCCAAATTTTACTCGACCTTTCATCTAAGAATGTGATGCCTCCAGTGAGGGCATTGGCACAGTGTTGATGTAGGATCGTAACCCGATAGTTTTTTAGAGCCAGAAACTCACACAGGCTGAGCGGTTATACTCTATCTATGATAAGGAAATGCTAGCCATCGTGCACGCCTTGACAACGTTTTGACAATGACTGGTTGAAGCCAAGTTTGTTGTCCGTACCGATCACAACAGCCTGAGATATTTTTTGGAGTAGAAGGATCTGAATGAGAGAACAAAAATGGGTAGGCAAGATTCAGGCATTCGACTTTGATATCGAATATATAAAAGGGAAGAATAATGTCGTGGCAAATGCCTTGTCAAGAAAACCCACCATCAGCTCATTATCTCAGATCTCAACCAATTGGAAGGCATACTTGTTGGTAGAATACTCCAAGAACACTTTTGCATGTAAACTAATAGATGAGAACATTCAGGACGATCGATACAGGGTGGTTGACGACTTCATCTACTAGAAGGACATGATTTACTTGGTGCCTGAATCCACATTGAAGCAAAAAAATTTGAAGGAATTCGCAACTCGCTCTTGGCTGGACACTTGGGCTTGTTCAAGACCTCCAGGAAGATCAGGGAAAGATTTTCATGTAAGGGACTTAAGAAATGATGTTTTGCAGTATGTTCGGGAATGTGCTACATGTCAGCAAAACAAATCTAAGCACACATTACCGGCGGGTTTGTTGCAACCATTGCCAATATCGGAGCAGAAGTGGGACAACATTTCTGTGGACTTCATCACTGGACTTACGAAGGTACACAGTAGGGATTGCATTTTTGTAGTAGTGGACCGTTTGACAAAGTATGCACATTTCTTTGCCATCCCCACTGGGTTCCAGGCTGCATAGGTGGTAGACTTATATTTTAGGGAGGCTTTCCACCTGCACGAGCTGCCACAAAACATAGTGAGCGACAGGGACAGTCGTTTTCTCAACACTTTTTGGATAAAACTGTTTCGGCTTGCAGGGACAAAATTGTCGCCAAGCACTAGCTATCACCCGCAGACCGACAAATAGACGAAAATCATGAATAAGTGGTTGGAAGGGTGCCTCCAAAATTATGTTTCAGCACAATAGAAGGCGTGGATTAAATGGTTGCATCTGGGAGAGCATTGCTACAACACTACTTAACATCTGTCGATTGGGATGGCGCCTTTCAAAGCACTCTATGGTTATGAGCCCCCCTCATTTGTGGATATGGCTTTGGATAACAGTCGTGCATCGAGAGTGAAGGACTGGTTACAAGAAGGACAAGATATTTTGTGGTCTCTGAAGGAGAACCTCCAGTGGGCACAAAACCAACAGAAGATGTAGCCAGATAGGCATCGAATTGAGAGATGCTTTGAGGTGGGTGACTTGATATATCTCTGACTCTAGCCACATAGACAGTCAACCCTGAGGGTAGCTAGCAAAGAAAAGTTAAGGCCACGCTTCTACGGACCATACCGTGTGATCCAACACATAGGGGAAGTTGCCTACGAATTAGAGCTGCTTAAGGGGAGTTGTATCTACAATGTCTTTAACATATCTTGTCTGAACAAAGTTGTGGGACAACACATCACTGTGTCTGCGGATCTACCACCTCTCGACAAAGAAGGGAAACTGGTTCTCGATCCCGTTGAGATCCTTGACATTTGTGAGAGGACATTGAGGAATCGTACCATCAAAGAATTACTAGTACGATGGAAAGATCTGCCGCTTGACGATGCCACTTGGGTGGGCAAACAGATCTTGGAGCACCCGAGTCTGCAATTGCTTGAGGACAAGAAATCCTTGGGACGGGAGGACACGTAATATCCCCGTCATAAAATAAATATAAATTATAAATTTCTATGTAAGGGACCCGATCGATTTAGTTTATCTTAGGGCCCATTTTATTTTCGTAGGTGTTTGTCATGTCGTGTGTCGGTACGTTGTTTCTCTCTCGAGTTTTTCCTATGACGGGGTATATATATCCGTCGGGTTGGATGTCTTAGGGTATGCAACTTGAATTATTTTATTGTATTGCGAATTCCATTTGGATTTCTAATCTGTTTCACCATTTCAGAAGTGAAAGTTCTTCCCTATTTGGCTAGCGCAGTTTCGGTGGGATTCATCCCTCACCCTATTTTGCTTTGTTTTGTTTGTTTTGGATCTGCCAAATCTGAAGCGCCATCATTCTTTTAATTAAGAATTATTTCTGGTATCATTAGCAAATGGCATTGATCTTTAGTTGTGTGATCTAGAGTTATATTCTTTTTTCTGTGCATTAACTTGGTATTGGCAAATACTAAAATTTGGCAATCACTGTGATGAGCCTGACTGGCTCCCTTTGTTTCTAACTACTAAATTTGATATGATTTGCAAACTTCTTACATTAAAGAGTAGTATCATAAACAATGTCACTAAATTTCTACCAATTTCGGATATCATAAACAAATTAATTGAATTTCTCAGATAATATTCAATAACTTTTATCCTCAACACAATAGCATATAAAATATTTATTCAACAAAGAAATTAGAAGCACCTGGTAATTCCGCCATCCTTTATTATTGCAGAATTCTCCAAATAACATCACACTACAACCTAAATTGCTTGACGTCTCTCTGATAACAGTCACGTGACTGCTGTACTGGAGAGTGATTGGGCCGGCATTAATTTCCTAGTCCCTGCGACATCAAAAATGGCTTCTAGAACAGGCCGTGAGTTTGGAGAAGTGACTGCTGTGTCAAAAGGAGCCTCATGCAACTAGCTGGGGTTTCAACCTGCCCACACGTGAAGGATGGAAGGCTCTAACAGCAGTCACAGGCCTTTGGAAGATCAAAACGGCAGTAATGGGGAAGCCGTATCAAAAGTTAGCAGGCCGGCGTGAGGATTTACTGCCCACACAATACACAGAAAACTTCCAAACCCTTGTGTAATGAAACTTAATCAGCAATTCACCTTCAATCCATTCTTCTAATACGCAGCATGAAGTCAAATTCAGACTTTCGTGGCAACTTAATAATGCACTAATAAATTTGATACCAATATCAATATCGAACATCACAGCACCATACCCAATTAATTCTCAGAACCTCAGCCAAACAACTTCAATCTGTTTAGAACACACGAAATTCGCCTGTAGAATATCTTCACCATAAACCAGTATACCTCAGCACTGGCATTCGAACTCAGTAGCAAAATTAATTACTTACAGATCAGCATTGTGAAATTCACCATTAACACGTAATGGCTCAAATCACAAGAAGAGGAATCTGTCCTCGAAACCCTAGCCTGGGCTGTATTCTTCACGAACTTCAATAAAATAATGATTGCATAATAGATGAGTGAAGTGTTTTTTCGAGTAGAATATATAGGCTTTTTGGAAAAAACACTTTTTTAATTTTTTCACTTAATTGGCTTTAAAAAATAATCTCACTTTATAACATTAAGTTATAAAGTCATAAGTTATTAAATTAAATCAAAATAATTTAATTTAATAACACATTTAAAATATAAGCCACTGAACTGTCTGAGTGCAATCAACGAACTCCTGACAAAGCACCAAATCCAACTGCCCAGCTAGGAATAAGGACTGCCCTGCCAGAAATAGCCATTGCTAAAAATAGATTTACTAAAAATAGTAAGTCTCTCAAATTGGAGATTCTCTGAAACTCAATCCTGAGGTATCTGATGCTCCGTGCAAACACCCTGCTAATCCTGGCCATACCCAAAATACCAGTTACTAAAAATAGTAAGTTGACCAAAACGATCCGAACGAAGAGTAGACTTGATAATCTGAACCTTTAGAATGGAATCCCAACGCTGGCTCCACCATCTGACCCCCTCTGATCGCCTGATTAGCCTGTGAGGGTCGCCAAACCAAGCTAATCCCATAAGTCTAAAAATAGGGACATTACAATCACACTTTCCCACTGTATGGTCTTCCTATCAATACCGTACGGCCTCTGCCCGATACTCCTTGTACATTGCCTATGCATTCTCAGCACCGTATGACATACTATCGTCGTGCGTGCCTCCTCTACCTCCATCGTACATAACAAACATAGCACCCGACACTATATGCCCAAGCCATCACTGTACGGGCCCCTGTTGATTACCGTGCAGACTTCTATTGTCACCATACGGACTTCTACCATACATCTTGTGTCCAAAATGCGGATTTTCATATAGAATTTCTTTTCAACTAGTCAATTCCTAATTCTGTCTTGTCCGGGTTCAGTACATTACACATGGGGAAATAGGCTAATGTCAACATCATGCTATAAGTGCTAGAAAGGGAACATTATAGTCCGTCCTTCCCAAAATTGCTTGTCCTTGAGCAATTTCATCTCTTGATGCTGCAAGATCTAGTCAATATCCCATGTGGCATCCTCAACTAGCAAGTTATTCCATTTAACCAAATACTCCTTAATCGTCCTCCTTCGAAGTGTTCTCTCCCTATTATCAATGATGGTCTCAGGAATCAATATCAATTTCCTTTCTTCATCCAGGGGTGGGCAACTATGCTAATGGTACTACATTATGACCTAGAGCCTTTTTGAGTCTTTAAACATGAAATACATTATGCACCTTACTGCTAGCTAGCAGCTTTAGCTCATAGGCCACCTCTCCGATACACTGAATAACTTCGAATGGACCATAGAATCGTGGCTTGAGTTTCTCAGCACCACTCTTCTTCAATGAAGACCGTCTATAGGGCCAAGTCTCAAGTAAACCATATCATCAACCTCAAAGCTGCACTCAATCCTTGTACTAATCAGCATATAATTTCTGGTAGTTTTGCGCTTGTTGGATGTTCTTCGATGCCCTTAGGATGTCCTGACTCTCTTGCAACAAATCTTTTGCCTTAGGCACCCTATGTCCTGAAAGAGTATATCCATGAAGTTCGGAGGTTCATACCCATACAACACTATGAGTGGAGTCATCCTAATGATCGTGTGGTATTGTAGCAATACTCACACAAATCCAGCCATTTGACCCAAGCCATTTGCTGCGCTGATAAATAATTTTGTAGATATCCCTCAACCCACTTGCTCACTATCTCTATTTGGCCATTGGTCTACGGGTGATAGCTAGTGCTAAGAGTGAGCTTTGTGCCACTCAATCTGAAAAGTTCTTGCTAAAATAGACTCAAACTTGCTTTTCCTATCACTCACAATGTTCTTGGTCATCCCATGTAACTTGAACACCTCCCTCAAGAACAACCACTTGGGCTGCTATATAGGTGGTTGCAATAGCAAAGAAATGTGTCCTTACGTTGTACCCTGGGCAATCCTGTGATGAAATCTATCGATATACACTCCCACTTCTAATCTGGTAAGGGTTGCAGTAAGCCAACATGGAAGGTATGCTCATTCTTATTTTGTTGGCAAACTGGACACTCTCTAACATTTTTTAGTGCTTCATTCTTGAGCCCTTTCCAAGTAAACCTCTCCCAGATCTGCTTGTAAGTCTTGAAGAAACTCGGTTGACCAGCCGATGGTGCACCATAGAAAGTCTTTAGAATCACCTCCGTAAGGTGCAAAGAAGGCACAGAGTAAATTTTGCGCTTATAGAAAATCAGATTATCAATCACTAAATACTTGTCATCATGGGTAGCTTCCTCTACCAATCCTGTTGCCCAAGGATTCTTTGCATACTTTGTTGTAATCCTCTCTTTCTAATCAACTGCTCTCTCCACTAAAGAACGTATATGTGGTCTCTGTGAGAATGCATATGCCACCACATTCTTTATCCCTTTGACATATTTAATGCCAAAGTCATAGGCCTATAACTAAGTGATCCATTTTTGCTACCTATAATTGAGATCTCTCTGGCTCATGCAATACTTAATGTTGTTATGATCTGTTTTAATCACAAATCTACCTCCTACCAGATAAGAACTGAATTTGGCCAACGCATGCATGATTGCCAACATCTCCCAATTGTAAGTGGAGTAACTCTTCACCCCTCTCAACTTCTTGCTCTCATATGCTATGGGGTGCTTTTCCTGCATCAGAACTACACCAATCCCATCTCCTAAAGTATCACACTATAACTCGTATGGTTTGGTGAAATCTAGAAGAGCTAACATTGGGCAAGATGATATCACCTCCTTGAAATGCTCAAAACACTGAGTGTTGTCTTTGACCACTGAAAGGCTCGCTTCTTCGTAAGATCTATCAAAGGAGTTACTGTCTGAGAAATCCTTTGTACAAACCTTCTATAGAAGCCACACAATCCAAGGAACCCCTTCAGCTGTGTGAGGTTAGTCGAAGTTGGCCATTCGATGATAGCTCTAATCTTCTCTGGATTCACACTCACTCCATCCACAATGATGATATGTTTAAGGTATAAGAGCTCTGTCATGCTGAACTCACATTTTGATTCATTAGCAAACAATGACTCACTCTCCAGTATACTCAGAACCTCCTTCAAGTGCCGCAAATGCTCCTCCCAAATCCTGCTAAAAATCAGGATGTCATCAAAGAAGACTGATACAAACTTACGCAGCTGCCTCCTGAACACCCGATTCATACAATTTTGAAATGTGGTAGGAGCGTTGGTAAGCCCAAATGGCATTACCAGGAACTCAAAATGGCTGTAATGGCATTTGAATGCTGTCTTCTCTATGTCGTTGGCTCTCATCCTGATCTGATGGTAAATTGACCATAAATCAATCTTAGTGAAATAACAGGCTCCATGCAAAACATCAATAAGCTCATATATCTGCGGTATGGGGTACCTGTTCTTGATAGTTCTTTTGTTCAGTGCCCTGTAGTCGATGGACATCCACATAGTTCCATAGTTCCTTTAGGAATAACAGACCTTGTAAAAAAGGTTAGACTGTATTGCGAATAGTCTTTGCAAATTGGTTATGTTGTTTACCGTAGGCTGTTTGGGTTCCATATAGTTTTTGGGGCTTGACCCACATGATTGCATTTCTTCTACAAATGTTATAGAATGTGTGTTTTCTTTGTTCTTTGTTGTTTCTCTTTACTCACATGATTTTGTTGTGAAACTCTTGTAAACTGTTGGCTGTTTGTTTGTTCAACCTAGTCATGGTTTGCGTCATTTTGTTGCACAACTTCCTTACTCTCGGTTGAGGTGAGAAGAATGAAGCTGTTACACAAGATTTGCATAATGTGACTAGTGGGAGTGTCAATGGCACTCCATGTGGTTCAAATGAAACAAATGATAATGCTGATATTGCTGATGAAATGCAATATGATGATTTGTAATGTCTTCCCATGTGCAGCTGCATTAAAAAAAAATTATTTTGATTTATTTTTTATATTTGAAAGTTGACATTAAATTATAAATTATCAGCGGTGTTTTGTATTTAATCACTATTTATCCTTTTCTGAGATTCTTTATGATATTATTTAGAGTATTTTCTCAAATCATTCATAAGGCTTGACTTGGGACATATTGTTCAATACATGATAATATGTTTTGCATTTCAGAAGGTAAACATGTGTTCTTATTTTCAGTAGTCTTTTTTAGCACAACCATACAGACATTGACAGCTGTTTCACACAGTTAATACATGGCTGAACTAAAATATCGTCTTACTTTTTTCTTTTCATTCGCAGCTTCAAGATGCTGGTTGTTGGGCAGATGCTGCGACACTAGCTGCATCACATCTCCAAGGATCTGATTATGCAAGGTTTTGTTTTACCACTCTTCGTATTTATTTTTCTTTTAAGAAAGCAGAATTGCTTTCTTTCATGTTGTCTACGAAATAGCATTCTCTGTTTGTCTTTGTGTTATTTCAACTTATATGTCATCTTCCGTTGGAATGTAACGCTTTCCTTTTAATATATGCTGTCTTGTAGCTTGTGGACTGTGGATAAGTAGGACATTTTCTGTTGACTCTACCCTTCACAACCAATGTAGAAAGGATAGTGCATATTTGTTTTAAATACGTTCACTTGAATATTTTAATATATCCTGCATTCTTGATACTGCAACTTTTTCAGTATCAGCTGCATGATGTACATAAAATAATATTGTAACTTGAAGCAAGCAGATCTTGATATTCGTTACTAGTAGACCAGACACAATTCTATCCATGGATGAGACTCCTTCCCTGACAAACAATTCTATTTAGAGGGCCCAACAGTTGTCAATTAGAACATGACCATTGGTAACCACTTATAACTATAGTTTCAAATAGCAAAATATGACATTGAACTAACAAAATAAGTCAGCTATACAAATACTAACACATTATAGCAATTTCTAATTATGCTAATTTCAAAACATTCAAATCCTCTTCTTTAGTTGCACTGTCACTTTCAAATTTGTTTCCCCCTCCCAGGCCTATGTTTGAATGTGTTATCATTCCATATTGACTCTTCAATGTTTACAAATTCATTGCTGGAACCCGTCTTTACAAATGTCAAATACTCAATATTGGTTCTCTTTCAAATGCTGATTTCGTTTTGTTTTTCAAGTACTGGTTTGGAAATGAATCATGGAGAATTTTTCTTTTTTTTAAAGGCAACATAGAATTTTTCCTAAAAACTAAATTTCAAAAGAGGATGTCATTAATCCAAATGAGGAAGTCATTTTAGGGCTCATAACCTCTTTTATTTCTGCCCTCGAGTTGGTTTGTGTGGCCCTTTCACTTTCTTTAGCTGCAATAGTTTCTTTCAGCTGCTTAAATGGCTGCCCAAGCCCCTCTGAATTTCCAATGGTTGTTATAGCTCCTTGAATGAATGTATAAGATCTTCCAGTGTCTGGCATTATTCCAACAAGGGTGTTTTTCCTTGTTTTTCTCCAGCTTCTTATCTAGTTGACTGTGGATCGTTTTCTTAGGATTTATGCTTGGGTTTACAAAGGGAGTATATATGTATGTATTTGGGCATACCCCTATAGTTTGCTGCTTTAAAAGAATAGTATGACTTGCCTTAGCCTTTCAGATGAAAATGACTTCATTTTCTTAGTTTCTAGGCTTGGGTTTACAGAGGAAGTGCATGTGTGTGTGTGGGCATAGCCCTGTGGTTCGCTACTTTAAAGAATAGTATGGCTTGCCTTAGCCTTTCAGATGAAAATGACTTCCGTTTGCAGAGGCATTAACAGTATTCGAAGAATCTTTTTATTCTCTATAGGTCAAATTAGAAAGCGTATATTTTACTCATCTTATCTTGCATTCCTAATGCTCCAACTCTTCACAAGGATATCAAAAACATGGCAATCCATTGTGCTTAACCATCGTATATTCATTATCACCAAGTGCTGTGACCTGTATCCATTTTTAAATTTTTAAGAAATGGTGCATGTTAAAGTATGACATTTTTTAGTTCATTTTATCTGATGGTAACAATTAGATTATTGCAGGGTTTTGCAGAGGTGGGCTGATCATGTCCTCTACGATGAACATAACATTTGGAGGTAGAAACTAAAGATCTTACAAGCTTCACTTCATTAGATTTGTCAACGTTGCACATAATAAACACTTTTTCTTTTGCAGAGCACTCATTCTGTATGTATCAGCTGGTGCTTTACATAAAGCTTTGGCAGTCCTCCGTGATTCACATGAGCCTGACACGGCAGCCATGTTTCTACTCGCTTGCCATGAAATCAAAGCAAAACTTCTCTCTAGAAGGTCCGGAGCTGGAAATGTTGCGGCACTGAATTTAGACCAGGGTCAAGGAGATGCCAAATCCCTGGATTTGCCCGACGATTTGAATCAAGAGCAAGAAGATGTCCTTGCAGTTTGTGAGTACTATGGACAGTACCAGAGAACGTTAGTTCATCTCTGCACAGATCTATCGCCAGTTTTGGATTGAATGGGAGATATCAAGGAGGAGATAAGAGCATGAATATTGAAAAATACCACTAGTGAACTACTTTTCTAAGATTCGTTAACATTTATGGGCTGACAATGCTCGGAATTTATTTGGGTTCATCAGAGCATGGAAACAGTTAATGAGAGTATCCATTTGGAAAAGAAAAAAATCATTGCCATGTATTCCAATTTATTTTTATGAGACATTCACCCAACAGACACAAATCTGTGTCAAGGAGGATCTTTGAAGCATTACTTTTCTGCCTATGATTGATTCAGTCGGGCTAAAAAAATAATTTGATTAATTCCGATTCTTTTGATTTATTTTGTCAAATGAAGGTGAAGAAAAGTGGGGTTTCCTTATATCTGCTCAGAACCAGTGACAAGATTTCCAAGAGTTTAAGCGGTATCAGTTTTAAAGTGCGCCCATCAAGAACCATGGTTGACGTAAGTTTCACTGTGGCGTTCCTTCATCAAAATAACATATGAGATTAAAAAAATTATAATTATCATTGTTCAGTGTCATATCTTTGAATTGCATCATTTCCTGAGCTCTAATGGCATGTTTCATGATGCAGATTGAAACCTTCACATATAAATGGGGTGCTTAGATCATATGTAATCGCGGCGAGCCGCCTGAACATATATGTAAATTAAACACCTTGGAAATTGGAGAATAAATTAATCTCATGAGAATAAAATCGTAGTCAGAATGTAAATTCCTAATGTTTTTTTTGTTGGGTTGAAAACTTGAAATAACCAGCTCTAGGAGAGGTTATCTCACGAGGATCTGAAGTGTGAAATTTAAAACAATTTTTCTCGGTATTGTATTTTGATGAGGATAAACATTCTGAATTATTTTAGCAGCCTGCCTGCTGGTATTGAGAGCAAGAATTACATATGCATGAATAATTGATGTCTTTTGGTTAAGCACAAAGGACTAACGGGTAGCAATCCGCTAATATCTCCAAGGCACCTGATCACGACCTCATCCTTCTAAAGTTTTACTGAATGCAGCAAAGATTTAACTCTTGTTTTGGATTTTTGTAAGCTATTCAACTCTTTAACAAGGACCGAAAAGCATCATGTTCCTGACATTAGTTTGTAAAGTTTGGTGTTGAAGGAATTTGAGTTGTAGGTCAAGTGCTAGCAAGTAGGAGACGAGGTGAGAAGTTTGGTGAACCTTTAATTGTATAGTTTGTTCATTTAGTTATTATGTTCTTTTTTCTCTTAAGTAGAAGTATAAAGTGCTTGTCATTTGGGAAATTGCAAACAATTTGTTGAAGTCTGTGGATGTGTTGCCTACAGTTTGTTGATCTTCTGCTTTGTATGAGCCTTGGTTGCCATCTGGGAGTTGTTTAGTTTTGTCTTAGAGCAAGGTTGTCAATCATTTGTCCACATTAAATTTTCATTAATTGAAATGCTTGTGAGTCATCCTCTTTTTGTTCTGCATGTTCGTTTTGATAGATTGCATTGAATTGAATTGGAGTTTTAATGACGTTCACGAGACCAGCGGTCTAAGGGACCACGAAAGAACCAAAATTTAAACCGTTTGCTGAAGTTTCTCCAAGTAGGCTCTTCTGATGTGGATCCTCATTGGGAAGGTAGCCGTATTGTGTAAGTTTGCCTCGTCAAAAAGCTCAGTCAAACTGTTCCCCTATAAGTTATCTTTATACTGACTACGAATGTCTTCATAAGCAGCACATTCTTTGATAAAATGCCACTCCGTTTCAACCACCCCTCTGCTGCAAAAATTACACGTTCTTTCTTCCCACATTTCTTTGGGAACTTTCCATCTACCAGTTTCGCACTGTAAACGGTGAGCGCTGGTCTCCAGCTGAGCAATCAGAATTTTTGCCTTGCCCTTAATTGTTGAGCTTAAATACTCTTTATCGCCATGGTACCACTTGGGATTAAATTTTTTGACATAGTGAGCTTTTTTTCTCCCCTCCTGCTTTGTCCACATGGCAGTTTTGAATTTCTCTAACACCCACCTTTTTATCTCAATGTTAGCATTTGGACACTCGTGGGGGTTTATGTTCCATTTGTTTAGCCACTTGCTATTTTGTTTCTTCCACGTCTTTTTCCTCCGCTCTAGATCTTCCGCCACTACCATCCTAGGCCAGCGGTGCATATCCATATTACCCACTTTTTTTAATTAGCATAGCATGTGAATAATTGCAGAAAGGGCATTGAAGTCCGCACACATGTTAGCTAGAGTTGTTGCATCGTTTGCTAAAGCAATGCAAACAAGTTGAGGGCAAACAGACAAATGTATATACTAGTGGATAGTAATGTTTTGTATGACGATGTATGTAGTAATTGATTGATAGGATAAAGTTTTCAATGATAAGTGGTATGTTAATTTTGTTATTTTGGATTTGATATAGGTAAAATTTGTTGCCGGTTGCTTTGTTTATTTTAAAATAAAATATTGAGGGCAAACCGACAAATCTATATACTAGTGGAGAGTAATGTTATGTATGTTGATATATGTAGTAATTGATTAGTAGGATAAAGTTTTCAGTGATAAGTGATATGTTCAATTTTCTATTTTGGATTTGATATAGGTATAATTTATTGTCGGTTGCTTTGTTTATTTTAAAATAAAATATGAAAGCAGTTAGAGTGCCTTGATTCATAATTTAGTTTAGTCTGAGCAAATATAACAGGTTGCAATTAAGAGGAATGATTGAAATGTTGTTAGAAGAGTATGATGAATAGTTATGTTGAAGTGGGGAATGACAAATTTCAATGGTGTGAATTTGAGAGTGAAATGATAAAGATTTGAGGAATTGAAAATGTTTGAAAATTTGTTGTATTATTTTATTAGAGTATGCAAAGGTCATAGAATTGCAAATGTGAATTGTATAGTTGATGAAGAGTTGGCAAATGTTCAAAATTGAAATTGTTTTGAAATTATTGATTTTGAATAAGAAAAGGTGATAGGATATTATGCTTTAAAAATGTTTATTTTTTATTTGGAAGATACTTGATTTTTGAAATGTTTGAAAATGAATAAATTTAAATATACATGGATAGTTATATTCTAGATATTCGTCTATATTATTATGAGTAAGAAGAAATTATTAGTAATAAGTTATTTAATTTAGTAGAGCTTAAGTTCAATACTATTGGTTTTGTGTACCATTTGCAAAGTAAGGTATTGAAATAAATATTTTAAAGTGGAGTTTTTGTGTTTGAAATTAAATTGTGTAATGTCCCCTTTTCAGACCTTACTTGATTTGTGTCAAAATTCATAATTAGGGTTTGGATTTCCCTTAGAAATGGTAATTTGTAATGTTTCATACTAGGAGGATGCCAATTCCCAATAATTATAATACATTATTATGCATTTAAATCATATTATGAATAATCTCTAATTCAAAATATATACTTAAGCTCTAATTCCTTACTTCACTCCTAATCATAGACTTTAAGAAAGATGGTAGATTTTATGTGCTAGGATGCTTACACAGTTTACAAGTGGATTCCCTCGAGGCTCTACCTATCTCGGGGTCTTTCCATCGTGTGACCGATTTGCCCGCCTCTTCCTACACACACACACTCCCTATCCCCTTAATAGTGATTATTGAGTTATTAAAGAATTAGTTGAGTATATATTATTATCTCCCGTATAGTAAAAATGTTAGTAAACATACATGGCCTAATGCATAGTTCTGATTCCACTTAAATATATTAGCAAATATATGGATAAACTTATATAACATATTTGATATTTAATTTAAATTTTATTCTCAATAATATATAATTTATATTCAATAACCTATAATCATAGTCATTATTAAATGATTTTATACTAATAATCACAATAATTCATAATTCTCTATATAAATAACAATATTAATATATTTCATAATCTATTATTTTAATGTTTGTTTCATAACTTATTATTCCAAGGTTTATTTTATATTATTGTTAATATATAATTCATGCAAGTCTTATAAATGAATTAACTCAAACAAAGATATGCGTACCTTCTTTCGAGGTGGAATGTCTCTATTTTTGGCTTATTCAATGTTTCTTTCCTTTTAATATTCCCCTACATTTCCTCCTTGATGGTTTTCCTATATTTCTTCCTTGATTTTCTCTTACATTTCTTTTCTTGTTTTCCATTGAAATTTGAATGATCCCCCCTTATTATTATTTTGCTTCTTTCATTTATTTCTTTTTCTCCTATCGTTTTTATTATATCCTCCCTTTATAAAGGATGTAGTTTTTGTCTTTTTATTATTACATTTTCTAATCATATTCTCCTTGGTCTATTAGTTAATTTTGTTGTCTTTTGTGTCTTAAGCCATTTTTAGGTTTTCAAAAGGTCATTGCAAGTTTGTAATTACGAATAAGGATATTATGTGTTAAAGATATAAACTTACAATTTGAAAATTAAAATCTAAAATGCAAGTTGTAATGTTACCAAATATATGTCTTTTCAAAAGCAATTTGCAATTTATAAATTAAAATTTGAAATATGCTTTTTGACCTTTTATTAAACCTTCAAGTTAATAAGTCATCTTTTAAAGCCCTTTTTGCAAGTTATTAAGCTCAAAAAACTTGCAAGTCTCCATGTAACCTGACCAAAGGTAAAATACAATGAGATGAGGTGTTTCAAGTGATTTTTTGGTATTATATTGGCAATAACAAGGAATGTGAATGTCTCTCCTGAGGAGATATAGGAAAAAGGAGAGGGAAAGAAACAAGAGAAGATACAAATTGTTGAGATCAAGGAATAACCCCAAGAAGAAAATGTTATAGAAATTCTTCCTATAGTGGTTATAGAAGCTACCCTTGTGGTACAATCTTAGGAATCTATTATGTCTATGGATATTCCTATGTCTTGCCTAGAAATTCATGTTGATTTCTTTTCTATAGTCTATGTTACACCTGTAGCTCGAAGTGTACCTATTGTTTCCTCATTAACCTCTGAATCCCCTCTTGAAAGTCATCATGTCAACCTAGCAAATGTTTTGACTCATTCTATATATCCTAGTTTGTCAAACGTGTTAGTGTGTTTGCTTGATACCTCTATCATGGGCTTGGATAGATTCATGATAGGGGTTTCTCAAAGAATGTCATCCATGCAAAATCTTATGGTTGTCCAAATTGAAGCACCACTAGTAGTGACAACTGTGGTACAGTCTCAAGCTGATCCTACATAGGTTACAATTGTTATGTCTCACACATGTTATTCAGATCTAACCTCATGGTTGAGTTCGTTTACTCCTAAGAGAAAGAAACATGTCTCTTTGGATGTGATTGACTTTTAGTAGATTAATAAATCTAAATCAAAAGCTTCCAAGAGAGCCAAGACAACTTCGAGAGTGATTATGGACAAAAATAAGGTCAAGTATGCTTAGATTGCAGAACCTCTCACTGATAAACCATTAGAAGAGATGCAGATGGTTGATAATAGGTTTACAAGAGTGAAACTAGGGAAGCAAACTTCTACTAGATTGAAGAATGATGCGCAAGACTTTGTGTTAATGTTGGCCTAAGGTTGTGTGTGTGAAAATTTTACTTGTTCAAAAGACACAACACATCAGTAAAACATTATTGATTAATGACAAGAAAATATGCAATAAAAAAATATATCATTAACCAGATGATAGACGTGAGTATGGTATTCTCATAATTTGACCGAGATGAGTGACAATGCAACACGTAAATGAAGGATTTGAATGCAAAAAATATGATAACGATTGCAAGATTAGTCTATATTTTCATGATTTTATATGCAATATTAATGTAAGCTAAATGAAATTGATCTAAAAAATTGATGATAATGAATTAAAAACTAGCTATGAATGCAAAAATAAGAAAACAATGTTAGCAATGATTCTCCAAAAGTTGCACAATCTCCAGAATTTGACAGTATAGTGTTGTTTCTCTCCAAATTGCACGTGTCTTATTTGTGAAGGACTGAGGCCTATTTATATAGAAATCCAGAATTGAGAACTCATGGAAAAGCCAAAAATCACTCCTTGATCAACTCGAATTGATTGGTGAGTTATCATGGAATTAGAAACAATTATCTAGTAAAATCATGCAAATCAATTTTTTAACTCACAATTGGGAGTTGAGGTCACTCCAATTTGATTTTCAACTCACAATCACATGTTGAGTTTATAAAGTTAACAAATTGAATTCAATAGTTGATTTTGAGTTTAACTACTTTTATGATTTTTGCATAGATAATTGTGAGTTTATTTAGTTTTCCATGTGTTTTATTCTCAACTTAATTGATTTAATTTAAAAATAACTGATTTATGGGTTAATCAATTATTTAATCAAACTTTATCCAAAATTATATTATTAAATTTGATAATTTGATTTTAATCAATTAAATAAATATTCAATCGATTATTTTTAGAAATTGTGATTTATTGTCAAATGAATAATATTAATTAAGAATAATATTAATTAAATCTAATTAAATTAATTAAGTGGCTAAATGAAGTTGAATTAATTAAATATTTATCATATTCAATTAATTGCACTTTAGGATAAACAAAATAATATCATTTATCGCCAAATAATATTTAATCAGAGATAATTAGGAATATTCCCTGATGTAGTTTTAGAATAGGATTGATTAGGATTTTGATTATTCGATGTGCAGATGTGTCTTAGGTTGGGACTTTAGGTCGATTTCGATCGATTTGTTGATGTAGGATGTTAATTGAACTAAAGCCCATTTTTGGGGTATTACATTTTGCCCCTCTTTGAATTACTGTGCGAAGCACAGTGGTTTAAAGATAAATTTGTTTGATGAGATCCGGACTCAATTATGCAATGGAGAAACTGATCCTAAAAGATTAACCGATTCCGAGACAGAAATCGATTGGAAAAATTTGAAGTGTTGATTCAGGTCCTGATTGACCAAAGAATCGAGATGATATTAACAATAAAAACTCTGAACTTGTGATTACGAAGAAATGATAAAACGTCTGATTTTGAACCTATGATTACGAGGAATTGAATATCTTGACTCCCTACCTGCTTGTCCAAAGGAATCGAAAGGATGCCAAATCCGAACCCTTCAGTTACGAAGAATCAAGGAAATAACACTAATGAACCAATGGTTACGAAGAGTTGATGTAGTTTACAAGATCAAGAGTATACCAGATTGATATGGATTTCGATGAATCTGATATGCACCAAGCGATGAGGACTTTTGATGAGTTGACAATTAGATATGGTTGTTGTCTTGATTGCTGAAGAAAATTTGATTGACAGATTTGATTAATGATGTCTAATACCATGCCCCCTTTGGGATGAAAATCAAAATCTGGCAAGAAAGCCAGTGGGAAATGATATGAAGCAATGTAATCAATTGTAGAAGTGGTTGGACACGTCCAGGGATGCATTTTGCATCATTTAAGGGTCCTGTTGACCAAGTTTGACGAGATTTGACCATGAGTTGACCATGGTTGACCAAGTTGAAATTTTGAAAGTTTGATGTTAGATAATCAAATAAGTTAAGTCCTGGATTCCTATTATGTTATGTAGGTCGATTATGCAAGTAGTTGGCCATCCTAGGTCCCAAAATTTTAAATCGAGATTTTGACAAAGTAGACAATCTCATATTTCGATTTTGATCCCAAAAATGGAGTTAGGATGTTGAAATTAGCTAGGGGTGTTGTTTTCACGCAAATCAGAGTACTTTGAAAAATTAGGTCAAAACCTATATAAGGCCAAAAGGGTCATTTTCAAATCATTTCAACCCTTTGACTTCTGAAACCTCATGGAGCCCTGTGAGAGAAAAAATGGTGGTCCTAGTCTCCTCACATCAATTTGAGTGCTCTCAACGATACCAGCGACCTCAGCAGTATGGACATCCGGTAAGTGGACCTATGAGCTCTTGTAATCATTTGAACACGTATTTTTATTGCATTTTAGGATTTTTCTTAGCTTTTTACACATTTTGACTTTTGCTTCATGGAATGTTGTACGACAACTGGTAGCATGTCGTATGACATTTGAAGTCCAAACCAAGTGTCATCTCTATTCTAGCATAAGTGTCGTATGGGATACACCCTACTCTCGTACGACATTTCATCGCATTCATTAGTTGTCGTATGAGAACTGATAGATTGTTGTATGAGACCCAAGTGTCGTATGGGTTGTTGTATAATGTCGTACGACACTTGGCACTAGTTTCTATTTCCTGAAATGTCATATGAAAAACAACGAGCATTTTTAAGGCATTTAGCCAAAATTTTCAAAATTTTTAACAACTCAGCTGATTTTCATAGCATTTAATGCACCTTATGATATGTTCAATTCCTCATTTTGCATTCATTTATTACCGATTTGGAGCAAGTGACTGATGTTGTGTTCATTTTATGTGCTTTTGTAGGTGAGGTACCCAGACATTCATGTACGTGTGTCTCATCCAACCACCCAAAGGCTGTCTGTCACTGTCGGATCCCTTGAGGGTTCATCTAGTTGCATGTGGCTTTGAGTACTTGATCGGTTTACCTGATATTCGGGTAAATCATGGACTTATCACTGCATCGATCGATTGGTTTCACTCTCAGACCTAGACCTTCCATCTCCCAATAGGGGAGATCACCATTACACCAGAGGATGTTTACCACATTCTTCGCATCTTGTTCCATGGTCCATTCCTGGACTACATGAGTTCTGGGAACACATGTCTACATGCATTCAGGACACTATTCGAGGTGGATGAGCAAATATCTCAGTAGATCGCTTGGGAGGTAGTTGTGCAGAGATACGAGCGGACACATTGCTTGGAGTGCATCTTAGCAAGGATGATAGGTGGGATCACCATGTCAGATCGTCAGCAGAATAGTTTCCTAATGGGGTGAGCAACCATGGTGCAATGTCTGATGGCACATCTTACAGAATTCGGTTGGGGTCAGTGCCTACTGGCCCACATTTTCTCAGAGATGCATGAGGCAGTCTACCACAAGGGTAAGACTTTTGCTTCAGGGGTTATAGTTCTCCAGATCTGGGCGTCGGAGCACATTCCCATCTGTCAGCCCATATGTGATAATGAGAGACAGGCGCATGAGCCTTTGATATACAGATATGCAGGGTTCATTAGACAGGTGCGGATGGGCAGGACCGAGTACTGGCGGAGGGTCCTAGATGGCATGACCATAATCAAATATTGTCCTTACTTACAGGTTGAGGCATGGTCAGCTGCAAGAGCTCATATCAGGTACTTTTTTTAGAGAAGGATTCTAATCGGCCACTCTACTAGCGTGCTGGAGCATTTTTTTATCACTCTATTATGGAGACAGTATGGCCTCATGCAGGATGCTCCCTAGGAGTTTTCCTCTTATGCTAGACAGGTGAGAGAGATTAGACCGGGATGGGATCCCCAGTTATCTTACACCGTGTGAAATTTAGAATATAGTGGGCTCCAAAGCCATGATTGGGACTACTGTGCATAGGTAGTAGATGCAGGTATTACAAATGCTTACAGGACACACTTAGTGGAGCGTCCATTCAGGCGATTCTCTGATCCTACAGAGCTGATTTTGACTATGGAGGAGGCGGATGATGTTACAGGTACACCTCAAGGGAGAGGACAGATGAGGAGGGAGGTACATATCCCTATGGTATAGGCTATCCCTCCTATGTAGAGAGTGACAAGTATCCCACCACGGCTAACATCAGATGTGAGGCATGCCCCTATACCACGAGCAGTGCTATTGGCGAGACCGTAAGTTTTGCAGCTGCAGTATACTAGGGGTGAGGGCAGGACTATAGGTGCCATGGGTAGCACTACAGAGGAGGTTTTGGGAGCAGAGACAATCCTAGGAGCCCACTAGATGTACAAATGGATGAGGTGTAGGAGGCACTTGATTTTGACCTGGGTGCATAGGTTAGACGTCATAAGGTGAGGACAGATGCAGGTGATGGTGGTGGTGATGCAGTGATGGTGGGAGAGGAGGAGGTGGCTGAGGAGGTAGACCTGGGACTAAGACTGACTCTGTAGTATGTCATACATCAACTATGTCACCAAATGAGAGATATGAGATTCTAGAGGTTAGCATAAGAGATCAGGTGGATAGAGTGGGATAAGCAGCTGCGAGAGTCCCAAGAGGAGGTGTGATGGGTACAGGTGGAGGTGGTACATCAGGCTGGCAGGGAAACATACTATGTGTTTGCATATTTTTTGGTAGTCCCACCCGGACAGTGGGCTACTTCATATTTTCAGTACATGCTAGGATCGGAGGGAGCCAAAGCATCGCGAGCCGATCCACCACTGGACGTTCCAGCTAGAGGAGGCGCAACACCTAATGCAGAGGATCAAGCAAATAGTTGACATTGTTGTTGATTCTTCATTTTTACATTTTTTTGTACTTGATAGCTCAATGGAGCTCATTCCTTTGTATTGTACACACATTGTGCACCCCATGTACTATATCGAGTTATATATATATGAGATCATTTTAGTTGTGACTTCATAGCACTTATCATTTTGGATTATGATGTTATTATTATTAGTTGTGAAATCTCTTGAGAGGCACATGGTGAAATGTGGAGGCAAGTCAATGACGCTAATGGTTCAAGGAACATCAATAGTGCAACAAGACTCATCTTGTGTTGAAGTTTCATAGCAGCAAGATCAGCTGCAAAATGAGACTGGCCTTTTAAACTGGCAAGGGGAGGAATTATGTGGTGTGGACATGGATGATACTCCAACTGTGGTTTATACTAGAAAAAAGAAGAGAGATTTTGAGTTCAATAAAGTAGTTGATAAAGGAAAGGCAGTTGCAGGAGCATCCATGCCACCACTTCAACAAGTCCATGTGTTACAAAGAACTCCTGCCATTGCAAGCAAAGGACAGTAGCATTTTCAAGTTGATCATGATGCTGGGAAGATCCATCAAAAGACAAATCCTGTTGCGCCTTTTAACATTGTGGACAACATGAAGAGGTTAAATGTTAACATGTCGGTATGGGACACCTTGACAATTCTAGGGCAAAAAGATATGCTACAAGTTGCTTTGAAGGAGTTGAAAGGTGAAAATGAGTTTACAATAGCAAGGAGTGGCAGCGTTCTTACAAATCACTTGGAAGATGGAAGAATGCCCACCAAAGAGGTATCTAAGGATCCAAGACCTCCTCCTTTTTATCTAACTTTAATTGTAGGAGATAAGATAATTCACAATTGCATGGTAGATAGCGGTGCTAGTTGTTTTGTCATGCCCAAAGGGGTGGCTGATAAATTAGGTCTTAAGTATCAACCTTTAGAGAAGGGAGTTGTTCAATTAGATGGGACAATTGTTAATACCTTGGGGATCATAAAGGGTTTACATCTTACACTTCATGCTTGACCAAATTTCGTTGTTCCTTAAGACATTAGTGTCATTGACTTGCCTCCACATTTCGCCATGTGCCTCTCAAGAGATTTCACAGCTAATATAGGCGGGTACTTATCAACCGATTGGTCACATATGATATTTAGGACCAGGTATGGGACAAAAGTCAATATTAAATCTGAAAGTTTAGCCAAAGACCACATAGAGCCTTATCATCCTAGCACAATAAATATGTTATCAGATTCAGCACGGTCAATTCAAGCTGCTATTTTAAATTACAACCATGATGATGCTTATGATTCAGATGTTTTATTAAAAGGGTGGGCATAAGAAAACATTGTTGACAATCTTGGAGATATGGTTCTTGAGGCTAGTATGGGAAATTACATCATTCATGAGGCTGATGTAGAAATTCCTAACTTAGAAAAAAGTGAAGAGGGGTTGGTTTGTCAACAAAATGAATTATGGAACTTGTTTTTTGATGGGTCTCATAATAAGAATGGTGCTGGCAGAGGGGCCATGCTTGTGTCACCCCAAGGAGACAAGTATTTCTCAGCTTTCCATTTTGTTTTCTCTTGTAAAAACAACGCTGCAAAATATGAAGGCTTGATAGTAGGTCTTGAATGGGCAAAGAAGCGTGGAATTAGTTATATCAAAGTACATGGTGATAGTGAGCTTGTGGAAAATTAGGTTAGACGACTGAATGTTACTAAAAACAATGCACTAAAGTGTTACAGGAATAGAGTATGGGATTTAATTGAGGAGTTTAATGCTTTCAACATTATTTCAATCACAAGAAGCCAAAACAAACATGCAGATCAATTGGTTGCCATTGGTGCACAGTTTGATCCTATTGATGATCTTAGGAAGGATAAGGTATAGCAGTATATCAAACTGGTTATCTGGCCTTCTATTTTGGATAACAATGTCAATTGGTAGGTTTTTGATAGTGATGAGCAAATATTAACCTTTTTGTTGGAAGAAGAGCAGTTTGCTGTCACAAATTAGGATAAAATAAAATAGCAATATGGTGACTAGCTTATTCAGTTGAGAACAAACAAAGTTCCTAAGGGATTGGTCACCTTGGAATCCAGTTTCAATAGTGATGAACATCTTAGAAAGGGCAGGGCTGGAATTCAGGTCAAAGAGGACCATTATGAAGAGCTGGAAATATCAAAAGGAAAGTTCCTCAAAATCGGAAAGGTATGTTCTAAAGAGGAAAAACAACATTTTAAAGATTTATGTCAAGAATTTCCTAAGGTTTTCGCTTGGCAATACTCTGATTTAAAGGGTTTTGATCCAAGCATTGTTGAACATATGATTGATCTAGATACAAGCTCTAAACCTGTTAGACAGAAACAAAGGCCCCTGAATCCAAGATTAGATCCCTTAATGGTCAAGGAGTTGACAAAGTTGGTAGAAGGACGTATTATCTTTCCTATCAAACACATGTCATGGGTTTCTAACTTAGTACCGGTAAGGAAGAAGAATGGTGAAATCCAGTTGTGCGTGGATTTCAGACCTTAACTGAGCATCATTAAAGGATCGCCACCCACTGCCTTCTATGGAGAAAATTTTGTAGTTAGTTGTTGGTTCCGAGAGGTTTTCTCTCCTTGACGGTTATTTAGGTTATAACCAGGTGCATGTTAATGAGGTTGATCAGTTCAAAACACCATTTACAACAAAGTGGGGAACCATGGCTTACAAACAGATGCATTTCGGGCTATCCAATGCTGGTGCCACATTTTAGAAAGCTACGGAGAAAGAATTTTTGGGGCTGATTTATAAGTTTTTGCTGGTCTATCTTGATGATGTGACAGTCTACAGTAAAACTACAACTAAACATTTTTTGCATTTGAAGCAAGTGTTTGAGAATTGAAAGGATTTTGGTATCTCTCTTAATCCAAAGAAGAGCATATATTCATAGTGCATGAGGGTAAAGTTCTTGGACACATTGTGTCTAAAGATGGTATTACTATTGACCTTGAGAGGGTACAAGCTATTCTTGAGTCGTCGCTACCCAACCACAAGAAAAGACTATAGAGCTTCCTAGGGAGGATCAATTTTGTAAGGAGATTTATCCTTGATGTTGCTAATTTGCAATAGCCTTTGACTGTGATGTTAAAGAAGAACATGGTTTTTAAGTGGTCCAAAGAAGGCAAGGATAGTTTTCAAGCTATCAAAGAAGCTTTATCATCAGCCCCTACTCTAGTAAACCCAGATTTCTCACAAGATTTCATACTATATGCTTTTGGAAACATTGACAATATATCTGCTATGTTGGTACAAAAGAACAAAGACAACTATGAGCAGCCAATTGCTTTTTTCAGCCAATTTTTAGCTGATTATGAAACTAGATATACTTTTGTTGAGAAACACATACTTGTAGTAGTACATAATTTAAAGAAATTCAAGCCTTTAATTTTTGGTAATAAAGTACATATTATTGTGACCCATTCAAGTGTGAAAGAGTTTCTGTTGACCATAGATTTGAATGACAAAAGGACTGGGTGGATTAAAAAAGTTATGGAGTTTGATGTAGATATCAACATTACAAAGATGGTAAGAGGAAGGGGGTTATGTGAGGAGATGGATGCAACTCTAGAAAACAATGTGAGTGAAGATTCAGTTGTTGTTTTGTTCAACAATGGTATTCAGGTTGATGAGACACCAAGAGATGAAGGTTGGGTGCATTACATGACCCATTTCTTGAAGACTGGAGAATGTCCACTGCATTTAGACAGAGCTAAGCAAAGGTATTTCCATTTGCAATATATACCTTATGTTTTGCTAAATGATGTATTGTTTAGGAAATATGTCAACGAAATGTTGTTGAGATGTATTGATTCTAATCAAGTGGAAAGATTCTTAAAAGAATTTTATGATGGAGATTCGGGGGGTCACTTTGCTCCATGGACAACCGCATGGAAAATCACACGTGTTGGTTATTTTTGGCCAAATTTGTTTAAGGATTGTTATGCCTGGTCTAAGAAGTGTGTGAAGTGTGTGCTCTTTGTGGGTAAGGAGAATCTCCCAGCCATGCCTTTACATCCAGTTCAAGTGGACCAACCTTTCATGAAGTGGGGTCTTGATTTTACAGGACCAATTAATCCGCCATCTAGTGCTAGTCACAGGTGGGTGCTTACGACAACAAATTATTTTACAAGGTGGACAGAGGTGGTTGCTTTAAGGGACTCAAATGAATCTGTTGTTCTAAGTTTTTATGAGGATATAGTTACCAGATTTGGTGTCCTAGAATCTATCATATCTGACAATGCTTTGGCATTTGTTGGTTTTAAAATAACTGAGTAGGCTGTTAAGCATGGCATCTATTTGAGTACATCTTCAAACTACTACCCTCAGGGAAATGGCTTGGCTAAAAGTACTAACAAGAACTTGATACGAATTATCAAGAGAACAATAGAAGAAAATCAGAGGGTTTGGCATTCTCTTTTGAAGACTGCATTGTGGGCAGACCGTATAACTCCTAAATGGTCAATTGGTAATTCTCCATATATGCTGGTGTACGAAAAAGAGGCAAGTTTACCGTTATCAATTGAGCTTCCAACTTTGGATGTCATTCATCAGTTGAAAATGTTTGAAGAGGAGGATCCTATTGAAGTCAGGTATACTAAATTAATGGAACTGAATGAAGTTAGAAGGAAAGCTATGCAAACTTTGGAGTACCAACATATTCAAACTAAAAGAGCATTTGACAAGAAGTCTACCCCTAAGGTTTTTAATGAGGGAGATGTTGTGTTAAAGT
The DNA here is from genome assembly GCA_027943335.1 of Chamaecyparis obtusa. Lineage (NCBI taxonomy): Eukaryota > Viridiplantae > Streptophyta > Pinopsida > Cupressales > Cupressaceae > Chamaecyparis > Chamaecyparis obtusa. The sequence continues at coordinate 476,325 of BSBK01005075.1, forward strand.
GGGACGTGTTGAAGAGAAGGCCAGGAAAGCATTCAAAGTTTGACAACTTTTGGAGTGGTCCTTTTGTTATTACTTAATGCAAGGAGCACAATGCGTTCCAATTATCTACCATGGATGGTGAAGTCCTACCAATTCTAGTCAATGGAATCCACTTCAAGCATTGCTTTGAGGTATGATTTTCAGAGAGGTCATTGTTTTAGTTTTCAATAAGGTGTTGTTGCACCATGTTTTGTGTTTTTCCTAAGTGTTGTTATGTATAGTTTTCCTAGGTTTTCCTAGTGTTTTCTTGCTTTCAATAATGGTTTCCAAGTCTTATGAAGAACTCAAGAAAAAAGAACAGTCCTACTTGCATGAAAATACAATAGCCAACTAGGCACATTCATACATGTGTTCATAAATAGAAAGTTGAACAAATTAATGCGTCCTAATGCAACATACATATAAAAATGACTACCTGGCTAAGATACATGCATACATCTAGCATTGCTCTGCTTTACACAGTCTTGTTGTTTAGGTGTTTTATGAAGCTATGAGATGAGTCATCCTTGTTTTCAATCAAGAGTCATGTACACCATTCATAATGATGAAGAGGAGCCTACTTCATCATTATAAATCGTGCAAATCACACAGGACTGAAAACAACAATAAGCCATTCCAGGAGAATATAGAAATCTGATGTTGACTCCTAGCCCAATGGAATGATTTAGGCTACTTGTTTTTTATGTCTAGTTGGAAGACACCCATTAGAGGTCGCCAATTTTGTTACCAATTTATTTTGGGCTCAAATTGGTAAAGCCATGGTGGCTGAGACTGTTTGATTATCTGAAAGTTATGCTTAATGCCTATGATAACCATTTGATTTATTCTATGAATACAAGTTTACATTTTATGATGAAAAGTAAGTAATAATATATGAAGCAAGATGAGATACATTTTTTAAGCTTTTTTGAAAATGTAAATTTTATTTATTTAAGTGCTTTCTACGTTTCACATAGGCCGTGAAACTAACCTTTTTTAAAAGAATAAATAAATCAAAGTGCTTAAACTAGAGGAACATAAATGAAAAATATAGAAAAGCATAAAATAAAAGGAGGTTCATGGGAGCCAGCCACTGCCTGATACTGGAATGATTGGTCGTGTCACTGATCTTTCAGTTTCTTTGTGTCCCATTGCCCTGTCATGTCTTGCCTCCGTGCTAGACCATGCAAGTGAGATTTTAAGAGAGTTAGATCTAATGATCTAAGCAATAGCCAGCTAACTCACCATCCTACTCCACACATGCACTCATATTCCTAAGCTAACCACCAGATTTATTTGTATTTTTAATGAGTTTGTTTCCTGTGCAATAAAATGATCAATGTCACATTGATGTAGGAGCATCCTAGGACTCTTGGCAATCTTGTATCACCAAAAATATATTTGTCTTTGAAGGTAGATTATAATTTTGATCTTGGTTTGGTGGAGTTCTTGCTCAGTTTGGGAGACTAGTTGCTCTGTTTATGTGGTTACCAGGGTGCTCGGTCTCTGAAGAACACTCGATAACTAGAGGCGTCAGTTTAGTGGTGCTCAGTAATAACTGCATTTCTCAATCATGCTTGGCATGGTCGGTCGACTGGTGCTCGGTTAACTCTTCTGTTGTTCGGTGTTCTTCCTTACCGAATGGATTGTTTGGTTAGATCGGCTTAGCCGACTAGTGCATTTAATTTGGGTCGTGCTCCTCATGTTATGGATTGACCATTGGATGTGTGGGGACCTAGATCTAGCGTGTTGCATTCTTCTATGCAAATCTGATGACTATTTGGGGCCATCTTTGAGAGTTTATTTATTTTGTAAGGCTATGTGAGAGCCGACTGATGTTTTAGCATTTAATATTTGTTTATAGAGATTTATTGTTTCATCAGCCGACTTGTGGCTGGGAATCAATATTTATAGGATGCTTGGGTAGTTGTTTAGGGGCATCAGATTATTGGAAGGAAGGTTAGTAGCCTGCAAGCTTAGGAGCAAGAAGATTGCTTGGGAGTTGGAGTACAAGTTTAGATCTTTCCTGGGTGCCTACCAGTGTACTGCTTGTTGTAGACCTGGACTAGCTAGATGCTGATGTTGGGGAAAAGATTTGGATCCTGTGAGATCTTGTAGATTGTTACTTTCTTTGTAATTGGTCGTAATTGGGAAGGCCTTACAGCTTGGCACATTTCATGTAATTGGTGTTTTCATGAATAAAGACTTTTGTTTCATTGCAGATCTATTGTTGTTATTGTGTATTTTCGCTGCATATTGGTTTGGTTGCAAGGTCGATCAGTCCTTAATTGGATCCACCGAGCTTGACTGCATTAAGTGGTATCAGAGTGAAGTTTATTCCTGTTTGAGAAAAGTTTGTTCCTGTTGGAGCCAAGTGGATCTTGTGTATCTAGATCTTGATTGGAAGATGCCTCCGAGGAGAAATCATGAGATCTCTGAAGAAGAGGAAGCTACTGGAGAATTCTGTCTTGATGATTTTAGGGCTTTGCAGAAACAAGTGCAAGACCTACAAGAGGAGTTGAGAAAGAAGAAGCCTACCTTGAAAGAAGATAGTGATGATGAATCTGAGGAAGATCATTTTGAAGTTGTCAAAGAAGCTAGAGATTCTGAGGAGAATCGAATTCTGAAAGCTATGTCTAAGATTGGGAAAAGACCTAAGATTGAAGTTTATGCATTTTCTAGAAGCCTTAGGCCTGAAGAATTGATTGATTGGATCAATGAGATTGATGAATACTTTGAGTATGAAGAAATAGAAGATCCTGATAGGGTTAGATTTGCAAAGACTAATTTGAAAGGTCATGCAAATATCTGGTGGAGAGAAGTTCAATTAGAAAGAGGTAGAAGAGGAAAAGAGAAGATCACTAAGTGGAACCGAATGGTTGACAAGTTGAAGAAGCAATTCATTCTAGTGGATTATGAATTGGACATGTTTAAGAAGATACAAGCTTTGAAGCAAACTAACAAATCGGTACAAGAGTATATCAAGGAGTTTTATAGAATCCTGATTAGGACTGGTCATTCTGAAGCTGATAAAGAGAAGGTTGCTAGGTATGTCTATGGTTTGAGTCCTAGTATTCAAGAAGAGTTACTTACTATGCGGATGACAACAATCAGTGATGCTTATCAGATGGTATTAAATATTGAAGAGAAGCTAAATAGGAAGTATGAAGGAGAACAGAACAATAGGAACTGAGGTGGTAAAACTGGTGAGACAATTGCTGAGAGTAATGTGACAGAATCCTAAGCCTGATGTGGGATCTAGTAGTGGTCAAGTTACTAAGAATGCTGGACAGAGAGGAAGATGGAAGAGTGAGTTCACCAGCACTTGTTATAACTATGATGAAGTTGGTCATAGAAGTTGGCAGTGTCCCAAGAAAAGAGTTGCATTAGTTGCTAAAGAAGACATTGAAAATGTTCCAGAAAAAGGTGAGACACTTATCACTATGAGATTAGCTGCATGTGTTCATGAACCGATGCAGAGAAGGAATTATTTTAGAACTAGATGTAAGTGCAAGGATAAGGTATGTAATGTCATAGTTGATGGTGGCAGTTCTGAGAACTTTGTTCCAGATGAAATGGTTAGTAAATTGAATTTGGAAAGAAGGAAGCATCCTAATCCTTATCAGATTAGTTGGATACAAGATGTTTCTAAGGTTAGAGTTGAAGAATAATGCTTGGTTAAGTTTCAAATTGGATCTTACCATGATGAGATATTGTGTAATGTATTACCTATGGATGCTTGTCATTTGTTTCTCGGTAGACCTTGGTAGTTTGATAGGAATATTTTGTTTCATGGTCGTGCTAATACCTATGTGTTTAGGCATGAAGGATCTTAGCATAAGATGATACCTTTACAGGAGATAGGGGTTAAGGGATGTGGAGTTATCAGGTATTGTCCTTATGAAAAACCTCAAGAGCAGAAAGTTGATGAACCTATTCCTGTTAAGTCTAGTTTGAAGGAGAAGGAGAATGATATCTCTAAAGAGTTCATTGAGATTAAGAGACAAATGGTTTTGCTGGCAGAGATGGTTTAGCAGATGGTTACATTTGTGACCTGGAGAGATGCAAATGATACTGAGTTGGTTGACGAGTCTGGAGGGGATGAACCTCACTGAGGCATTGAGGTGGTCGGTAGTGGTTAGAGTTGGTTTCTATCAATTGTCGACCGAAGGGGTAAATAAAGTGGAAGACATAAGGACTTTCTACATGAGACAGTGAATAAAGTGAAGACTACTTGGAATGAAGGACAAGAAGAAATGTGTGTAAAGAATAGATTCGACATACCTGTTCTGATTCCCTTGAGGCATTCATGATTTCCTTAATAAGAAAATCTTTCTTACCTGGGGTGTTTGATGCAAGAGCATCCTAGGATTCTTGGCAATCCTGTATCACCAAAAATATGTTTGTCTTTGAAGGTATATTATAGTTTTGATCTTGGTTTGGGAGACTGGTTGCTCAGTTTATGTGGTTACCGGGGTGCTCGGTCTCTGAAGAACGCTCGGTAACTGGAGTTGTCGGTTCACTGGTGCTTGGTAATAACTGCATTGCTTAGTCATGCTTGGCATGGTCGGTCGACTGGTGCTTGGTTATCTCTTTTGTTGTTTGGTGTTCTTGCATACCGACTGGATTGTTTGGATAGATTGGCTTGACCGACTAGTGCATTTAATTTGGGTTGCGCTCCTCATGTTATGGATTGACCGTTGGATGTGTGGGGACCTAGATCTGGTGTGTTTCATTCTTCTATGCGGATCTAATGACCGTTTGGGGCCATCTTTGAGAGTTTATTTATTTTGTAAGGCTATGTGAGAGCTGACTGATGTTTTAGCATTTAATATTTGTTTATAGAGATTTATTGTTTCATCAGCCGACTTGTGGCTGGGAATTAGTATTTATAGGATGCTTTGGTTTTTTTTTAGGGGCATCAGATTAGTGGAAGGAAGGTTAGTGGCTTGCGAGATTAGGAGCAGGAAGATTGCTTGGAAGTTGGAGTACAAGTTTAGATCTTTCATGGGTGCCTACTAGTGTACTGCTTGTTGTAGACCTGGACTAGCTGGATATTGATGTTGGGGAAAAGATTTGGATCCTGCGAGATCTTGTAGACTGTTACTTGCTTTGTAATTGGCCATGACTAGGAAGGCCTTACAGCTTGGCACATTTCATGTAATTGGTGTTTTCATGAATAAAGACTTTTGTTTCATTGCAGAATTGTTGTTGTTATTGTGTATTTTTGCTGCATATTGGTTTGGCTGCAAGGTCGGTCAGTCCTTAATTGGATCCACCAAGCTTGACTGCATTACACATGGACATAATGTGTGGCTCCCAAAAGAGTTTGAGCCCAACATATCATTGATCAATAGATATCAGATCAAGCAAGCATCAAGATCAAAGTTCAGTCCTCATCAGACAAATGCAAAGAGAGTTATCTCTATGTGATAATCATGTAAAGGAATGCAATTATAATATTGCAGTCATAAATTCTAATGCAATAATCTGATGCATAATGGTTATGAGAGAAAGCCAACTACATTAGAAATTTGCATGATAAAAGCATGAGAAACAATCAATAATGTCTGGGTTAATACCAGTGAATTCATTGTGGAAAGTGATAAAATTAAACAAAATGGCTGGGTAAACCTACATCATACAACTTGGGTCCTTGTTTTTCTTGATTGTGAAATATCAATGTTTTCAAGTCTATTTATATGCATAAGTCATTGGATGGGTTTGGACAGAGCTGATTTTTTTTGGAAAACTTATTCATAAAAGCAGAACGAGCAATAGTAACAATGAGAACATGGAAAGTATGTTATGATACACTTTCAATCCAGTGAGATTTTTGTTGACTGTGCCTGGAAGATGATAAATATTACAAAAAAGGCTGAGTCTATGTAAAAGCAGAGCTACCCTGGTTTCATATGTTTAAAGTAAAAGCCTTCATCATAAAAGTCTACAAAGGATATCAATCAAGAGTAATGATTGAGCAATGGTAAAAATGGACCATTTGGTATGGTATATCACATTAGCAAGCCCTAGCATAAATTAAGGCACATGCACAACCAAAAATGAAGGATAGAAATGCATCCATTGAACTAGGTTCTCAAGATATTGAGCCCAATTATAGATCTTTACCTTGAGGTGCCTTTGAGAGCCCTTCTGATGATGGATATAATTGGTGCAAGTTTGGGCAAAAAAAAAGTGAAGGGAAAATCTTCAAACCCTCAATTTAAGGATGAAAAAATGTGTTTAAGTTGCTCACGGTTTTTGCTAACACTAAGAAAAGAAACCAAAGATGATTCATTTTCTTCCTACAGAAAGTGATAAAACGACAAGAATAATAGCAGAAATGCATCTTAAAGATTCATATAAAAAACTCTCAGAATAGTTGCCAAGTATTACAGTAGAGTTTTCAAAAAATGCAAGGAAGAAACTAGAACGGTGAGTACCTGCAGAAGGTGACAAGAGTTGAGATCTTAAACCCTTTCTCATGGTGGCACTCTTTCTCTCAGCAGCGGTGTTTCTCCAAAATGCAAAAGATGTAAATGAATTTCATATTGCGTTTTAGGGTTGTTATACCCTAAAACCTTTTTCTTATGCATTACATTTTTGTGATGTTATTTTATTTTCTCAAGTCCAGCATAAGTCCACGATAACACAAGGGTCTATCCTTTGTTGTTTTGAGTGTGATTTTTATTTTCTATAACAATATAAGTATTGTAATTGGATTTTTATAACTTATCTTTTAAATTTATTTTTATTAAATAGTAATCAAAATTTACTTAACAAATACGGATTTTTTTATTTATATTTGTTAATTAAATTTTTATTATTATTTAATATGAATAAATTTAAAAGGTAAGTTTTAAAATCAATTATAACGAGATTGTTATTTTATGCATTCTTGCATCTTTTTGTGTTTTGAATTTAATAATTGGTGCCTTATTAACCATTTATTAAATATCAAACAAGATGCAATAAGAGATAACACATGTTGAAATTGCTAAGTCTTTATGACTTAATGAAAAAATTAAAAGGATTTGAGAGCTTTTAGGAGGGTGGAGGAAGTCATCCAACATTTTGAGGGGATATAGGACTTGCTGGAGGCAATCTAGGAGTGTTTGAGTTCTTTTAGGGGAGTTGGAGAAGTCTTAGGGTCAAATTTGACTTTCCCCTAAGGTTTGGAAGGCAGTTATGACCAGTTGGAGCTTTCTTAGGGATGTTTTGATGAGTCATGAGGTGGTTAATGAATTGAGAGGACTTTTTCATGATATGACTTTATTTTGGGGAGAGTGGAGTGGCTATTTTTGGGGCTATCTTTATGATTTCAACCCTTGGAGGTTTTGGAGATGTATTAAGTGAGTTTGGAACTCTTTTTCTCAGTTAGTTCTGATGAGTGATTTGGAAAAGACTTAGTGATTTAGATCCTTGGTCTTATTTTGCATCATTTTATTTGTAACTTAGTTTTATTGGAAAGTGAATACATTACAGGTTTCATATCTTATTTGAAGAGTACTTTTTCTTCATCTAGCTCATTATTGCAATTCAGTGTGATGTTATGTGATTGATAAGGTGAAAGTAAGTATTGTTAGAACCTTCCTTTATGAATTTTGTCTCACAAATCTTTACATTTTTTTGTAAGTGGTTACTTGTGCAGGTTGTTAGCTATGTTGTTTAATGTTCAAGGACCTGGGTGTGAAATTATCAACCCTCCTTAATGCTCATGTCATTTTATCTAGACAATGAAATATTTATGCATGGGAATCCATAATAGGTTGTGATACTAGTGGTTCTCTGTATTTTGAGTTAAGGGTGTCACCTAAAATTGTTTTCAATTTTCATTCAGTTTGGTATCCACTTCATTTAAAGTGAAGTTTTCAAGTTTTAAGCTTTACTTTAGTTCTCTTTCCATTTCAATTTCCTTCTCCTTTTCGCTGAGATCAGTAGTTTAAGTGTGAGAACCAGCTAGGAACCGACCTTATCCAGAGATTCACTTCAAATTTTAAGTGACCCGCAGCTTAGGAGTGATTCCATGTTACCTTGAAGTTTCAAGTTTCTAGGAATTTGAAAGGGTGCAATTTCAGGTGATAACAGTTATCATTTGATGCAAATGTATGCAATGTTGAATGTTTACTTTGAATTTATGATTATGCAATGTGAAATGCAATGATAGATGTTAGACGAGTAATGAAAATGTATGGATTTATTGATGTTTTATGGATGCAAATGTATGTTTATAATGTATATGTGAGATGTTGATGAAAATGATATAATATGTAAATGCAGGGATACACATGATGTTTTTTTGTAGGTACATGAAGAGTTCAAGTGCCCAGTCATTGTAAAAAAGGATGTTTAACCCAGAATGATGAGTGCTTGTTGATTAGATGAAGAGACCTTCACATGACGTTCAGTCCTTGTGATGTGTTAAGGGAAAAATTTGAGAACATCAAACACCATACTGAATTCAAACCATGAAAGATATGAAATCATACTAAATGCAAAAATGAAAATGAAATGCAGACCTAGGACTTAGTCACTAATCATTTATCGGTCTTTTTCATCACTGAATATTTTAGGTAACACCGGGTAGTCGATACAATGTCCACTGGTTAGACAACCATGAACATATGAATATTGACTTTTAGTTGGAAATGTCAGATTAGATATAAGCACCAAGGCACAAGAGCCAGGATGACTTGAATGTTATGTCTATTTTGATATAGAAATTTGTATAAGCATCAAAGCATAAACACCATGATGACCTGAATACACCTTGCATACAAACATGCCAAGCAATTGGAGAGGTCATTCTGTGTCCTTTGTGAGTTACCCGTATTGACCCTTTATCTTTCACATCCTTGGGTAATTTCATGCTTCATAGGAGTAATAAATTACTCAAAATATAAAGTTAGATCTAACCTCCCTAAAGCGTTTGGGTATCAATGGTTGAGGTACACGTGGCCATCCAATCGTGATGGAGGCACTTATAGTGGACACGAATTCAATCCAGAGTTTTCAGAGTAATTAGATTTTCACTTAAATATAGAAAATAAATAAAAGATTATGCTCCCAGTCACTGCTCTCTAAATCCTATAAAGGATATCATCGAGTGGCTTGAGAGAACATAATATGCAAAAAGCTTAATGTGAATCAGTCAGCATATAAGAAGATAAAATCATGTCGTAGAGCTTTTTTTTTTGTCGTTATAGGTTGTTTGTGTTGTTGTCAGTTGTAAAACCCTTTTCTGTTAGGGAGATAGACAAACTGACTCAAATAAAGCTTGAAAGGATAATGACTGGACATGAATCATCTGAATACTGAGGACCATAGGATATGACACTGGTTTTCCCCCAAGTTGTAAGCATTGATTAGGTTCTGAGTCTGGTTTCTTGGTACACAAACCGACTTTATTGAATTTCAAGATATGTACAAACTAAAGTAGGATAGAAATCGTGGAAAGTACCAAGATTTCTTTGATAGATGGAGCATTTTGATGCAAGTGGCACCCATTTTCTGGGTTTTCACCATCTTGACAGATATTCTATTTTTTCTACCAAGGCGCCTGTTTAACAAGTTTTCACCAGGGCACTTTTTCTTTTTCTTCTTTTTTGGATTTTTCACTTTTCAATTTTTTTGTATTTTTCCTTTTTCTTGATTTTTTTGTTGGACCATCAAGGCGTCTATTGCTAGGTTTTTACTAGGATGACCATTTTTTCAAGACTTTTTCTGATTTTTAGTTTTTTTTTAGGATATTTTCCACATGCTAAATGCCTAGGCATAGAATTTATTCAGATGAATAACATTGATCTATTCATGGAGATGTTCTCCGTCAGTTGTTGAGAGTTGATAGGCTCTAGAGCCAAAAGTAGCAGTGATAAAAAAAAGGACCCAGCCAGTTGGGTTCAAAGTTCCCATTGCATTCTTGATGGGATTGATTTTTAGTGTTCTCTCTCAAGACTAGATCACCGACTTGAAATTATTTATGTCTGACCTTCTTGTTATAGCCTCTAGACATTTATTTATGATATACTCTAAGATGATCATATGCAACTTGTCTACGCTCATCTAGTAGTTCAAGTTCTTGTAACCTAGACAATTTGTAATCATCATCGGTTACCAGACCATGCATTCTAATTCTGAGTGATGGGATTTCAAACTCAATAGGTAGTACCGATTCAATCCCATATACTAAAGTGAAAGGAGTTTCCTTAGTAGGCATTCTTCCACTTGTTCTATAATCCCAGAGAGCTAGATTTATCATTAGATGCCAATCTCACCCTATTTTGTTGATTGTGCAGTGCAAGATTTTCAGTAAGTTCTTATTGGATGCTTCAGCTTGTCCATTCCCTTTTGGATAGTAAACAGATGACCAATGTCGAGTGATCTTGAATTGGGAACATAAGGAATCTAGGTCCTTTTTCTTGAATTGGCCTCCTTTGTCAGTGATAATGGAGTGTGGGATGCCATACCGACAAATGATGTAGTTCAAGATGAACATATAAATTTGTTTGTCGGTTACCTATGTTAAAGGAACTACTTCAACCCATTTTGTAAATTAATCAGTTGTTTTGATTATATGGGTGTTACCATTTGATGAATGTGGATATATGGCTCATATGAGATCAAATACCCATTGTTGAAAAGGTCATTGTGTTGTAAATGGAATTAGATCTCTACCTGGCATGTGAATTAAGTTACCTTGGATCTGGCTTTACTCATAATTATTAGCATATTTCATGGCCTCTTTTTCCATATCTAGCCAATAATACCCCACCCTAATAAGTTTTTAAGCTAGTGTCAAACCATTAGAATGTGACCCAAAAATACCTTCATGGACTTCCTCTAATGTGTGTTGTGACTCTTCTCATTCTAAACACCTAAGGATTGTACCATCCAAACTTCATTTGTATAGATCATTACCAATGATAACATACCATGACATGTTTCAGATAAGGTAGCATTTTTCATGATGGTTAAAGGTATCGGGAATGATTTGGTCTTGAAGGTAGGAATAGATATTCTTGTAGTAGGAGAAATCATAACCAACGGTGTAGATCATATGGGTTTTGGGAAAATCATAGGTAGGGAATGACAATGCTTCCGCTAGGAACTCATAGCATAGCTCATGTTTTGGTTACTATAGTAGAGATGATAGTGTAGCCATAGCATCAGCTGCTTTGTTTTCCATTCTTGGTATCTGTTCAAACATGATAGAAATAAAGTATTTCTTGAGATCATCTACCATTCATTTGTATGGAATCAGCTTCTCATCCTTTTTCTAATACACATCATTGACTTGGTGAATAACTAGTTGAGAGTCGCCGTGAATGTGTAACTTCATCACTCTCCATTCTAGTGCCAATTTCATTCCATTTAACAAAGCTTCATATTCTACTATATTGTTGGTGCAAGGAAATTTGATTTTGAATGATTTTGGAATGGAGTAACCTTGAGGAGTGATAAATAGGATACCAACTCCAGATCCATTTTGTGTGTAGGACCTGTCAAAGAATAACTGCCATGCTTTGGAAGATAGGCGCATTATAGAAGCATCAAGAAATTCCATCTGCATTGGTTGATCATCAAACATTGGAGCTTCAGCTATTTGATCTATGGTTGCTTGTCCTTTAATGGATTTTCATTGAACACGCTCAATGTCGAATTTTCTCAGTAGCATAACCCATTTGCTAACCTACCTCTGAGGGAAGCTTTGCTTAAAAAATATTTTAGTGGATCTATCTTAGCTACAAGCTGTATGGTGTGAGCCAACATGTAATGTCTCAGTTTCTATGATGAAAATATGATAGCTAGACATGCCTTCTCTATCATGGAATAATTCTTTTCATAAGCCACCAAGGTTTTGCTGATATATTATATAACTCTTTCTCATTTATTCTCATCATGTTGTGCCAATAATGTCCCCAGTGATGTATTTGTTGCAGAGACATACAATATTAATGGCTTTCCTTGAATAGGAGGCATGAGAATTGGTGGGTTTGCCAAATATTGTTTGATATGATTGAATTTTTTTTGACATTCCTCCCTCCATTTGTAGGTCACACCTTTATGCAATATTTTAGTGAAAGGTTGTGATATGTCCTCTATTTGAGAGATGAAGCATTTGATGGATTGCACCCTTCCTTGTAAAGTGTGCATTTGACTTATGTTTTTAGGAGGTTGCATCTTTGTGATTGCCTTGAATTTTGCTGGCTCTACTTTAATTCCTTTCTTTGAAACAATGTACCCTAGAAGCTTTCCTGAAGTGACACCAAAGGCACATTTCTTGGGATTTAGCCAGAGACAAAAATTTTCCATTTTATCTAGTATTGTACCCAAGTCAGATAGGTGCTCAGATCTCTTCATTGATTTAGCTAGTGTGTCATCCATATTTTTATGCATCATATCATAAAAGATAGATGTCATGGCTCTTTGATAAGTAGCACCAGCATTTTTAAGACCAAACAACATTACGTTCCAACAAAAAGTACCCCATGCACAGGTGAAATATGTCTTTTCTTGATCTTTTGGAGCTATCTTTATTTGGTTATATCCAAAAAAGCCATCCATTAGAGAGTACATTTCAAATCTCACAGTCATGTCCACTATCATATCGATGTTTGGTAGCAAAAAATCATCCTTAGGGCATGCTTTGTTTACATATTTGAAATCTATACATACTCTGATAGATTTATTTGGTTTTGATATTGGAACAATGTTGGATATCCATTCATCATAGTCTATTACTCGGATAAATCCTGCTTTGAGTAATTTTATAGCTCATCTTTGACAAGGAGTGCAACATGAGGATGCATGTTACGTAGCTTTTTCTTGATTGGTTTAACTCCTGGAGCTATAGAAAGATGATGCATGATTAGGTTAGGATCCGATCCTGGCATATCTAAATATTTCCATGCAAAGTTGATCTTTTTCTCTGTTAAGAATTTAGTAAATGCCTATTTTTATTCTTTTGATAGAGACTGCGCAACATGAATTAACTAAGGTTCCTCTATTGTGCCCAAATTGATAGATTGAGTTGGCTCTATCAAAACTAGTGATCTGTCCTATAAGTGACTCAGAAGGACATCAAATATCTCATCCTTAGGCACCTCAGAGAGGTTTTCACCCTTGGATAGATCTTTTGTTTTTACTATTTTGGTTATGAGACTGCCACATAGTGGTTTTCACCCTCAGAACTCGTTTTCCTTTTTCTTTTATTTTTTGACTGAGATACTTGATATCTGACTCTGTCATGTTGACGCTAGGTTCATTGATGTAATTTTTCATGGGTTCAATCGCATTCAGGTAACATGCTAAAGTGTAGTTAGTTCAGAAAGTATGGATATCTTGGCTTAGATCTGTGGATATTTGGTCAATAAGCTTGGGATGTTTGATAGTAAGGGGAGGTAAGGATTGTCTGACAATGTTTATGCATACGGTGTTTTCATCATTGGTCCTGATCCAACTGTCAAATTCTAAGGTGATGAATACTCAAGATATTTAGTCCGTTAAGCATCTCAACATCATCATTAGATCCTGCGTTAGTAATAAGTGATTCATTTTTGCGAGGTCTGTCACGTAGCTCTAGACTCACATTAGTTGTGGGTGTGTATTGGTGAATAAAATCCATGTGTTTATCTATTATTAGCTCATCTTCATCTAGTTTTAGAAAAATTCCCCATTCATAGTCATTAGATTCCTCATCAAGATCTCTGGGAAAGTCAAGAACATGTGTGAAATTAGGATAGATACCCCAAGCAAGGTTACCTTCATAATCTTAACGGAATTCATACTCATGAGAATCTATCTTAGAATTTCTAGAGTGTCCCAAATGTTCAGCTATGGTGAGGGATCTCTCTCCTTCTGGATCGGTATGTTATGTTGTAGTAGTAGGTTCTTGTGTGTCTACTACATTGACTTGTTCTTTAGGTTTCTTTTCCTCATTAGGAAGGTCTAAGATATGCTGAGGTATGTGCTCATAAGGAAAAACATATGTTGTGTTAGAATCATCACTGCCTAAATGATTTTCTTCTACTTCTTGAGCATCCATTTTTGGTTCTATCTGTTCTATGACATGAGTAGAGTTTCCTCTGAGATAGAAAGGTTTCTTCTGATAGCCTATTGTAGTTGTATCTTTTTTTTTCCTTCCATAGTGTTCAATGGGTTTGATGATTCCTTTGCCTCTTGTTCCTAGAGGTCCTTTTCCAGTATATCCCATTTTAGAAATTAGTTTTTGTCTTGGTCCATAAGATTTTGAAGGGACCTTGAGTGATTTAGAGTCACACTTTTGGATTGTTTGCGACTGAGATTCATCTTTGTATAGCTAGGCTAGTACAACATCTTCCTCATCAGACTCTTTTTTTGATACTTGTTCCATGATGAAACTCCCGTTAAAGATAACCTATGGCTCTTTAGTTGTAGATTTTATTTTCTCTGAGGGCTCTCCATAAGACTTAGGTGAGAGTGAGAGGGATATGAGAGATAGGACTGGTTCCATAGTGTATTCTCCCATGCCTGTATCTTTTATTTTGACCTCTTTTTCTATGTCTTCCATTTTAGATGTAGATGTTGTGTCAATTTTCTTCGTAGAAGACTCTCTGTTGTGTGGCACACGTTTATCTACACTTTCCTTCAAAGCATTGCAAGATGCTGACATTTATGTAGGTATAGTGGCCTCTACTCCATCATAGGGAAATTTAATACATTGGTGGTACGTTGATGTAATAGCTTGCATTTCATGAATCCAAGGCCTTCCTAAAAGGATGTTGTAGGCCAGTGGGAGATCTAGTACTTGACAAGTGGTATCTCTGATGACAGGTCTCATTTTGATAGGTAGGAAAATGATGCCTTTTGAGGATCTTTCTTGTTCATCATATGCTTTGATGGTTATTTTATTTTTAGGATCAATAGCATCTTCTGATAATCCTAGTTGTGTGACTAGTTTGTATGAAAAAATATTTAGACCAACTCCTCCATCTATCAAAACGCACTTGGCACGACGGTTTTCGATTAGGACTTCAATATGCAAGGGCTGGTTATGTGGATGACTCAGTGAGTTGTCATCTTCCTCTAAAAAGGAAATGTGTTGAGGAGAAGTCAAATGAACCACCATGGTCTGAAATTGATCAAGATAAAGATTCTCTAGAACATTGGAACTAATAAGAGCTTTGTCTAGGACAACTCGATGAGTAGGAGAGATCCAGAGCAACTGAAATATAGATATCTTCACATTTGTGTGTTGGAGTTGCTGGATAATGCTATAAGATGTTGTTTTGGACTCTTTAGAATTGGAAGATTTAGGTGCAATCCTTTGTTTAGATGCAGATGCAAGATTGAATGTCACCTTTAGGGTGTCTAATGAACCCAATTTTGATCCTGGAAGAGTTACCTGAGCTTGTGATCGAGTGACTACATTAGCTGATCTGTTGTCTCTATCCTTTTTGACAATGGTGATGAAATTGAAATGATGAGACATGCATGGCTCTACCATGTTGATGAAATCATTGTTGCCAGAGTAAGTGTAATTAACCTTAGCACCCATGTTTGGCTTAGAAGATGATTCTCCTTGAGCGTGTTTCAGAAAAGGTTCTGTGAATGTCGTATGATTGTTGTTGGATTTATGGTTGTCAATTACAATTTCTCCAGTGTCAATTTTATCTTGTATCAGATGTTTCAGATGCATGCAGTACTTGTTGGTTTTATGACCCTTGTTCTAGTGGAAATCATAGAAATCGGTCTCTTTCCACCATCTAGGTTTGACTTCGGGATCATATGGTTTTATCTCAGGTAATGTGATGATGTTATTTTCCAAGAAGGTTTTCATGGAATATTCCAAGGACTCACCCAAAGGAGTGAACTCACATTTTGGTTTTGTAACCCATGGCTTGTACTCATTTGGCTTTTTTAGAAAGCTCAATTGTCTATTTTTCTGAGGCTTTTATAGCTTGATTGCCAATAGTGAGGTTAAATACTGGTGCTTTGGGTGGAGCACTGATGTGGTCAACAACACCACTTGTGACAACATTTTTGTTCTTGTTCCATAATTTGACTTTGTCTTTGTTGTTGGAACTAGAACCTGAATCATACTTGTTCTCTTTATGAAGTGAGATATCCCCTTTGTGAAAGAGTACATCCTCTATTTTCATGGCACTATCCACCATTTTGTCAAATGAGGTATGATTTTGCATTTGGAGATGATAGTTGATTTTCAGAACTAGATTTTTTATGAAGATTTCTAGTTTCTCATTTTCCAGAATTTGTCAGGCATAAAATGAAAACTTCTTCCTCCAACATTTTAGGAAAGTCAGGAATGGTTCTCTTGTTATCTGTTTTAGGTTACAAATGTCGATCATGGTGATTGGATGTTGGATATTGTAGGAGTATTATTGATAGAACAGTTTGATCAACTCCTCAAAATTTTTGATCGTTGGAGGGATTTTAGAGAACCAATTGATGGTTGTCCCTCTCAAAGATCATGGGAAGAGATGCATTAATTACGTAAGTTCATGCATGAACTCCATGGATAGAGTGTAGAACTCCCTGACATGATCTTGAGGATCTGAGTTTCCATCGTATTTTTCATATTTAGGTAGTTCCACCCCTTTAGGGAATGGTGGCATATACAAGCTTTGATCGAATGGAAATGGACATAGGGCATCCATAGAGAATTATTTGGGTTCCTTCTCTTTTTCCAGCTTGTTTAGCTTGACTTGCATTGCATGCATCTATCGCATCATAGCAGTGATATGGGATTATTCCTCTTGTGTGATGATGTTTTCAACATTAAAGCTTGGAGGAAGTTTGGCCCCTTGCTGGGTCAATTCGAGAAAGTATGTCTCTTTGTCCTCTCGTAGGAAATATTTCATGAGTTTCTTAAAGAGATCATCATCTCGGTATTGTGCTATTTCAGAAGGTGTGGTATCTTGATCTCTTCCCTCATTAGATTTGTGGCCTTGTGAACCATGGCTAGCTACTCTTTGAGATATGGCAGCATGTTGATTGTCTTATGGGGTGTTTTCTTGGGTTGAAGGAGGTGTGTGACCTCTCTTCGGGCGTAGATTGGCTAGCTCATCTTCTTTGTAAAGATTAGGATCATAGGGTTGATGAAAATATTGAGCAATGAAAGAAGATGAAGGTGATGTCTTTGGGTCTTCTCTTGTTTTTCTATGTGAGGAAGCTCTAGTTTCCACCATTAACCTTTGAAAATTATCTCATAGTCTGATTTAGGGAAAAATCAGGTGATGCAACCTTGTCAAGATTGGATAAGATTGTTGATAAAAAGGTAGATTGGACGCAAGTGAAGGATACTGTGCCCGAGATGTATGGGTAGATGTCCAAAAGATGGTGGACACGAATTCACAACACTTAGCCGTTGATAGATTGAGATCATTTTGACAAGTTTTTTGACACAAGATGAGACGTGATTCAGACTGATCAATCAGATGACAAATCAAGCCAAATAGATCACTTCAAGAAAATAAAAATGGATCATTGTTTCTTTTCACTTTGTACCTAAAACAATGGGTATTCTAAAAGAATTTTGACCAGGGCTGAAAGTTTACTAGATTTCTGGCAAAATTTAGGGTTTTTAGGCAATTTTGTGCAAACTATTGTACGACAGTATCCAAGCTCATACGCCACAAAAATGGGTCTAGCACGAAAATTGAAAAATATCGTATGATACTTGATACTAGGGATTAATTTCTGTTGAGGGTTTTTTACAATTCTTGTACGATAGTGTATTGCTTCTCGTACAACACTTGGGGGGTTTTGGTATGACAATTGTAGGATCTGAGCAATTGTCATATGACAATTGCAAGGGTTGGATGACAGTTGACACTAGAAAAGGATTTTTCTTCAATTGTTCAGGGTTTTGGTATTTTCAGTCTTAAATGGTTTGTAAATTTCAGTGTCCAGTTTTCAAAATCTATGTATTGGATTTTCTGAGGGTGTTTAACATAGCAATAGGCTCACAATCTCAACAAACATATGGGAACTAACTCAATGAATCAAACACGCCTAGCTTAACCTAACTAGGAGAAGAGATGCATTACTTTCTCATTGACTTAGGAACACACTCAATGACTCCTCAGAATATGGTGGTCCAACAACATGTAATGGATGTTGGAGCCCATATCATCCAAGTTCAAACATCAAGGAGGGCTTGATATGATGAGTTTCTTGGGGTGAGTACTATTCACCTCACACAAGCACTACAAATCCTTCAGAGGTGTATCAGTGGAAAACTAGATTAGGTTGTTAATCAAGGCATCCATTCACAACTGTCTCCCATAGTCTCGCAAGCAAGATTGAGGCATATAGCCCTATGAGTACTCAGATGTGTGTAGTCTCACAAGCAAGATTTAAGTGGCTCCGCTCTATACATAATCCAAGCATGTTCAT
The DNA here is from genome assembly GCA_027943335.1 of Chamaecyparis obtusa. NCBI lineage: Eukaryota > Viridiplantae > Streptophyta > Pinopsida > Cupressales > Cupressaceae > Chamaecyparis > Chamaecyparis obtusa. The sequence continues at coordinate 494,739 of BSBK01005075.1, forward strand.
GGAATAAATCCAAGGAACAAGCGCAACTATGTCTTCTGAGGATTTAACCTCAAGGAAGCGTCAAATTTTATAGTGGGATGGAAGAGTCGACTTTAGACTTGTCCCCACTTGGATCATTCCTGGGAGCTTTTTACCTCACTGACAGGCCTTCTAAAGGATTAATTGAAATGTGAGGCTGGGAACCACATGATCTGGGTTTTTGATTCTCTGAAAGAGAAGAGCATAATCCCCTAACCTTGTCCTTTTCCCTATCCAAGATACACCAAATAGAATTAATCCAGAGATAGTATGCAAACTGGCACCAGGGAAGATACCTTCTGGGTTTCTAATTCTCCTAAGAAGGAGAAGAGCCTAATCATATCCACCTCAATAGAAATAGACGCATGTACCTAATTAACTAGGTTCCTATGAAAAATAAATATTAAGCAAACAAAATGTATTCTTGATGAAGATTCGGCAACTTGCAAAACCACTTGTCATAAATTTTGATTGATTGAGCATCTTTGGCCTGCAATTTCTGTAAGGGTTTCCTGCAAACAAGGGTTTAGAAGAGAAGACAAGAAGAGGCTAAAAGAATAGGTTTTAGTGCTTTGGTCTTCTTCTCTCATCCTACAAAAAGTGTTAGGCTATCTCAAACAGTCATGCACCAAAAAACATCAAGTGTTAGGGTTAGCTGTCAGTCAAATCTCAAATCAAAAATCTAAAAAACTAATCAAAAATCCTATACGAAAATTGAAATATTGGCATGAAATGTCATACGAAAATATACCTCAACCCATATGACACTTCAAATAAGATACAACAATGGGTACATACCGATATGACAATCCAGGGCTCAACCGACAATATATATGAACCGATATGACAATTGCTGGAATGTCGTCTATCGTACGACAATCAGAGACTCCCCATAGGACAATCTACAAAATGTCGTATGAGAATGTACAAAAAATTTAAAACCCAAATCTTGACAAAATTTTGTTAGAAAAAAGATGAAATGAAAAATGGAAACCCGATGTCGGGCCCCACGGTGGGTGCCAAAAATGTGTGTGAAAATTGTACCTATTCAAAAGACACAACACATTAGTAAAATATTATTGATTAATGACAAGAAAATATGCAATAAAGAAATATATCATTAACCAGTCGATTTACTACCTACTAGTAGACGTGAGTATGGTATTTTCAAAATTTGACCGAGATTAGTGACAATGCAATGCCTAAATGAAGGATTTGAATGCAAACACTATGATAATGAATGCAAGATTAGTCTATATTTTTGTGATTTTCTATGCAATAATAATGTAAGCTAAATGAAATTGATCTAAAAACTTGATGATAATGAATTAAAAACTAGCCATGAATGCAAAAACAAGAAAACAATGTTAGCAATGATTCTCCAAAAGTTGTACAATCTCTAGAATTTGGTAGTATAGCATTGTTGCTCTCCAAATTGTACATGTCTTATTTGTGAAGGACTGAGTCCTATTTATTTAGAAATCTAGAATTGAGAACTCATGGAAAAGCCAAAAATCACTCCTTGATCAACTCGAATTGATTGGTGAGTTATCATGGAATTAGAAATAGTTATCTAGTAAAATCATGCAAATCATCTTTTTAACTCACAATTGGAAGTTGAGATCACTCCATTCTGATTTTTTTTTTTTTTTATCAGTAAACGGCCGAAGCCTTGATTTTATTTATTTAAAATTTATCTTTTTACATTTTCCTTCATTTGTGCGGGCACTGGTAGGAAAGAACGGGGAAGAAAACCTCCAGTCTGGCCCGAGACTTTAGTCCAGAAATAATATATGAAGTTTAGAGTTCCTACAAGCATAGGATTACAAAGCTCCACTTGATGGAGTCGAAGAGGGCATTCCCTCTTTAATATAGATTAAAGGAGGCATACCTCCATGATAGTGAACACAGATATTCATTAATCTTTTAAATACAATGCTCTTTTAAGAAGAACTAATGAGCATTCCCATCTTGTGCTGTACATTTATTTATATTGAGATTACATGTACCTTGCTCTTATCTTTAGAGCTAATGAGCCTTCCTTTAACTTTAACTGTGCTTTTGAAAAATCATGTTATTTTCTCTCATCCTCGCTCTTCAAGTATTTGCCTTAGCTTTGATAAGTTCTCGAGCCTCCTTTTCTTTATTTCTGCCTTTTTGGTCTGTTATGGTTTTCCTGTATACCTGCAAAATAGATAGACACCATGCCACCTCTACTCTCCTAATTTATAATTAATTAATCATTTTCATGATTCAATCCTCATTAAGCTAGTTCAGGTTAGGTATTGATGAAATAATGTAATTGCAAATCTTAAGCCATGAGTTAGTCTACTAAATAAAACATTACCATCTAAGTCCATTTCTATTGGCAGTCATGCTATAAGCTTTATTTCATTATTATGAACATAAGAAATTTATGAGCACTTTAGGAGCCTTTTAATTTGTCATAACATTTTCTATTTTAAAGATTATCATTTTTGTGATCGATGAGACTTCATTGTAGGTTGGCATGTCCCTAATATATGATGATTGTTTTGACTAAATGAGACATTAACTTCTTACATTCCCTATCTTGAAGTCTACTATGTAAGAGGGCAATATATATATGAGTGTGTGTTTGTGTGTGTATTTTTGCATTTTTATCTTATACTCACAAATGTTTCTATACTTGTTTACCTTTAAATTCATTTACATTTATTTACATCTAATCTTGATTTCCTATTTTGAAATCATTTTTCTTCACCTTCCGAGTTCTTCTTTCAAACTCTCATGAATTTCTTCAATTTCTTGCCCGTCAGCTCCTAGGTTAGCTAACTTATCTGCATCTGTATTTCCCTCCCTGTAAATGTGATTCACTGTATAATCTCCTATAACTTCAAGAGATTCCATTATTTGTTCAATAGCACTATTTAGTTTTCAGTTTGGCGTTCTACCCTATCTTATTGCATTTATAATAATAGTTGAGTCTCCTTCAATCACAATTCTTTTTAGCCTCCATTTTTTGCACTATGTCAGACCTAATCTTATAGCTTCTATTTCAGCTTCGTTATTTGTCTTAATTCCTATAGGTTTTGCTATCCTTCCTAATAACTTTCCTTCCACATTATGTACACATATCCCTATTCCCGCCACCCCTGGGTTTCCCCTAGCTACCCCATCAAAGTTCAACTTAATCCATCCTTGCTCTGGTGGTTTCCATTTATAGTTCACCCTTGATAAGGATTTATTGTCAATGCTAGATCCAATCCAGGGAGGAACTTTCAAGCCATACCACTTCTTTCTCTAGTACTTGTCTTCTAGTGAGAATTTCATCATTGATTGTCTCAGCATATTTCTATTGTTTGTAATTTCTACTATATTTGCCTCTATTTGTTCAAAAATCTCTCAATGTTCATCCTTTTATCTTGAAAAATCCTACAGTTCCTTTCCTTCCATAATTCCTAGATTAACAGAGATGGGATTATGTATCTCATTTTACTGTATAAATCCTCCTTACATGATCTTTGCCATGAAATAAAAACTTCTGTGATATCATTTTGAAGAGTAGTCTTCAGATCTAATTTCTCCAGAACCCAAAGCTAGCATTTATTGGCATACTCACAATTTAACAAAATATGATTTATCGTCTCACTTTCTTTCTCACATAGGGCACACCTAGAAGGACTGTGGTACCCTATTTTTTCAAACCATTCAGCGGTGAGAATCCTTTTCTGTAAAGCAGCCCATGAGAATAGACCTACCTTAGGAAGACAGTTTCTATTCCAACATAGATCAATGGGAAGACTGGTGGATGGGTTATCTATCCCAGATATAACTTTGAAACCTTCTTTCGAATTGTATACACCACTCTTTGAGGCAGCCCATATGATTATGTCCTCCCCAAAGCGTGGATAGAAGTTTCATTCTTGTAGAGCCTTGTTAAGTTTATCCTGGAAATCAAGGGGAAGTCTGAATTCCTCTAGAGATTTCCATGCCCAGCTGCTCCCCTCACTATTATTGATTTGTGAAAAATAGTCTTTAACCCGCTCTCCCTTACTATGTTTGATTAGTTCAATTAGCTGATCGTTCCCAAGAATTTCATGAAGGGCCAATTTTCCACCCCATGAGTCATCCCAGAATAGAGCCTTATTCCCACTTTTCACGTCCCAAGAAAGGGACTCTAATACTATATCTTTACATTCTTTTATGAAGTTCCATATGCGTGAGCCCGTCGGATAATTATCAGAATGACAAACACTTTCCTCCTCTTCTCCTAGTAAGTATTTATATCTTAGTATTTTAACCCATTTTGCCTTTGGGTTTTTAATCATTCTCCATACTAATTTTGCCCCCAAGGCCTTGTTTTGAAGTGTAAGGTCTTTTATTCCCAAACCTCCTTCTTCTTTTGGCTTACAAATCTTATTCCAAGCAATTAAAGCTAGTTTAGATTTCTCCTCCGACCCTTGCCAGAAAAAACTCCTTAACTTTCAAACTATCTCCTTATTAATACTTGCCGGGATTCTCATGCTCATCATCTGATAAATAGGAATTGCAGAGAGAACTGACCTGATCATAGCAGCCCTTCCCGCATTTGATAACCATTTTCCTTTCCATTGATCTAGTTTTTTAGAGATATTTTGAATTGTACTTTCCCATAAGTGATTTGATTTGACCCCCTTATCTAGAGGTAAACCTAAATATTTACATGGGAAGAAACCTTCTTTGAATTTTAGAATACGTTTAATCTCATTCTTTCGTCTCTCTTCAGTATTGTTAAAAAAAATTTCTGATTTTTCCTCATTTATACATTGTCCAGAAGTGTTAGCATAAGTATTTAAAATTTCTTTGAAAGCTTGAGCTTCTTCTAAAAGCACTTTTCCAAAAAGGAGATTATCATCGACATATTGCTGATGAGTAGTAGCCTCGACTCCCAAAGTAATCTTGATTCCTTTAACCTTATCCTCTCTCTGAAGTTTCTTGATACCTCTCCCCAAAGCTTCCGCCATAATAATGTACAAAAAAGGAGATAACGGATCTGATGCAGTGCAAGGCAGGAGGATCCTCGATGGAGATGTCCTAGCCCCTGGAAAATAACCACACAATAGAATATAATAACAATACAAAGATTTAGAACCACACAATGCCAACACTCATAATAGAATTATCATATTTTCATCCAACATGCCCGGCTATAAGGCCTTCCGGGTTACGACCAAATACAATGCAATTACAATAGAACTCCATAAGATCTTGCAAGATCCAAACCAAAACCCTAGCTAGCCCAGATCCACACACTGGTAGGAACCCCCAAGGAAGATCTAAACTTGTGCTCGCAAGCCCACCAAGCAATCTCCTTGTTTCCCAAGCCACAGCTACTAGCTCTCCTCAAAACTTGCTCCACATCCACCTTCTCTTCTCCCAAGTGGATGAATAATGACTAAAGACTTCCCCCACAACCCCTACTTATACCAATCTAAGCCATAGGTCAGCCCTGAATATAAATTAAATACAAATACTGAAATTAAATACCACAAGTCGGCCAACAACAACAATTAAATTTCCAAAATTGATGTCTTAGTAAAATTATGATATCTCCTAGCTCTAGATGAATTAGAACTTGTGCTTCAAACCGTAGGTAGAAATATAGGCCCTCTTCAATCCCTAAAATTTTTAGCCACTAACTATTTGTGGAAAATTACTTATATGGCCTGAAATAGGCACCAAATTCCTAAGCAAGACCAAACTCCTCCTAGGCCATGCTGAACAACCAAGACCATGCCAAGTTCCATTAAATACATCAAAACCAATTACCCAAGAACCAAGTGGGTTTATCCAACTCTACCAAACCCCTCACATATGAAAATAAGTCCACACAACTCCATCAAATCTCCCAAACATGCAAGATAGCCAACTACCCTGGGATGCTCCTGCATCAGACTCCCCAGGTGCGAAAAGAAGTATGCCTCATACTTTGACGCTAGATGAAATATCTGCAACCATCTTCATCTTCACCAAAGGCTTCCACTCCAATAGGAACAATAGAACCAACATGAAAATCACCCAAATCCGCATCCATCTGTCAACCACTAGAATCTCAACCATCCAATCAACATGCTCCCTCCCAGGAACAAACTGAACATAGTGCCTCACCAACATTCTCTGTAGTTGATCACTACCAACAACAATAATATCCTTGAACATGAAATCCATGTCACCAACATGTAAGCTCAAATCCACAATAGGAGCAACATGTAAATCCTCAACCATGTCAACCACCAACAGGTCCACATCAGGAACATACGGATCCGTAGTATCATGTAGATCCTCAACCACATCAACAACTAGTGAATCCACACCAGCAATAGCCATATCAACAACATCCATATCACCAACATATGGATCATCACCCTTAGCAACCTGATTATCCATGACCAAGTGCTCCACAATTTCCATGTCAGACTCAACCAACTAATCATGAAAACCAACCTCAATCACAACATCAACAAGGTTAGGAAGCTCCATAGAAACATCCACAAGTTTCTCCGTAGGTTCCGCATCAACCTCCACACACTGATCAACAAAACCAACTTCCATCTCGACCTTGCTATGCCCTCTTCTCTCTCGAACAAGTCTTCTAACCGGCCAGACAACTCACTTCCTGATCGGTAGACTCTAGCTCCACGGTTTCAAGATCTCTCGAACTCTCTTATGAAATTTATCCAGAGATGGATCACTCTCAACCATCCTTTCCTTAACTTGATTAGTCAATCTAGCTTCCAATCGAGCAAAAGTCTTTGAAATATTCTTCTCCACTACATCATGGAGTTTTGCAATCATCTCAGGGTCCAATCTTCTTAGAGCCATCTTCCAAGATCTTCGCAAACCCTCTGTAGAAAATCACCAACTAGATCCAACCTTCAACTAGGTCCTAGTGAAAACTACCTCACATTCGGCACTCTATCCACACACTCAGGAACAACCTTCACTCTGAAAAACTCCACCCAAGGTCCTGGTGTAAACTGCCTCACATTCGGCGCTCTGTCCACACACTCAGGAACAACTGTGCTCTGATACCACTTGATACAGTGCAAGGCAGGAGGATCCCCGATGGAGATGTCCTAGCCCCTAGAAAATAACCACAAAATAGAATATAATAACAATACAAAGATTTAGAACCACACAATGCCAACACTCATAATAGAATTATCATATTTTCATCCAACATGCCCGGCTGTAAGGCCTTCCGAGTTATGGCCAAATACAATGCAATTACAATAGAACTCCACAAGATCTCACAAGATCCAAACCAAAACCCTAGCTATCCCAGATCCGCACACTGGTAGGAACCCCCAAGGAAGATCTAAACTTGTGCTCGCAAGCCCACCAAGCAATCTCCTTGTTTCCCAAGCCGTAGCTACTAGCTCTCCTCAAAAATCGCTCCACATCCACCTTCTCTTCTCCCAAGTGGATGAATAATGACTAAAGACTTCCCCCACAACCCCTAATTATACCAATCTAAGCCACAGGTCGGCCCTAAATATAAATTAAATACAAATACCGAAATTAAATGCCACAAGTCGGCCAACAACAATAATTAAATTTTCAAAATTGATGTCTTAGTAAAATCATGATATCTCCTAGCTCCGGATGAATTAGAACTCGTGCTTCGAATGGTAGGTAGAAATATAGGCCTTCTTTAATCCCTAAAATTTTCAGCCACTAACTCTTTGTGAAAAATTACTTATATGGCCTGAAATAGGCACCAAATTCCTAAGCAAGACCAAACTCTTATTAGGCCATGCTGAGCAACCAAGACCATGCCAAGTTCCATTAAATACATCAAAACCAATTACCCAAGAACCAAGTGGGTTTATCCAACTCTACCAAACCCCTCACATATGAAAATAAGTCCACACAACTCCATCAAATCTCCCAAACATGCAAGATAGCCAACTACCTTGGGATGCTCTTGCATCAGGATCTCCTTGCCTCAAACCTTGAGAGCAGCTGAAAAAGCCTTCGAGAGACCCATTCACCATAATTGAGAAGTGAGGGGTGGAGATGCATTCAAAAATCATATTGATCCATTGTTTTGAGAATCCAAAAGCTTCCATACATTTACACAAAAATCTCCAGTCCACTTTATCATACGCCTTACTGATGTCTAACTTAATCAACATACTCGGATCCTTATTATTTGTTACTGAATGTATAGCCTCATGAGCAATAATCACTCCATCCAGAATTGACCTATTAGGGACAAATCCCATTTGTTCCTCAGATATAATCAATGGAAGAAGTTGTTTCATTCTTCTTGCCAAAGCTTTTGAGAAGATTTTATAAAGTGTTGCACAAGGAGATAGGTCTGAACTTGTTAAAGTTCTCTGCATTGACCTTTTTGAGAATAAGAGCAATGAATGTGTTATTTAGCTCTTTAAGAATATGTCCTGAGTTTCTCATTCCCTCTAGAGCATCAATAATTTCCTTGCCCATAAATGACCAACACTTTTGAAAGAAAAAAGTTGGGAATCCATCAGGACCAGGGGATTTATCCGAGTTCACTTCCTTTAGAACCTTGAGTATTTCATCTTCTGTAAATGCAGCATTTAGGAGGTTATTTTGACATGGAGTTATTATACGAGGGATGTTTCTTACCAGCTTGGCCTGGTCCAACAAATCCACACTCCCTAAGTTATTTAGAGATTTTTCAAAGGAAGAGACTGCTAAATCTGCAATTTCTTTGGGATCCTCTATTGTATTACCATTGCTATCTTTGATTTTGGAAATCTTATTTATACTCCTTCTAGCTCTGACGCTATTGTGACAAAATTTGGTGTTTTGGTCCCCTTCCCTGAGCCATGTTTCTCTCGCTCTTTGCCCCCAAAAGGCGCTAATTTGTGAAAGAGAATCATAGTATTTATGTAATAGTTCTTGCTCTATGTTATCTTCTAAAGTCTATTTTCCTTCTTCAGTAATCTCCTTATTCACATTTTCCAACTCTTTTTCTATAAGGTCTCTTTTCACAAATATATCCCCAATAGTATTTTTACTCCATTGTGACAGATTTCTTTTTATTAGTTTTAGTTTCCTTATGACTTTATATATCTTGGAGCCTTCGAACCTTGCCTCTGTCCACCATTTTTTAATTAGATCCAAACATTCCTCATTAAGTAACCACATTTTTTCAAATCTAAACGAGATTTTTTTATTTCTGATTGGTTCCAAAATTACTAGTTCTATAGGAGAGTGGTCGAAACCAGCAATGGGTAGGACCTCATTAGTAAAATTAAAATCAAAATTCCTCAACTCCCCTATAAAAAAGAACCTATCAAATTTTTCTACTATTAACTCTATGTCTTTACGTTTGTTAGTCCAGGTGTATTTCCCTCGGTCTAATTCAATTTCCGTCGCCCCTATAATGTTTATCCATTCCTGGAATTCTAAAGTTGTTTTTGATGTGTTTTGTCCCACCTTGTTTATCTCCCAAGGATAGGATAGCATTAAAATCTCCTCCTAGTATAAATGTTTCATTCGGGAAGTTCTCTATATAATCCTTAATCTCCTGCCATACAATTCTCTTTTCATGTAGGAATTTAGGAGTGTACATGTTTATTATATTAAATTTTAAATCTGACTTTAAACTTTTGATTTGACCTCCCATCCAATTTTTTTGTTTTTCATGAATATTGAAAACTATTTCTCTAGGATCCCAAATAAAAGCAATTCCACCCGAAGCGCCTTCTGCCTCATAACCTACTAATTCTCTTATTCCTATACTCTTTTTTATTTTCTCATATCCTTCATTAGAAAGTTTAGTTTCTTGTATCAGAGCCATATTTGGTTTAATTTTTGCTAATTGCCTTATTACAAGGTGTTGTTTGTTAGGGGCATTTAAACCCCTAACATTCCAACTAATGATCTTCATGAGGACTCGGGAAGGACCTTCCCCTTCCCGGAGTATAGAATATCGGTAATTTTAACCTGACCTGGCACCATTCCTACCTTTGCTCTTAGTTCAGCAAGGGATTTTCTTCCTCTTGGTTTGACTATTTTCCCCGTATAAGCTTCTAACCTGCCATTAATTGATTTTCCTAAACCTAAAGTTTCTGTATTGTTCCTAACCATGTTCTCTTTGTTTTCCTTATAGAGTTCTTCATTCAATAGCGAACATAATACTCCTGTTGTTATATCGTTACTCCTAGACTCCTCCAAAATAGAGGTAGGATCTAATCCTAAAAAATCTAGCAGTGATCCTTGGTCAAAGGTCTCCTCTAAGGGGGATTTTTCCATTCTTTCTTTTTGCATTTCTTTTTTTTGATGGCAAGAATCAGAGGGGATGAGCTCTGAGTTTTTTTCAATATTAGGAAAATCTGCAATCTCTTTTTGGGTTCCTGCATTAACACTCATAGTTCTTAACTCCACTGCGGATTTCCTCCCCCTCTTCTTTTTAATTCTATTGATATTAGGGGTGCTCAGACTTCCTCTTTTCATTGCTATATCTAACTTCCTGTCTTCGTTGGTGATACCAAAGAGGCCTTCTATGGAGTCTTTAACTGATGGAAGATTGTTGCCGGGTTTGATTCCATCAATGGTTGTTGCCATGCCTAATTGTCTGTCATCATTGTTGATACCTTCTATGCAAATTCTGATCCCTTCCTCATTTTGATTCCTTGTCTTATTTATATCTTCTTTCCTAACATACAAGGGACCTTTATTATCATCAAGATTTGTTTCCATATCTCCTATCTCATCTAGATTTGGTAAGCATTCCATTTCCATGTCCTCCTCTCCATTTTCCAGAGTGTTGTCTGATGCTGACATCTCCTTAATGCTTTTAATTAGAAAAAAATTTTGGTGATCAAGTTCCTCTTTGTCACATATTTCGTCTATAAGGGTATCCATTAATTCATTGGTGATCTCAACTATTTCTTCTTCTAATTTTTGATTCTCCTTTATAAGTGATCCCTCTTCATTTTTTGGAATGTTGGAGATTCTATTTAGGCTGTAAGAGGTATTTTCAGTGTAAATTCCTTGCTTGATACTCTGAGTACTAAGGTTATTCTTATGCTTTGAGGAAAAAGGTAGGGGAGATTTGACCTCAACATTTATGGTCTCATTCATTGATCTATTAATTTTTTCTTTTATTATTTTTCTATCTATTTTAGCATTTGTATGATGGGCCTCATCCTTTGATACACTCATTGTAATGTTGTATGGCTCTTGAGGTTCAGGGATATTTTCTACTCCTGTTATCTTATTGATCTGAAATTAGTTTGATAACGAGGTATTTAAACCTATTTCTACTGTGGGATGGAGCCTATCTAGTCCTTGAGTCTTTGTAGGCCTAATTATAAAACCCCCTTTGTCCTTACATAACTCTATCTCCACATCTTTATTGGGTTGATTTATAAGATTTATGTTTTTGTGGGGCTTCTAGGTGTACACACCTTCTTCGATAAAATTTTCTAATATTCTAGGATTGATTATGATAGAATTTGAATTAAAGTTTAATTGGATGGGTAAGATGCTTTTTTGATGAAATTCCATCTCAACTATGATAATTTTATCGATTTGATTAAAGGTTGACTCTATAGTCCTAATGTATTTCCCAATTTTATTCCCTATAGTTCTTATGCTTTCCTTGTTAGACATTTCTATAGGCAGGTTATTTAAAGACACAGCCTTTTCTATTCTAAAATCATTTAACATCATTGGGTTAAACAATGGCATCCATTCAAAAAAAGAAAATGGGATGTTCTTGAATTTAATATCCTTTCTGTCCAAAATGCTATCCTTCATATTCTTATTGGTACAAACAATTAACAAAAAAAGATCCATAAGATGTGTTATACTCACCTCCCTCGGTAGTAGTAATGATAGTTCCTTCACTACATTCTTGATATTTACTCCCGTACCATTCCAGATACAAATCAGACCTCTTTCTTGCAAGATTTTCTGCTGCTGCATAATAACATCATTATCTAGGATGATAGAGACATAATGGCTACTATGATTATTCTTACCTAGATCTTGCTGAATAATATGCCTGCGTGGTGGTGTATAAGTTGCAAGCTTTAATGTTTTGTTAGATGAATTATTACATGAAACTTGATTACTATTATTATTGCTAATCATATAACCATTTTCTTCCTTATTAAGCAAATCAAAGGAGTTTTTAAGAGTTAAATTGAAAGGTTTTTGAGATAACAGATACCTGTTTACCTTTTTCTTATTTCTTACCACTTGCCAGGTGAATTCCTTCTTCTTTGTGCAGACAGAAGGTGCTTGGGTAGGTAAGAGTCTACCTCCCCCCTTGGCAGATAGGGGTTCCTCGGTACCACATAATGATTTGCATTCAGGTCTTCCCACCTTAGCATCCCCGCTGCTTGTGCCCACTTTCGCATATTTTGTTTTTGCAAAAAAATTCATCTGACTATCCAAGGAATTGACTGTGAAGATCTTCGTTTTGGTATCTTTAAAAAACTTAGGGCTATTCTTGTTTTCCCCTAGCACAAAACTGGGTTTTTCAACCCTATACTTGTCCTGCACATTATTGCTCTGTGTTCCCTTTTTGAGCTTCTCTACTAGAGACAGCTCCTTAGGATTTCCATTGGAGATCTTTTCTGTAGCCCAGTCCTTAATATGGCTTTTATTATTTACCCTTGCTTTGTCCTTCAAACTTTCATTATGTGATCCTTTTTTATCAATAGGGTTTTTGATGGAATGCTTTTTCGCAACAAGTTCCTCAGCAGGGAGTTGAGAAAATAAAGCATACATATCCCAGTCTATGTTTTGATTTGCTAGTCTTTTTTGTTTTTTTGTGAATTCTTTCAAATGATCATACGAAGGGTGATCCTATATAGGCTTTCTGCAATCTTTCTTCTTATGGCCATATAGCCAACAGTTAAAACAGTAACTAGTGGAAGCCTCTTTCTTCTTTGGAGCTTTTGAATTCAATTTGGGCATCTCGGTCCTAAGAACTGTCATGTTGCGACCAGAAACATCCTTCTCAGAGTGTGAGTGCATGAAACCTAGGTTGATTTGTCGTCGAAGGAAGGCACACTTCCTTTTCAGATGAAAATTTTGCATATCGCATATGATCAGAGCAGAATATGACCATATGAATCATTCCCAGATTCTCAAACACTTGCAATTCTACTGCAGAAAATTTTGAATTTTAATGATGATATCCCTGCTTCCAATGGAGATCAAAATTCTCAGAAAAAACCCTCTGAAAAAACTACGATTTTATGGCAGAGATTTATAAAAAAATTTATGCCTGCTACAAAGCCGAAATTCTCTTGGCCACACCCCAGGAGAGCTGCAATTCAATTGAAGAATTAAGTAATTTTACAATGGCCGAAACCCTGCTCAGCCTTTGTTTTTCATGTATATTCTGCAAGTGAAGAAAATAAACACCTTCCCAAAACCCTAGCCTGAAGATGTGCTGCATTTTTTCCTTAATATTTTCTCCTTTCACCTGCATTTTTTTACCTCTGTTGACTGCGATGCTTGAAAATCAATTTTTAATAACCAAGGAAGCCCTAGACTGCTCCCTTTTTGGCCTCTACTCCAGCTCACTGCTGCCCTTAGACTGCTCCAGTTCGCACCTTAGAAGAGCAGATCGCTAGTTTAGTTTTTATGTAAGATTCCTTTTTTCACTCCATTCTGATTTTTAACTCACAATCACATGTTGAGTTTAGAAAGTTAACAAATTGAATTCAATAGTTGATTTTGAGTCTAACTTCTTTTATGATTTTTGCATAGACAATTGTGAGTTTATTTAAATTTCCATGTGTTTTATTCTCAACTTAACTGATTTAATTTAAAAATAACTGATTTATGGGTTAATCAATTATTTAATCAAACTTTATCCAAAATTATATTATTAAATTTGACAATTTGATTTTAATCAATTAAATAAATATTCAATTGATTATTTTTAGAAATTGTGATTTATTGTCAAATAAATAATATTAAATTAAGTGGCTAAATGAAGTTTAATTAATTAAATATTTATCATATTCAATTAATTGCACTTTAGGATAAATAAAATAATATCATTTATTGCCAAATAATAATTAATCAAAGATAATTAGGATAAATTAGGAATATTCCTTGATGCAGTTTTAGAATAGGATCGATTAGGATTTCGATGATTCAATGTGCAGATGTGCCTTAGGTTAGGACTTTAGGTTGATTTCGATCGATTTGTTGATGTAGGAAGTTAATGGAACTAAAGCCCATTTTTGGGGTATTACAAAGGTTATGACGAACTCTGAGTGAAGAAGGAAAAACTCAAGGAGGAGAAAGCACATCTTATTGCATTGATTTAGAAGATCACAATTTTTTTTGAAAGTGTAGATCTCTTAGCTTCTATTTTCAAAGAATCCATGAAACATGTAGAGAAGGACAGGGAGATAGCTAAAATGGTTGATTCTTGGGAGGACCAAATAATGAGACAAGGAATAGAGTTGGTGAAGAAAGCACTCTAGGTGTTGGTATATGCAAGGGAAGTGATGTCAAAGTTTAAGATTCTTGGAACTTTTAATTAGAACTTGGAGTCCCTTGAGAAAGATCTTAAAATTTGGAATAATTTTTTAGATTTCGAATTGGGAATGTTGTGTGAGAATGGAATAATACCTTATCGTGAGAAGTTTATTACATACAAGGAGATGTTATGAATAGAGGTTAGGACATTGAAGGCCTACTCACGGACTTGGAACCAACTACTGAGACTTGTGTTGAGAAAGGGCAAGAAATAATTTCTAAGTTTGAAGAGATGTCTTGCAAACTAGTAATTGAAGGCCAAGAGATGATTTTTGAGGACACTAAAGTTGGAAAACTCTTGCTGATGACCCATCTAGAGCTTGAGGTAGATTGTTTCATACTAAATTTCCTTCACAACCTCACAAGGTACCAATTTTCACTTGATCAACTTTAGACTATTCTTGAAGATAACAAGACAATAATCACTAGGTGTTTATATGTGTTTATCAAGACAAATGTGGTGGCAGAGAACAAGGTGTTCCTAATCTTGAAGATGTGCATAAATCAATTTACAAATATCAAGCATTCATGAACAAGAGTGAAGAAGGTCAAGGAGTGTCTCATGAAACTTAGTTTCTTTTCCCACTTTATGGTTTAAGGATGCAATTTCTTTTTGAAAAATTACATGTTGATGAAAATTTATAATTGCATATAAACTTTCACATGTAAATTGTAACTTGAAATTCTATGTAAACAAGTTGCAAGTCAAGTTACACACCAAGGACTGCAATTTGGAATAAGTCATAGTTAATTATGAAAAAAGTCATAGTTAGTTGGACTTTCCCACCTTTTTCCCTCATCCCCTCACCTATATATAGGAGGGTGCTTCATTATAAATTTTATCTTTATGCATTTCAAGAAAACTTTGTTGGAATTGTGCAAAATACAAACTTTGCTTATATTTGTGCAAACTGATTTCAAAGTAAATAAAAGATTAAGTGTTTTCAATGTTTGAGTTGGAGGAGCTTGTTATATTATTGTTGTGTTATTATGTCACAAAATTGATATTATCTTGGATTTATTGAGAAAATTGTATGATTTATTTGCACTGATTATAAGGAAAGCTTTAAATATCATTTTATACAGATTTTGTGTTGTAGTTTTCAATTTGAGTTACGTAGAAGTGGATACATAATATTTGAGTTGTGATTATTTGTGATAGAAGAAATTAGAAAGGAATTTTTATGTGTTAAAATATTTGTGCTAAACATATTGCTACCTCATCCTTTAAATCATTTTAGGACAGTGTGTAAGTCTTTGAGCTTATGTACATTCCTTAATTAATAGTTTATCGGTATGCTTAAGGATAATCTTTTAGTTAGTCTTAAGATTATTGACAGTGTGGATCTACTTAGTGCTTAGAAGTGAGTTTGTCAAAAGTCTCATGTTTGTAAGTGCATGTCTATACAAATGGAAATCCTTCTTGAAGAAAGAGGAAGTGATGCATGCAACACCCCATCTTAGATTAGTTTGAATTTCTTATTAAGTTTCAGTTGATACTACAACAATAAGAAGGGCACCTCTTCTTAGTTGAGAGGGGAGATTATATCGCACATACTGTGTCTAAATACTCCATTTTTTAACAAGTGTGTCTACTACCACTTACAAAATATTTAGCCAATAAGTGTAATGTTTCATCTCATTATCTATGTAGTTATTTATTTGTAGCAAGAAATTATTGTTAATAAGTTATTAGAATTTTTAACTTTGAATTTGATAGAGCTTTAAATGTACATAGAGAACCTTGGAATGACATACATTTTTGAGATACAACAACTTATATTTTAAAAATGCATAAACTTATATTGAATATATAGATAAATTCTTTTGAAATATATATGTGCATAGACAACCTTGGATTATCATACATTTTTAGGATACATCAACATTTTTAGGATACATTTTTAGGACAACCTATATTGAAGGTATAAATGAACCATTTAGAAATGTATGTGTGCAAATGCAAATCACTTTATAGCTTTTGTGAAGAGAAATAAGAGCATAATAATCATACGAGGATTTTAAAGAATGAATACAATATACTTTTAGTAATAGGGGAGCATATTAGGTAAATTTTAATAATCACGAAACATTTTATACTTTAGTTCAATAAAAATGTACAAATAACAATATTAAGAGAGCTTTATTAAATAGAAAAGGCTTATATTTATAATTAAAAAGGAATTGAAATGAACAATTTAAAGAGTAATTTAGTAGAGAATGGTAAAAAGAAGAGGCAACTTTATAAACTTTAATTGTATATTAAGATTAAGTGATAATAATATGTATCATTCATAAATGGTAAAGTAAAAGAACTAAATTTGTGGAATATCTAAACACAATTATTTTTTGAAAACTTGATTGGCAAAATGTTAATTTGTTTATGTATCATTAATATTATTTTCATAAATAATAATACTATTCTTTGCAATAGATCTCTTGACATAGAAGTGAAAACCATTGCTTTAAAATAATATAATTTAAATTTTGTAAAAGTGAAAAAAATCTAAGTACGGTGTAATGTTTTATCTTATTATCTATGTAGTTATTTATGTGCAGGAAGAAGTTATAAGTAATGAGTTATTAGAATTTGTTACTTTGAATTTTGTAGAGCTCTAAATGTACATAGAGAACATTGGAACAACATACATTTTTTAGATACAACAACTTATATTTTAAAGATGCATAAACCTATAGTTATAGATAAGATATTCTTACCTAAAGAAGTAGATAGAGAATTTGTAGGCATAGTTGATTGGAGTGTAGACACAATTGAAATAATTTGTAGGTAGAAGACATGATTTGGAAAGAAAGTTGTATGTTTGAGTGTATTTTTTATAATTGGTGGTTGAAAAGATTGTAATACATGTAGAAGTTATTGAATGTCATAATTTAAAAGTGAATTTTATTTATTGGAAGTTGTGTATATATTAATGAATCCCAGTTCAAAATTTTGCAATGGAAACAAAATAATCTTGTTTATACATTATGTCATTATCCACAAATAGAGAAGATGCCCACACAATAAAGATTGCCTTGTTGGGCATTTTTTAAGCGAAAGGGTATTCTAGGATTTTTTAATTTTAAAGATTTTTCTATGGCTTCAATAGTAATTTTGGCCATAAACCTGGATATGGTCCCATTTGGAATTTTGTCAAAGTTGGAAACTCTTTATTATGATGATTGATTCTTTTGTGGAGTAATGACATTAGTGCATGGAATTTTAATATTGAGAGGATTTTTTATTATTTCCTCTATTTATGAGCCACATGAGCATGCACCCATGCTTAACCCTTTAACTTTGTGTTTTGACCCATCCCTTGTTTTTTTGAGCTTGTAATCCTAATTTTATTGAATTATTGGGATGTTGTGTATTGAGAGCTAATGGGTTCTCTTGGATCACAAGATTCCACTTCTAATTTTTGGGCATTTTCATGAGCACCTCGATTTGTGTGATATCCAATTTTAGATTTTCACCATGTTGGTGTGTTTTGGTTGTTGGCCTTGGTGTATCTCATTATTGTGAATGAATCATGTAATTAGAATAGATAGAGGATATTTCGGTTAACTAATAAAGTGATCCAAACTTCCACTTTTATTGTCAATTTCCTAGTTGTGCACCAAGATAGTTGATAGCTAACAATTGGTACTTTTGTATATTTTAGGCTTTGAGAGACATCCTTTTGTTTTAGTGAGATGTATGTTCGATTGAATTGGGATTTGTGCTCTTGGTAATTTGGCCAA
Source organism: Chamaecyparis obtusa (assembly GCA_027943335.1). Classification (NCBI taxonomy): domain Eukaryota; kingdom Viridiplantae; phylum Streptophyta; class Pinopsida; order Cupressales; family Cupressaceae; genus Chamaecyparis; species Chamaecyparis obtusa. Next base: position 513,030 of record BSBK01005075.1, read on the forward strand.
TGGAGTGTGATTGTGCTTTATTTTATTGCATTGGTTTATTGGCTTTTCTTGCATGGTTATGTTGTCATCTTGATTTTATTGATGTGTGTTTGAGACCATATTCTTGGAATTTTGTTTTGTCCCTACTTGATGGGATCTCGAGATATTTATACTCTTGGATGAGACCTATTGAGTTCTCCTCAATCCATGAGTGGAGCTATTGCATTATTTATTATTGGCTTGTATTTTTATATCCTTAGCATTGTCTCATTTATAGATTCACCATGTGTTGTGTTGAGACCACTTGGTTATTATGGATGTATGGTGTTGAGACCACATCCAGTTAGGTAGTTGATCTATGCTCCTATACTGAGGTCTGAGTGACCCATTCTCTTGGTGAGTCCAATTGAGAGTACTTGTCTCCTTTTGTTGCATAGCTCAAAATCTTTATTACTTTAAATTTTATTGGTTGGGAATTGCATTATTATTATGGTTATTTGGTGTAGAGTATTGGAAGAGTGACTCCCTAGGGCGATATGGGGCACAAAGTGTCACTAGGGTAACCCTTGGTAGATTTTTTAATAAAGTGATAACTTAATAAATAATTAGGTTAAAATATAATGAAAGATATAAACTAATATTGGTAGTATGGCCATCTACGTAACGTGGAGCTAGTACAGTCATGGTCATCTTTGGATGTAGAGCCAGCATATCCATGACCATCTATAGATGATGAGTTGGCATAGTCCTGGCTATCTGAGTGACATTGAGCCAACATAGTTGTATCCATCTACAAAAGTTGAGTTGACATAGTAGAGCCTCCTTGATGAGAGAAGGATTTCTCAAATCCATGTGGTCCCCCACATGTCATATGATGACACTCCATTATTGGGTTTGTCACCATACCTTGTCTAGATCTGAGTAGTGAACTTGGTGTACTTTCATTCTATGTATCTACATGTTGAGTATTGACCATGGTGTTCTTTATTTTCATACGATTGGTTGCATTGGAATACTTGTTTCATTCCACTATTTCTTGTACTTTTATGGTGTTTGTGTGTGTATGTGTTAGAGTACTCTATGTTTGTTCATTATGTGTGCTTGGGTCATGTGACTATCTTCTTGAGCATGGTGGGGTAGATCTAAGAGTACCATGTGGTTGGATGGAATTGCATGTCATTGCTAGGGACTAGTTTACAGGTGATGTACTACTTCTAGTGGTGAAGTTTTGAGCATGATGTGCTCTTTTGTATCCCTTTGTACTTGCATTCAGTGATTTCACATTCTATGTATATGGTTAGTAGATTAGTTTCATTCATGATGATTATGTTCATATCAAGTTATTTTTTCCTTGATTCTCATGTATCTAGTACTTTTTGGTGTGGAGGGAATCATTTTATGGACATATATTGGAGTTAGCATACTTAATTTATCTATTTTCCTTAGTTTTTTATGCTTCTGGGTAGAATTGTGCATTCATTTGCTACCCTTGTTCATTTGTTCCTAATTTTGTGCATATGTGAAAATATCTTACACATTCATTCAAATCTCCTATGTATTTTTTCTGGTTGACTACTTTTTCCCTACACATTTTTAACAAAGAACACTTGCTAAGGGTCTATATAAAATTGGACCTTGGATTTGGATTTCTTGTGTTTTGGGGATATATTCATGTATTGATATTCTATTTTCTATTTTACCTTTTTATAGTTTATCTCATATTTAATTTGGGTTTTAAATGAACCTAGTATTGGATCTTGTTGAGGATGAGCTTGTCTCCTCATTAGTGATCATTGACGACGGTCTTCTCCTATCCCATGAGGTTTGCAGATTTGGTCTAGAATATCATGTGGTGGCTTGAACATGATTGTCTATTCTTTCTAGTGTGTGAGGTTTATCTTGGAATCCTTGGAAGTATGTTTGATTCTTCTGCTTGTGCATGATCACATTTTGATTGTGGTTTACTTTTGTTATTTTTATATCCTTGTTTATGCATCATGGTTATGAATGCACTTATGTATTGATGTTATACATTTACTTTCTTAAAAAATTATTTAGTGCATATTTGACTCTATTTTTTGAGGGTTCCTTAGCGATGCATTACACAATAGAATTCTTTTAAGACTAATATGGTCATAGAATGCCAAAAGGACACTTCTCCAATAAAGGCCCTTGTGATGAAGAATGATCTAGGATGCAAGTTGTTGTCTCAAGACAAAATGATTTCACCAAGATCAAATTCCTCGAAGTGATAGTATCTTGTAATAGTGTGAAGATAAAATAGAGGATCATGTAAATAGAGTTATGTCTTCAAACACTTAGTCTTATTTTTTAATTATACACTTGTAATTTTTATTTTGACAAGTAATTGCAGGTGATCATATCACTTGTAAAGTTGTAACTTATAATTACATGTAACCACATTGAAAGTCAAAATAAAATAGGAATTGAAATGTTGAATAAGTCAACTATAAATAGTTAGTCTTAATTAGTTAGACTTCTCCCACTTTTTAATCTCAGCCCCTCACCTATAAATAAGAGAGGGTGCTCATTGTAATTTTTATCTTTTGGCAATGAAACAAAATTCTTCCAATTTTTTGTGCACTTTAAGACTTTGAGATTAGATGTAATTATAATTGCTTTCAATAAAAGAGCCATGTTATTTTGAGGCTATGTGTTGATTCAAGTTGTCATATGATGACATTTTCTACAATTGATTGTGAGTATTGTTCTATTGTTCAAAAGGAATTTAAATTCAATATTGTAGACTTTGTGCATCCACTTCCTTAGCCCCACCAAGATACATTTAATTGGTAGCAATAAAATATAAATTTGAAAATTATGAATTAAGAAAGGAAATGGAGAGATTGCAAAAAGAAAGGGTTGATGAGGGAAATGGGATCTATCTTTTCAAATCATTCCAATGTCCAACAATGGAGGCATTCTAACAAATGCACTTCCAAAATGTAATCAAATGCACACACACACACACACACACACACACACACCTGCATTAATTGAAATGAAGCCTCACTCCATTTCCCTCCTATTTGTCAAGGTCTATGTTCAACAATGGATTCTCTTATAAGCACATGCATAAGAAGGTATAAATAACGGATATTAAGAGATGAATGATCAAAAATATAAAAAAATGAAAGAGAAATATAGAATGCAAAGATTGCCAAATTTATATAATTGATGCGAAGAATGCAAATTATTGATGTAAGAAAAGTGTATATTCAAAAGGATTTAAATGATGTGCAAGTGATGAATATAAATTAGAAGGATCAAGAATTAAATAAATCTCCTTAAGAGGGAATTCCATATCAAGATGGCTGTGAGATCAAAGATTTGGTAGGGAATTGTAATTGTAAATCCTCCATTGACTAAGTGATTGCAAATGATAGAGGTGAAAGATGATAGATAGAAGAATGAAGTGGATATGAGAGGGATTTAGGAATTTGTGGATTAAATGTAAAAACATAGAATATACATATTATTTAATGGATATAATGAGATAATTATATGAACATCAATGGAAAACTTGGATTAATAAGAGGGTAAAAGAACAATAATCTGTCACCCTTTTATAAAGGAAAAGGCTAACAAAATCAAAGTTGTTCAACTTCAATAGTATAAAAATGACATTTATGTTTGAAATTCGAAGATGATGTAAACTAATTAAATGAGTTAAAATGGATGAAGTTTATGATTAATATTTTTAATAATTTTTTCAATAAGAATCGATATGTTTTTTAATTTTTAAAGATGATTTTTAAGTTGTTGAAAAATGCTAAAAATTAGGGTTCTAGTTTCCACCAAAAAATTATATTTATATAAACATTTTCTCCCTTAATTTCAAAATATGTTATAGATGACATATATAGCTAGTGCATGAAGAAATAAAAATTGGTTTGTGACCTATATTTTCTCTTTTATAATAATTCAAATTCCATCTCACCTGAAATCGATAGTTTTTATCTCCCACCATATTTTTCATAACAAATCTATCCCAATCATGTTAAAAAAGATGTCTCATGTCACGCTCATGCTTAGGGTTCCTAATGTTGTGTTTCCCACCTCTACAGCAACTCGAGTTTCTTTTCTAGGTGCTTTCTCTACCTCCGTCGATGGCGCTCCCTCTGCTATCTTTCAGGAGCCTCTACCCACCAACGGTCTACTTCTTGTTGGTGTGGGGGAAGCACATGTTGCATCTATTTCCAGGTCTCCCATTGCTACTTCTCTCATAACATATGTTGTTCTAGGTGCTTCTACTAGGAGTGTGGAATTGATGCAGGAGCATCCTGGGTGTAAGAGCAATCTTGCATCACCCAAAAATATTTCTATTTTTTTTTTATATTCAATAAGGGCTATTTTGTGCAGAGCTGCTATTTATGGAAAGTTACTATTTTTGGTAATTTTCGTATGTGCTCAGAATGATCTAATTTCTTTCTTGGAGGTTCATTTTGGTCATATAAGTCTGCCAGTAAAGTTTCATTTCCAGATCAAGTGTATGTTGGAAGATATTGAAGATTTTCGGTATTGGCAGCAGGGTACAGAAACTTTGAACTCAGGTTTGAAGGCTTTAGAGGCCCCGAATGAGGTCAAAAATTTGGGTGACAAGCGCTTACGTGGGTCAAGCCTGTAGAGCGCTTTGTGGCATTTCTAAAATGGGGTTATAATAGCCGATCGGGTCAACTGGTGATGACTTATGGTCTTCGGAAGTTGGGCCACCCGAAATGGCGAAAAATAATTTTCTTCAAAATTTCTGTTCGGGTTTCAAAGGTTATCATGAGCCGACTATGATGTAATAAAATGTAAAATAAAATAATTCTAAGTTTGGTCAGCCTTATTGGCTAAAATTCTGGAACCTTCCAGGAGGTGGAAAATTGCCTATATAAGGAAGGCTGTATTATTGTCTTAGGCAGTTCAGAATAGTTCTGGGTAGTAGATCTGGGTAATAGCTCGAGGCTTTGTCCTACAGAATATTGTAAGGGAATGCCCATGTGGCTTTGCATATTGTAATTCTGAAAGTTTGTAATTCCACATTTGTGGAGATAATAAGAAGCCAATTTTTTGTTCTTGCATATTGTTGTTGTTTCTCTATTTCTGTTATGTGTTTGTGGTATTAAGGAGAGCACCCTTCATCAGGAATTTGCCTCTTTTTTGGTTTCAGTTGTTTCAACCTTTGGTATTGTGAATGGGGGTGGGGTTAAGGGCTCTCATGTGGTTTTTGTGGAGCCCTCCTCTACTTCTACGGATGTAGCTTTGTTGAAGCTAGGGATTGATCATGGGTTTGTTCCTGTCTCTAATTCTATCTCCATTGTGTTGGATCTAGATATGGAGGAGTAAATAGATCACAATGCATCTAGTTCTTCCCATGCCTTGATTTGCAGGTTTAGAGGTTTTTGGCCCAGTCTTCTGAAGCTTCATGATTGGATTTGTAGTCACTGGGAGCCTATCCTCATGGATATGATGCACATATTTCCCTTGGATAAGGATTATTTTATTGCAAAGTTTGAAGATGTTTTGGATAGGAACAAGTTGATGCACGATCATTTTTTCAACTAGGAGGATCATTTTATGCTTATGGTTAAGCCTTGGCATATCAATTTTAACCCTATTTCGAACTCTTTCATTAGGTTTCCTATTTGGGTCTGTCTTCCTTATCATCCCCTACATTTATGGATTGACCACTTTTTTAAGGGAATGGTAATACTCTTGAAGAATTTTTTATGGTGGATGGTGATTCTTTTGACATTTTTCATTCTACATATGCTCGTATTCTTGTGGATATTGATCCTTCTAAGGGTCTTCATGTGGAGAAGTGATCAATCCTCTAAAGGAAGCTAGACTCAAACCCTAGATTATGAAGGGATTCCCTTCAGATGAAGAAGATGTTTTAAAACTGGGCATATGGCTTCTCAGTGTGGATTGGGTAAAAAGAAATTTGTTGCATCTTGGTGGAATAGTACTTATGCTCAACACTATTTGGTGGAGAAGCCTGTTTCGCTAAAAATCTTCTCCCAGGTGGCTGCACAGGTCCCCCCTTCTCCTGTTGGTTTGGAAGTGGTTCATGTGTGTCCTCCTGTTAGTGCCTCTCTGGTTTCTTCGTCACCTGGTTTGGTGGGGGAGGCTGCACCTTTGGTCTTTCTTGGTGTTTCAGGGGTTGTGGCTGCTAGTGGTTCTATGGATGCTTCTCTTGCATGTTATACTGGTATTTTGGCTACCTTTGTTGGTAGCCATGATCACTCTGGTTTGGCTGATGATCCTTTGTGTTGGCAGGTTGAGGCAGCCTGAGTTGAAGAGGGTTGGATTACTGTTATGGAAAAATATTTAAGAATTCATCCTCCTCTTTTGATATGACTCTTCACTCCCATCAAAAGGGTGCTAAAGGAGAATCTGACATTTGGATTTTTCTTTAGCTTGGGTTTGCATGAAGGTTTTTTAATGCATTGCTTCATCTAGGTTGTGGGTGCCTGTTGTAAAACCCTCGCTTTGGTCTTGCTCCATTCTGTTTAGAGGGCTATTTTGAATATCTTTTGTGACCATTTTGTATAGGATTCTGGGGTCCCTTCAAAACCTACTTTTACCTCAATCAAAAAAAAATCTATCCCAATCAAACAAAAAATATTCTTGAAGAGGACTCTCTCCTATAGTGCACCATATGTTTTTCAAATTTATTTAATATGATTTACAATTTTTTTCTTTCTTTGAATTAATATCTCCTTGACTATTAAAATACCTACTTGAAATATTTTTTAATTACAATAGACTATGTCTAATTAAAACACTATAAAATCTCTATGAGGATATTCTTGGCTCTGATCTCTACAAAAGGGTATTTTTGTATTTTTTTTAAAATATCATTAAAAAGATTAGGAATTATTGAAACGTCACTTTTCTAAAATAATTTTATTTCTATGGTAATTGGACCCAAAGTGGTATAAAACATGCATTTAATAGACATTTCCAATTGGAAAAGTTAAAGCACTTATATAACTTAGCTAGAATGAATCTAGCTAGACCATATGTTTAACCAAAATTAATTTTTAGTTAGAAATACAAAAATTCAGTTGTGTTGATAAGTAGCCTAAAAGGTAACACCTGATTGTGCTTTTACCCAAGAGGACAATTTTACTTGTCTACATTTTGCCCCTCTTTGAGACAAGGTATCATGTTACATTATTTCAAATAAAATTTTGTTATTGCAAAAAAAAATTGATTGTTGATTTATGCCCCAATTTTACTAGGTATGGATAATAGGTATGCCCCATTGAGAGATTGTATAAGATGGTGCATTGAGAAAATGATAAGAGGGACACCTAATAAGTGCAACAGATCAATTGATGGAAATTATTGAATTAACTAGATGGAATGAGCTCATTGGGCTAGTTAATATTCAATTGAGTTGATAACAATAGTTTATGTTTGTACAACATAAGCTAATGTAGGATCGATTGATTTCAAGAAAATGAGATGGTGGGACAAAGCTGAATTGCAAGAAGATAAACCAATATTGATGATGATTTCTTAGTAATACCCTAGTATTAATGATGGTTGATAAGTTGATTGAGATTAATGATAGCACAAGTGTAATACCCACCCTAGTACCTTTATATTTTGGACTAACGGGATTATGTTAGATAACTGAGAGGGGGGTGAATCAGTTAAGTACAACTATCCTACAGTCCCAAATCTCCCAAATGTATATATTCAAACTTTTCAATCAAATAATCAACTTGGTAAGATATCAACAATATCTTTCTCTTCATCTATCGATTGACAGTAAATTAACTAGTGTTTACTGATCAATCTAGTTATGAAATGTGTAAAGAAAAATAAAAATTCAACACATCATACACACATAACACAAATTTTTAATGTGGAAACCCCGTTAAGGGGAAAAACACCTGGGACCGGTAACCCAAAATAATTCACTCTTCTAAAGTGAGCTCGATTAGGAGCCAACCCTATTAAAGGTTACAAAAAACACTGTAAGGTGTGACCTGGTTAGAGGATTTATCACTAACAGTTCTCCCTTGACCAGCATTCACTATGGGGTTAACAAGAAAATAATCAACATTCATTTAATGTCATACTGAAATACAAAAAGACTATTAAGTCCCACTTGATTAAGAGATTTTGATGTAACAATGGTTAAAATGGTACAATAATGATCTGATTCAAATACAACTAAGATTTGTAGATTTTTAGATCTAAGCTAAGCTCAAAATACCTCCTCTAATCAATAAAAAAATTTAATCCTTTATATCCTCTAACTTTATTCCACTCGGTGTATGCTTCTCTGATGCTCGATAATGTCTCCAGTTCAACTCAGTTTTGTCTTCAACCAGTTTGATCAGTGGTGCATGAAAATAATCCTTTCACATGAATTCTCCTACAGTATCAATAATCCTAGAATCAATAATGAATCCTATGTCTCTTTAAATAAAACAACATAAACCATTTTATTTTCATTCATTTATTTTTCCTCTTAATTGTTGGAATAGAAAGATAAGGGACCGAGAGGGGAGGGGTGAATCAGTACCTCAAAAACTTTTAACTTAATACAAAATCTACAAATAGTAGTAACTAGCTAACTGAATCCATTGTAAGAAACATTCATTTAATTGACTTTGTAAAATTAAAGTGCACGAAATGAAAAAATAGATCAATCATGTAATGTATCACATAACACCAATATTTTGGTTACGCAGAAACACTTGTAAGAAGGTAAAAACTATGGTTGGGATGACACCCCCAAATTCTTCACTACTGCAAATAATAAAGTTTGTCGGTTAAGGCTAAAAGTTGTGATCACTTTTGGAGATCTTACCCTGTTAGGAGTAACATTCAAATCAACTAGATCTACCTTGTGAAATGATTTAAACAACACTACTTGAGTGTGCACTCAGTTAAGAGATTTACAAACAGATTGTTAAATATACTTTGTCAAGAGATTTTACTAACTCTGTTACAATGATTAGTGAATAATAGAAATTTATTTGTAAATGATAACTATACTTTATTTGAATCATATCAATATCAAACTAAATAAATATCACCTCTATGTGTAGTAATATGTCCTCTATTCTACTTGTTAGCCTTGACTATCTCCATAAACTGATTTGATCTCTAATAAATGCTCTATCATGTAAAGCTTGTCTGAATTCTAAAGTCAAGAAGGTGGTTACTGTATCATGATCTCCTTCTTCATATTACATTTGACTCATTCATCAAAATGACAACAATTTCAAATATATAGAAAAATATTAAGATTTCCATGACCTAATTAGGTTTACAATATCTTAGAAAACCTAAGATCTATGGTGTACAAAATTGACCTAGATCTGACTATTACATAGGAATCATCATTACATTTAATGATTACATCTATGATAAATAATCCTCGATCTTGGTAAAAAAATTTATGAATCCTTGTAACCATTTTCATAGATAAATGTGTCATTATTGATTACTATGTCATTTCCTGGATAACTCCGTAAACACAACCAATTTTGTTTAGTGAATACACTGGTGCTCAGTGTGTATGCTACTCAATTTTTACTGACACTCGGTGCTCAGTTTACTCTGATGCTCGGTAAAACTTCTCTGGTTCTCGGTTAAACTTGTTTCCTTTTAAATCTTGGTACCGCCTTGTGATTATTTGGTTTGAGGGCTTGTTTGTTCACTTGACTAGCATATTGTAGCTTTATGTTCTTCCTTTTACCGACTGATCAGCTTGGATAACTGACTGATCCAATTTGATACTAATGAAAAAATATAATGCTCAAATAGAGATAAAAATCTCCCCCTTTGGCATTAGTATCAAAACTTGTAATGTATATAAACCGATGTATCTCAAACTATTCTTACACTTCTTATATACATAAAAAAACTAATTTTTACAAACTTACATTACTCCCCCTCGGTGCATGCTCCCGGTATGTATGTAGTACACTTATCATATATTTATACAATTGGCATATACATTATCTTTCCCCCTTTTCAAAATTAATGCCAAAGAAAAATTTGTACTTACAATTTGTCAAATATGTGCTAATGGGTTTTCTTGAGAGATTTTAAGAGGTTTTCCCATTCCTCTTTCAAGTTGGTGAGAGAAATGTGCTCAAGACTGACTTGTGCATGCATATCAAAAATATTCTCCAACACTGAAATTTCAAGTGTACAGACTAAGGCTTGTGCCTTGACAATATGACACTCAATTATTTTCAAGTGAGGAAGCAATTTTTCTTGAAGCTCGGTGACTTGGTCACATATCTTATCCTCTTGCTTCCTCATGTCTGCCCTTAACCTCCCAAGTTCTTGTACCTTGAGTATATGCTTATGAAAAGCATTGGGCTCCATTAATGAGGCATTTGCACTGGCTTAGATTTTGGTATCCATCTTCTTAATCTTTTCACTGACTTCATCAGTGAAACTCTCCACAGTGCATAGTTTAACTAACATCTGAATTATTCTCTGAGTGATAGATTGGAGATAGGTTATTACCTTGGAAAGCTTTACTTTATTCACTACCACTTCTTGGTTGATCTTTTCTGCTAGTTTATTCTAAATTTTAGCTTCTTCCCTTTCTTCAATTCTCTTTTCTACTTCAATATCCAGGGCATTTATTCGATTGGCAAGTGTGGCAAGTTGGTCCAATATCGGTGTCTCTTCATTTATCTAGACCTCAGGTACAACCTGTTGTAAGATGTCTCTAACATCTTCAAGAATCTGCTTGCTCTTTCTTTCTTTCCTTAGCTTCCCTTGAGCTACCTTCCTTGTGCATATCTCACCATATTTTCTAAGTGCTTCGGGGTCCAAGGTCCTCGGGTCATAATCAGGTATTTCTATTATCTCATCAAGTGTGACCAAACCTTTTCCATGTTTTTTCTTCTTCTTCTTCATCTTTGGGGGTGAAGTCTTAAAAAAAGGAATGATTGCCTTTACTGCAACACTCGATGTGTCTTTCTTGGTAGACACTGTATCTTCCTTTTTCTTCTCCTTGTTAACCTATGTGTCCGTTGATAGAGATGGAGCTTCTGATGTAGTATCTAGCGGTGTTTTCGTGGTAGGCTTAGGGTCATCTTGGCCTTGTGTATCTGGCTCTTTTTCCTTAGGATTTTATGTCTCTGTAGGTGTGCTTGTTCCTTGTTCCCTAGATGTGTCCTTGGATTTCTCAGAGGTTGATCCTTTGGGTTCCTCCTTAGAAATTATTTCAACTACTTTCATCAAGATAGGAAGATCACCTAGTATAATACTCATAGCTGGCTCGGTAGAGGCTTTCTCTTCTAGTTGAGCTCTAGCTATGGTGATATCCTCATCATCCTTGATGTCATCAGGATCACCATTTGTGATGTCCTCTATGAGTACATCATATGATTCATTGTTGATTCCCTATATAGTGACTTATTCTGGTGCATCCTGGATCACATTGATTTCCTCGATGGAAACATTAGTATCAGCTACCTCGGTATCTAATAACTCAATAGTTTTCTTCAGTGCCAAATCTACATCATCAGAATGGACACCTTTCCCTTTTCTTTTAATTTTCTTCTTGGGAATGATGGCTAAGGACAATTTTTTAGGCTCGACTTGAGCTTGAAGTATGGAAGTCCAAATAAGTTGACTGTTCTCATCTATGTCTGTCATATTTTCATCAAGTATATGTAGTGCCTAGCTCTTTACTAAGAATTGTTACAAAGTAAAGTCCACCAAGATAATTGAGAGGGGTGGGGGGGTGAATCAGTTATCTGATAAATATAATTCTTTTCTTTATTAATATATTTCAACCATTTAATCAATGTAAACAACAACCATATAAAGATGAACATACACATCAACACAATAACACAAGATATGTTAACTAGGGAACCTCTTGATCAGAGAGTAAACCCCGGTGGGAATGATGCCCACAAAAGATGCACCAATATGAAAATTCCTTGTGAGAGGATGGACTCTGTTACGAGCCTTATGAAATACATTCAATACATATGATTCCCTATTAGGAGACTTTAAATCCCTGTTAGAAGATTCTAACTCTGTTAGGAGTTATGGAATACAAAAGGACCCACTGTCCAACCAACTTCAAGGGAAAGATCATTGAATACACTTTCCAACTAATCTCTATATTACTCAATAGAATAATACCAAATAATTACTGATCTCAGCAACTTATCTTTTCTCCTTTGTCTGTGCCAAACCACACCAACTGCTTCATCAGATCTCAATACCAGATCTATGTACTTCACATATCCTCTTACAACATATATTGCTCAATTCCACAATTCACTTCCATACCATATCTCATATCATATTATAATTAAGGAAAAAAATCCTTCCTTTATACCACACTCAAATAATTACAAATGAGTCGGCCAACAAGGCTTAACCAATTACAAAATATAAACTTCCACACGTTACACAATATTTCACAATTACATAAAAATAGTCAGCTTCCAAACAAAATAATTCTTCACTCGTGCAACCTTTGACCTTGCTGTCACATCCACGTCACTATCATAATGTCTTTATCAACTTTGCATGCCCAGATTCTATCCCGATTAGGAGATATCATCCAGTTTCTACAAGCCGCTTCTCAGGAACACTGCATGAATACTGTGTGTGTGAGTTATGGACCTGCAAATATGCAACACAACACTTCAATAGGACATTATATCAATTGTTAGAGAGATTTAAACCAAAATAAAGCAAATGAGCAATTGAAAGCCTATTGCTCTCTAGTTAGCACAAGTATGGAAAGGATTAAATATTGCTCTTAGATCTAACCCAAAATAGTGACAATGCAATGCTAAAATGAGAGATTCAAGATGATTATGCAAGAATGAAGCTAAAACTAGAAAATGCATCACAATTGGCCATTAGATCATGAATTATTTTACTTTTAACCCAAATTGAGATGTTTTCTAATGACACAAGGGTAGGGACCTTAGGGGCCAAATGATGGCACACCCTACAGATCTAGCCTGCTCAACAACTTGCGGAAACAAAAACAACATAGTGAGATAGAGAAAGTAGGATCAATGTATATTAACTTCATTCAAATTGATTCATACATGCCAAACTGTAAGGCCTTCCTAGTTATGGCTAGATATTACAATGAATTACAAAAGTCCTCAAACATGCGAGGATCTACCAATGACCTTGATTCTACTATCTTCTATCTTCTACCAAAAATTGACTCCCTAAACTCTAACCAAACAACTATACTTATACAAGAGGCTACCAAACTAAGTCAGCCTTCAAATCCACAATCAACAGAAGGAATAGTTAGATCTGGTACCACACACTTCCCAATGATGGATACTAGCATTAAATCCATGACCCATAATCAATGCACAAGTCAACCTCAACAGAAACTCAAAATAAACTATGGGGTAAGAAAGGATGACTGAGCAATAGAAAAGCATCACCGAGCACCAATGAAACAATTGACTGCCCAAGAGATAACTGACCACACTCAGTAACCAAAGGAAATTGATGAACTACCGACCAACTCGGTCAAAGTAGGAACCAAGAAACATAGACAAACTCAAATATGTTTTTGATGACATAGGATTGCCAAGGACCCAAGATGGTCCTGCATCAAACACCTGGGGTTATTTAGAAATGATTCTCTGAATCATTCAGCAGGTCTAATCCGAGCTGCATCCAACTCAAAATATGAAATCCATGAACTATCTTAAATCGGTCTATTCTTCCACTTTACTAGATATTCCATGTGTTGTTTGCCTCTTGTAGTCTTTCCAATTCTTTCCTCCAAAATCTGCTCAACTTCCTCATTCTTCTTCTTAGGATACTCCATTGGTACTGTCATGTCTTCATCAGGTTCATGATACTCATACAAATCATAAATGTTGAAAATTGGTGATATGTCCATGTCATCAGGTAACTCAATCTCATATGCATTTCCACTGTCAAATTTCTTCAAAATCTTGCAAGGTCCAAACTTCTTCATCTTCAACTTCCCATATGTCCCAACAGGAAATTGACCTTTCTTCAAATGAACCATCACTTCATCACCAACATCAAAAGTCTTATGTCTCCTTAATCTATCAGCTCTATCTTTGTATTTTGAATTACTTTCTTCCAACTTTATTTTCACATCTTCATGCAATGTCTTCATGTACTCAGCAAATTTCACTCCTTCAACACTTCTCTTACTTTCATCAGCAATGTCTCTCAAATCATATATACCTCTCGGCTGTATGCCATTCACAATCTCAAATGGTGTTTTTCCAGTACTCCTATTCACTGAATTATTGTATGCAAACTCTACTTGTGCCAACACAGAATCCCAATTACTAGGTGTGTCTCCAACTAAACATCTCAAAAGATTTCCCAAGCTTCTGTTTACAACCTCTGTCTATCCATCAATTTATTGGTGAAATGTAGAACTATAGTTCAACTCAATGCCAAACTTTCTCCAAAGATTCTTCCAAAAGTATCCAAAAAATTTACTGTCTTGGTCAGAGATAATACTCCTCGATAATCATGCAATCTGACAATTTCCTTAAAGAAAAGATCTACTACATATACTGCATCTAATGTCTTTCTACAAGATATAAAATGTGCCATCTTTGAAAATCTATCTACCATCACAAATATAGAATCATTACCTCTTATTATCTTTGGTAAGCCAAGAACAAAGTCCATACTAATGTCAGTCCAAGGTTTCTCAGGTACAATAATCAATGTATACAGTCCAGTATTCTGACTTACTCCTTTTGCTACTTGACAAATTCCACAACTTTTCACAAATTTTTGAACATCTTTATACAACCATGGCCAAAATTATTTCTCCTTAAGAAAATTGGAAAGTTTTATCAATACCAAAATGTCCAGCCAAACCACTACTATGTTTCTCCTTCATCAAATTAGTTCTCATTTGTCCTCTCGGTATACAAAACTAAATACCTTTAAACAACATACCTTCTTGAATGAAATATTCTTCCCATATTGTACTCAGTTGATCTTGAATAGGTGCTCTGCACTTTCTCCACGGCTCAAAAAAATTAGGATTAGTTTCATACAAATATCTCATCTCATCAAAACCAAGAACTTCAATTTTCATCTCAGTCATCAAAGATCTTCTTCTACTCAATGCATCAACAACTCATTTAGTGACTCCACTTTTATGTTTTATCACAAATGTATAACTCTGCAAGTACTCAACCCATTTCATATGTCTCTAATTCAACTTATTCCAACTACCCAAGTATTGTAAAGCCTTATGATCAGTATACAACACAAATTCACTTAGTATCAAATAATGTCTCCATTTCTTCAGTGTTTGAATAATAGCATAGAATTCCTGATCATACACAAAATATTTCCTTCTAGCATCATTCAAATTTTTACTAAAGAAAGAAACAGGTTTACCTTCTTGACTCAACATAGCTCCAATTGCACTTCCACTTGCATCAAATTCCACTTGAAATACCTTATTGAAATCGGGAAATGCTAAAATAGGCAATTCAACAACCTTCTGCTTCAGGTTCTCAAAACTTTTATCAGCTCCATGTGTCCACTTGAATTCTCTTTTATCTCCTCTCATAGTCTCAGTCATAGCATTACAAATTGAACTGAAATTCCTTATGAACTTTTGGTAAAAACTTGCCAAACCATGAAATGATCTTACCTCACTAGCATTCACAGGTGTAGGCCAATTCAGAATAGCTTCAACCTTTTCAGGATCCATCTTCAAACCATCAGCTGAAATTACAAATCCCAAATACACAATCTCTTCTTTCATGAATGAACACTTTTTCAGATTTATCAACAACTTTTCTTCTTTCAATCTCTGCAAAACTTGTCTCACATGCAACAAATGTTCTTCTCTAGTTTTACTGAATATCAGAATATCATCAAGATATACAATCACAAACTTATCCAAGAATTTATTCAAAACTTCATTCATCAGCCTCATAAAAGTACTCGGTGCATTAGTTAAACCAAAAGGCATAACCAACCACTCATACAAACCTTCTTTTATCTTGAAAGAAGTCTTCCACTCATCACCTTCTCTAATTTTGATCTGATGATACCCACTTTTCAAATCAATCTTTGTGAAATACTTTTCTCCAGTCAAACTGTCCATTATGTCATCCATTCTTGGTATAGGAAACCTATACTTCACTGTTATCTTATTGATTACTCTGGAATCAGTACACATTTGCCATTCTCCATTCTTCTTAGGTGTCAATACTATAGGTACTACATAAGGACTCAAACTTTCTCTGATCAAACCTTATCCAACAACTCTTGAATCTATCGGTTTAATTCCTGATTCTCGGTAGGTGTCAACCGATGAGGTGCCTTATTCGGTAAACTAGCTCCAGGGATTAGATCCATGCAATGATCAATACTTCTCTTCGGTGGAAAACCATTAGGTATATTATCAAAAATGATATCACTATACTCGATGAGTAACTTATCAATCTCCTCAAGAACACTATCCTCTATTTTCTTACTTGGTTTGTTAGGAATCGCAGCAAAACATACATCATTCTTCTTCAAATCCTTAACAAATTTTCTTCCTTCCATCAAAAAAACTTTCACAAATGTGTAAACATTACTAACAGGTTCTTCCATCAAAGGTAACAAGATTTGTTTTCTTCCATCAGCCACAATAGTATACTTATGCAATCTCCCATCATATATAGTATGTCTATCATATTGCCAAGGTCTACCCAACAAAATATGACAACAATCCATAGGCATGATATCACACAACACCTTATCATAGTACTTTCCAATTTTCAAATTCACATAACATTGTTCACTTACTAGGAGTGTATGATCATCTTTGATCCATGAAATCTGATAGGGCTTCAGATGTTTCAACCTTTCCAACTGCAACTTTGTAACCATGTCCTCAGATGCCAAATTCTCCAAGCTACTACTGTCAATGATTACCTTCCAAAATTTGTCAAAAACTCTACATCTAGTCTTGAACAAACATTTCCTTACTAGATCTTCCTTTTTACTTTCATTCCATAGTGCTCTTCTTACCATCAATTTATTTTCCTTCTCAAGTTCATTCAGTGACTCCTCTTGCACCAAAGCATTTCTACTACTACCATCCTTCTTACTAGAATGTGTACATTCAAAAGATCTATGTCCTTTTTCTCCACAATTGTAACAAGTTCCTTGGAAATTACCTCAGCTATAACCACCTTGGTAGTTACTGCCTCTGCCTCTAGATGAACTTTCACCTTTCCACTCAGTCTTGCCTTTGTCCAAAGTTGTCTTTTTAGGTTCAGATCTACTATTTTCACCATAAGATCTTCCTCTTCCTCTAGGGAATCTACCACCTTGACCTCTTTGTCTCTGCTCATGTTTCTTGGTCAATTTCTCCTTGGCTTTCAATGCAAATTGATAAGCCTCTTCCATGTTCTCCAATTTGACCAAAGTGATTTCCTCTTGGATGGAAACTCTCAAACCATTTAAGTACCTAGAAATTCTTTCCACATCATCCTCATCATGTCCAGATCTAATCTATAGAATTCCTCAATATACTCTTTTACTGAGCTATCTATCTACTTTAGACTTTTCATTTGCCTAACTAGGTTAATCTGATAATCACAAGATAAGAACTTTCCTTTCAATTTATTCACCATTTTATTCCATACCTTGATTTTGTCTTTGCCTTTCTTTTTCTGATCCAATTGCAGATGTTCCCACCACAAGCATGCATGGCCTTTCAACTTTGTGCCTACAATTTTCACCTTCTTTTCCTTAGATACATTTTCATATTCAAAGTACTTTCCATTTTAGTGATCTAGTCTATCAATTCATCAGAATCTAATTTCCCACTATATTCAGGAGGATTGAAATGTGATGTTGACTTCAAACTTATCAAATCCTTCAAGAATCTTTCCTCACCTTGATCCATCACAGGTGCAAGTTCTACTTCACCTTTTTCCACTTCAATTTCATCATCACTAACATCTTCAAGATGTCTACCTCTTCACTGGGCTATTTTAATAGCTTCTAATCTAGCAGCAAGTTGTCACAACATGCCTGCCAATCCTGGATCCGCTTCTCACCTCCCACAAACCATCTTGAGAATCCTCTGCAATTGCAAGTCATATCGCAATCTTCTACCCAACAACAATTCAACTAGGTCTTTGTAAGAAGGAACCTACAAACCTAGATCTATAGACCTAGATCCAGATCTCACCTCACTCTGATACCACCTGACACAAGGGCAGGGCTCTTAGGGGCCAAATGATGGCACACCCTATAGATCTAGCCTACTCAACAACTCACTGAAATAACAACACAATGAGAGAGAGAAAGTAGGATCAATGTATATTAACTTCATTCAAATTGATTCATACATACGGGGTTGTAAGGCCTTCCCAATTACAGCCAGATATTACAATGAATAATAGAATTCCTCAAACATGCAAGGATTTGGCAATGACCTTGATTCTACTATCTTCTATCTTCTACCAAAAACTGACTGCCTAAACTCTAACCAAAAACCTATACTTATATAAGAGGCTACCAAACTGAGTCGGCCTTCATATCCATAATCAATGGAAGGAACGGTCAGATCTGGGACCACACGCTTCCTAATGATGGATACCAACATTAAATCTATGACCCATAATCAATGCATAAGTCAGCCTCAACAGAAACTAAAAATAAACTACTCGGTAAAAAAGGATGACCGACCAATAGACAAGCATCGCCGAGCACCAGTGAAACAACTGACCACCCAAGAGATAACTGACCACACTCGGTAACCAAAGGAAATTGACCAACTACCGACCAACTTGGTCAAAGCAGGAACTGAGCAACATAGACAAACTCAAATATGTTTTTGGTGACACCAAATTGCATCATCTAATTACCTATGAACATATGAAACCAAAATGAAAGCATGAATGCATGAATTAACTATCAAAATTAAAGATTTGGCACAAAAACCAAAGAAATTAGGGACCATTTAAAGATTTGAGAATTCTCTTTTATAGAATCTAGGAGATTTTGAACAGTTGGGATGCATCTATGAGGAGTGGTTGAGATGCATCCATGCTTGATCCATGTGAGTGATCCATGTGATTACCTCTCATTGGTTCAAAGTGTGTTTGTTGTGTTTTCCAATTTGAGAGGGATTTATTCATTTCTTTTAATTAATTACTCTAGCTATTGTCACTAAGGATTGCACCTAATTTTCTAAGTGTTGAACCTAGCAATCCTATTAAACATGGGACTATTCTCAGGCTGTGGGTAACCTATCCAAGAATAGACCTCCGAATTAAGGGTCAGCTTCCCTTTGGATCACTTAAAAAAACTTACTAACTTTTAGGAGGAAAAGTTTGAGAGTGCATGAAAACAAACCAACTGTGATTGAATAAAAACAAAGGTGATCCACCAAATTTAAAGAATATCCACAACTGAAAAATAAGTTTACTCCAACAGAAAAACAAACTTAACTCACAACTCAATCTCACTTTCTTAAACTCTTAGTGAAACAAGGTACTTGGAATGCAGAAAAGGAAGAAATCCTCATAATTCTGATATTCTTGGTTGCACATAAGTCACACTACTGAATTAAGATAAATTCCTGAACACCAACTTGGATTCAACATGCAGATTAAGGATATAAGTACATCACAGTAATCCTACATATGACTTCAAAGGCAAACCCAAAATTCTAGGAGAACAAGAAGGATCAATTTTATTGCTGAAAAGAAACTAAGTACAATTGTGTCTCTTAGAGCTACAACACTCATATCAGAGAGAAAGAATGAAGAGCTAACCTCCATCACCAAAATTGAGAGGTATAAAAACTAAAAACTAGGAATCTGCATTCAAACTCCACTACCTCCTAAGAATAGACTAATGGACCCATGAGGCTGCATCATAATTCAAATTCCAGATTCTCAAGTTTCTAGGGGGCGAGGAAAGTGGGACCCAAAAAATAGAAGGTCAAAGGAGACCACTCTATCCACTAAGTCATGCCTATAAATGATATTCTGAAAATGGTTTATAAAAATACCACTTTTCGATATATTACAATTGCATGAGTGCAAAGACTTATCATTAAAAAACCTATCCCACTATGACACAAAAAATGGATCTAATGTATATTTAAAATGGTCTCAACCCAAGAAGTGGGGAAACACATTTCAAAATAATCAAAATTAAACAAGAATCCACTTGTGCCTAAAAATGGATTAAAATCCTAAGTCAAACAAATGACTCTCAACCCAATTAAGGGGAAAGCACATTTGATGACCCACATTTGCTAATTAAAATAATCATCAATACATAGCATACAACTATAGGATTGAAATCCCACCTAAAGATCACCAAAAACCCACCATGTCTAAGATACATAGAAAAAGATGGTTAATGAATCTCAACCCTAAAAGGGGAGAAGGAAAAGAAAAATCAATATCCATTTTATTCAAAACCCCAACGTCACTGACACTATAGACTTTCTCATCTAACATATATCAAGTTGCTATTTCCCTGCTAGAAGTCTCTGAAATCGGATTTGGAAACAACAAACTCAGATTCGTGGCATCATCAACATGAGGTAGGTGCTGATTTCCTCCATTACTCTGTATCTAGCCTCAATGGCATTGCTATGTAATGGTATATTCTCGACATCATGAGGGCACTGCTGTGTTTTGATTTATCATGTGCTTGGCTCTTTGTAAAATCTAGGGCATCATTACATTTTGCTCCTCTGAAAGGTCGAGGGCACAACATCTCTGTTATATCATTTCACTAGTTTATTTTCTTCTAAGAGCACTCTGGATTTTGAGGGTATGGTGCTTTTGTAGCCATCTATATTCAACTCCTCAAAATTCAGAGGACACCATGCTCATACATTTATTCTCGTAAACTAGGGCACAATTTTTTCTATTGTATAATGCACATGAATTAATGGCATTGGTTAAATCACTTTGTATTTGATATCACTGCTATAGCATCTCTATATTTTGATTTCTTTTCCCCTTGTGTATTTGATGCCAGTGAGTTGTGACCCTTGAAAATCTAGGGCATCATTACATTTATCACCTCCTAAATGCGCAGGCCCGCAGGCTAAGGCATTGTGTTTGTTGATCTTGTGGCAATAGTATGGTTGTATTTTGATCCACTGGCATGCTTGAATCAACTATATTTCAAGGGTGTTGTGTATGCACTTACTTGCATGAGCTCGAGACCTCCATGTTGTCACCCTAATGGTGCCATTAAACAACTAGGGCACAATTTTTTCTATTGTATATTTGTTGATGGCATGCTTTATGAATTGAGCATGGCTTCAAATGATTATGAAGCCCGTGATCAAGCCAGGGCACTATTTGGCATTTTGATTCATTGGTTTCTTTTATGTTCATCGTCACTTGGAAGCTTGTATACTCGGGCTCCATCATGCTGATGCCAACCATGTTGATGCTTCTATTATTTGCATGGTTCACCAAGAAAATTCATGGCACATTCAAATAGTGACCCTAGCATGCTAGGGCACAATGCTTTTGTATACCATATTCACCATGTTTATTGACATATTTGTGTCTTATTAATACTGTTGTGGCCTCCTTCTTACTGCTATATTGTACTCTACTGCTTGACATCGTGTCCTGTGGTTGAGACCACTCTTGGTACTTGTTTTGGTGTCATGAGCATGAAATTGGGCTTATTGTAATGCATCTTGGCTTCTATGGATCTTGAGGGTGGGATATAAATAATAGCACATTGCTCTCTGCTTAATGCTTGGCTTCTTGTAAAAGTTTAGGTCTGTGAACAATGGCATTAATGCATGTTTACTGCTATCTCCTTTTTATTGATTCTTGCAAACACCATATCCTCATTGTATCTGGCACTTGAAGTTAATGATATCGTGCTATGCCATGACTATTAGAATGTTGATTCAATGGCACCTTGTGCCCTTTCTATTTATTTCCTTTCCTACCACGGCCTGTGCACCTTGAACTTTATGTATTGTTGGTTCATTATTCAAAATGATTGCTTGGAGCGGTTGGGGTATCATAGTTTGATGCTTGGTTAGTGGCCTATGGGCTATATTGTTGCATCGAGGGTGCTCTTAGGGCTGAGCTCACTACCTACTTTACACATAGGCACCACGAGCATTATGTTCATGTTTACTATTGTGCTATTTGTAATTGGTGTTCACTGTTTCATACACATGGCATCATGAGCCTACAACAGGGCACCATTCAATGTCTTGATTCTTGACATAATCACTATCACTGTTATTTGCTAATGCCTAGATGAACTATGAGCCATTTTTTCCCATTCATCTTGTCGATGCTCACCTTTTATGGAGTCTGTGATCTTAATTTTTGGTAGCATTGGTCTGGTATCATTTAATGCCTACTTGCTACCATATCATGCCAACTCGTGCCCTATTGTCTATTGCTATTGTTAACTTGGGGCCATGATTTCTCCGTTGGATTGCTATTGCCACCAATACATGCATCTATTTTTATTTCATGCTTGAGATCCACTTGATGATGTTCACATTTTAAGCATAGCTCATCTTTAATGCTTTATCACTTCTTCATGATGATAAAAAATTCATTTTCTCAAAGCACATAAAATGTGAGGAGCTTCATTATTTTACAAGATTGTACCCTCAATAGCATCATGTAGTTACATTCTTTTATCTGTAGCTTCTTTGCCTAGCCTTGTGATGCAGATTTAAACACATTTTATGCCATGAATGTGAGATAAAACCATGCAGATTTATGTATCCTATTCTGTATTTCTTATTTGGTGCTGATATTTGATTCATGCTACATCACACATATTGATATTCCCATGCCATAATATCAATGCATTGAATGCATCCTTGCAGTATATTATGTTGTGGTGTGCGCTTTTCTATGACATGTAGGATTGTACTCTTATTCTTCTACTATTTGCACCTCATGCTTTCTTTGCTTCCATGACTCTGCTTGATCTGGATGTACTTTTCTTTTGTATGATGTGTGCTAGAGGTTTTCCTATCATGATCTACATCAAGGGCCCAGGTCATTCATTGAACTCATTGTTGGATCAGCTCCTCCTGTATCTGCACATGAAACAAACACGTCAGTGAAAACATGGTGCCTCTTGTTCTTTGGAGCCTTATGCACATTCCTTAAGAACATCCTTTGTTAGAGGTGCATGGCTGAGTGTACATATGTATTCTATAGATATTGTGATACCAGCCATTGCATAGATCCATTAGATCTAACCCATATCCTTTCTTCTCTTCTTGTAGGTTCTGGATCTCAGGAGCTTCTCTGGACATGACCAGATCTAGACACCACTACCAGGAAATGTTTGGTACCCCAGTATTTAATCATTTTCTTTATGTATATTTATACTCATTCATTCAATTCTGGTAACGGCTATGCTCATAGCCTGTGTGAGCTCAGATAGATGTTTCTCCTTTCGGTTCTTTCCCATTTGTATAATATACATACATGCATGTGTAGCTTTAGATGCTATTCATTTCCTTTTACTTTCATGTACTCTTCAAAATGAAATGAACACAAACTTAAAGAAGATCACCTAATAACACAAACTAAGGTATTGTAGCCTCATCTAGTAATTAGGTCTCCAATCTAAGAATGAGTAAAAATATGGCAACATTCTGGCAACCTCTTTGGAGTGCTTGCCTACTAAGCATCTTGACTAGTTTCCTTAGAGATCCATTGGGCACAGAGTCATATAGCCTCAAACTGAACTTAGCCCCTCTTGAACAATCAACCCTTCTTTAACAAAACTGCTAACTACTAGAGATAACCTCTCTAGCTTATTACTACTCACACCAAGCTGAAAAACAAACTGAAAGCGAGTGAAAACTGAAAAAAAACTTGTGCCAGGCACTTAGGGAACACAAAAAATTGGAAACTTCTAACTTACTAGTGTACATAGTAGAAAAAGACCTCAGAAACAAGCCTTGAGGTGAATCTCATTCACTAGAATGGGCAGCTCCTCTCCATCCATACTAGCCAGGTGAAAAGCATTATGGGCTTTGCATCCAATCACCATGAAAGGCCCGCTCCATATGGAATCAAATTTAGTATGGCTCCCTAGTTTATATTTTTCTTCATCCCACTTGAGGACAAGGTCCCCCTCCTTGAAAACTTTAGGTGTGGATTTCTTATCAAAGCTTTTCTTCATCTAAGAATGATGAGCTTCCAGGTTCTCCAGTGCTAGTTTTCTTGTTTCTTCGAGCTCAACTAGTTTAGCAAGCCTAACTTGTGTAGCATCTTCTTCAATAAGATCAATTTCCTTGATTAAACTCAAGGTAGACAACTCAGCAGACAAATGAATCCTAGCTTCTTTCCCATATACAAGTGTATAGGGTGAGTTACCTGTAGACATCTTAGGTGTTATTTTGTCTGCCCATAAGGCCACCTTCAACTTGTTGTGCCAGTCCCTCTGATTTCCTTCTATAGTCCTTTTGATGATTCTTAGAAAGTTCTTGTTTGTTGATTTTTCCTGACCATTACCTTGAGGGTAATAGTTAGAAGAGGTACTTAGGAAGATATTGTGTTTGAATGCCCATTCTAAGATTTTAGTTCCCAGGAATGCCATAGCATTGTCTGAAATGATAGAATCTGGAGTGCCAAATCTAGACACAATGTCTTGATAGAAGTTTAGGACAGAGGTCTCATTTGCTTCCTTTAGTGCTACAGCCTCTCTCCACTTGGTAAAATAGTCTTTAGCAGCAAGTATCCATTTGTGTCCAGCACTAGATGGGGGGTTGATAGGTCTAATAAAATCCAATCCCCATTTTGAGAAAGGCTTCTCTACCTTGATGGGATGAAGGGGGAGGGCTGCTAACTTTTGTTTTCCAGCAAACAAAGCACAGTTCTTACATTTCCTTACCCAATTGAATGCATCTTTGTATAGGCTAGGCCAATAGTAACCAACTCTCATCACTTTTAGAGTAGTGGTCCTGGTTGCAAAGTGTCCTCGAAAACCTCCATCATGAAACTCCTCCAGTATTTTATCCACTTGGCTAGTTTCAACACATCTCAACAAGACACCACTATGATCTCTTCTATACAAAACATCATCAATAATGACAAATGGAATAGCTTGGAGTCTAAAGTACCTTCTTTTACTCCTTTCAAGGCCTTGAGGGCACTGACCAATTGAGAGATAATGTCTCATCTATGTTGTCTAGCTTGTGTTCTGCTCTGCATTCTGGTTCATCAGAACAACTTCCTCCTTTTGCTAGTTTGGGTCTGTTATTACTTCATTGAGCTACTCACATAGCCCCTTTCTTCTAATCATCTTGGTCACTTTAATCTAAATGTCATATTCCATGACTTTGGTGACCCAACCAGCTCTCTTGTGGCTCAGGTCTTTATTCAGCAGAAAGTCTCTTATGCAAGGGTGAGCAACCATTAGGTGCACTGCGTTATTAGATAACAAGTGCCTAAACTTTTTCAAACTCCTCACGCTTGCTAGGACATGTTTTTCTATAAGAGTATAATTAAGTTCATAGCCATCTAGACCTTGGCTGTAGAAAGCTACTGACTATTCTTGTTTCTCATCATTTTGTTGAACTAGTATGGTAGAGATACTATCAGTGTCTCCAAAAGCATATAGGATGAAGTCTTTAGAAAAGTCAGGGTTTACCAAAGTAGGAGCAGATGCAATTGCTTCCTTGACTTCTTCAAAGAACCTCTTTCCTTCATTTTTCCAATGAAAGTTTGAGTTCTTCTTCAGCATCTGGGTCATAGGCTTTAGTAGTGCTGCAACATTTGGAATGAACCTTCTTAAGAAGTTGATTCTTCCAAGAAAACTTTGCAGTCCCTTCTTGTGAGTTGGCAGGGGTAGTGCCATGATGGCCTTTATCCTCTTAGGATCAATGGTTGTCCCTTGCTTAGAATTAATATGTCCTAGTAATCTGCCTTCATGGACAGCAAAAATGCATTTCTTAGGATTTAATGAAACTCCAAACTCTCTGCACCTTTCAAAGATCTATCTCAAATGAACCAAGTGATCATTAGTGTGTTTTGAAAAGATAGTTATATCATCCAAATAAACTAGAATGAACTTGTTCATTAAACCAGCAAATGCCATCTCCATGGCTTTCTAAAATGTAGCACCAATGTTAGACAACCCAAAAGGCATTTTCCTGTATGCCATGGTGCCCCATTTGGTGGTGAATGCTATTTTATATTGATCTTCCTCTTTAACCAGGATCTGGTTATAACCAAAAAAGCCATCTAACAAATAAAATTTGTCAGACCCTGAGACATACTGCAAAATTTGTTCCATGGAGGGCAATGGGTGATGATCTTTGAGGGAGGCTCTGTTAAGGTCTCTAAAATCTACACAACCTGATTTCACCATTCTTCTTCCTAACTGGTACTAGATTGGAGACCCAAGAGGTGTGTTTAATGGGAAAAATAATATTGGCCTCAATCATTTTTCTCAACTCTATTTTCATCAAGACTTCTAACTTAGGATTGATAGGTCTCTATTTTTGTCTCACTAGTTTGGCATGGGGTTCTAGCTCAATGGTATGATGGGCTAAGTGGGGATCAAATCCTTTCAGATCATAGTATTCCCATGAAAAAATATCACTAAACTCTTGACATAATGAAACAAAGGCTTGCTTTTCTGGCTAAGTGCATACCTTTCTTAACTTGAGGGATTTATCTTTTAGGATCTCCATAGACTGGTAGTGTTCTTCTTTGACTTTCATACTAGCCTTGTCTTCTCTAAGCTGATCATCAGAGTTAAATATGGACTCAAGTGTGACCAGTCCCTCTGGCAACTTATTACTTTTCAACTATAGCATCTGGTCACTATACTGGTGAGCATGTTTGTTCTGGTTAACTTTAGAAAACTCAGCTTCTTCTATCAAAAAGTTAAAGATCTGCTCATCATTTTCAAAGACTTTCCAGCTCACCTAATTTTCTGGTATAGATGGCCTTACTAGAACCTTTATATGCTGCAAGTTAGGACTTGTGATCTCTTTTAGAATATCATATTCTACTCCCATGGTAGCCAGCTTGTCTGCTTGTTTGTTCTGATTTCTTAGGACAACAACCAGGTTAAAAGCATAAAAACCTTCTATTAGATCCCAAATCCTATGTTTATACATCTTAAGTGTATCATTCTTTGTGAGATTAGTTCCACAAATTTGATTGACCACTAACTCACTATCACCTATAAATTTTAGGGATTTTATTCCCTTTTTTCTGGCCCATTCTAAGCCATGAATCAAAGCCTCATACTCTATTGTATTGTTAGTACAACTGAAAAAAAAATGAACTGTAGAGTAATACCTTTGCCCTTCTGGAGAAATTAGGATAGCTCCTCCTCCTGAACCATCTTTTCTTCTGGCGCCATCAAAAAACAACTACCACAAATCATCACTCTGATCTCTAGAACACTTATCTTCCTTCTTCATCAAATCTGGAATTACAATACCTTCTTCATGAATGATATACATTTCGATACCAAAAATCTCCATGTTTCTAAAAGGGTTATCCTCCTCCAAATCTCTTTCAGCCCACTCATCTAGGACAATATCAGGAATCTTTCCAATAGTGGTTTCAGGTTCAGAATCACTTGGGTCTTGTTCATGAAACATTAGATTGGTGTTTATAGGACTTGGGGTATAAGGTTTCACATGGATTTTTGAAAAGCTTCAGACTTGATTCTAACTCTAGTCCCGTATCTAGTCCTGAAGTATAAATGAGACCAATCAGCTGAGAGATATCCCCCCAACCTAGTACTGAACTCTCTGCTCAGACAAATAGCAAAATGAGGAGGCAGATCTATGACATAAACATCCTGGGGAATGGAAAAATTAGGAAATTCATGCAGAGTGAGGCTCAAGTTTTTAATGACTCCCAAGGTACTAACTGATGACCCATCCAACTAAACAACAGGCCTGTCTATTAGCTCATAAGACAATCCTAGGAGATCTGCTAACTATTTAGAAATCACAGAACTACTTGCTCCTGAGTCTATCATACAATTATGAACCAAGAAGTCTCTAATAATAAGAGTTACATAGAAAGGAGGAGGTTTAACCTATAAAGAATAATGGGCTACAAGCTGGCTTCTTCGGTTTGCTGCTCCTTTATTGGTGTTTCAGCCACTAGGACTCTGGGTTGTTCTGAAATAGTTTCTTAATTTGATGAAATCTTAGCCAACTCACTAAGTATTAGCTCCTTTTGTCCAGGGATCGCCAGGGTGTCCATTAAAGGCACATTGATAGAGGTCTTCTTCATCTTCTCCACAATATTAAAAGATCCCAAATTTACTTTAGATTGTCCTTTTGGTGCAGCAATCTCTATTTGTGTAGACACCAACTATGTAGCTTCCTTGACTGGTTCCTTAGCCTCTTTTAACTGGTTTAGGACTGGAGCTTGAACTACTTTGGGTTGTGGATTCACAATAGGAAATTGTTGACTGGTTGAGGCCACTTGTTCAACCTCCAAAGCCTTCTTCTTAGACCTTGTGTTGGCTGCAACTGGGATATATTTTGCATTATCATTTGGTGAAAAATTCACCCCGCAAAAATCTTCTTTCTGGAAATTCACCAGTGCCACCTCAGGTGTCTGTAACTCATTTGGTGTAACAACTAGACCTTGCTAAACTTCTGGCTCTTGAACCATCTCCTACGGCATCATCACATTGTTCTACACCATGAGGGCCTAAGCATAGCCATTAGGACACATTCCTTGGATGTGTTGTTGATTGCATGGGCAGCCCCATTGGTATTCTTGTGCCATATTATTCTGAGCTACAAGGACCAGCTCTCTAGAGGCACTAGGAGTGTTAGGATTATAAGGTTGGCTGGCCTTTTCGCTATAATTTCTTTCTTGGCCTTGCTGGCCTTGTTGGTATTGGGGCATGTTCTGCTGGTAATGATTTTGATAGGGCTACTAATAAGGTTGTTGGAATGGTTGTTGGTAAGGTTGGGACTACTGCTTCTTTAGACTAACGAGCTCATTAGTAACTATTTGCAAGGCTTTTTTGATCTTGTTCAACTCCTGGGATTGATTTACAATTGGGCTAGAAACTTGTTGAGGAGGATCTGGGAGAGGCAGAATAGATGCCAAGGCTAGGATTGCTTCAGGAACAGGGTGAAGCTTAGGGAAAATAGGCATTGGAGGCCTTGGGGCTATTTTTCCTGCTTGGATTAGGCTATTTTCAGCTCTTATGGCAAGATCATATGCTGCTAGTAAATTAGTCCCTCCCATGGATTGGATCATAATAGAGATATCACTATTAAGGGCTCTTAGATAGTATAGAAAAGCATGTTGGCTCAAAGGTCTAACTATGGCTGGTATTCTATTCCATGTCCTCTAAAATCTGAAGTTAAAATCCATCATATATTCTTGGGGTGATCTTTTAATAGTAGTCAAATGCTCAACTAATGAGAGATGATATAATTTATCTTCAAATTGATTGGTTAAGGCTTGACCCAACCCATCCCAATCAGCTATAGAACCAACTGCTAAGCCTCTAAACCATTGCAACACTTTTCCTTTGAGGGAAGCTGCCAATAACCTCACAGCTACATTATCCTGGGTTATATTATGAAGGGCACAAAGGGATGCTACATCTCTTATATGCTCAATAGTTGAGGTCTAATCCTCTCCTGTAAAAAGAGGCAAACTTTTAAGGGCTGATATGGGTATGTCATTATGCTACTACAAATTCAAGGGGCTGCCTTGATTAAAGGCCACAAAAGGATGTTGTCTAACCATTGGAGGATTAAGGGGAGCTTGAATTGCTAGTGCTGCTTGTACTAGCTGAATTTGGGGAGTGGTTTTAGGAATGCGAGTAGGAATAGGAGTTGGATTAGGAGTAGGATTTGCAAATTTTGATGCACTAATTTGGGCTACTTTAGACCTCTTCTTGATGGATGGCAGCTCTGTATACACAAAAGGGTTCTTACTCTGCCTGATTGGGATCCCACTCATAAGATTAAGTATTGATTTGCATGAAACAAGATTAGAGTCACCAGGTATGATTTCAAAACACTGTCACTACTCAGACCACACAATAACTTGCATAAATCTTTCTAGAAATCTAACTCACTGATTCTTTTCTAGAGTCCCTCCGGGCATGCCAAAAATTGTTGTCACTAAGGATTGCACCCAATTTGCTAAGTGTTGAACCCAAAACTCTTGTGAAACATGGGACTATTCTCAGGCTGT
Organism: Chamaecyparis obtusa; assembly: GCA_027943335.1. Taxonomy (NCBI): domain Eukaryota; kingdom Viridiplantae; phylum Streptophyta; class Pinopsida; order Cupressales; family Cupressaceae; genus Chamaecyparis; species Chamaecyparis obtusa. The sequence continues at coordinate 543,221 of BSBK01005075.1, forward strand.
GGGTAACCTATCCGAGAATAGACCTCTGGATTAAGGGTCGGCTTCCCTTTGGATCACTTAAAAAAACTTACTAACTTTTAGGAGGAAAAGGGAGAGAGTGCATGAAAACAAACCAATTGTGATTGAATGAAAACAAAGGTGATCCACCAAATTTAAAGAAGATCCACAACTTAAAAATAAGTTTACTCCAACAACAAAACAAACTTAACTCACAACTCAATCTCACTTTCTTAAACTCTTAGTGAAACAAGGTACTTGGAATGCAGAAAAGGAAGAAATCCTCACAATTCTAATATTCTTGGTTGCACACAAGTCACACTACTGAATTAAGATAAATTCTTGAACACCAACTTGGATTCAACATGCAGATTAAGGATATAAGGACATCACAGTAATCCTGCATATGACTTCAAAGGAAAACTCAGAATTGTAGGAGAACGAGAATGATCAATTTTATTGCTGAAAATAAACTAAGTACAATTGTGTCTCTCAGAGATACAACACTCATATTAGAGAGAAAGAATGAAGAGCTAACCTCCATCACCAAAAGTGAGATGTACAAAAACTAAAAACTAAGAATCTGCATTCAAACTCCACTACCTCCTAAGAATAGAATAATGGACCCATGAGGCTGCATCATAATTTGAATGCCAGATTCTTGGGTTTCTAGGGGCGAAGAAAGTGGGACTCTAAAAATAGAAGGTCAAAGGAGACCACTCTATCCACTAAGTCATGCCTATAAATGATATTCTGACAATGGTTTATAAAATTACCACTTGTCGATATCTTACAATCGCATGCGTGTAATGACTTATCATTAAAAAACCTATCCCACTATGACACAAAAAATGGATCTAATGTATATTTAAAATGGTCTCAACCCAAGAAGTGGGGAAACACATTTCAAAATAATCAAAATTAAACAAGAATCCACTTGTGCCTAAAAATGGATTAAAATCCTAAGTCAAACAAATGACTCTCAACCCAATTAAGGGGAAAGCACATTTGATGACCCACATTTGCTAATTAAAATAATCATCAATACATAGCATACAACTATAGGATTGAAATCCCACCTAATGATCACCAAAAACCCACCATGTCTAAGATACATAGCAAAAGATGGTTAACTCCTTCTTACTTCTATATTGTACTCTGATGCTTGATGTCATGTCCTATGGTCGAGACCACTCTTGGTACTTGTTTTGGTGTCGTGAGCATGAAATCGGGCTTATTGTAATGCATCTTGGCTTCTATGGATCTCGAGGGCAAGATATAAATAATAGCACATTGCTCTCTATTTAATGCTTGGCTTCTTGTAAAATTTTGGGTCTGTGAATAATGGCGTCAATGCATGTTTACTGCTATCTCCTTTTTATTGATTCCTACAAACACCATATCCTCATTGCATCTGGCACTTGAAGTTAATGATATCGTGCTATTCCATGACTATCAAAACATTGATTCAATGGCTCCTTGTGCCCTTTTTGTTTATTTCCTTTCCCACCACGGCCTGCGCACCTTGAACTTTATGTATTGTTGGTTCATTATTCAAAATGATTGTTTGGAGCAGTTGGGGTATCATAGTTTGATGCTTGGTTAGTGGCCCATGGGCTATATTGTTGCATCGAGGGTGCTCTTAGGGCTGAGCTCACTACCTACTTTAGACACAGGCACCACGAGCATTATGTTGATGTTTACTGTTGTGCTATTTGTAATTGGTGTTCACTGTTTCATACACATGGCATCATGAGCCTACAACAGGGCACCATTCTATGTATTGATTCTTGAAATGATCACTATCACTGTTATTTTTTGATGCTTGGATGAATCATGAGTTGGTTTTGCCCATTCATCTTTCCAATGCTCACCTTTTATGGAGGCTGTGATCTTGATTTTTGGCATCATTGGTCCAGTATCATTTAATGCCTACTTGCTACCATATCGTGCCAGACCGTGCCCTATTTTCTATTGCTATTGTTAACTTGGGGCCATGATTTCTCTGTTGGATTGCTACTGCCACCAATACATGCATCTATTTTTATTTCATGCTTGAGATCTACTTGACGATGTTCACATTTTAAGCATAGCTCATCTTTAATGCTTTATCACTTCTTCATGATGATAAAAACTTCATTTTCTCAAAGCACATAAAATGTGAGGAGCTTCATTAGTTTACAGGATTGTACCCTCACTAGCATCATGTAGTTACATTCTTTTATCTGTAGCTTCTTTGCCTAGCCTTGTGATGTAGATTTAAACACATTTTATGCCATGAATGTGAGATAAAACCATGCAGATTTTTGTATCCTATTCTCTGTTTCTTATTTGGTGCCGATATTTGATTCATGCTACATCACACATATTGATATGCCCATGTCGTAATATCAATGCATTGAATTCATCCTTGGAGTATATTATGTTGTGGTTTGCCCCTTTCTATGACATGTAGGATTGTACTCTTATTCTTCTGCTATTTGCACCTCATGCTTTCTTTGCTTCCATGACTCTGCTTGATCTGGATGTACTTTTCTTTTGTATGATGTGTGCTCTTGGCCCTTGATGTGATCATCAATAGAAAACTTGAGGTTTTCCTGTCATGATCTGCATCAAGGGCCCAGGTCATTCATTGAATTCATTGTTGGATCAGCTCCTCCTGTATTTGCACATGAAACAAACACGTCAGTGAAAACATGGTGCCTCTTGTTCTTTGGAGCCTTATGCACATGCCCTGAGCATAGCCTTTGTCAGAGGTGCATGGCTGAGTGTACATATGCATTCTGTAGATATTGTGATACCAGCCATTGCATAGATCCATTAGATCTATCCCATATCCCTTCTCTTCTTGTAGGTTCTGGATCTCAGGAGCTTCTCTGGACAGGATCAGATCCGGACACCACTACCAAGCAATGTCTGGTACCCTAGTATTTAATCATTTTCTTTATGTATATGTATACTCATTCATTCAATTTTGGTAATGGCTATGCTCATGGCCTGTGTGAGCTCAGATAGATGTTTCTCCTTTCGGTTCTTTCCCATTTGTACAATATACATACATGCATGTGTAGCTTTAGATGTTGTTCATTTCCTTTTACTTTCATGTACTCTTCAAAATGAAATGAACACAAACTTAAAGAAGATCACCTAATAACACAAACTAGGGTATTGTAGCCTCATCTAGTAATTAGGTCTCCAATCTAAGAATGAGTAAAAATATGGCAACACTAGCCATGAATTTAATGGGATTGATTTAATTAATTGGGCATAGAGGTAATTGAATTGATTTTTCTTAATACTTTGATGTTAAATGCTTGAATTTGAGATTTAATTGATTTTATTGAATTTTATGAATTATGTTGAAATAATCAAAGATCGAATTAACATAATTAAGGTTTTATTTTGAATTAGGGAAAATAGGGCCTTAGGTTCAATTACCTCAATTTTAGGTGATTACATTTTCCCCTCTTTGAATTTCTTTGTGAACAACACAAGGATTCAAAGAAAATTTGATTTAAAGCATGATTCAGCAAAACTAATAGATTTAGGAGATTTTGAGAACAACAAGAACTACTTTGAGCTTAAATGATTTAGAGAGAAGTGAGGACCACTCTGAAAGATTTAGAGAGCAATAAAGGGAACCACTCTAAATTTTAGAACTCCAAACTTGATCGAACGAAATCCTACTTGATTCAAAAGTCATCAATTCTGAACTTGATTGGACAAGAATTGACAATATCGATTCTGAGCTTCATTGAATGAAAATCGATAAGAGATTCTAAAAAGAAATTTCAGTTAAATTTGGTTTGCAGTAACCGAACATGCTAAAAAATAACCAATTTGATTTGAAGCGATGAAATTGATCAATGTTGTAAAGATTAACAACATCAACTTGATTGAAGAAAATTGTCATGCCCCTGGTGTTGAAGAATTTGATTCAAAGATTTTGAATTTTAGTATGATTATGCCCCCTCATGACCAAAATCAGAGAGCTTTGAGAGAAGATGGTGTTCCTAGTGGAGAAGCACTAGTTCGAGCTTGCTAGGCAACACGACCAACCACCTCACTATGCAGCACCTGTGAGTACCCGATAACGTTCGTTGTCAAATTTGAAATTTTGAATTTCACACATTTTTACAGTTTTTATAGCCATTTGAATTTTCAATCACACCCCATATGCGGGATCGCACACAGTAAATCCTGTGTTGCATCCTGTTTTTCCTAAAATTCTGGATCATATCCAAGATTTCCTGGATTGCACCTCATCGGGTCACATTCGGTCAAATTCAAGCCAGTTTTTAATCAATTTGTCCTTTGATCATTTTTGGTCAAAACAGGGTCACATCTAGATTCCGGATTGCATGAGTCACTTCTGAGATTTCCTGGCTCGCATCCTGTTAAAAAATTGCATCCCAAATTTCTTGGATTGTTTTCCAAATTTTAGGATTATTTTAGGTTTCTTCAATTTTTTTACCAAGTTCCTTGTCTATTTTGCATTCCTTAGGCAATTTTTCATCAAATTTCTTTGTCTAATGCTGACATAGTGCCCCTATTTTTTGTTGCGTAGACCAATTTTGAGGTGATTACATTTAGATGTCTGTGGCCTACTCAGGTCCTAGAGTTGCATCGGTAGCTCTCAGCAAAGGAGTAGCGTGTGATTGCACATTGTGGTTTATGGAGTCTATCTGATTTACTTGACATTCGTGTAAATTGCAGCTTGCTAACAACACTTGTGGAGAGGTGGCATTCTGAGCACAATACCTTCCACTTACCCACTGGCAAGATGACTTTGATGCCTGAGGACGTCTGGCATATACTACATGTTCATGTCATGGGCTCAAGAGTAGAGTACAAGGCATCTAATGCTTCTACGATGGTAGATGCTCAGAGACTATTTGGAGATGATACCATAGCCAGGTACTACCTTAGTTGGGACCACATGGTGGCCAACTATGTGCCACTTCCTGTTTATCTAGCTAGACTAATAGGAGGTTTGATGATGCCAGATCACAGTCAGCATGGATTCATGTACGACTAGTCACGTGTGATTGAGGACATGATTCAAGCTCCTCATCACTTTTCTTGGGGCAGTTGCATTCTAGTCCACCTATACAAGGAGCTCCATGAGATAGTCTATCAGCAGTCGAAGACTATGACAGTGGGCAGTTTAGCTCTTCAGGTCTGGGCATGGGAGCATATCCCCGTCACATGGCCTATTGTAGAGAGGCACTGTGATGCCGATCTTCCATATATTTATATGTACTCAAGTCTTATACAGAAGCCCAATCTGGGCAAGTTAGAGTACTGGCGTCATGTTCTTGATGGTGTGATAGATATTGTTTGGAGACCTTATGTAGACTGTGAGGGGTGGCCTCAGATGTTAGGAAGATGCCCTATTTATTTTAGAGCAGGTACCTTGTGGGACAGACCTGGTATATTGTGGAGAGATTTTTTATTACACGTGTGTCCTGTCAATATGACTGAGTATAGGGTCTCTCTCAGGAGACATCCATTTATGCATGCATCAGGGATGATGAGGCCTAGTGGGGGTCTAGATTGATATATGAGACTATCATTCATGAGATCTCATAGATTTCACATGTAGACTGGGAGTATCACCTAGAGATTCTAGATGGTAGGATTACAGATGGATACCATGCATACTAGATTTAGCACCCTTACCCCAGATTCACTACTCCTGATGAGGTCGCTCCTCACCTAGAGGACACGTTAGATTATGATCTTGCTGATGATGGTGGTGGCCAAGGCCGAGCTGCTAGAGTTGGAGACCGAGGTCAAGGTAGGGATAGGGGGAGAGATGGATCTCATGGGGTAGGCAGATACAGAGGAGATGACAGGGGTGGAGGTGGAGGAGATAACAGCAGATGGTGGGCCTCCGGAGGAGACGGTGGACAACAGAGATAGTGGCGCCTGAGAGTGACCCCCCAAGAGAGATACAAGGCCTCTTCTCCATCATAGTAATCTTTAAGAAACCACCCTATTAAAAAAAATATAAAATCTTGGCAAATCTTTCATTTTCTTGAAAAAAGAAATTAATTTCTATTGGCGAATCTCTCAAATTTTTTGAAAAAAAAAGTATTCTTACCGATTATTTTTGAATAACAATTTTTTTGTAGAAAATATTAGTGAATCTCAAACAATAAAAATTAATTAATTAATCACCATGGTGAATACTTCTATTTTAAAAAATAGAATTCTTATATAAAATTATTAGATTTAATGTGGAAATCTTTGATGGGTTTAACAAATAGACTCTGTAATAATTACTTGCTACCATTTATTTAAAATCTAATCTACTAACTTCATTGTATTGTGTGAGACAAATGTATTGATATTTTTAAATACTAATGGGGCCCTAAATTTCTTCAAGACCATTGATTTATATTGAGATCAACAATCTGAAAGAAATTTTTAGCTCCCATAAGCATTACAAACCAAATAGTAACATTTTTACCTCATAGAATATAATGAGGGTCACTAGATTATACTTTAAGTCAGTAATGTAAACTAAAAGTTGGTGATAGATCCCTACAATAACTAATAATCATGATATATTATTGGAGAATTAATTTAAATGTCTACAATAACTTATAAAATTTTGGCTAATCAAATCTAATAATGTATTGACTATTGTGGCGAATTTTTGAGTTCATGTTTTTTATAACATAGATTACTTTGTGATTTAAATATTTCTAAATCAAAATTTTGTAAAAATATGGCGATTTAGGTTGCCTTAAATCTTGAATTATTAGCCAAATTTGGATTCTCAAATTTCCAAAATTAGCCAATTGGCGAATATTAGCCACTAAAAATTACTATGTTCTCCATAGATATGAGCATGCATAGAGGTAGAGGGCAGTAGGAGGAGATGATCAGGCACAACAGTAGGCACATAGAGATCCTCCTACAGGTGGTGATGGTGATCAACCGTCACAGTGTGAGAAGGAGAGAGCTGCATTATGAGTGGAGGTAGCCACACTTCGAGCACAATTATTAGAGAGAGACAGTTAGCTAAGTCAAATGAGAGCATAGCAAGATAGGTACGCTCATATAGCCACCCACCAGGGCCAGAGAGAAATGTATTATTTTGCATTATATTCTTCTGTTGTTCCTACCGCTTAGAGAGATCCACTTTATTCTACCATAGCTCAGCAGTCAGATGGTGCTATGCCTCCACCTATTCTTGACAAAGTAGATGTACCCCCTCCTGATCCTCCATGAGAGGACGAGGGTGCCAGTCATATTTGAGATTTTGTATACTAACTATTTTTGTATCATTGAGATATTGTACCATATTTGATATATCTTGTATCTTGTACCATTTTGGATCAAGACACTCTCTTCTATCCTATGGACTATTTATTTGTTGATATATTGTTCCATGTGATACTGATACTTTGATACTTGTTTTACCCATGCTCTGGTATAGTGATACTTGTGTCATTTATGCTTTGATATACTGCTCTGACATTTTGATTCTCACACATTAATGATATATTGATGCTTCTGTTGATTGTGATATGGATGTCTTATTTGCTTTGTCTTGTTTCATATGATGCTTTTGATTTCTGCACATGTGGGACATTTGATATTTGTTTGATGCTTTGGATATTGATGCGATGGTCATGCTTGGTCATGATTAGATTAGGTGATGATAAAATGACATCATGATATTTTTCACTGATATATGCTCATGTTTTTGTGATTTTAAAGCTTTTATGAATGTATGGATGCAAACTTTATTTCATGTATGGATAATGGATGTATGAGATGTATTGCGATGAAATGTATGGACATCTCACTTTTATTTATGTATGGATGATTATGGATGCGCTATTAAAAGTTTTTTATGATATGAAATGGATGAATACAAATGAATATCAGTGATATATACTCAGTCATTTCATTTCAGGCGTTTATGATTTCATGATGTACATGGTCAAACATGGAAAGTGATTAATGTTTTCAGAATCTTCAACTCACCTTAATATTTTAGATAATTGAATTCACACATTCATGCCTATGCAATTTAAAATGAATGCAACTATATTAAAATGAATGCAATTTTAAATGAACTTCAATGCAACTAAAAGACATGAAATGCACCTAAATGAACCTAATGCAAATTATTATGATATGCAACTAAAAATGAACCTTAATGCAATTAACCAAATGAAATGCACCTAGACTAAGACACCTAGGATAGTCACTATTTATTCAAGATGGGTCAGTTATCATCATAGAGCATTTGTAACGGGAACTCATTAGGATAGTATAATTTTCACTAATAAATTCAGCAATCATGAAAATATGAATACTTCCTTGTTATTCGTCATGTTGAAAGATAACCTAAACATTAAAGCATATAGCTATAATATTCTATCAATTACTTCATGTTTGATATAAACTCTTTTTCTTTCCTGGTGCATAATATGTAACCATATACCCGCAATGACCTTTCATTTTGTATTCATATCCTTGGGTATAATCCAACTTACTATGCACCTTACTAGGAAGGAGTTTTTCACCTTAGTTTAAAACAGACAAGGAAATAAATCCAACCTCACTAAAGTTTTCATAGGAAATAGGTCGAGGTATACATGGCGTTCCAATTGTGATGGAGGCACTTATAGTAGACACCCATTCCCCATGACCCCCTTAGATCATCAAACTTATTACCACAAACAAAAGACAAATAAAATGTTATGCCCCCAATCCTTATTTCTCTAGTCCATAGAAGTCATCGAGTTACTCAGGGAAACATAACAATTAAAAATTGATAATAAGAAAAGTTCGTTATCCTTTTAAAATGATCATTGTATTTACTTCAAAATAGATAATTGTGATTATAGTGTTTAAAACACTTTTGATTAATCTTGCAAACACATGCATAGAAACTATTATCAACCATAAATTTTTTCTTTCATCCATAAGTGTTTTACCTATTTAGTGTTTAGAAACACTCTTCTCATCATGACATTGTGTTTAGAAACACACTTAGATCCAAGTATTAAGAAATACTGTTGTGGTTGGCATTTAAAAATACTATTATTTTCATAGTTTATTGTCTGTTGCAGACTAGGTGGTATTGAAAAATATCGTTGTTCATAGTTTAATGTCTATTGCGGACTTGACATCCTAGCAATAAATGTGATCTTGATCAATGCCCCCGAGGGAAAATAGTTTACCTAGGACCCTAATGTGGACAAATTCCAACCTTAGGAAGACACAATTTTCTGATAGTTCACTCAAGATTTGGCGTGTCACGAAAGTGACTGAAAGATATATACAAACTGAGATTTACATCGGCCAAATGCGCAAGCATTGTCTTGATAGATAAAGCATTGATTACAAGTAGCACCTATTTACTAGGTTTTCACCACTTGGCCAAAAAATTTCCCCTTTTTTTTGCTATCATGGCGCCTGTTTACCAGGTTTTCACCAAGACACTTTTTCTCTTTTCCAATTTTTTTGTACTTTTTTCCTTTTCTATTTTTTCTGGACTCACCAAGGCGCCTATTTGCTAGGTTTTCACCAAGATGGTCATTTTTTTCAGGACTTTTTCTATTATTTTTTATTTTTTTCAGGATCCATATTTGTTGTTTTTGAACTTTTTTCAAGAACTCTTTTCACTGTACAAGAGCTACCTTAAGAATGTCAGTCATAAAACCTTTTCAGATGTAGAGTATTGATTGGATCTAGTAAAACATCTCCTTCAAGTGTAGCCAATTGATAGGCTACTGATCCAAATATTGTTGTAATGACAAAGGGACCCAGCCAGTTGGGTTCAAATTTTCCTTTTTGTTCTCAATTTTGTTAATTATTAAGATTTTCTCTTAGGAATAGATCTCCAATCTAAAAAATTCTTGGTTTCACTTTCTTTTTATATCCTCTTGATATCCTCTTTTGATAGACTTTAAGGTGATCAAATGTCTGTTGTCTGCGCTCATCTGGAAATTCAAGCTCTTGCAATCTAGAGATTCTATAGTCCTCATTAGTGATTAGATCTTTCAATGATACCCTTAGTGATGGAATCTCTACTTCAACTAGTAAGACTACCTTTGATTCGTAAACTAGTGCAAAAGGAGTTGTGCCAGTTGGTGTTCAGATACTAGTTCTATAAACCCATAATTCTGGATTGATTTGTAAATGTCAATCCCTTCCTGATTTCTTCACTATCCTATGTAATATTTTCAATATAGTTTTGTTTGATGTTGCAGCCTATCTGTTACCTTGAGGGTAATAGATCGAGGAATAGTGATGAGTGATTTTGAATTGAAGACACAACTCATCTATGTCTTTGTTTTTGAATTAACCCCCATTGTTAGTCACAATCAAGGAGGGTATGCCATAACGACAGATGATATAATTCATGATAAACATGGAAAAAAAATTTCCAGTTGCATTAGACAGTGGGACAACTTCCACCCATTTTTTGAAATACTCCATTGCAATAATGATGTATTTGTGTGCGTTTGATGAATTAGGGTAAATCTGACCAACCAAATCAAAGGCCCATTTTTGAAATGGCCAATGTGTTATGAAAGGAATTATTTCCCTAGCTTGAGCATGTATCAGGTTACCATGGATATGGTATTACTTGCATTTTTTTGAAAGATGGATAGCATCTTTTTCCATTATGTGTCAATAGTATCCCATTCTTAAAAGTTTCTTAGCTAATGAAAAACTATTTGAGTGTGATCCACACACACCTTCATGAAGTTCCTTTAATGCATGATTAGACTCTTCATGTTCTAAAAACCTAAGAAGTGTACCATCTAGACTACATCCAAACAAGTCATTAGCAATGATTATATACTGTGATGCTACTCTTATAAGGGATCTCTTTTCATTTCTAGAATAACCTTCAAGGATTGTTTGGTCCTTTAGATAAGACTAGATATGGGCATATCAAGATAATACTTGGGTTTCAAGGGAACAAACAATTTTGGATTCAGGTGAGTCATATGCGGTAAATGGGAGTTCTTCCACTAGGAAGTCATAGCGAAATTGATGTTCCTCCAACTGTAACATGGATGCTAAAGTAGCCATCACATTAGCTACTCTATTTTATGATCTTAGAATTTTTTGAAATGTGATGAAGACAAAGTATTTCTTCGAGTCATCCACCATTATTTTGTAAGTCATGAGCTTATCATCTTTTGTTTGGTAGTCACCATTCACCTAATTGATAATGAGTTATGAATCTCCATAGATGTGTAATTCAACAATTCTCCATTCTATTGCAAGTTTGAGTCCATTCACAAGAGCTTCATATTCTTATATGTTTTTGGTACATTGGAAAATCATCTTATAAGCTTTTGGAATATTGTATCCTTGTGGTGTAATGAATACATATCCAGCTCCTGATCCTTGTTGTGTGAAGGAGCCATCAAAATACATTTTCCAAGGATGTTCTGTTAAGTTCATGATAGATTCATCTAGAAACTCCACATGTAATGGATTTTTGTCTATTAATGGTGTTTTTGCAAGTTGATCAAAAATCACTTGTCCTTTAATGGTTTTTCTATCCACATATTCAATGTCAAATTCACTTAGAACTAGGACTCACTTTGCTAGTTTTCTTGTCAGCATTGCTTTATTTAACAGATATTTGAGTGGATCAATCTTAGAAACTAGCTTCACCTTGTGTGCCAACATGTAATGCCTAAGCTTTTGGGATGCAAACACCACTTCTAAGCATGCTTTCTCAATCATTGAATAGTTCAACTCATATGTGACCAAAGTTCCACTGATATAGTATTTAGCCCTTTCTTTCTTGGTCTCATCTTCTTGTGCAAGCAATACTCCAAATGATGTATCTGTAGCGGATATGTAGAGAAATAGAGGTTTTCCATGAATTATTGTTGTGTACTAGAAAAAGTACCTTCATAGGGTTAGTATCATCAATAATTCAAAATAACAACTAAATTACCACAAATAGCAATCTATTTAAGCAAATAATTGACAATTAAGCACTCTATGGATCTCTATTTAGGGATGCTAATGTAAAGCTCTCAGCAAGCCTCCATTAGCGACAGTCCTAAAATGAGAATTATATGATAAAGCAAGCTAAAACAATTAATTCCAAATTTAAATGCTAATTAGCTTCTATATTTTCCTTTCTAGCTCTAATTTGCAAAAGGTTTGATGCTATCCTCAGATTTGTGGATGATTAATGAGTGAATTATTCCTTTCTTTTATAGATTTTGGCAAGGGTAGGGGGTGTAGTTGAGTTGATCAAGGTTAGGTGAGAGTTGAATCCATGGTTCCACCTTTGGAGACAATTTAAATATTTTATCCTCAAAGATTGGGACAAGAGGACAAAATGAGTGGACAAGATGCTCTTTTCAAATGAGTGATTGAGATTCAATTTAGGTTTGATCCATGTGAGCTTGGTCCTCAATTCCTATTGGTTGATGGATTTTCCTCCCATTTGGTGGTTGAGAGAAAATAGGAATTAATTAATTGATTTTATTTAATTTGTTTAGCCATGTGTACCCCTTGAATGGGTTGATTTGATTTAATACGAGCTATGTAATTAATTAGATTATTTACACAATTAATTGATTTATCATGATTTATTTGATTTAAATTGATTTAATGGCCTTTTGATTTTTAATTAAATTAAATTATGGCTTGATTTGAATTTTGATTTGATAATAGCTCGATTTTATTTAATTGCTTTGATTTTTGCCTTAATTGTTCCCTTGATTTATCTTGTCCAATTTTAGGTGATTACAAATTCCCCTCTTTGAATTGATGTGTGAAGCGTATCGGTTCAAAGAATGCCCTAATCATTTTTTATGCGAAGTCCTTATTTAAATTGATGTCTAATTCAATGCTCGATAGAAGATATAGATTTTGATAATAGATTTGATGTAGTTCTGATTGATTTTAATTCCTTGATGGTCGATATGATGATAGTTCACCAATATGATTCATGATTTGCTCTGATTCGATGTTGGATGTGCCACTCGATTGTTAAGCAAAAAAATTTTGATGAAAGATTGAGCTTTGATTTGATGTTATGCCTCTTATTCAATGATCTTGATAATTCGAGTGTATGCTCCCTCAAGAAATGAATTGAAATGATTTTGGATGATTTGGTTGAGAATGGGAAATTTTGATTTGTTTCCCAATATAGAAATTTGGAAATGCCCCGATCATGAAAGGATTTGATGAGAAAAGATTTGATTGATAAGATGTTGATGCTCCAGATAAGTTGATGATGGTTTGGTATCGTTTGATGTCAGTCAGAATCACTTAGTTGATTTTGATGTCAATTTGTTAGGATAAGTTGATGGGTTGATATTTTGCTCTCAAGATCTAGAGAGTCAAAACACTAATTTTCCTTCCTCAAGATCTAGAGTTAGGAGATTTGATGCACTCAAGATGAGAAAATGGATGATAGGATAACTTGATTGACGTTAGATGATCACTTGGATGATTTGACTGATTGATATTTTATATGACATGATTAGATGTTTTGATGATACAAGGTTGATTGGATTTTCTCATGATGCAAAATTATGGACTAGAGAAGAGAAGGGTCATCCATTGGTGTAGGTCCAAGTATAGATTTAGGCGAGGGATCGAGTTAGGTTGCCCCTAGTTGATTAGCATGATTGATTATTGATGATGCCCTTGATGAAGCATGAATAATTTTATGAATCATGATTTAAATGTACTTGTACCTTGATGATGTTGATGTACCTTTGATGATTAGATTGAGTATGATTTTTGATGATGGATATTTCAGACATTGATGATGTTGATTATGACTTTGATTATATTGATGGACATTTGATGATGTAGATTTCAAGACATTCAATGATGTACCATTGATGATATCATTGATCATTTGATGTATCTTGATTTTGTCTTTTGATGATAATAACTCCACCCCCTTTAGCTTTCCTTACATATATTGAGAAAATGGATCCACCCATGAAAACTAACATGCAATTAATCTATATGGATGCAACTAGCTGTCACTATTCAGAATTTGGATGCTTATTTTCATCATTGAGATTTTGGAACATGAAACTGGTACAACCCTCAGTGGTTTAACCATGATGATATGAATACCTCTTTCCTTAGATTTTAACAATTTCAAGTAAATAAACAAAGAATTGATCCCTTTCATATACAAATGTCCTCAATGATTCTTAATGCAAGAGCATCTCAAGTCCTTGGCAATCCTGTGTCACCAAAAACATATTTGAGTTTTTTTGTGTTCCTCGGTTCTTGCTTTGATCGAGTTGGTTCGGTGTTGCTCAATTTCCTTTGTTCACTAGTGTTGGTCGGTTATCTCTTTGGCGCTCGGTGATGCTTGTTTGGCACTCGGTTGGCTTTTCTTACCGATAGGTTCCTTTGAGTTTCTATTGAAGCCGACTTGTGAATTGGTTATGGGTCATGGATTTAATGCCGGTATCCATCATTGGAAAGTTTTTGGTCCTAGATCTGACCGTTCCTTCCATTGATTGTGGATCTGAAGGCCGAATCAGTTTGGTAGCCTCTTGTATAAATGTAGTTGTTTGATTAGAGTTTTAGGAGTCATTTTTTAGAGAGGATAAGAAGATAGAAGATTAGAGATTTTTCATAGATCCTCGCATGTTTGAGGACTTCTCTAATTCATTGTAATATCTGGCCGAAACTGGGAAGGCCTTACAACCCTACATGTATTAATCAATTTGAAGTAAATATATGAATGATCTTGCATTTTCTCTCTCCCATTGTATTGTTGTTGCTTCTGTGTGTTGTTGAGCAAGGGGTTCAGTGTGAGGCCTCACCCTGACCCGTCATAGCATCTTTCTTTTTCTGCATTTTGATACAGTGATACACTTGTTGATCTATTTGGATTGAGACTCGAGATATGATATTTTGATGGTGATTATTATATTATGTATGTGTGGATGTGAATCTAGAGTACATCATGATTTTTATTATGCATCATTGATTAAGTGAATTATTCATGATTAGATTTGATTACTGCACATGATGATCATGTACTTATGATGTTCGAATATTATTGAATGGAAAATTGTGATTTGAATTGAGCTATACATATTGAGTTATGATACTAAATAGGAAATTGAATATGTATATTTAATGTAATGTTATCATCTTGAACTACTGATGCTCGATGTGAAGTGTGCAGGTACGAGAACCATGGGAATTATCAGAGAACCAAGGTTAAACACATGTGTACTGAGTAAACCAAGGCTTAGTCCAATGTGGGATTACAAAGCCTTGTTGTAATGTGAACTTGTCGTAAAAGTGAATTTTCATGTGCATTAGTAGTTAGCTTCGTGTTGTCTTTCTTGGCATTTGTATGTAATGTGCAATTGTTAGTGTCACTTGACACTTGTAATGTACTCATTTAAATTTATTTTATTCCAGCCACTTCTAGAGGCCAATAAGAAGTTCTAGGGGTCATTTTTGGCATAATTTATGTATCTTAATGTTAGGGGTATGGGTTAGGAAGGTTTTGAGCATACCCTAAACCCCCTAGAGACTTTGGCAACCCTTTTTTTGACCCATTTACCCTTACCTACGAGATTGGATGGATCTTGACCCTTACCCAACTTCACCTTTCCTTCCAATCAAGCATTAATCATGGGGGGACAAGGGAAATCAAGGAGACCTTAGAGTCAAATATGCAATTATGATTGGTGGGTGGGTAGAATTTGGAGCCCTTTTTAGAGGCCTTAGATAGAATTAGAGGGTGTTCACCCACTCTCTAATTTTAGAGACTTTAGGGTTTTGGAGGAGGAAGAAAAGTGGATAAGCTCTTCTCAAATTTCCATTTCCATCACACTTGTGGAGGTTGGTTACTCTTCTCATGGAAGTCTTTCTACTTGTGCATTAGATTAGCTTGTATCTTTCCCTCTCATGTATATGAATCTTGATTCTTTTTGTGGCTATGTGTTGTAAGGGAGGGATTTTGGGTTTGATTTCATGGTTTGATCTTGTTCTTTTTGCTTGATTGAGGGAGTTCTTGTTTATGGGTGGGAGGCATTACTCACCCTTTGGGAAGGGAAGAAGTGGCCTATGGGTGGAGGGGTTAGTTGGGCTCTCCATGAGGTGAGAGTCTCTTCTCTTGGAGAAGAGGGATAAGTCCATGGTGTATGGGCACCATGGAAGCCATTGCATTCTTTTATTTTGAAGAGGATGTTAAGCAAAGTATGTGTATGAAGAGGCCTTTGGATATGCATGGATATGTAGCCTTGAAGAGGCATTTGGATATGTAGCCTTGAAGAGGCATTTGAATACTCATGGTGAGAAAATTTGTATGTAATGGCATTCTCCCCTTGGAAAAGCCCACCTCCACCCTCTTAATGAGCTTGTAAGACTCATTTGTGTAACCTTGGAAGGGAGTAATTTGTTGTATGTGCATTGTGTAAATTGTTTGTGAGCATATTGTTGATCTTGTTGCATACCCGTTTAGCCTTGGTTCTCCAAGCTTGGGGGTGGTCTCATAAGAGGCCTTGGTTGGGTGGTGAGCACCCATGGTTCTCTCCTTTGTTGCAGGTTTTGAGGTCAACACCCAAGTGGAAAAGCTTGAAGAAGTTTCTCTTGTTGAGCTTGTATCAACTCTCCTAATGTTGTTGTATTATTGACCTTGAAGGAGATCTTTCTCTCTTGTATATTGTAAAGAATTTCCATTATTGAGTTCATTGTAAAATAGTAGATGTATATGAAAGGGTATATGTAATATGATGAAGTGAAGTAGCTCTTTTATGTTGATCTCTCATTGAGTATTCCATCAAAGTGTAATATATAATTGTAATGTAAATGCTCCTTCACCATAGAGATTATGTAATGAAATTGATAGGATGTCTATAATGAAAATGCAATGTATTTCTATCTTGTCTAATTGATTTTTGCTTCTTAAGATAGTGGAGTTATTTTCTTTTTAAAAAAAAAGTTATTCAAAGTTGGCAAGAAAGGTTATGAAAATCATTCAATAGTATGTAAAATTTCATTAATATGGATAGCCATGAGACTCTTAATATTTGGATTCATAGTTGTAAGCTCACTGCAATCTATCTAATTTTAGACCAAACTCATACTTAAGAAGACTATACTTGGATGAAGAAACTTGATCATTCCTTATTCTCTTTCAAAAGAATTATCCATGGAATAACTGATAAGATGAAATGTCAATAAGAGACATATATACATTCTAGACTTACTCATTACCTTCTTGAGCAACTCTTAAATTGAACCACTAAGTGCATTCTAAACACCTCACCTATGACTAGTAAATAAAATAAAGAAATCAAGTTGATGTAGTATTTGTCATATTGTAAAAAAAAAAAAAGAGACACTTCCAGAATTTATAAGAGCAATTTTGCTCTCTAGAAAATGTATGGGGATAAAATTTATCCCCATACTACACAGAGAATATTCCTTATTTTTGTTTATACACTAAACAAAACTACCTAAACTAAAGCATACTCTAATCTACCTATTACCATGTCATTTACTCACCAAATCATGTTTGATGCGGTCTTAGTAAAGTTCACAAATAAAATATCACTTTTAGGCCTTCCCCACTTGTTAGTGGCCCCCACAAAGTCCTCTTCCTAGGCGCAGGAGAGAGGCATGGCAGAGATAACATTAAATTTTTTGATCATCATACTTTTCCCTACGTGGGTAGAAGGACTTTTAGGAAGTGACACTTACCAAGGATTTCATTTGCCTTGCTTTTTACTTTATCTCCATGTAGACATGGCTGACATGGTATAATGGACTATCCACCTTTCAACTACCTCTTACATGCGTACCTTATTATGTTCTTGAAGATCTGACACCTTCTCTTTTGTCATAAAAAGAGTCCTTCCTCCTTGCTAAGCGCACCACCCACTTGGTCATCTTCTTGGGGAATGCAGCACACTTGTCTTGGTTGTTGCATTGACTTTAAACATTTCCTTAACTTCTCTAGCCTTGGTTTGTGTGAAAATCCCATCCATGAGATTGGTGGGGCCCTCAAACCTTGTCTTCCCTTTTGTCCTCTTAAAAGTGCGCTCCCCTTGGCTTTATGATTGGCTAGTGGGTGATGTAGGTTAGCATAGGGGGTAGACTAGCCTTTTTAGAATTTGAATTTTTCCCCCCTTGCTAATTTTAAATATTCGTTATTCCTTTCCTTGTAATTATTAGTAAATGGGGTAATTAAGTTATAGGTTAGATGAGTTGTGTACAGAGTGAATTATGCACCTAACTTTCCTTATTAAGGATAAATTATTCTAGGGATAGTTTATAATGTTAGGATATGGTTAGGAGATGATATCCTTATTTAACTTTTAATGTGTTAAAATATTAAGTAATGTTTAAGTTTAATTAATTTGGTGACCTGTCTATATTAGACCAGCTATGTTAAACCTCGGAGACTTATTGACACTTAAGACGATTGCCCAATTACTTACTAAATGTTTTAGTAGGTCATGGGTTCAATAAATAAATCAATTAGTTAATTAAGGGATGAGTACAAGATGTTTAGGAAATAATTACTTGTTGTTATGTTAGAATTCTTTTAGAGGAGAGAACATAGTATTAGGAAGTGATAGGTATGGTGAATCTTTAGGTGAGGGTTTATTGGAGCAGGACATTAGTTTTTAGGTGCCAATTATAATCCTTTAGCCATTAAATTCTAATTTTGGTAATTAATGAATTAGATTTTTAGTTAGCAGTATTATGTTCCAACCTAACTAAGAATGATTTAAATGATTAATCTAGTATTTTTGTCGGGTTTATATTCATACACATCTAGCAGTGGAACTTCTTAACAAGATAATAGTCAATTCAATTAAAGTTCATCCTGATAACAGGACCTGCAATGTTTTCTTGATGAGGGCTTAGTTGAGATAGATTCCCCTTGACAGATCCACTTTTTGTTACTGTCATTGCAAGCATATCCCTAACCATTTTCAGCATAGGCGTATCTGTGTTGATCTTTGGCTAAGTAGATCGAAGTACGTGACAATGACATATGTTATTACATTTCACCCTTTAAAAAAAAATTTGTTACATTTTTGGTTGTTTATTTTTGGGCATGACATTCAGGTTAGGGTTTTCCATTCCTTGGCCCCTCCTTCCCTCTCTTGCGTCAGGTGGTATCAGAGCGAGGTGAGATCTGGATCTAGGTTTGTGAATCTAGATTTGAAGGTTCCTTCTTGTGAATCCCTAGTTGAATTGTTGTGGGGTAGTAGATTGTGATTTGACCTACAGTTGCAGAGGGTTTTCAAGATGGTTCGTGGGAGGCAAGATGCGGATCCAAGATTGGCAGACATGTTGCGAAAAATTTTTGCTAGATTGGAAGTTGTTGAAACAGCCCAAAGAAGAGGAAGACATCTTGAATATGTTAGTGATGATTAAATTGAGGTATAAAAAGGTGATTTAGAACTTGCACTTGTGATGGATTAGGGTGAGGAAAGATTCTTGAAGGCTTTGACAAGTATAAAGTTTACACCACACTTTAATCCTCCTGAGTATGGTGGAAAGTTGGATTCTGATGAATTGGTGGATTGGATCATTGAAATGGAAAAGTATTTTGAGTCTGAAAATATACCTGAAGACAAGAAAGTGAAAATTGCAAGCAAAAAGTTGAAAAGCCATGCATCCTTATGGTGGGAACATCTACACCTAGACATAAAGAGGAAAGGAAAAGACAAAATCAAAGTATGGAGTAAAATGGTGAATAAATTGAAAGGAAAGTTCTTACCTTGTGATTATTAGATTAACCTAGTTAGGTGAATGCAAAGTCTAAGGCAGAAAGATAGCTCTGTAAGGATTATACTGAGGAATTCTATAGATTAGATATCAGATCTAGACATGATGAAGATGATGTGGAAAGAATTTCTAGATACCCGAATGGTTTGAGAGTTTCCATCCAAGAAGAAATTAGTTTGGTCAAATTGGAGAACATTGAAGAGGCTTATCAATTTGCATTGAAAGCTGAGGAGAAATTGAATAAGAGACATGAGAAAAGACAAAGAGGTAGAGGTGGTAGATTCCCTAGAGGAAGAGGTAGATCTTATGGCAAAAATAATAGATATGAACTAGAAAAGACAACTCTAGATAAAGGCAAGACCGAGTGGAAAGGTGAAAGTCCATCTAGAGGCAGAGGTAGTAACTACCGAGGTGGTTATAACAAAGGAAGTTTTTGAGGAACTTATTACAATTGTGGAGAAGAAGGAAATAGATCATTTGAGTGTACACAAGAAAGTAAGAAGGCTGGTAATAGTCAGAATGCTTTGGTGCAAGAAGAGTCACCGAATGAACCTGAGAAGGAAAATAAATTGATGGTAAGAAGAGCACTATGGAATGAAAGTAAAAAGGAAGATCCAATAAGGAAAAGTTTGTTCAAGACTAGATGTAGAGTTTCTAACAAAGTTTGGAAGGTAATCATTGACAATGGTAGATCGGATAATCTGGCATCTGAAGAGATGGTCACAAAGTTGCAATTGGAAAGGTTGAAACATCCAAAGCCCTATCAGATTTCATGGATCAAAGATGAGCATACACTCCTGGTAAGTGAAAAATGTTATGTGAATTTGAAGATTGGAAAGTACTATGATAAGGTGTTATGTGATATCATGCCTATGGATATTTGTCATATTTTTTTGGGTAGACCTTGGCAATATGATAGACATGCTATATATGATGGGAGATTGCATAAGTATACTATTTTGGCTGATGGAAAGACAAATCTTGTTACCTTTGATGGAAGAACCTATTAGTAATGTTTGCACATCTATGAAATTTTTCTTGATGGAAGGAAGAAATTTTGTTAAGGATTTAAAGAGAAATGATGTATGTTTTGTTGTGATTCCTAACAAACCAAGTAAGAAAATAGAGGATAATGTCCCTAAGGAGATTGATAAGTTACTCACCGAGTACAGTGAAATCATTTTTGATAATGTACCTGATGGTTTGCCACTAAAAAGAAGCATTGATCATTGCATGGATCTTATCCCTGGAGAAAGTTTACCAAATAAGGCACCTCATCGGTTGACACCTACCAAGAATCAGGAATTAAACCGACAGATTCAAGAGTTGTTGGAGAAAGGTTTGATCAGAGAAAGTTTGAGTCCTTGTGCAGTACCTATGGTATTGGCACTGAAGAAGAATGGAGAATGGTGAATGTGTAATGATTCCAGAGAAATCAATAAGATAACAGTGAAGTATAGGTTTCCTATACCGAGAATGGATGATATAATGGATAGTTTGACTGGAGAAAAGTATTTTACCATGATTGATTTGAAAAGTGGGTATCATCAGATTAGAATCAGAGAAGGTGATGAATGGAATACTACTTTCAAGAAAAAAGAAGGTTTGTATGAGTGGTTGGTTATGCCTTTTGGTTTAACTAATGCACCGAGTACTTTTATGAGGTTAATGAATGAAGTGTTGAAGAAATTATTGGGTAAGTTTGTGATTGTATATCTTGATGATATTCTGATATTTAGTAAGACCAAAGAAGAACATTTGTTGCATGTTAGGCAAGTTTTGCAGAGATTGAAAGAAGAAAAGTTGTTGATAAATCTAAAAAAGTGTTCATTCATGAAAGAGGAGATTGATTATTTGGGATTTGTGATTTCAACTGATGGTTTGAAAATGGATCCTGAAAAGGTTGAAGCTATTTTGAATTGTCCTACACCTATGAATGCTAGTGAGGTAAGATCATTTCATGGTTTGACAAGTTTTTACTGAAAGTTCATTAGAAATTTCAGTTCAATTTCTAATGCTATGACTGAGACTATGAGAGGAGCCAAAAGAGAATTCAAGTGGACACATGGAGCTGATAAAAGTTTTGAGACTCTGAAGTAGAAGGTTGTTGAATTACCTATTTTGGCATGATTCCCTAATTTCAATAAAGTATTTCAAGTGGAATGTGATGCAAGTGGAAGTGCAATTGGAGCTGTGTTGAGTCAAGAAGGTAAACCTGTTGCTTTCTTTAGTGAAAATTTGAATGATGCAAAAAGGAAATATTATGTGTATGATCAAGATTTCTATGCTATTGTTCAAGCACTGAAGAAATGGAGACATTATTTGATGCCGAATGAATTTGTGTTGTATACCGATCATAAGGCTTTATAGTATTTGGGTAGTCAGAATAAGTTGAATTAGAGACATATGAAATGGGTTGAGTATTTGTAGAGTTATACATTTGTGATAAATCATAAGAGTGAAGTCACTAACTGAGTTGCTGATGCATTGAGTAGAAGGAGATCTTTGATGACCAAGATGAAAATTGGAATTTTAGGCTTTGATGACATGAGAGATTCTTATGAATTTGATCCTAATTTTTCTGAGCCGTGGAGAAAGTGCAAAGCACCTATTCAAGATCAACAAAGTACTAAATTGGATGAATATTTTATGCAAGGAGGTATGTTGTTTAAAGGTATTCAGTTGTGTATACCGAGAGGACCTATGAGAACTAATTTGATAAAAGAGAAACATAGTGGTGGTTTGGCTGGACATTTTGGTTTTGATAAGACATGGAGTTTTCTTAAGGAGAAATACTTTTGGCCACAGTTGTATAAAGATGTTTGGAAATTTGTGAAAAATTGTGGAGTTTGTCAAGTTGCAAAAGGAGTTAGTTAGAATACTTGATTGTATACATTGATTATTGTACCTAAGAAACCTTGGTTGACATCAGTATGGATTTTATTATTGGCTTACCAAAGATAGTAAGAGGTAATGATTCTATATTTGTTGTTGTGGATAGATTTTCTAAAATGGCACATTTTATACCTTGTAGAAAGACATCAAATGCAATACATGTAGCAGATCTTTTCTTTAAGGAAATTGCCAGATTGCATGGATTACCGAGGAGTATTATCTCTGACAGAGATAGTAAATTTGTTGGATACTTTTGGAAGACTCTTTGGAGAAAGTTGGCTACCGAGTTGAAATATAGTTCTACATTTCACCCACAAACCAATGGATAGATAGAAGTTGTGAATAGAATCTTGGGAAATCTTTTGAGATGTTTAGTTGTAGACACACCAGGTAATTGGGATTCTATGTTGGCACAAGCAGAGTTTGCATACAATAATTCAGTAGATAGGAGTACTAGAAAAACACCTTTTGAGATTGTAAATGGCATACAACCGAGAGGTATATCTGATTTGAGAGACATTGAGGATGAAAGAAAGAGAAGTGCTGAAGGAGAAAAAAATTGAGTACATGAAGACATTGCATGAAGATGTGAAGATGAAATTGGAAAAGATTAATTAGAAATATAAAGACAAAGCTGATAGATCAAGAAGACATAAGACTTTTGATGTTGGTGAGGAAGTGATGGTTCATTTGAGAAAAGGCAGATTTCCTGTTGGAACATATGGGAAGATGAAGATGAAGATGTTTGGACCTTGCAATATTTTGAGAAAATTTGATAGTGAAAATGCATATGAAGTTGAGTTACCTGATGACATGGATATATCACCTATTTTCAACATTACCAATTTGTACAAGTTTCATGAACCTAAATAAGACATGACAGTACCGATGGAATATCTTAAGAAACAGAATGAAGAAGTCAAGCAGATTTTGGGGCAAAGAGTTGGTAGAAGTACAAGAGGTAAACAATATATGGAATATCTAGTAAAGTGGAAGAACCGACCGATTGAAGATAGTTCATGGATTTCATAGTCTGAGTTGGATGCAGCTTGGATCATACCTACTAAATGATTCAGAGAATCATTTTTCCAATAACCCTAGGTGTCTGATGCAGGAGCATCTCGGGTCCTTGGAAATCCTGTGTCACCAAAAACATATTTGAGTTTGTTTGTGTTACTCGGTTCCTGCTTTGACCGAGTTGGTTCATTGGTGCTCAATTTCCTTTGTTCGCTAGTGTTGGTCGGTTATCTCTTTGGCACTCAGTGAATTTCCCTGGTGCTCGGTGATGCTTGTCTAGCACTCGGTTGGCTTTTCTTACCGATGGGTTTCTTTGAGTTTCTATTGAGGCCAACTTGTGCATTGGTTATGGGTCATGAATTTAATGTCGGTATCCATCATTAGGAAGCATGTGGTCCCAAATTTGATCATTCCTTCCATTGATTGTGGATCTGAAGGCCGACTCAGTTCAGTAGCCTCTTGTATAAATGTAGTTTTTTTAGTAGAGTTTTAGGAGTCATTTTTTAGAGAAGATAAGAAGATAGAAGATTAGAGATTATTCACAGATCCTCACATGTTTGAGGACTTCTCTAATTCATTGCAATATCTGGCTAAAACTGGGAAGGCCTTATAGCCTGGCATGTATGAATCAATTTGAAGTAAATATATGAATGATCCTACATTTTCTCTCTCCCACTGTATTGGTGTTTCTTCCACGTGTTGTTGAGAAAGGGGTTCAGGGTAGGGTGTTTCATTCCTTGGCCCCTCCTACCCACTCCTGCATCAATTCTTTGATGATCATGTCATTAGATGGATTCACATACTAATATGAATTAACCTGACAAGAACTCAAGAAAATATCATGTCTTCATCATTGGTCATCTAGTCAACCATCATCGATTTGCTAAAAAGGCATGATTTCACCAATCAAGTAATCACTTTGAATATTTTTTTTTTGTTTGTAGATCCATATTTGAAAAACTTCATCCACTTTGATCCTTAGTTATGTTTAAGCCCTTTTAGATTTTGATTTGATTTGTTGTTTGAAGATTTTTTATTTGATTAAGCTTTTTAGATTTAGATTTGATTTATCAAATGTTTTTGTTTAGATCAAGTATTTGGATGTTTGAAATGTAATATTAATCAATATGTTCAAGTGTAGCAATTTTTCAATTTTGATGCAATGATTTTGAGCCAACTTGTGTCTATTTTGATAAGCTTATTGAATTTGGATTGGTACCCCTGGTTTGATTTAGCAAAGATCATGCTTTGTTGGGCAATGCAACTTTTGAGTGTTTACTTAAGATTTACAAATTTTAGATTTTTAGATTTTTATTTTTTTTGTCTTTTTAAAAGATTTTTGATGTTTTTGGATTTTTAGAGATTTTTTATATTTTTGAATTTTAGAGATTTGTAATGTTTTTTGGATTTTAGATATTTTGTATTTTTTTTGGATTATTTGAGGAACATTTTCACTTTTTTTTTAATATATTTTTAGAGATTACTAGTTCTCAAACAAGATCACATTGAATTTGTCCCCAATGTCTAGCAAGGTATAGGACATGAAAGCTAGATTTGCAAACTGATGATTCACCAATGAATAGGCAATGATGGATGAAGCAAGTGTGTTACCCATAGGACCATCTCCTAAAGATTATCCAATCTAGGGAAAAATAATATGTCAATGATGTGATGTTGGATAGCATATGGAATAATGACCTGGTGTCATGACAATGGTCCAAAGGAGTAGACATATCAAGAGACTTTTTCTAACATTTTTTTTTCATTTCTTTTATTTTTCAATTGGAGCAAGATTAAGGGATCAGTGTGGATAGGATCACACAATCATGATAAAGGGTGGTGAAGGCTATGAGTGAATGGTTTGGGATTATGGGAAGGATTCTTAGAAATAATGAATGTGGCTTTAGGATAAGCAATATCATGATAAGGTAGCGTGAATGCATCAAGTGAATAGGTTGATGGATAGGATAACTCATGTCAAGATACTTAATGCTCATGGATATGTTCAACCTTGTCAAGATCAAAGGTGAAAGATGTAAAATATAGATGCAAGTGAGATCAATGGTAGAAAGATGGAGGACATGATGGATGAAACTTTTCCCCAAGTGTATAGTGCAAGAGAGAGGAATTGCGCATGACTCATGTTTACCAAGTTTTCATCATGGTACTTGTCCAAGATGCCACAAGAAGTAGTTTTCACCATAGGATGGATTTATTTTTCTTTTCTTTTTCTTCTTTTTTTCAATTTTCTTTTTTCAATTTTTTTTTTGGATGGACTCAAGCCTCATGCTCTTTGTATAATCCTTGATAGGGTATGATATGATGGGCCAAAACTACTGAAAAGTATGCTCAAAGATGTTGATAGGTGACAAAAATGTGATATGGTGGATAAGGTAGAGGGTGGCTAAAGTTTTATGCAATGGATTGGATAATGGAAATGGAAAGATAATGAATGAGAGGATAATAAGTCTTTCCATGTGTGGGCATGAAAAAGGGAATGGAAGGATAATGAATAGGAGGATAAGAAGTATTATCAAGATCAACATCAATACACACCTTTAAGGGTAGTAGAATAATGGAGGAAAAATGGGTGAGATAGCTTGAGACTTTGATGTAAGAGAGGATACGGATCTTGGGACACAAGGACTCAAAATGGATGGATAAGATAGAATGTGTTTGGGAGAATGTGGAGTGGAATCCTTTGGAAGCTTGAATGTCAACTTTGATTTCTCTTTCATGTGTAAGTCCTTCAAAAGTGACTTGGGAATCCACACTTTCTTTGATTTTTCTTTCCTTTTGGATTCTTTAGAATGCATCTCTTCATTGAGGGATTTAGGAATCCACATTTTCTTTGATTTTTCTTTTTGCTTGATGGACCTTTGTGGTCTCTTGAATATTTATTTTTTCCTTGCATTTACATGTCAATTAGATGGGATATGATGCTCTTCATACATAAGTGGATTCTTGGTTTTCTGATTTTTATGTTGCACATCCAAACTACTTCCAAAAGACTTGGGATTGGTGGATGAATAAGGTTGATATGGATGGTCTGATATGGAGGATTGACATGGATGGGTGCTTGGTTTCTCAAGTATGTATGTCTTTGTTGATCTTGATACATGGTAAGGTAAGGGGATGGTGGGATAGGGATGGTAGGAAAGGTTGATGGAGGAATGTAAGGGCCCAATATGGATTTGGAGGATGTATAAGGTTTCAAGTTTGGGATATAGGGACCAAGGATGGATTTGGAGGATGTATAAGGTTTCAAGTTTGGGATGTAGGGACCAAGGATGGATTTTGAGGATGTATAAGGAATATGCTTATGCACAAATGGAGGTAAATGGGATGTGTGAAGTATATAAACATCTTTATTTTGAGCTACATGGCCAAGGCTTTTGTCTTTTGGATTTATCTTTGTACCAATAGGCTTATATGTAGCTTTGATAGGAGTGACTTTGATAGAAGCAGTTGAATCTTGAGATAGATATGGAGGCTTATGAAAAGTGGATGTTGGGGTAGTTTGATCTTGACAAGGATCTTTTGATAGCCTAGGAAAAATACTTTGCTTTTGATTTTTGATAAGTTCATTAGAGATGGAAAGTATATCTTGATCTTGCCTAGGATATGGGTAGGATATAAGAGGTGAATGAATATGGGGTATTTGAGATGGAATTATATCTTCTTGAAAGAAATGGAAGGGTATGAAGGATTCATCATGGGATTCTTGGGATATGGGACTTTGGTCAAATATAGGATAAGGAGGGATATTATCTTGATCTTGATCCTTCATAATTTTGGAAATTTGGATGAGTTGGTTATATAGATGTTTTCATTATGGCAACATATGATCTAAATGAAGATTGCACAGGTCAGAGAGCTAGTATGTCAGAGCACAATGCGAAATTGTCTAATTATGAGAGTGTTTTTACCAGTGAACCTGGAGATATTTTTTTGTTTGTGATGTTGATTATAGTAATTTCAGTGCTTGTGCACTTGAACATAGACTCTATGATGACTATTGAAGACTCATCTCAGAGTGCAAGTCAGTACGACATGTACGAAAGAAGTTATGACAGTTTTACTAAAGACAGTGTCAAGCCAACATGACAGAATATGAAGATAGAATTGATAAAGAGTTAAGGGATTATTTTATTTATCAAAATAATGACTTAACAATATAAAGGGACAACATCCTAGATGTTAACCCTTGGATAAATTTATTTGTAATATGATATCCGATTGGAAAGTTATTAATCCTAATAACTTGTATAAATGTAATTGTAAATTGTAAGAGAGAAATATGTTGAAGGAATGAATATATGTAATAGCGATAGTGAAAGAGTAGAAAAGAGATATTGATGAAAGAAGTATAAGGTTATGTACCTTAACCTTCTTTTTTAATCAGTGTATATTGTACATTACTTGTTTGGGCAGTGGGCTCATCTAGTAATCACATTTTGTACTGCCAACTCCTAACAGGGTTGAGGCTTCTAACAAGGCCTATAGTCCCTTAATCAGGAATGAGACACTATATGCATGTAATTGACTCCTAACAGGGTCAACATCCTTAATAGGATACTTTTGATTAGTGGATCTTTGTGGGTACCATCCCCACTGGGGTTTTCCCTTGGCCAGGGTTTCCTCGAGAACAAATAATGTGTTATGAGTTCTTTAGTTTTATTGCTATGCATGTTGTTCAGCTTCTTATGTTATGCATGTGTTAAGATAATCTATTGTATCCATAATTGGGAAAAAGTAAAAGTTTGTAGAATACTGATTCACCCCCCCCCCCCCCCTCTCAATATTCCCTATTTCTAACAATTGGTATCAGAGCTTAGTTACTTGAAAAAGAATAATTCAAGGAAAGCCTAGCAGATTGAGTAAGATCTCTATGGATATGGATCAACTACAGAAGAATCTTGAGGAATCTCTTGAATAGATTGACTTGCCTACTATTGAAAAAGACACTTTGAAAATAAAATATGATGATGCAAAGAACCTCATTGAGAAACTAAAAAACAAGTTGGAAGATCTAAGATCTGAAAAGGAATCCAAAGTTTTTATTAAAGATTGTGATGACAATGAGATCCTTAAGCATGAACTGAAGATAGCAAATTTGAAGCTCAGTCTGAAAGATGGAAATGGCAAGAATGAAGCAAATCTGAAATTCGATAATCAAAGTCTAAAGACTGAAAATGAAGGACTAAAATCTAAGCTTGGTAAAGTAACATCTGAACTTGAGAAGTACAATAAAATTGTGAAAGGTGAGCTGACTCAATCTAAACAACAACTTGAAAGGCTATATTCAACTAGTGAGAAGATTGATGAACAAATATCTTATCAAAAACCATTCTATGATAAGACTGGTCTTGGATTCAACACTTTTAAAGCAAATAAAGAAAGCAAGGAACCAGATCTAAAAATATCTGAAAGCATAGATGAGAAGAAGTCTGATGAGATTAACAAGTCTGAAGATACACCTAAAGAAGAAGAATCACCTAAGTATGAGGAATCACCCAAAGGTATGCAAAGAGAATTCAAAGGTAGATGTTTTGCTTGTAATACTATTGGTCATATGAAGAGAGATTGCACAGGTAAGCAATTCAAACCTTTTAATGGTTATTGTTATAATTGTCATGGTTTTGGACATAGAGCTATTGAATGTAGAAAACCTAAATTTATTGAGAATAATGATGGTAGTAGAATGTTTAGGAATACTAACAATGCAGATAAGAAATCTACTGAAGATGTGAACAAAAGAAATGGAGTAATATGTTATAGATGCAACAAGGTTGGACACATTGCTAGAAATTGCAGGTCACAGATCAATCAGCCTAGACCAAGATATGGAAATAGTGGAATTGTTTGTCAGATATGCAACAAGATTGGACATACAACAAGGTTTTGCAGAATGAACAATAGAGTTTTTCATCCTAATCCTAATCCTAGAAATCATGCAAGAAGAAATGAAGATGCAAGTAATAGTCAGGAAGGATGTTGTAGTAATTCAGATGAAGTGAAGTTTATCAAAAGCACAGATCAATGAGACATATTCAACATTGAAGGTAATCAGGAAAGTGAAGCATTAAAAGGTAAGAATGAATATTTACCTGACCCATCTCAAAGTACTTAATTTATGAAAATTGCAGTAGAATAGGAACTTAGACTAGTGTAGAAGTAGATATATGATGAACTGAGTCTTGTGTAGTTAATGCAAGATAGAATATGATGTTCTAATGCTATGGTTAAGAGTGCAAAGAAAAATATTATGTTTTGCGAGATCGCAAGAAGTTTTAAGTTTTGCAGGTTAGTAGAATTAGCTTTTTGAAAAGAAGTGGCAAAAGAATTGAATGCGATGTCAGATCTAAGTAAGATTGAATTAATAAAAGGTCATGATCAATATTATTTGATCATCAAAGAAAATTAAAGTGTTAAGGAGATCAAAGAGCAATGATTGGAAGCATTTTGCAAGGATTTGGAGAATAATTTTGTGTCAAATCTACGCAAGCCCTAAAATCATGAAATCAAGGTATTTTACTTGACAGATCTTTAAATCAGTGAAGGAATTAGAAGAAATTATGGATGTTTCTTTAATTCACAATGTCAGAGATAAAAATAGACCTAAGTTGAAAAGGGAACCAGTATAACCCTTGGAAGATGATCCTAGGTTAGCTTTATCATCTGTACCAAATGGATTTTTACATCTAGAGAATGTTAGAAGTTATCTTGGATACAAACGAGAGACTATCAGTGATAGTGATTTCACCAAGGAATATCAAAAGATCTACAATCAGGACATGACATTGAAAATAGGATTTGAACATTTGAAAGATAATGAAATCATTAAGTATGCATTACAGTATGAATTTGACAATGAAGAATGTACTAAGATTGTCTTAAGCAGAATTCATAATGGGAAGTTTTGGTTAGAAGATGGAGTGATAGATATCATAGCTAATTTGATTCATGAAGTTACTAGACTATCTAAAACTAGAGCCATTCCTTTAAATGAGAAGAACATGAGGAAAATAGTCATAGACAACACAAATTCATCCTATAATGGTAGAGGAATTGTGATTAGTAAGATTCAACAAGATGATGTCAGATACTTATGCAAGATCCTAACCACTAAGTTTTGTGCAAATTCAAGAGAGGATGACATGGCAGTTGGAATGATACATGCAGCTTATTTGATGTGTGTTGACAAAGTACAAGTTGATATGTGTGAGATTCTAAGAATTCAAATGTTTGAGAATTTGGAAAAGATTAAGAAAACTAAGTATACATAGTTTAGATTCTCATCCTTAATCACATATATGTTTTTTCCTCTATCAAGAAGATTTCCTTACACCATTGGAAATGACTGGAATGATGGCCGAACTAAAATGGAAAGGATTAACCTAGTGTATAGAAGGGATGTTATTGATAAAGTGAATGAGAGTACAGTATTGGTAATCAAGACATTTTAGGATATAGTGTCTAGCAGATCAAGGATCCCACAGTCTCTTGTGGAAAAGTATAATAATGAAATATGTTTCATGGTTGATACTGACTTTACCTACATTGAAGTAGTAGAACCTAGAACAGAGTTCATAGACCCTCTTGGCTATGAGATATCTGAGGTAGAGATAGAAGGATATGTGAGCAAGTTACTTAAGTGCAAGTTGGACACTCACTGTAACAGGTTTGGAACCTTTGAGGAGAACTTCAACTCCACAAAGACCTTACTTGAAGAGAAGCAGTCAAAGAAAAGATTTGAGAGTACTATAAAGAAAATTCTAAAAGATACAGGGATGACTAAGCATGAATTCTTGGTAGAAAAGAAAATAGCAACAGCAATCAGAGATACTGGACAAAAAGAAGTTTTGTCTGTTCCACCTTTATCATCAATTGCAGCACAAGAAGAAGAAACATAAGTTAAGGTGAAAGTGGAAGAAATTGAGAAAGATCAAGAAGAAAAGATATCCACCAGATCCACTTCCTCCACACCTATCAAAAGAGTAAAAGAGAGTGCTACTGGACCGCGTGAGAGACAAAAAACTTTAGTGAAACCAGTTCCAAAGAAAATTGCAGAAATCAAAGATGATGGCACTTCTATTAAGAAGAAAACTTGGAAACCTAAAGTTGAGAAGCTTAATGAGCATATCATTCAGGATGGAGACTTTACAAGAATGAATAAGTATTATGAACTATATGATTATGCGGAGAGATTAAATCTAGAAAATGCAGTGGTAAAGCATATGATTTTGTCTAATAAGAAGTTTGATACAATTCAAGGTAAGATACCTGATGATTTATACAATAAACTTGTGAATAGGAAGAAGAGAGCATCAGAGGAAGACACAGCTATTAGAGAAAATCTTGTAAGAAAGCTTTGTGTAGTAAAAGATGAAGCACACTTTAGTCAGATCATGAAAGCTTTAAGCACCCATTTGAGAACCAAGAAGAGAACCATTCAGATTATGGGAGGTAGATATGAAGAAGTTAATTTAGAAATAGAGCAAGCAATCATCAAGGTTATGTCAGAAAATGTTGGAGAACCATCAGTTGCAGTAGAGCAAGCAGGTGAAACAGAATAAGAGGACATTCCCTTTCCACCAGCCATTAACATTGAAGATGAAGTCATGAATGTAGAAGGAATGAAGATCACCTTGGATACTGATGATAATGTATTCAAGAATCTGGAAAACATTGTTGACAATTTGGCTTTTGAAGAGAAGGAGTCTACCAAAGGAGAAGAGAAAATAGAGACCATAGTTGTAGAACCCTCGGTGACAAAAAAACAAGTACCTATTCCCACTAAAGAAGATATCAGTCTTACTCCTGAGACTGGAAAGAAGAATCAGATTGGATCTATGATCGAGCATTTGGGAAAGGAAGTAGATGATGATGATCAGATGGAATTGATCACATCCTTGAACAAGATCATTGGAAAGAACAAGAAAGTAAAAATTCTTGAAGGATGCCAGAAGGAACTTACTGAGAAGTTAGAAGGTGTTGTAACTACACAAATTGTAGAAGTTGACCCTCTGGAGAAAGCAAAGAAAGTGATGAACACTTTTGACAGTGAATTCACAAATTTATCTGATATAGCAAAAGTGAAAGCTCAAGCAGCCTATGAGGCCAAAATGCTTTTGAACATTAGCCAGAATATCAGGAATGATATCAACAATCTTGATATCTATATAAAGGACTTGAGGAAGAATTTGGAAATAGGAAAATATTTGTACATCCAGTGTACAAAATCAGAGACCTTGATAGTAGAAGAAGATCAGAAGATGAAGATGAAGGAAGCAGAAATTCAAAATGAAACTAACTTTCTTTCAAGCCCTAATGTGAAGGTATTTGATGTTGAGAAGAAAATTCATAAGTTATATGATGAAATCAGAATTTTGCAAGATGAAAAACACAAGAAAATGAAAAGATTCACTCTTTTAAGAGAGCACACTTCTATGAAGTTAAGCATTATTGAAGGGCAATTGGAAGAATGTCTTTCAGCTAAGACATCTTTTCAAAAGTTTAACTTTGAGAACCTCCAGGCATGTGAGATAGCATCTTATGGATTGAGCGCACTACTCAATGTGGTAGATTCTATTAAGAAATTATGGGAGAAGGAGTTAGAGGCTATAAAGATTGATTTTGTAGATTGTGTTGCAAGCCTACCAGCTTTGCAATATTGAATTAAGGTATAATCTTTTTTTAATACAGTTTTGTAACCCTCCTTACCTTTATTTTGTCATTGTTGTCAAAGGGGAAGAGATATATAGTAGAAAATTGATAAGAAAATGATAAGGATTGATACTCTTAGGGGGAGTACTGTATTAGAGATAAGTTTTTTTTGGAGTTATAAGGATAGTATATATTTTATACTATGGCCACAATTTTGAGATTTTGAAGTTGTAGACTTAGCCAATTTTCTCATATGTTGCCACCAATGACAAAGGGGGAGATTGTTAGCAATTTGGCTGAGTTAGTTACATATATGTTGTCATTATGGAAAAATATGATCTACATGAAGATCACATAGGTCAGAGAGCTAATATGTCAGAGCGCAATGCGAAATTGTCTAAGTATGAGACAATGTTTTTACTAGTGAACCTGGAGAGAGTTTCTGTTTGCGATGTTGATTGGAGTAAGTTCAGTACTTGTGCACTTAAACATAGACTCTATGATGACTATTGAGGACTCATCTTAGAGTGCAAGTTAGTACAACATGTACAGAAGAAGTTATGACAATTTTACTAAAGACAGTGTCAAGCCGACATGATAGAATATGAAGACAAAATTGATAAAGAGTTAAGGGATTATTTTGTTTATCAAAATAATGACTTAACAATATAAAGGAATGACATCCTAGATGTTAACCCTTGGATAAAGTTATTTCTAATATGATAGCCAACTGGAAAGTTATTAATCCTAATAACTTGTATAAATGTAATTGTAAATTGTAAGAGAGAAATATGTTGAAGGAACGAATAAATGTAATAGCGATAGTGAAAGAGAAGTGAAGAGATAATGATGCAAGAAGTATAAGGTTATGTACCTTAACCTTCTTTTGTAATCAGTGTATATTTTACATTACTTGTTTGGGCAGTGGGCTCATTTGGTAATCACATTTTGTATTGCCAACTCCTAACAGGGTTGGCTTCTAACAATGCCTATAGTCCCTTAATCAGGATTGAGACACTATATGCATGTAATTGACTCCTAACAGGGTCAACATCCTTAATAGGATACTTTTGATTAGTGGATCTTTGTGGGTATCATCCACACCAGGTTTTCCCCTTGGCCAGGGTTTCCTCGAGAATAAATGATGTGTTATGAGTTCTTTAGTTTTATTGCTATGTATGTTGTTCAGCTTCTTATGCTATGCATGTGTTAAGATAATCTATTATATCCATAACTGGGAAAAAGTAAAAGTTTGTAGAATACTGATTTACCCCCCCCTCTCATTATTCCCTATTTCTAACACATAAGACTTGTTTCTTTGCACTTTTGATTAGTCTCTTGACATGGAGCCACTTCTAAGGACAATGTAGGAGTTTGGATCCGCACGAGGGATTCTTGAAAGGATGATGGATGTTCATTTGAAATAGGTACAATAGGAATTGTAGCACATGAAGGCTTGGAGTCTATAACCTTTGAAGCATGAAATAAGTTTGTAGCAAGATGTAGGTTAGCTTGGATCTCTTTTAGAGGTAGCCCTTGAGGGTATACATAGTCATTATGAAAATTGTTTGGATCTATGTTTGATGGAGGAATATTGGATAGCTTTGCTTCTATATGAAATAGAGGAATGGTGGAATAGGTGAAAGCTATGAGAGGACCACTACTAGACATGTGCTCATAAGTTTGATCTTTCTTGAGAGTAGTATCTTCATTAGATGAGTCATTAGGATCTTCAATTTCAATTAAGTCGTCATCAATAAGATTTTGGATTTTATGTTTCAACTCCATGAAATCTGAAGTTTCATGCTTATTACGTCTATGATATGCACAATAGTTACTCAAAAAGATAAAATGACATGAAGTGATTTGAGGCAACGTGATGAGATCATTTTTAAGGATTTTTTCCAAAGCTGATTCATATGAAATTCCCAAAGGATTAAATGATCTATTCCAAGGATATTTGGATGTATTTGTGTTTCTAAAAGAGTTGTCATATGATGAATATTGTTGAGATGAGACTAATTCCTCTTGATTTCCTTGATCAAAGATGACATTCTCTTGATATTTTGAAATAGGTTCTTTATCAAATATTGGTTTATCATTAGGATATTTTTTTATCAAATATAGGGTTTTCATGATATTCATTTTGATCAAATTTTGAATTATCAAAGATATGGTGTTCATGATGTTTTTCTTGATCATAGAGGTAAGGAAACAATGTTCTTAATGAGAATTGGTTGGATAATGTTTCCATTTCTTTTTCCATTTCTTGAATTCTTGTGAATAGAATACTCTTTTGAATCTTTATTGTTAATTGATTTTTGGATCTTAATGGATGTTTTCATTTTGTAATCAAAGACCTTCAAGAACAACACAATAATTTTATTAATTATCACAAGAAATTCTTCCAAGCAATCTACCCAAGGTCAAATTTGGCTTTTAAATGGCTCTAATGAGGTAGGCTTGCTAATTTATCAAGGTATTTAATCAAGACTCCATTCAAAATGGATATTAAACTTTCATCATCCAAGTATATTAAGAGGCTTCCCACCACCGGTATGTCAAATTTTTGCGTAATCCTGAAGGACTACTCGAGGAAGTTCAAAAATTTAACACCCTTTTGTCACACACCCCATTAAGGATGCATGCATTTTGTTTTATAGTGGGTTGGATGATTGCAGCAAAGGAAATTGTATCCCACTTTGGGTTGTCCCTCTCACCGGCCTTGTTAAGGTAAATCTTGAGAGGTGAGCCCGCTATAGATCTAGCATGTTTATTTGAAAGCAATAAAGTGGAATAAAGAGATATGTTTTGGGAGTTTGATTCACCAAAAGGTGAAGAGCATATCCCTATCTATTTCTCAATTCCCAAACACGTTTAACAATGTTAAATTTATCCAAACCCACTAACTAATGGGAATTGAGTATTTCTACTCTCCTCCACACACAAGGGGTTGTTCAAATTTAGTGCTTGATTTACTTATCCTTTCTTTTAATCAAGGAACTTGATATTTTTGGAATTTTGATTCACTAAGAAAGTGAAGAGAATAGGCCTAGTATCAAATCCCTCAAACAATAATAGACTACTTTAATTACTAGATTTAGAAATTGACAAGGCTGCAATTTAAGCAAAAATTGACCACGTTTTAGGCCTACCTTATTTTGAAGCTAGCTAAGGCTAGGGGCATTTTTTATTGATTTTCCATTTTTATGCTCACCTGTTGGTGATCGTTCCTTTCCATTTGCTTCTCCTTTGACAAGTTAGTCAACACAACTAGCCAAAATGAAGAAAACAAGAATAACTTTGAATTTAAGCCTTATTTAATGAATTTTGACAAAAATTGATTAAGGCAAGTAAATCCAATTTAATGATATGAACTTCGATTTATATGCTTCTACAAATTTAAAGTATTATTCATATACCTCATTTTCTTACTGAGAATTCTCCAAAACCAACTTGATGTGTGCAATATTCTCCTCCTTGATCCGTTTTGTCAAAGCTTTCCCTTCGTTGTTAAATCTGGTCTCTGGTTTTTTTATATTTTTTATGACCAGCCATCCTGCAGACATAGAAAAATCATTTTTCGCAAGTTAAATTTTGTTTAATCTCAATTTAATTGAAAGCGCAACAGAATCTATTAAAAGCGCTATTAAAATGATTGAAAGCGCTATTAAAATGATTAAAAGCATTGTTAAAATGATTGAAAGCATTGTTAAAATGATTAAAAGTGCTATTAAAAAAATGATTGAAAGCGCTATTAAAATGATTGAAAGCACTATTAAAATGATTGAAAGTGATGTTAAAATGATTGAAAGTGTTATTAAAATGATTGAAAGCATTATTAAAATGATTGAAAGTGCTATTAAAATGATTGAAAGCATTGTAGAAAAATTTAAAAGTGTTGGAACAGAAATTAAAAGCGCTGCTAAACTTAGCAAAGGCGTTTAAAAAATATTAAAAGCACTGGAGAATTGTACAAACACACTGGCGAGTTAGGGAAAAACCACGGAAAGAAATAAGATAGATAACAGAAGAAATCAAAAGTGCTGAAACTCCTTGTAAAGGCGCAAAACTTTGTTGTAGAAGCATTGTTTCAACCCTCAAAAGCACTAGAGAAACTGTCAAACATGCTGGAGAACATATAAAATGTACTATTTCAACTGCAAAACAGAGAGTAAAGCAAGATTTGCCAAAAAAAATTTACTTCTCTGAATTTATAAATTTATGAGGCCTAATGCCCCATGGTGGGCGCCATTTTGTGTACTAGAAAAAGTACCTTCATAGGGTTAGTATCATCAATAATTCAAAATAACAACTAAATTACCACAAATAGCAATCTATTTAAGCAAATAATTGACAATTAAGCACTCTATGGATCTCTATTTAGGGATGCTAATGTAAACCTCTCAACAAGCCTCCATTAGTGACAGTCCTAAAATGAGAATGATATGATAAAGCAAGCTAAAACAATTAATTCCAAATTGAAATGTTAATTAGCTTCTATATTTTCCTTTCTAGCTCTCATTTGCAAGAGGTTTGATGCTATTCTCAAATTTGTGGATGATTAATGAGTGAATTATGCCTTGCTTTTATAGATTTTGGCAAGGGTAGGGGTGTATTTGAGTTGATCAAGGTTAGGTGATAGTTGAGTCCATGGTTCCACCTTTGGAGACCATTTAAATATTTTTTCCTCAAAGCTTGGGACAAGAGGACAAAATGAGTGGACAAGATGGTCTTTCCAAATGAGTGATTGAGATTCAATTTAGGCTTGATCTATGTGAGCTTGGTCCTCAATTCCTATTGGTTGATGGATTTTCCTCTCATTTGGTGGTTGAGAGAAAATAGGAATTAATTAATTGATTTTATTTAATTTGTTTAGCCATGTGTACCCCTTGAATGGGTTGATTTGATTTAATATGAACTATGTAATTAATCACAATTAATTAATTTATCATGATTTATTTGATTT
The DNA here is from genome assembly GCA_027943335.1 of Chamaecyparis obtusa. Taxonomy (NCBI): domain Eukaryota; kingdom Viridiplantae; phylum Streptophyta; class Pinopsida; order Cupressales; family Cupressaceae; genus Chamaecyparis; species Chamaecyparis obtusa. The sequence continues at coordinate 581,526 of BSBK01005075.1, forward strand.
AATTTATTTAATGGCCTTTTGATTTTTAATTAAATTGAATTATGGCTTGATTTGAATTTTTATTTGATAATAGCTCAATTTGATTTAATTGCTTTGATTTTTGCCTTAATTGTTACCTTGATTTATCTTGTCCAATTTTAGGTGATTACAAGTCCCATTAGGATTGGAGGATTCATTAGATATTTCTTGACTTGGGAAAAAATTTCTTCACATTTCTCATCCCAAGTGAATGTAGTCCCTTTACGCATCAACTTTGTGAAGGGTTGTGCTTTATCCTCCAATTGAGATATAAATCTTCTTATAGATTGTAGCTTGCCTTACAATGTCCTCATTTGACTAATGTTTCTAGGTGGTTGCATTTCAAGAATAGCTTTCACCTTTGTTGGATCCACCTCAATTCCTTTTGCTGAAACTATGAATCCTAATACTTTTCCAAATGATACGCCAAATGCGCACTTCTTAGGATTAAGTCTTAATTGAAACTATTCCATCCTGTCAAAGATTTTCCTTAGATCTTCTATATGTGTAGTCCTTATCTTTGACTTAGCCAATGTATCATCTACATAGTCTTCCATGTTCTTATGCATCATGTCATGGAATATTGTGGTCATTTCTCTTTGGTAAGTTTCACCTGCATTCTTGAGACCGAATGGCATCACATTCCAATAGTATGTTCCCCATGCGCATGTGAATGTGGTCTTTTCTTGATCTTCTAGAGTGATTTTGATTTGATTATATCTAGAAAATCCATCCATTAATGAGTACATCTCATAGTCTGTTGTCAAATCTACAATCATGTCTATATTGGGAAGTGGAAAATCATCTTTTGGACAAGCCTTGTTTAGATCCCTAAAGTATGTGCAAACTCTTATGGATTTGTCTTCCTTAGAAACAAGAACTATGTTTGAGATCCATTCCACATAATCAATAGCTCTAATGAATCAAGCTTTCAATAGTTTTTCTAATTCTTCTTTCATGAGCAATGCCACATGTGGATTCATCTTTCTGATTTTTTGCTTTACTATTTTTATATCAGGTGAAATAGATAGGTGATGCATGATCAAATCTGTATCCAATCTAGGAATATCTAAATAAGACCAAGAAAAATTGATCTTTTCTTTGAACAAATTGGTGAATTGGATCTTTTCCTCTTCTGTTAATGACTGAGCAATGTGGAATAGTTGAGGAGATTTTGTTGTTCCCAAATTAATAGGTTGTGTAGGTTCAATCAGAACTGGTGATCTTTCCTAAAAGTGATATGGGAGGATATCAAGAATCCCATCCTTTGGTTCCTCTAGGAGGTTTTCACCATTGGATACATCTTTTTCTTTTTCTCTTTTAGGATCTGACACTACCACTAAGTGGTTTTCACCATCACCTCTTGTTCTTTTTGTTTTTCATTTTGAGACTGAGAAATTTGATATCCTCCTTAGACATGGTTTCACTCTTTACACTGGTGGAAGAAAGGAAGGATTCACAAGCATTTAGATAACATGCTATGGAATAGTCATTGTCACAAGATAATAGGATTATAGTTGTAGGCTCATCCCAGTCTATCAGTTCAAGATATTTTAAGGAAAAAGGTTCAGTAGGTTCAAGAGATAAAACCACGTTATTATCAATGCCATTAACTCATAAGATGTCTTCTATTAAGTTTTCTTCTAAATAGATGTTAGGATTATTAGAGTCATGTTCATTATTATTAGAGTTCATGTTAATGTTATGTGAATATAACTTTAGTGGTCTGACATTAGAACTCTCTCCTTCTTCAATCAAGATTATAGGAGAAAATTTGTGTATCGCATCAATTTCTATGTCCATAGTAGCATCAGAAAGGACATCCCATTCATATTCATGTGAGTCTACTTGACTATAATATGAAACCCCCAAGAAGTGGGCAATAGTCATGGGTACTTCATCTTCTTCATCAACATGGTTCTCTTCTTCTTGTAATGGTTCTTGTGGAGTTATCATTTCTAGTTCTTCATCAAATTGATGTGTATCAAAAATGGGAAGCCCTCACTCTTGTTCTTCTTTAGGTTCTTCTGCTTGTTCTTCTTCTGGTTCTTGTTCAAGATTGGTACCAATTTCTAATAATGGGTCTCCTTGTAAGAGAAACAACCTTTCATAGGAAATAGTTTATCCTTCTACCTCTTCTTCATCATCTGGATCTCCTGATCTATCAAATATAGGACCCTTTTCTGCTATAGGATGAGATATTGCTTCCTTGAAGCCTAATCCAGTCTTGTCTTTAGGATTTCTAAAATCCATATGTAGCAGTTCTACAAGTCCTTGTTTGTTTTGTCCCAAGGGTCATTTTCCTTTGTACTCCATTTGTTTCATGATCTCATATCCCTTTTCATATTTTTTTGGAGCTATCTCAACATGTTTGACATTTCCATCTTCTTCTTTTTCTTTATAAAGCCACTGCAAGACAGCTTTTTCTTTGTTTTTTTCTTCAAGGGATACTTTTTCTTTGACCATTCTGGTTCCTTCATGTATTGTTAGAGCACTACCATTGGATGGTGTAAATTTTGATGAAGGTCTTCCTTATGTTCTAGGAGATATGGGAAGATCTGTTAAAGATATTGCGGGATCTATCTTGTATTCACCCATGCTTGTCTCTTGGATGTTGATATTTTTAGCAAAGCTTTTCAAAACCATTTCCTTGGATGTTTCTGCCTTATTAGAGCTTTCCTTTTTGTGAGGAATCATACTTTCTATTTATTTGAGATTATTGCAAGAATATGGTGTATCCACTGGAATAGTCACTGACTAGTCAGTATAATACCTTAGAAGTAAAGGATTGGACATCCTTTTACAATGATCCTATGGTTAAACAATATCAGGTTTCATACTTAAAATAGCATACTGAAAACATTTAATTTATCAATCTAAGAGCGTACACTTGAAATGGTGACTGCAAAGCATATGCTCTAATTTGCCTTTAAAGTCATTATAACTAAAGTAAAGACAATGTTGCAGGAAATCTATACTAGAAATGGAAATAAAAACTTAACTTAGAACTTTAAGACAATGTTGCAAATGGTAAACCTAGCTATGCATCTATATTGCAAGAAAACAACCAATGGTTCTATTACCAAGTGGTTGCAGGAGCAACAAAGTATAACTACTTCAAGAAAACTTAAGTCTAATTCCTACTTAAGCATGAACTAAGTTCACCTTCCATGTGGGCCCCCATGGAAGAGTGATTGAATTGAAAACTCAAAGACTGAGATCTGAAAATATCATTTATTCATTCTTGGAAACATCAACGTAAGTACAAGATAAAATATGAAAGTTGTATTCACTACTTGTCAATTTACAAAGAGGATTTCCTGAACATCTAGCTAACCAGGAATCATGAACTCTAGCTTATTTATATACAAATTGAAACAAAACTCCTAAGAACTAGGATCCTCCAATACATGGATACAAAAACTTTTTAGTTACAAGAGTAACAACATCATTTACGCAGGAGTAAACCGCATTCAAATACATAGGAATATAGGAATGCATGACCATTGGATTTCATCCAAAACACCCGCTAACTGAATTGACTCAGTCTGCAACAACAACTGCTACTAATTGGAAGTAGTGGAACCATTATGAAACTTGAAAAAAATTATTTTTCTTGATGATGCCACTTCGATGTTGAGTCTTAATTTCCCGCTGACTTATCCTTTCCTGCAAGAGATTAGCGCATACAAAAACCGCAACACATATCCAAGATAAAGATTCATAATAAGTTTCCCCTACTTTAGCATATCCTAATCACATGGCTATAGGAAATGCTACCCCATTAATGCAGAATGGAAAGAATACCATATTTCATCATACATAACGACATAATCCACATATATTCAACATATTCCTTTAGTCTTAAAAGTATCAAATACACACATAAGCATAGATAAAACCATAGAAAGTTTGAACATTATTTATAAGAAACTCATGAAATACTTCAAGTTTATACCAAAAAACCATAAACTGGGCTCATCATCACCCCCAGCTTGACCTTTGCTAGTCCCACAACAAACATAAAGTTATTGAGCCTGGCTGTCATCTTGTAGTTTGCAGCCAATTTCTGTCTATTGCCTCCTTTTGCAAAACTCTAGTAAAACCCCTTGGTTTCCCTATGCTTCTCCCACCTATCCACCTCCCCCTTCATATCATAATTGTCTATGCTTTCTTAATTTGCTAACAAAGGGGAAATGAGTAAAGGTGGCTAGAATGTGAGAGGAATCTAGAAACTCTATCTTACTCTCCCCAAAGATATGTACCTAGGTGCACACCTATTTTCCATATCAAAATTAAGGGGTGAATTTGGCTCCTTATCTCTTAGTTCCTTGGTTAAATTGATCCAATGCCATTGGATGGTGTTCATAGCTTCAGGAAACTCAAAATTAGCTAGTTGATCACACTCATAAAATGTTGCATTCCCAAGTGGGTAAATGAGCTTACTTCCTGAATCTGAAGGTACAATCCTTAACCAGTCATAATAACAAGTTTTAGGATCCTTAGCTTCTGGTCTCAAATAGAGGAGAATTTCTTCCTCCAATTCCCTATATATCTTATCTTGGGATTCTCAACTAATTTCATTTTGAACCCAAGACATGAGAGCTCTTAATTGGATATCTCCAACATACAATAAGGGATTCTAGACTCTATCATTTGGAACTACTAAATTATGGAGAAAGAACTCACAAAGAAAATTCTTAATGGCTGTAGGAGATTTATTAAAAGCCTATAAAAACTGAAGAGGTTCTAGCAATGATGGTGACCTATCTTGCATGATACAAGTCATTTGGTAATTCAACAGTTGTTCCTTAAGAAATAGGGCATATACAGGAGATGGGGACCTATAGCTCATTAACTCAGGAATAAGGGATGTTACTTTGTTGTGTTTCACATGTAGTTCCTCTACTTTTTCTTCCTATTCAAGAGTTTCCTGATAATGCTAATCTATGACCCTATTCAATTTTTTCTTTTGTTGTTTCCATTGCTCCCTTTTTGAAACTAACTACTTAGACAATTGAAAAATGATAGATAACAAAGACATAGAACCAAATTCATCTGACATAGAACTGACACAAGTATTTTCTATTGAATGAAAAATAGGGGACTTGCCAGTTTTTAAACTTATCCCTTTCATGGGATTTGTGCATACCACCATAGATCTCTTGGTGTTACTGCATTGTTATGCAGCAGAGGCCAATGGATCCAAACCCTCACTTAAAATCTGCTCCGCTACTTTATTAACAAGATTCATGTTAACATCAAAGTTTTCTTTAAACAAATTATGCTCTGCTGCTACAGGAGGTGGATCTGACTTATCCGCTCCCACTAAAAGGCATCCCACAGACATCTCATCATTTTCCGATTCATTGCAACTATCACTTATCTGAGGACCCTTAGAGGATGAACCTCTTCTTTGGAATAGGAAAGCCTGCTCTTTGGGGCTAGAGTCATCACCAATTATTATGACTTCTTCATTCATTTTCTTCACAGGAGCTTATTCTTTTTCAATCTCAAGAAACTTCTCAAGTGATTCCTGTTGAATATTCTTAGGTTGTTGTTCTTTTTTCTCAGAGGTTTCAACCTCAACAATTAACCCTTCTAGTGGTATGTCTATAGTCTCATTTTTCTTCCTTCTATTACTCCTTCTCAATGGAGTTTCTTCCTTTTTCTCTAGAATTTTCCACTTCCTAGAAGTGTTTCTAGCTACAGGAGACTATTCCTTTGTTTGCTGACAAGAAATAGGAATATTTTTCCTTCTTTTATTTACATTTCTCTAAGAAACCCTTTTTGACACAAGAGTAGACTTCTCTACAGAGGTAGTTTCCTTTTCCTCATTCTGGGATAACCTAGAAGTAGAGAGGTGAGGGGAACCTTCAGGAGTCCTAACCCTGGACTTTTTCTTAGAGGAAGGTCCTGGCTCAAGTTCTACAATAATTTATTAACCCCTTGTTTAGTTTGAATTCTCTGCCCAACTCTTCACCCTATAGGCTCTAGGGTTTGTTCTTTAAATCCTTGTGACATAAATTATTCCCATGGTATTTCCGTCTGTTCTCTCAAAGCCTTTTCAACAATTAGCTTAACTAAACAATGATGTGAAACAAAGTTAAGTTTACCTTCTTGTACTAAAGTAGCCTTCTTCAAAATGTTGAACATAAAGCTAGGTACATTGATGGATCGATTTTCATGTTGTAGATAGCTTAAAAACTTGAAATGAATAGAATGCAAGTATGTCTGCCATCCCTCACAAGTAAAATATTTGATAATATAGATTGCACATTACCAAAAGGGTTCTGGCAAAGACATTATGTGCGTACCTTGCTTCTTGTCAACATCCAAAGGTGGGTCTGAGTGTAGGGTAAAGTGTGCCCTAGATGTTGTTGGATCAATGTTTTTTGAAAAAGCTTCTCCTTCCTATGGTAAACCCATAATGTCAGCTAGTACTTCCTATGAAAATAGTACCCTTAATCCCTTGACCGTGGCTACTCCTTCCTTCAGTGTCCTCAGAAACTGCAATGCAACCTCACTGTCCAAACTAGTGAGCCTCTAAATATAATCAATCCATCCTCTTTCTTGGAAGTATGGCATACAAGCTTGATCATTCAATAAAATATTGTGCACTATGGGCTCACACTGGATAAGATCACCTCCCATCTTCAAATAGTCAAATTACCCAAAATAATGTTACAGGAAAGCTAAACACACTAAAAAAAAGTTCAGACAAGGAGTTTTTGAAATGGCAAGCTACAGGAAAAATTTTGAATACAGAAGGTTATGGTATTTTGGAAATGAGCTCTTAAGTAAATATGAGTACAAATCAAGAATATCTCACACATTAACTACTCATAATTACATATCCACAAACTTCGTACTAGCCACCCTTGCATGATATGTGCGAAATAAAAACATAGCTTTTTAAAGATTGTCACATCATGGCAAGAAGTGTGTAAAAGTACAGGTAAGATTTTAAAGAATGAAAATATTTCATGAATACATAAGACAAAATTGATATATCTTCCCCCCAGCTTAATTTGGCAATTGGTCCCATAATTGCACATGTGACAAGGCATAGATAAAAGTTTGAAAAGCAAATTAGGAAATAAATACCGTTGATAGCGTATGAACCTAAAAATTTACTGAGGGCATCTATTGTCATCATCCATTGGTGGAGAATGATGAAGTGGATGGGTGGAAAGATGAGAAATGATGAGGTGGAATTTATTGCAGAGAAAATACTTTCATGAAGAAAGCTTTTATTATGGGGGTGACAAGAACTTTTTAAAGAGAAGAACTTAAATGAGTGGAAGGCTCATTTCCAGAGGTTGCGGGAGAGATATTGCCAATGGAGGTGGAGAAATGTTGTAGTAATTCTACTTTACTCTATGTTTTGTGGTACAATTTTAGCCTTTGACCATTGACTAGCAACTTTAATCAAACGGGATCAACAATAGATAGCTAGACTACTCCATTGGGAAACACAACAACAATCTCATATAGTCCTAACCAGCGAGTTTGAAACTTCCCTAGATTGTGTTGATACCTTGAATCATAAAGAAGTGCCCAATCTCCAACAATAAACATTTTATCCTTGATAAACTTATCATGCCACTGCTTCCATTGATGTTGGATGAGTTTGGTATTATTCAAAGAAGATTTGCACCATTCATCAAGGCTATTTAAACTCAAAATTCTTTCCTTTTGTGCAAAAGTAAGATCCATACCCAACTCCAGAGCAGTCCTTAATTTCTTATGTTCAAACTCCATTGGCATGACAACTAACCTACCGTAGACTAACTCAAAAGGAGTGAAACTCATTGTAGATTTCCAAGTGGTTCTATAAGCCCATAGAGCTTCAGGAAGGTGTGTGGCCCAATCTTTCTTATGGAGTGCTATTGTCTTGGTAAGAATGGCTTCCAGTTCCCTGTTAGTAACCTCAACTTGTCCATTGGCTTGGGGATGATAAGGTGATGATTTTCCATGCTGAATGTTATATTATTCCATCAGAGCAGCTATCAAGTTAGAGGTAAATTGAGCTCCCTGATCAGATTGTAACTCCCTAGGGTTATCTTGTAAAAATAAATTCATATAAGAACTTGGAAACATTATTATTCTTGGGATGTTTCATGGGTTTTGCCTCTGCCCACTTTGTAACATAATCAGTGCAAACTAGAATATAGGATTTACCTTGTGAAGAGGGTTCAATAGGACCCACAAAGTCAATCCCCCATTTATCAAAGGGTGAAACAACTATCTGAGGCTACAGGGGCATATCATCTAATTTAGTGGGTCACCCCATGCATTGGCACTTATCACATTTGTTTGTGTACCGAGATGCATCCTTGTGTAAGCTTGGCCAATAATACCCAGTAGTCAATATTTTAAAGACTGTCTGTTTGGTTGCAAAATGACCTCCACAGGGCTCATCATGGCATGCCCTCAAGATATCATATGTTTCATCTTCCTATAGAGATCATCTATGCATTACTTGATCAGGACCAGTATAAAACATAAATCCTAAAATCCAAGAATAGTTAAAGCTCTTCTTAACTAATAGCTTCCTTTCCTTAGTAGAGAAATGAGCTGGCATCTTGTCTGTGGTTAGGTAATTAGAAATGTCTACATACCATGGATTTTGGGATGACAACAGAAAGAGATGCTCATCCAGAAAACTATCATCAATGGCTACAGGGTCATCATGGACATGCAATTGAGAGAGAAAATCAACTACCACATTGGCCTTGTCAGGCTTGTCTACAATTGTGATATCAAATTCTTGCATAAGTAGCAACTAGCGAGCCAATCTTTTGGATATTACAGGCTTATTCATCAGGTACTTAATAGAAGAGTGGTCAGTATGCACAAATATTTCATATCTAGTAATATAGTGCCTGAATTTATTCAGTGCATAGATGACTATAAGTAGTTCCTTTTCAGTGACTGTGTAGTTGAACTCTGCACCTTGCAGATTTTTACTGATGAAATAGATAGCATGTTCAACTGAGTCTATCTTCTAACTAATTACGACACCAATAGCATAATCTAAGGCATCTATATGAATGTGAAAAGGCAATCCCTAATTGGACCCCCTCAAAATGGGTGTTTTTGTGAGAACATCCTTAAGTTACAGGAAAGATGTATTACATGCAGAGTCCCAGGAAAATTTAGAATCATTTTTAACAAGTTATAAAGGGGTGATGCAAGTTGACTAAAATCCTTTAGGCCCCATTTGTTTGCAGAATTGGAATTTAAGTCAAAACCTGATTATCTCAAAATAAGGTTTTGAAATTCCAATTTTGTGTATTCGAAAGATAGTTTGGACTATTTGGTTGATCGGGAAGATGACTGAGATAATCCATCTTTTGTGTTTGGTTGCCAATGTTGATATTAGAATTAGAATTGAGAATTCCTATTTCAAATACCAATCAATACTGGATGACATGGGGTTTGGCATAGGGCCTAAGGTATCTCACTTTTTACTATTTTATTAGTTTTTAATCTACACATGAATTCGATGTTCTTCATTGTGACTGTCACAATCAGTCACTCGGCTCCTCTATGTGGGCATAAACAACTTAGTAGACTGGTTCTTTAAAATAGTTTTTGTTTCATGCACTTAAGAATACACAGCTTTTAAATCAATTGGTTCTCAAATGAAATGTCTGTAGACACTTTATCATTCTACATGTCGAGGTCAAACTACACTGGTCTTCCTTGGCCGAGTTAAGAGAATCATTCAATACAAGTTCAGAAACACGATTCTTGCCAGTAATGGTTTCTTTTTCTTTTTTTTAAATGTTTTGATTGTGATGCATTTGGAAACTATCATGAAACTGACACATAACAAAAATGGATCCTTGATTAACACTGTCTTGAACCAATTCATATAAACATTAAACTTCCATAAAACTCGATACCAAAACTAACTCATATACAATCAAAACAGGCTTCGTAGGAACTCATGGCTACATCACTTCTAGTCATTATGTTAGTTATTCAGAGGAACCAAATTCAAACCCCAAATCCGATGGACCTAACATAAATTAAAATTTGCTTCAGAATTTTCCAAAACCTGAATTTTATTTTGAATTCCACCTATTGGGTGGGAAGATGGTGCCGCCCATTTTAGGGCCAAAACTGAGTTTTGAAGCCTAAACCTCAAATTTCATTTTAGTGTCCCAAATGGAGGATTTTCTAAAAAAGTGGAAGTCCCGCCGCTAATTCCACCCCAATTCTAGTAAACAAATGGGGCCTTATGAATCTTTTGTAATACCCATCATGTCCAAGGAAACTTCACATATCTTTCTGCTTATCAAGCATGGGTAAGATACTGATTACCTCAATCTTTGTTGGGTCTACTTGGATGCCTTGTGAGGAGATGAAATGACCTAGGAAAACTCCTTCCATTAGCATGAAAAATTTCTCACTATTTAGGGATAGGTTATAGTCTTGGCATCTCTTTAGTACCTTTTCTAGGTTTTCTTTGGCTTCATCAAAAGTATCCCCATAAATAGTAAAGTCATCCATGTAAATCTCCATACAGTTAGCAGATATATCAGAAAATATACTTATGACAGCTCGTTGGAATGTAGTTGGAGCATTGCACAACCCAAAAGGTAAGACTGAGTAGGAAAATGTTCCCCATGGACATGTGAAGGTTTTTTTTAGGAGATATTTGTATCTGATTGTAACCACTAAAGCCATCCAGGAAAGAAAAATATTTCTTGCAAGCTAGATTATCAAGGACTTGATCTATAAATGGTAATGGAAAGTGGTCCTTCTTAGTGGTTTAATTGAGCTCCCTGTAATCAAAACAAACTCTCCATTTTCTTCCCTTCTTTGGTACTATAACCAAGGGTGAGACCCATTGGCTATCGGAAATGGGGTAGATAAAAGTAGCATTTAACAACTTTTGAAGCTCATTCTTAACTATATCCCTCAAAATAGGGTTGAATCTCCTCTGAGGCTGATGGATAGATTAATATTTAGGACTCATGTAGATCTTGTGAGTGCAAAGTTTAGGATCCATTCCTTTCATGTCTATGTAGTCCCAAGAAAACACTTTCTCATTCTCCTACAATAACTATTGGACAATTTTATGATGGGGAAGTGATAAAGCACTACTGATATTCAGTTCTCTCTCTAGACCAACTTCCATCTTGATGACATTGTCTACCATGAATAGTTGAGTAACAGGAGAAGAATCCACCTTATGAGGTAATAATGAGTGAAGGATTTGTGAGGCTTTTGAATGCTGAGGTGTATTCAAAGGTGGTAATATGGATTCCAGGATACAGTCCGCTTGGGAACACAACTGAGACTCTACACCATACTCATTCACAAGAATGGATGAAAGTATCTATCTTCTTCTTGAGAAGCTAAAAATGGATCTTGACCTATCATCATTAGCTAATTAATGGAATTAACCTCTGGATTAACATCACCCAAATCTAGCCATACTTGTTGATCATCTTGCAATGATGGCTGAGAAGGGGAGTATAAAGTCAGGTTCTTAGTGTGGATAACATTGGATATTGTCATTTTCCCATATCGACAAGCTATATAGGCATCTACAATAGCTAACCATGGCCACCCTAGAATTAGAGGATACCCATCCATGTTAGCTTTTGGGGAGGACAAAAAAGTCTACCGGATACTCCCAAGAGTTTAATGTGATAATGAAATCCTCCACCATCCCATCTAGCTTGATAGTAGAACTATCAGCAAGATAAAATATGGATGGTGTTTCTCTGAGGCCAATGATATGTAGTTGAGACAATACCTCCTTTTTCATGACATTTATGGATGCTCCTAGGTTAAGTAAAGCATTTTGGACTTGCATTCCATGAATGGCAACTGTAACCATAGGACTCCCAAGGTCAGAATATTTGGGTACAGTCAGCTTTTCCAACATTAGATCGGATAGGTTTCTTGGGACATGAATAGTTTTAGGATCCTTCTTCTTCCTTCCTGGTTGTTTAATACATGCTTCCTTAATGGCTTTATTATAAATAATAACTTCCTTAATAGCATCAAGTAATGGTATTTTTACTGTCATCTGCTTCAACTGATTAAGCAAATTAGTTACTGCTTGGTTTTCTATGGGTTGACCCTGTTCTACCAACCTATGAGGAAACAGGGGCTCTTTGGCTACAGAAGAGGTTTGCTGGACTAGCACATCCACTTGTTTGGCTGAGGAATCTTCAACTTTGGTTATTATAGGCTTTTTTGGTGAGGGAAGAGTGGTGCTTGGCCTTAGATGAATATCATTCAAGGAAATAGCACAACTTTGTTGTTGTGTTGGCGGTTTGGCATTGTTGGGATTAGGATTAGGCTAAACTGGCAACTGAATCTTCTTAGGGGGAGTATTAGAGGATGTAGGAGGAGGCATTAGAGCCTTCTACTGAGGTGGTGGTATTAAATCTTGTTGACTAGATTGGTTATTCCAATTGTGAGGCTGCTGCCACCCTTGTTGAGGTTGTTGCCAACCTTGTTGTGGATGTTTCCAACCTTGCTGATGTTGTTTCCAACCTTGTTGAGGCTAATTCCAACCTTGCTAAGGTTGTTGCCAACCTTACTGAGGTTTTTTCCAACCTTGCTGAGGTTGTTTCCAACTTTGCTGAGGCAGTTACCAATTATTATACCCACTAAAACCACTATGTTGATGATTTTGCCATTAAATATTATTAAAATTTTGGAGAGGATATTGTGGCATACCTAGTCATTGAGCCCATGGCCTTCATCAAGAAATGTATAGCACCTCTCCATTTTCATCGATGGCTTTAAACTTAGTAGGCATCGGTTGTGACTCCAGACTTGCAATAGACTTTCATCGACAAATCCTTTTCTTATCTCTACAATGCAGACAATATTCAGCTAACTTGGCATCAACTTTGTCCTTCTTTCTTCTCACCTACATGGTGTCCAGTTGTGCATAAACATCATTAATGATGTCTTTCTTGAAGTCTGACAACAGATTCAACAACTCTACCTTGGACACCCCTAAACCAATTGACTTGTGAGGTAGGTCTCTTAGTCCTCTACCTTTCTTTACAATAGCTCTAGAATAGTTCAAGAATATATCCTTAATGTCATCCCAACTCTTCTGAGTGATATCACCACCCACCATAACGTCTAGAGCTTTAATGCTTCCATCATTTACACCTCTTAGAAAGAGATGTTTTTGAGACTTTTCGTTCATCTGGTGTTGAGTATTGTGTTGCAGGTTGAACATGAACCTTGAGACATAATCTTCCAAGGTTTCTTCTTCCTTTTGGGACATTTTAAAAATGTCATCTCCTTTCAAGTCCCTTCCCTGACAATACTCCTTATATTTTAAAAGGAACAGATTGCTCATTGCAGGCCAATCTACTACAACATTGGCACCTAACCCCATGAACCATCTTAGAGAAGCTTCCTTTAGGGTGGAAGGAAACAACTTTATCTTGTGGGCATTAGTTGTATAGTCATAGCTCCTACAAAGGATGTCAAACTCAAAGAGGAATGTCTCAGGGTCTTCTTTGATGAGGCCATAGAATCTAGGTAATGTGGTGGTAGATATGTTCTTCAAATTTTGGTTACCTTACTGAGTAGGAATAGGAAAAGGGAAGGTAGGTTGGGCCATCCTTGGAGGCCTTGGCTATTGTGGCTGATAAACAATAAGGGCAAGTGGGTTATCTTGATACTCTGGGTTAGCAAAGAGGTTGTTTAGATGGTATGATTCTTCAAAGGATGAAGGTGAAGGTAATTGTTCATATGCATTAGAAAATACATTCTCAAATGGTTCTTCTTCTTGTATGTTCTCTACTTGGGGTTCCTCAGGCTCTGGGTTAAAAACTTCAAATGGTTCATCATGAATAATGAAAGGAAGGAATCTCCCAAGATGGTCTCTTCTTCTTCTATGCATGCAAACTAATGCAAAAGTTAAACTAACATAATGACTTCAGGGTTGAACTAGATTGACACCATCCCTAGAAACGATGCCAAAAATGACTGGTCAGTATAATACCTTAGTAGTAAAGGAATGGACATCCTTTTACAATGATTCTATGGTTAAACAGCATCAAGTGTCATACTTAAAATAGCATACTAGACTCATTTAATTTATAAATCTGGGAGCGTAAACTTGAAATGGTGACTACAAAGTATATGCTCTAATCTGCCTTTAAAGTCATTATAACTAAAGTAAAAACAATGCTATAGGAAATCTATACTAAAAATGGAAATAAAAACTTAAATTAGAACTTTAAGACTATGTTGCAAATGGTAAACCTAGTAGTGCATCTATGTTGCAAGAAAACAACCAATGGTTCTGTTACCAAGTGGTTGTAGGAGAAATAGAGTATAACTACTTCAAGAAAACTTAAGTCTAATTCCTACTTAAGCATGAACTAAGTTCACCTTCTGTGTGGCCCCCCATGGAAGAGTGACTGAATTGAAAACTCAAAGACTGAGATCTAAAAATATAATTTATTCATTCATGGAAACATCAACGTAAGTACAAGATAAAATATGAAAGTTGTATTCACTACTTGTTGGTTTACAAAAAGGATTTCCTGAACATCTAGCTAACCAAGAATCATGAACTCCAACTTATTTATAAACAACTTGAAACAAAACTCCTAAGAACTAGGATCCTCCAATACATGGATACAACAACTTTTTGGTTACAAGAGTAACAACATCATTTACGCAGGAGTAAACTGCATTCAAATACACAAGAATATAGGAACGCATGACCCTTGGATTTCCTACAAAACACCCACTAACTGAATTGACTTGGTCTACAACAACAACTGCTACTAATTGGAAGTAGTGGAACCATTATGAAACTTGAAAAAAGTTATTTGTCTTGATGATGCCACTTCGATGTTGAGTCTTTGTTTCCCGCTGACTTATCCTTTCCTACAAGAGATTAGCACATACAAAAATTGCAACACATATCCAAGAAAAGATTCATAATAAGTTTCCCCTACTTTAGATATCCTCATCACATGGCTATAGGAAACGCTACCCCATTAATGCAGAATGGAAATAATACCATATTTCATCATACATAACCACATAATCCACATATATTCAGCATATTCCTTTAGTCTTAAAAGTATCAAATACACACATAAGCATAGATAAAAACATAGAAAGTCTGAACATTGTTTATAAGAAACTCATGAAATACTTCAAGTTTAGACCAAAAAACCATAAAATAAATAACCATAAACTAGGCTCATTAGTCACCTCCACTCCATTATCAAGAAATTTTAGGCATTAATGGTAAGTAGAAGGCACATCTTGCATTGAGTGTATCCATGGCCTTCCAAGAAGAATATTGTATGCGAGTGGTAAATCAAGAACTTGAGATAGGACATCTTGCTCTACTGGTCCCACTTTGATAGGTAAGACAACCAATCCCTTAGAGGATCTTTCTTATTCATCATAAGCTTTGATTGTTATCTTTCTTCTAGGATCAATTTCATGTTCTGAGAATCCCAATTGTTTTACCAAGTTGTACATGCAGATGTTCAAACTAATGCCTCCATCTATCAAGACATGTTTGACTTGGTGTTTATGAATAAGGACTTCTAAATGTAGAGGTTGGTTATATGGCTGGTTCAATGATTTATCATCCTCTTCAAAAAAAGATAGGTAATGCGGGGAATTTAAGTGACCAACAATAGCTTGGAATCTATCCATATCTAGATCTTTTGGTACATTAGTGCTAATTATGGCTTGATCAAGAACTTCCCTATGACTAGGAGAGATTTTCAAAAACTCTAGAATAGATATTTGAGCGGTTATCCTTTGCAATTGATCCACAAGATTAAACTTTGGAGGTAATGTCTCTTGCTTAGATATTGTTTTTGTTGTAGCTAGTGTGTTTGATGTTGAAGCTCCTTTGAGAGTGAGCTTAGCTTGATTCCTTGTTACAACATTAGAAGACTCGTTTTTGTTTTTGACTCCTTATAGAGTGATCATATTGATGGAGTGTTTGCATGGTTCCACCATATGAATTACATTGTCATCATCAGCGTATGTATAGTTAATCTTGTTACTCTTGGAAGATTCTCCTTTTTTCGTAGCTAGGTAATGGAGTTTTAAATGCCTTATGATCATTGTTTGTGTGATGTCCATCTACCTTGACTTTTCCTTCTTCAATTAGGTCTTGAATAACATGTCTTAACTTCATATAGTTGTTGGTTTTGTGTCCTTTGTTGCAATGAGAATCGCAGTAATCATTATCATTCCACCACTTGGGTTTTACTTATGATTCCCAAGGTTTGGAATCAGGAATCATAATGATCTTATTATCCAATAGACGTCAAGACCACTTCTAATGTATCTCCCAATGGTGTAAATATTCTCTTAGGTCTTGCTAACCAAAGCTTTGTTTGAGTAGGAGGTTTATTGAAAGTTTTGTTAGCCATTGGTGTTACGGTAGAATTCAGATTCTTGCTTGCTTGAAGGCTTGTTGTGAGATTGAAGACATCTGATTTAGGTTTTGGATTAGGAGTATCAACTACTCCATCATTGACTACATGTTTTTTCTTGTTTCCATATTTGTACTTATCTTTGGTGGGATAGTCTTTGGTGGGATAGTACTTGTCTTTGTTTTCCTTGTTGATAGTGATTTCACCTTTCTTGATCAAGACCTCCTCAATCTTGATGGCACTATCTATCATTTTATCAAAACTTGGTGGTCCTTGCAATTGTATTGGAAAATTCATTTTAGGAACCAAGTTATTAATGAAAATGTCCATTTTTTTCATTTTCAGATATCTGCCTAGCATATCGTGCAAATATTTTCCTCCATCATTGTAGAAAATTCAAGAATGATTCTCCTATTTTCTGTTTGGTATTGCATAGATCCAACATTGTTACTGTGTGTTGGATGTTGTAGGAGTATTGTGTTGGAGCTCTAAATTTTGGGCAAAATTTGGAGTCCTATATAGTGATAAAACCCTAAAAAATGGCCTCTTAAACTCCATGCCCAATAATTAATGATGGAGTATATGAAATGGGATAAAATATTATATTAATTTTCAATTAAAAATTTGAGATATTATGGAAGGAAGCTCTGTGACAAGAACAATCAAAATTCTATGATCAAAGCCTTCAGAAAATGCTAGAATTTCGACCTGCTGCAAAGATGATGTCGACAGAGGTAGAAGATGGTCGAATTTTAAAAATCTAAAAAAGACCCAGTTCGGTAAATCAAGTTTCCTATCTCCAATAAAAATATTAGCTTCCATGAGGTGTTTTGGTTTTTCAACCAAGCCCAAATCTGAAAGTTAGGTAGTTATTTTTTAGTTAGTTTATCATTTTTTCAAAATAATTTGTAATAAGGGTGTGTCTTTTCACCCTAAAGAGGTGTGAAAGCCACTCAAACATGTATATATACATAATGTAAAATATAAAGAGAGAGAATACAATACAAGATATATTTTCATAGGATATAATTCGATCAAAACTACAATATGAACTCTAATGTACTATTTTTAAAATGATCATCTTTAGTTCTTTGCTTTTGTTTTGCATAGCAAGTAGTTGTCTTGTTAAAATGGATATAGGACTAAGATCTTTTTATTTAAGTTGGTTTATATCATAGTCCTTTGGTAGTTTTTCTCCTTGAGAGGTGAGTTCTAGGAAGTACTTTTCCTTATTTTCTTCCAAAGTTCTCTCAAGGATTTTATGGAATCATTTGTTGTTTATAGCCCTTTTGTATTCTCTTTTAGTGGTTTCTTCATCATTTGAATCATAATGTGCTTCTTTTTGTTGAGCTTCTTCTTGATTGTTTTGGTCATTTTGTTCATCTTGTCCATCTAGTCTTTCATCCCAACGGAATTCTTCCTAGTTATTCATGTTTGTCACTTCAGGTATTTTTGTATATGTGGTGCTTGGTGTTGTTCCAAATAGAGGATTAAGTCTTGAAGTCTCTCCCTTTTCAAATGTGAGCAATGGTACTTTTTTTGAGGCAAGAAAGATTTAGACCATCTCCCATAGTCCCGCAAGAAAGATTTAGACCATAAGCCCTATAGGAACTTGAAAATGTGTAGTCTTGCAAGCAAGATTCAAGTGGCTCCTCTCTACATGAGATCCAAGTCTATCATTGGGATTGATCAGCAATCTCCCAAGACAAGATAGATTATGTCTTCTGAGGCTTTCACCTCAAGGAAGCGTCAAATTTTAAAGTGGGGTAGAAGAGTCAGCTTAAGACTTGTCCCCACTTGGGTCATTCCTGGGAGATTTTTTCCTCAACCAGCATGCCCTCTAAAGGTAATGCTTTGAAAGAAAGTGGATAAACAACTTAAGGTCTGGATTTCTGATTCTCCATGAAGGAGAAGAGCATAATCTCCTAACTCAAATTGCAAATCCAAGACACATAATGCAAATTTAACCAAATTACTCCTATTTGACCCCAAATTGCAAGCTAACTTTTGAGTTTTTGACTTTCCCAAAGGGAAAAAGAGCATAATCCTTTGATTAGTTTGCAAATTGACCTCAAATTGTATTAAGTTCCTAGAAAAAAACAAGCATGAATTTTGGTTGATTTCTTTTAGGCAACCTACAAAACAAGCATTAGTAGTCTTTCTTGATGTTTATCTTGGACAATCGACCTAAAAACCACTATTAGGTTATAAAGATCAAGCAAAATCACAACATTCACCCATTAGTTGTTAGAAATCTCAAATTTGCAAGCTCTCTAGAGGTAATTCTTTGAAAGAAAATAGACAAACAACTTAAGGTCTAGATTTTTTATTCTCCTTAAAGGAGAAGAGCATAATCTCTTAACTCAAATTGCAAATCTAAGACATATTATGCAAGCTTTATCATTCATTTCCCAATTTAACTTCAAAATGCAATTCAACTTTTGAGTTTATGATTTTCCCTCAAGGGGAAAAGAGCATAATCCTCTAATTGATTTGCAAGATGAGTTTAAATTGCATTTAGTTCCTAAAAATGAAAGAAATAATATTTTGTTGATCTTCCAAGGCAAACTACAAGCAATCATTAGTAATTTGAAACATTTGGGTCTCTTTCATTCATCCTGCAAACCATAGTTAGGTTGTTTAAAACCACAGAATCATCAAACCAAATCACTAGGGGTTAGCAAAACCAAGAATTCAAGAAATTTCCCCTGATGCGATCCTAGATTTAACCAGATGTGATCCCCTTTCCCATATGTGACCCCATTATCCAAATTTGACCCTAATCATCAGATGTAATTCTGAACTTGACTAGATATGATAGCTGACCAGATGTGATTCGGGAAATCCCGGATGTGATCCAAGAAATGCAGGTGCGACTATTCTTCTCAGATGTGATCCAATTTCCTGTATGCGATCCCTGGCAGAAAGAAACACGGAAAAAAATAGTAGAAAAAGGTAGAAAAACATAGAGATCCAGGGCTTAGCCCCACAGTGGGTGCTAGAACTGTGTGTGTGAGTTATGGACCTGCAAATCTACAACACAACACTTCAATAGGACATTATATCAATTGTTAGAGAGATTTAAACCAAAATAAATAAAAATGAACAATTGAAAGCATCCTATTGCTCTCTAGTTATCACAAGTATGGAAAGGATTAAAGATTGCTCTCATATCTAACCCAAAACAATGACAATGAAATGCTGAAATAAGAGATTCAAGATGATTATGCAAGAATGAAGATAAAACTAGAAAATGCATCACAATTGGCCATTCGATCATGAATTCTTTTACTTTTAACCCAAATTGATATGTTTTCTAATTACCTATGAGCATATGAAACCAAAATGAAAGCATGAATGCATAAATTAACTATCAAAATCAAAGAGTTAGCACAAAAACCAAAGAAATTAAGGAGCATTTGAAGATTTGAGAATTCTCTTTTATAGAATCTAGGATATTTTGAACATTTGGGATGCATCTATGAGGAGTGGTTGAGATGCATCCATGCTTGATCCATGTGATTACCTCTCATTGGTTCAAAGTGTGTTTGTTGTGTTTCTAATTTGAGAGGGATTTATTCATTTCTTTTAATTATTACTCTAGCCATGAATTTAATGGGATTGATTTAATTAATTGGGCATAGAGGTAATTGAATTGATTTTGCTTAATACTTTGATGATAAATGTTTGAATTTGAGATTTAATTGATTTTATTGAATTTTATGAATTATGTTAATAATCAAAGATCAAATTAAAATAATAAAGGTTTTATTCTGAATTAGGGAAAATAGGGCCTTAGGTTCCATTAGCCCAATTTTAGGTGATTACAAATACTGCTTCCACTGATTTACACATAACTATCATGAATAGTTGAATTTCCATACACGCTCTTGACCACAACCTCAGGACATAATATAGAGTAAGTCCTCAACTCCACATAGCTTGATCTACAATACTCCATGTGTGCTAATTCAAACACTATCTGCTCCTCTGCTAATCTCCAGTAGATCACTATGTTGAAATCAATGACAACCATAGTCATGAATGCAACATACAACTACTACATAATGGTTGTGAATACTCCCCCATAGGATATATTTAGCATTCATTCCTAAAAATCTCCCCCATTGGCATTGATGGCAATATAGATGAAAAAAACATCCAAGTTCCATGAATACCAAAATACAACGCTACTGCTCTGAAATATTTTCAAGTCCTCTTCATCAATCAAATCTTGCTTCATTTTCTCATTATCATATTCTTTTAGGTTTTTCAATGTGTTGACATCAATGATAACCATAGTCATGAATGCAACATACAACTACTAAAGAATGGCTGTGAATACTCCCCCATAGGATATATTCAGCATTCATTCCTAACAAGAATCTCTTTGAGTATGTTTGCATTAAGTTCTCAATCTCAGGAATTGTCAGTGTAGGCATTGCTAGAACTAGGGATTGTTCCCTCATTTTCTTTTCAATGTTCAATGCATACGTCCACGTTTGTGAAATTCTATCAGATAATTCCTTAGGTATACTCTTAGAAAATTCAGTTGGTACTTTCCTAAAATTTATCATCATTTGTATTACATCCTCTTCTATCTTATGTTGGTCTTCAGTTGACAAATGTTCAAACCGACCTATTTTAGGATCAATTAACTTTCCATTTTCAATTATTTCTTTAGATACTTCATCAATAGAACAATTTTTATTGCTAAAAACTTTGAATTGATCATTATCATCTTCATCGTCATCTAAATCATCTTTACCTCTAATTAATCTTCTTCTTTTCTTAGGTGCATCAGTAGAAATTTTTGTACCTCTCTTCTTGTATGTTTTGGTCGGTGATGTTGTAGTAGGCCTTGATACCTTCACAACTCCTTTCTTCAGTGGAGGTGAAGTTGTAGTAGATGACCTTGTGTGTGCCCTTGTTTGCACTTTTGACTACATCTTCTTTGGAGTGGGGGAAGGTGAGACAAGTGTAGGATTTACACCTCTACCAGACTCGGTCTCCTCCTCATCATAAGGTTTTTCAGAAAGAAGTAACTGACCTTCGATTTCTACCTCAACCGCTATGCTCTCTAATGAACCAACATCATCACCAAATTTCTTGACTAAATTAGTCATCATTTTTTTGGATTTCTTTATTATTTTACTGATGACTAGGCATGTTTTTATCCTTGTCTTGGCCTCTTCATAGGTACCAAACCTATTAGCTTTAGGGTCCTTCGGCTCAACCAGTAAATCCTTTATTGATTTTGAAGCAAAATCAATATCCAATTTATAGTCCTTTGGGACTAGACATTTCATCCTCAGTTCCATGGCCTTAATCAAGGTGTGACCAGTGTCAACTAGAAAACAAATTTCATGTTCATACTCCTCCACTAGTTGTCTAGGAATTTTTCTCCTTGCATTGTTCAAAATAATTATCCACTAAACTATTAAAATTATCTCCCAGACTGTTAATCAGATCAATAATCTGGAGTGTAACTGGCTTGTCGGTTGACCATTCTATATTACCGACTCAGAGAAAAAACTTTTGTACATAGAAGAATATACATATTAGCAGGGTACCAAACTTACAAGTGTTTGATTTTTCTGACTGGATAGTCTTCATATTTTCTTCTACCTATTTCAGAAGTAGCTCGGCAAGGTCTAACTGAACTCCCTTCTTAACTATCTTATAGGCTATGTCAACAACTCCACATGGTACATTGTTCAGTCTGCTAAACTGGAATATTTTGTAACCAATGACATAGGCTCCAAATTTTGTCTCAAGATCTTGATTGTACTGACTTTCATTTCTCGATCATCCCATTTGGCTCCAGTGTTCTTCTCAATTTCATCTCAGGGGGCATTCCTTATTGCCTTGACCTTGTCGGTGGTAGGGTATCTAGTTACATCTTTGATGATGTTCCCGGTAATCTTAATGGTCTCATCCAATGACAATTTCCCATCATGATACTAACTCAACATGATCCTTATCCATTCGTTCTTGAACTTCCTCATGAAATTTAAGAAATTTACCAATCCTTTTACTTTAAGGTGCTCATGTTTGGGTTTTAGCTTACCATCTTCACCACACAACTGCTGATAAGTTGTGAACATCTCAAAATCACATGTTTCCCCAATTTTGCAATGTATGAATGAATGTACGTCTTCCACCAGTAGAACCCTAGGTGGTATGCTTGAGAAAGCTCCCATTTTATTGGTTTGCGATGCCACTTCAGGATGAAGTTTATATTTAGGTTCATTGTAGGTAGCAGAAATGATTAGATTGACTTCCTCCTCCTCTACATACTTTGATTTATTCACTTTTGATGCAGATTCCATTGTTTCTAACTTAGGGTTTCAGTAAGTGAGAAATGAACAGCTTGGCGATGATAGTACTTACTCAGAATGACAATGAGATCTCTCGAAATACTTCAAATTTATGCTCAAATGCTCTAGAAAATTCTTTGATTTTGTTTTCTCTGAAAACTCTTTTCTCTTCAAAATCACTGTGTGAAAAAATGAGCTAATTTCACCACGTATTTATAGATTTTTCAAATTTCCACTGAAACCTTTTTGTCATAAATGCTCAACCTAATCAAAACTCGATGACAACTATCAAACTTGGTGAATACGATAAAATATTATAAGCTCGGTTAACATGCAATTATACTTGGTTAGTACTAGCACTCGTTTAACCTTGCATAATAGTCATCGACTGGCAAGTTCTAACTCGGTCTAACATATACCGACTGTAAACTCTTTAAAGCTCAAAACTTGTAAAATCATAATGCATCTCAATTCATGCAGATTTGGTATGTGCACATGTAATATAAGGAATTGTATCTTAAATATGATCAATTGGAATTGTCAGTTCCATACATACCTTTTTTTAGCTTAGGTGGAGGTGTCGATGTCACCCAATCTAATGGACAAGGTTTCACTGACTGCATTTCTTGACTCGGCATTATCATTTGATGCTTTTCTCCACATAGTGTTCCTTAATCTCATGATATCTTCAATAGTATTTCCATTTTCAAAAATTTATGTTTCTAGTGCTTGGTCTCTATAGTCTTTACTTAGATAACCGACTTTATGACAATGTAAGCATGCCATACATGTGCTTGTCTAGCTTCGAGATTTTCATGTCCATCTCTTCCTCATGCAATTAGTTTCAATATGTCCATATCTTCCACATGCTCTGTAGTTAACCCATGTGCTATAATCCCAAGTGTAGGAATTACCTTATCTTCTCAGTTGATAGGTCTTGTTCTATCCTTTTGGTGTCCAAACTTTCTTCATCTTTGTTCTGCATTCTTAAGAGATGTGTCCATGCATGTTGCAAGTGTGACAATGTTTCTCTATGTAGGGTTTGTTAGGAGTCCTATTCAACTTAGATCTACATTCATATGCTTGATGTACAAACTTGTTACAACTATAGCAATGACCATTGAATTTAGGAGTGGCTCTGGGTCTACCTTGTGCTTTACTCCTGCAAACATTTGAACTTTGGCCTAGTTTACCATATTGATATCACGATAGCTTCTTGGCTCTTTGACTTTTGTAGTTATTAATTTTTTCATCTTGTTTAGATGATTCTTCTTGCTCGATATAGCCTAATCCAGTAATGCTTCCAAGTTCTCTTTGATTAAATAGAAAATCATCAATTTTATTTGAACTTTCCTTAGCCTTTTTCATCATCTCATTATGTTGCTACTGTATTTTCACTTCATTTCTTATTTTTTCATTTTCTTCTCTGAGTCCACCAATATCTTCAAGTTTCCTAGTCAACTCAGTATTTACTTGGTTGATCTCCTGGCTTACAACAACCATCTGATTTGATATTTCAAAGTGATGCTTGGCAAGTCTCAATATCTTAGATTCCTTATCTTGTATCTTTTCAGTTATCTGTCTTCTATCTTCAACAACCAAATTTCTTACTTGTTCAGCTTGTCTAGCATTGTTCATCACATCAATCATTCTCACCATTTTTGCCTCTTGACAGATCTATAGGGCTTTTACTTGTTCAGTCAAATGAAGTTTTTTCTCAGATAAATCAAAAATTGCACCTTCAGATATGTAAAATATACTACTTGAACTAGATCCAGAAATCTCAAATGGATCATCAATGTCTTCTTCATGGTAATCAGTCTCACAATGCCTAATAGCCATATCTTTTCTCTAAATTAGTAACTTTTTCAACTCATCCTTAACTTGCTTGTATTTCTCAATGAGGATCTACATTTGAATCTTTTGATTCCCAATATTCTTGTCCAACATATATCTTTCCATGTTTAGATTTTTCCTCTTGAGTGGTTAAACTTCCAAAATAAGATATCTAGCTTTGATACCAATTGTTGGAATAGAAAGATAAGGGACTGAGAGGGGAGGGTTGAATCAGTACCCTCAAAACTTTTAACTTAATACACAATCTACAAATAGTAGTAACTATCTAATTGAATCCATTGTAAGCAACATTCATTCAATTGACTTTGTAAAAGTAAAGTGCATCAAATGAAATAATAGATCAATCATGTAATGTAACACATAACATCAATATTTTGGTTACGCAGAAACCCTTGTAAGAAGGTAAAAATTGTGGTGGGGATGACACCCACAAATTCTTCACTACTGTAGATAATAAAGTTTTCTAGTTAAGGCTACAAGTTTTGATCACTTCTGGTGATCTTACCCTATTAGGAGTAACATTCAGATCAATTAGATCTACCTTGTGAAAAAATTTAAACAACACTACTTGAGTGTGCACTCGATTAAGAGATTTACAAATTGACTGTTAAGTCTACTCTGTCAAGAGATTTTACTAACTATGTTACAATGATTAGAGAATAACAGAAATGTATCTGTAAATGACAAATATAATTTTTCTGAATCAGATCAATGTCAAAATGAATAAATATCACCTCTATGTGTAGTAATTTGTCCTATGTTCTTCTCAGTAGCCTTGACTGTCTCTTAATAAACTAATTTGATCTCTGATAACTGCTCTGTCATGTAAACCTTGTCTGAATTCTTAAGTCAAGAAGATGGCTACTGTATCATGATCTCCTTCTTCATATTACATTCGACTCATTCGTCAAAATGACAAAAATTACAAATATATAGCAAACTGTTAAGATTGACATGACCTAATTAGGTTTACAATATCTTAGAAAACCTAAGATCTACGGTGTACAAAATTAACCTAGATCTGACTATTACATAGGAACCATCATTACATTTAATGATTACATCTATAATAAATAATCATCGATCTTGGTAAAATGTTTTATGAATTCTTGTAACCATTTGGATAGATAAATGTGCCATTACTGATTACTATGTCATTTTTTGGATAACTCGGTAAACACAGCCAATTCTGCTCGATGAATACACTGGTGCTTGGTGTGTATGTTGCTCAGTGTTTAATGACACTATGTACTCAATTTACTGTGATGCTTGGTAAAACTCCTCTAGTGCCCGATTAAACCTATTTCCTTTTAACTCTTAGTACTGCCTTGTAATTGTTCGGTGTGAGGGCTTGTTTGTTCAACTGACTAGCATATTATAGCTTGATGTTCTTCCTTTTACCAACTGATCAGCTTGGATAACTGACTGATCCAATTTGATACTAATGACAACATATAATGCTCAAATAGAGATAACAAATCTTCATTGTTAATTTTGCCTCTTTAACCTTCCTCGGTAGTTGTGTCAATAACACATTTCATTCTCCTTCATTCAATCAATCTTAAATTTTGTCAGTCATTAGATCATCATAACAAACTTTATCTTCTACCTCATAATCATAAGCAATTGTCCACCTCATCAATTTAGTCAGTTATTATAATCTTTATTTATTTCTTTAACTTGGTCAATACAAAATGTGTCAGTGATTACCTACTCAGTTAATACTATACTCAGTATACACAACACTAGCTCGGTGTATATAGAAATCTTAATTTACTAACCACATAAAATTGTTCAATTTTGATGTTCAATATATAACAAAATTATGTAATACAATCAAGTTAACAACATGATGTCATAGATTCATCAATAAGTTACCCAATGTATACCATATCCATATCTTTCATATCCATCTCATCTTCATGTATATATCTCATTCCTTTACCATTTTCCTTCTTTAAATGTTTGTAACCATCATGATAAGTACAGTCAAAACTAGTTGACATCAATGACAATACATTGACTGATTTAATTGTCTTACATATCACTTTAGTAGCTCAGTGACCATTAATCACTATCTTTCACTTGTCCATTCATTCCATCAAGATATTAATCAGTTGTAGGTTATCAATCTCTCCCTTTGGCATTGATGGCAACACAATTATGAAATATTCCATAGAATACTAAACATCTGGTCTACAACTATATAAACAAATGTTGTAGCTCGATAAGCTCTCCCTAACTTGTATATTTAATATGTTCAATCACTACACAACATTATCATGTAGACTCTCCCTGCAAATTTGATCTTCTTCTTCTCCCTTTGATTCTCTTTCTCTTATTATCTCCCTTATAATATTCATTGGTTTCTCTCTCCCTTTGATAGCAATGCCAAAAGAAAACAAACAGCTCTGCGATAGCCAAAATATTATCTCTAGTGTTCAATTTAGATCAAGTACCTTTCATGTACCAATATGCAGTAGTAGTTTATTCTCCATCTTCTAGCTTTCTGTTAGAATTAGTAATCTTTCCTTGGTTGTTTTATTTAATTTGAAGATAAACCAAGGTATCCTCCTTTATTTATTTTAGGATATTCCTAAAGGAATCTCTACATGTAATTTTGTCCTATAGTCCAAGTGGGAGGACAACTCATATTTTGTAAATCCTTTAATAAGGAATATAGGTTATTCCTCCCTATGATGATGCTCACACTTGGCACACACTAAGTATGAATGTGGCACTCATACACATAGGGAGTTACATGCAAACTCCTTCACTCATCTCTACTTAAAGAGATATTTCTCCATGCACTTGACACTAATTTCTCACAATTCTCTCCTCTTGCATAATAGTTCTATCATATTGTATTGAGCTTCTTGATCATATTCTTCTCTCTCTCTCTCTCTTTAGACTTTTCATGCATCATTCATAATACACAAAGGGGTTTTTCTTTATCTTTCCCCTTACAAAAATCTGTTGGATCTTTTTGTATTCTCGGAGTCTTATCTTGGTTTTGGTGGTTGATCTTGCATCTCTCTCTCATTTGATTTATGGTAAAACTCTTCTTGCACTTCACATCTTGGATTGTTTTTTATCTTGTTTTCATTCATTTATTTCTTCTAACATGGTATCAGAGCTAGCTACTAATCCTTGTTTAAGTGTTTTGCAGGAAAGAGACATTCAAAGGAGCAAGATTTTTCAAGTTTTATCTTATAGATCTAACTTTTTTTTGTAGCTCTAACTTATTGATTTATTAAGTTTGTTTTCTCTAACCCTCTTTGGAAGGCTTGTCACCAAAGAGTATCTTAGCTTTTTTTAGATATTTTTGGGGTTTGGTCAATTCACCGCCAAACCCAATCTTCATTTCATTTGGTTTATAGTTTTATCTAACCTTTCATATTCAATTTTCTAAAATCTTGTGCATGCAGGTTTTTTCACTTGTTGCAGGCCTCACTCATTTTTTTCAGATTTCTAATCCCTTGCATGCAGATATTTTACTCTTTTTGTAGGAATTTCTTATTTTCATCAAATAACAAATTCATTGTTTATTTCATTCTCTTTGCAAGTTAAAATAAATCTTTTCTATATCTTGACAGTATATAACTCTCTAATCTGTTGGTTTCTCATTTTACATTTATTTTTTATGCTTCTAATCTAATTTTTATTGCTGATTACTTTGATTATTATTAATAATATCTATTCTAACCTTTAAATCTTCTCTTAAATCTAATCTCTGTTATTTCATCTTCTTTGTTTATCTCTGATATATATTTTTTGTTATAAATTAATCTCTGATATATTACTCTCTATTATAAATTAATCTCTATTTTGAAAGTACCTCACTCCAACACCCATATCTTAGGTTCTAGATAATTAGGTTCTCTCAAACATATCTGAAACTTAGCTCGATCCAACAGTTCATTTGAGAGATATGCCCCCCGCATTGAGACTGTATTTTCCATGGTAGTTTATTCTGGCCTGCATTTTCTTTTTTCTTTCTAACATAATTGTTGTTGCAGATTTTTCATCATAACATTCTTCTGGTTTATATCAATTTTCATCATTACTTTATTTCATCATTGCAACTCTAATATTAGTTATTTATTTTATCATTAGATTCCTGAGTTTTTAATCATTATTCATTATATAACATTTTTTGCAGGGAATCCATTCTCTTTCTTTGCTATTTTTAGTTTATTTGTCTATTTTTTTAAATTAATTTGTTCAAATATGAAAACTAAATTAATTTTATATTTAAATGCTAGCTTGGTTTTAAATTAATTTATTATATTGATGCTAATTTAAATTCATATTGTTAACTTTCAATTCAATTTGTCAAATCCATTCTTTTTAACAATAGCATTTGATTTTTAAAAAAATTGTTTCTATCAATTTGTACAAACAAATCTTAATTAACATCAATACATTATCTCTAATACTTGTTTATTCACAAATTCACCCTTGAATTTAATTTTAATCAATTTATCTTCTTTTTACAACATTCAATGAAATTTTAAACTTTAAAAAAAAATTCAATTTGTTTTAATCCAAAGCGTATTTCACCTTGAGTAAATCTTTTTTCTTGATTCTTTATCATTAGATATTAATTGTATCTCCCTTTGTTCAAGTTCATTTAATCATTTAATCATGTCTACCCTAATTCCAGAAATTAAGTTAAATAGCTCTAACTATCATCAATAGAAAATACATATCTCATTTATATTTCATTTTAAACATTTACTTCAAGTTGCTACAAATGCCACCACTAAACCAACTGCCACTACTACTCAAACTATCAAAGATGCATGGCAAGTTCAAAATGAAGAAGCTCTTGGTCTAATTGGTCTTTCAATTATTCCTAATCTATATATATTGATTGGACATTGCACCAAAGCCCATCAAGCATGGACAATTTTGCAACAAACCTATGATAGCTCCACCGAATCACGTAAGATTCAGCTCCAAGACAACTTGGAAGACCTCAGGTATATTGACTTTAAAAACATGGATGAATTTTTGCTTAAATTTGATGCTATTAAAACTCAATTAAATGGTGTGAATGTTACTTTAAGTGATATTAGATTAATTACTATTATTCTCAAGAAGTGTCTTCCTAAAGAGTTTCAACAATTTATTACTAACATTCATTCACAACTTGCTATTCCTACTTTAGCTCCTCAATTAACTTATGGCATATTTCAAAATCTTTTACGTCAAGAGGAAGCTAAGTTGTTGCAATTTGGTACTCTTAGATCTTCTTAACATGCTTTTGTGTCTAAACATCAAAATCAAAATAATAGATCTCATAATCATAATTCTTCTCATAATAATCATAATTCTCGTAATAATAATTATAATCATCATAACAATAATAATCCACATAAAAATAATAATAATAATCATAATAACAATAGGTTTCATTCTAGGCCCTCATATAACAATAATGCTAATCACAATAATAATAATTATAATAATCAACAAAATAAGAAACCTCACTGTACTTATTGTGGCAAAGATGGTCACCTAACTAATATCTATTTTAAAAAGCAAAATGATAAAAAGCCTATGAATAACAATAATCAAAATAATTTCAAATCTCAAGGTAATCAATCTCGTCGTGCTTTTATTGCTTGTTTTAAAGCTTCTCATGCATTAGAATGGATTATTGATAGTGGGACTTCTCACCATGTTACATCTCATAGAGAAGTGTTTGATTCTTTGCAACCTGATAAAACTAACATTCCTATTCAATTAGCTAATAATCATAGTTGCAAAGTTGATGGATTTGGTGATGTTAATGTTCCAAATGGAAAATTACACAATGTTATTTATGTTCTTGAGTTTGAATATAATATTCTTTCAGTTGCTCAATTATGTCAAGATTACAAAGTTGAATTTCATAAGGACATGTGTTACATTATTGATCCCAAGAATGATCATGTTGTTGCTAATGCTAAGTTGGATCATGATAATTTATTTAAGTTTTATGAGTTTGCCTCATCAAGGTATTGTTTGAAAATTAATATTGATTTCAATGCATGGCATGAAAGGCTTGGCCATTTGAATTCTAATTATATTTCTAGATTGATAAAATCTAACATGGTTGAAGGATTACCACATATTGTTCCATCTAAAATTACATGCACAGGGTGCATGAGTGACAAAATGAAAAGGGAGCCCTTTCCTCATGGTACTTCATGGAGAGCATCTCATAAGTTCCATTTGATTCATAGTGACCTTTTGGGATCAATGGAGAACACCTCCATTCAAGGTTCAAAGTATGCTCTTACCTTTTTTTATGACTTTACTAGAAGAATTTGGATCTATTTCTTGCATAGTAAAGATCAAGTTCTTGATATATTTTTTGAATTTTACATGTTTGTGGAAAGGCAATCAGGTTCTAAACTTCAAATTCTTAGAAAAGATAATGGCACTGAATATGTTAACAATGCATTTCATTCTTATTTGAGATCTTTTAGTATAAAACATGATCTTACTGTTCCTTATACACCACAAAAAAATGGTGTGGTGGAAAGAAAGCATAGAACTATTGTGGAAATGGCTAGATGTATGTTACATGAAAAAAATATTCATTACAAGTTATGGGCTGAAGCAATGGCTTGTGCCACTTACCTTCTTAATAGAACTCCTACTAAAGCTTTACAAGATATAACTCCCAAGGAAGCGTGGTCCGGTAGAAAACCATATTTACAACATTTGAGAATCTTTGGATCTATTTCTTATGTTCACACACCAAAAATTAAAGGCAAAAACTTGATTCTAAACCTTCTCCATTTATTTTTGTTAGGTATGATGAATTTACTAAAGGTTATAGAGTTTATGATCCTACTACTAACAAGGTGCATATTGCAAGAGATGTTTGCATTGCAGAAAATGAAGTCCATGATTGCTCCAAAGTCAAAGATGATGAATTTCAAGGAGGCACTATTGAGATTGTGGAGGACCAACCTCCTATTCTAAACCCTACTCCTAATGCATCTATTTCTATTCCTACTAGTAATACTAATGATGACAATGATGACAACGATGATGATGATGATGCTTATAATATATATACTCCTCATAGTGATAATGTTGATCATGATGATAATGATATTCCTCATAGTGATATTTATTTTAATTCTAAGAAAAATTCTAAATGGTTTAAAGATTTACTTAATGAAGGTGATGATTATATTTCTAGAATGGGTGGTCTTAGACCTAGGAGAGTTTATTGTAATTATACTTTAATGTCTTCTCTTATGAACTATAATGATCCTCAAACCTTTTCTCAATCTAAAAATCAACCTCATTGGAAAAATTCTATGCAAGAAGAATATGACACTTTAATTTCTAATAATACTTGGGATTGAGTCCCTTTACCTCATGGTAAAAATCTAGTTTCATGCAAATGGTTATATAAAACTAAGTTGAATGCCAATAATTAAATGAGTAAGTTTAAAAGCTAGGTTAGTAGCAAGAGGATTCTCTCAAATTGAAAGGTTATACTCTAATGAGACCTTTTCCTTGTTGCAAAAATGCCTACAATTAAAGTAGTTCTTTCTTTGGATTCTAAAATGAATTGGCCTATTCACCAAATGGATGTTAAAAGATCTTTTTTAAATGGTGATTTGCATGAAGAAATTTATATGTCCCAACCTCCTAGTCTTATTAAAGAAGGTCATGAACATCTAGTATGAAAACTAAATAAATCTATTTATGGTTTAAAGCAATCGCCTAGAGAGTGGTATTCAAAAATTAATGCTTTCTTTATTTATCAAGGTTTTGAAAGAAGTAAAAATGATCCTAAATTGTATATCAAGCATAGTGAAGATGGCATTATTATTATCATTCTTTATGTTGATGATTTGATTCTTACTTCTAGCTCTAACCATTTAATTTTTTATATTAAGTTCCAACTTAACCAAAAATTTCAAATGACTGATTTAGGACTTTTACATTATTTTCTAGGAATGCAAATTTGGCAAACCCCTAAGGGTATTTTTATTTCTCAAAGTAAATATGCTAAAGATCTTCTAAATAGATTTCATATGAATGATGCTAATCATGTTTCAATTCCATGTGAATTAGGAACTAAGCTAATGATAGATATTGAATCTCCATTTATAGATGCTACTCCTTATAGAGAACTTGTAGGTAGTTAAATTATCTAACTCTCACTAGACCTGATCTATCTTTTAGTGTTGGTTTAGTTTCAAGATTCATATCCAAACCTCAACAAACACACTTCAAAATTTCTAAAAGAATATTACGATACATTAAAGGTACAATTAACTTAGGATTATTTTATGATGTAAATTCTGATTTTTCTTTAAAAGGTTTTACTGATTCAGATTTAGGTGGAGACCCCAATGATGGGAAATCTACTTTTGGGTATTGTTTTTCTCTTGGTTCAGGTACTATATCTTGGAAAAGTAAAAAAGATCAATATGTTTCTCTATGTTCTACTGAAGCTTAATACAAAAGTTTTACTCATGCCTCTAAAGAATTTTTATGGCTTATAAGAATACTTGAAGATTTGGGTCTACCTCAACAAGAACCTACACCAGTATATTGTGACAATCAAAGTGCAATAGCCTTGGCAAAGAATCTAGTTTACCATGCAAATTCAAAACACATTTCTCTCCACCACCAATTCATTAGAGAACAAATTTAAGAAAAGAAAGTGTCCCTCATCTATTGCAAGGGTGAAGATCAAGTTGTAGATATTTTGACAAACCCTCTTTCTAGAGAAAAATTTGAGTTTCATTGCAAAAATTTGAGTTTGATAACCATTGATGTAATTACCCCAAGTAAAGATTAAAGGGGGGTGTTAGAATTAGTAATCTTTCTTTGGTTTTTTTAATTTATTTTGAGGATAAACCAAGGTATCCTCCTTTATTTATTTTAGGATATTCCTAAAGGAATCTCTACATGTAATTTTGTCCTCTAGTCCAAGTGGGAGGACAACTCATATTTTTCAACTTCTTTAATAAGGAATATAGGTTATTCCTCCCTATGAGGATGCTCACACTTGGCACACACTAAGTATGAATGTGGCACTCATACACATAGGGAGTTACATGCAAACTCCACTAGTACAAAAACAACAATATATGACCAAATAAACTACCAAAAATTATAGATAAATGACCAAATTTGGTCACATGATTAGTGGTAGTTTATTGCCGGTCATTTATCTCGCGACCAAATTTATGACTAAACTATTTTAGTCATTTATTTGGTCATTGATTTGGTCATTGATTTGGTCATTGATTTGGTCATTGATTTAGTCATTTATTTGGTTGTTTATTTGATCATTGATTTGGTCATTGAATTAGTCATTTATTTAGTCACGATGGAATCAAACCACCATCCTCCTACTTGTAAAGTAGGTGCTCTTCCATTGAGCTAGTACCATTTAAAGAATAATCTCATCATGTAATAATTTGATACCCTATCAATGTAAAACAGGTTAGACACATAAAGCATATATAAAAAAACCATTGATATTGAGTATTTTCTTTTAGAAGTTAAAGTTTTGTAAAACACATTCACACTCAAGAGTTCATTTCATAGAAAGAAAAATATAGCATGATGCAATTACATAAATGGTTGGATAATATTAGAAAATATAGGACCCTTGGACTAATTGTTGTCTTTTGATTATGCACACTGGACAACTCAAATAGAAGACTTTCAAAACACGTGAATGGACAACTGGTAAGCAGAGATTAACTTGTTATTTTCCTTAACGGTTTAGAAAAGAGCATTAATAGTGTTGTTACAATGTAAAAATCACTCAAGGCAATGACCAAAACAATTTAAGAAGCAAGAGACTAAGCATTGTCATGGAGCTATGACAGCTAATGAAGCTGTTGTTTCCAAACACTAAAGGGCATTCATGAAGAACACATGAGAAATGATGATTCACAAAGGGCATTCATGCTCCATAAGCAAGGCATGACTGTCATATGAGTAGAAAAAGCTATCATGGCTACTACAAATCACAAAGGTATAATGCCAAATAGTTTTTTTGCTCAATACAATTACAACACAAGGATACAGAATAGTGAACATTGAGGTTCAAAAAAACCATATAGATTACAACACTTAATAGTTCATCAATAGTCCAAGGATCAAAGGGCGGTCATATAGGAAGTTTGACAATGACTTTTAATGAAAGAAGAGATGCAAGGTTCATGAACCATAGTCAAGGGAATACACAAAAATAGAGGACATAAAAGTCCTTCGTGAAAGTCACAAGTAACACTGATTTCAATGTATGATAGTAGTGGAAGGAAAAAGTTTAAAAATAGTGACAAAGAGCATGAATAAAGAAATAATGATAATTCTAATGCAATTATACAATGACCACAAACAATGAAAGGCAATCAAGAACACTAATGGAGAATAACATCATTATCAACGGAAATGTCATTGTTTTTTTTATCAGAGGTGAATAAGAGATAGAGATCCCTGATATACAATTAAGGGACATCCCTATTTCAACACAGCCATAACAGCCAAGAAGGTCATAAAGACAACACTGCAATAGACAATAAAAGATACCATTCAAGTCATGAAAGGTACAATGGATGATAATGTTTAGGCACAGGTATGTTTAAGAAGCATCAAAATAGAATGATACAAGAGCCAATTGACATAAAGACAAAGATGTGAAAATAGTGGTTATTATTTTAGACAATAGTCCACTACAATCAATGAGAGATGTGAAAACAATGATAAGAGCATCAAAAATACAGTGGGCAATATCTCAAAGATAGTTTTTCAATTTAAAATATTTCATAGGACAATGAACCAAAATAGAAATTTCCATTTGTAGGACAGTAGAGTAAAAGATAATCATGGCATGACACATTGTCCAATTTTCTATACTAAAATAAGAAGGGATAGATCTGCAGCATAAGACATCTCTAATGGTTATGAAGAATGTGATTGTTCAAGGAAAAACTCAAAATTTTGATTGCAAGCAAACAATGACTGAGAATGGAGTGTTGATAGCTAAACTATGGTGTCCTATAGTGCCAAAAATGAACAGAGATGTGAGCCTATCCATGAAGGATTAGGGCAAGGGTTTAGTTGATCCTCTACAACAAGTTATGAAGCCTTTTG
The DNA here is from genome assembly GCA_027943335.1 of Chamaecyparis obtusa. Classification (NCBI taxonomy): domain Eukaryota; kingdom Viridiplantae; phylum Streptophyta; class Pinopsida; order Cupressales; family Cupressaceae; genus Chamaecyparis; species Chamaecyparis obtusa. The sequence goes on from BSBK01005075.1 coordinate 617,281, forward strand.
CAAGGGTAAAAGATGATTGTCCACAGTCAGCAAAGAGCAAGGTTTCCATTGATGGTAATAAGTGCACAAATTTATTTTTTGACCCTAATAGTTTGATTGCAAGGAAAACTATTGTGTTTAATGATACCCCTAGCAATACCCCTAGAAAATCAAATCGAGGAAGCCATGGGTATTTTCAATTCCATAAATAACAAAAACATAAAACTAGATCGTAATACATAAATAGCATTTGTAATTTTCTAGCTGTTTTCTACTTGTGCTAGATGATAAATTCACTTGATGCAAAGGGTTTTGAGAAGAAAAGTTTAGCGCCCATCTCCATTATGATGCAGCTAAATTTTGTACAACAAAGCTGGAGAATTGGATGGTTTTTAAATTTTCTTTATGGGCCATATAACAAGGACTTATGTTCTGTTTATTCTGAGAAATTGAAAGTAATCATTTTAAGGCAATTTAGTGGTTAAAGCTTTTAGAACTTCTCTATCTATCTTCAAAGGACAGTTTTCTTGTTTATAATGAGAGGCTCGTTCACAAGCTTCTTCAAAATCAATTTTAGCAATTTTAGTTTTGAGAAAAATAATTGTTGTTACTTCCCTTAAGTTTTGCTAAAGACAATCATATGGTCTGCCAATCTATATCACATTCAAAGGCAGTTCCTAAATTTTATAGCTTAAAGTGAGAAAATTTATTAATCATGCAAGACAAGCATCTTAAATCTTATTGCATATCTTGTCGAAGACATAGTACTTGGACAACAATTGTAAATCCAAGTTCATTTCCAACTCTTATACTACATGTCTTTAGTCATCAATGTGATGTTCAAAATAGTACAGTAAGACACTATGGTTTAGCCTATAGGTGCATTGGACATTACTAAAGATATGGTAGAAACTACAAAATGCTTGGTGGATGAATGGTTATTGTTAGTGTTTCACCTGTGTATGTTGTTTTGCACCAAAAGTGGATAATGTGCAACTATTGCTCAAAATGAATGGATGGCCCTTGAGTTACTATAAGCTTCTAGGAAATGTTGTGGTGTATCACAAACCATGGAAGTATTCCTTCACTCTCCTTCTCTTCCGTAGTGCTCCACCACTTTCATGTACATAAACAACTCCTAATGCCAAAAGAAAGACTTGTAATTTATTCTGGGATTTACCTAATTTTAAATTTTCTCATATCTATAGAGTACATCCCAAGTTCTACTAGCTACATGGATATTTATATTTTCGTGAAACAGAAAATTCAATAACAATCTTACCTTCCCCAAAACAGGAGCCATAGCCATGATAACAGAAGCCAAGGTAGAATGGACATGTTGTGAAGAATCTGTTGACAAGTCTTGTCAAGACAAATCTAACTTAATGAACAACTAAACAATAGAGGTGAAAGTATAACAATTTTTAAAACAAGCATAAAGAATTCCGATGAAAGTATAGCTTGTACAAATCAATTTACCTTCACACAAGGAAGTATGTGTTGGATTGCAAGCTGAGGATTCAATATTCTACAAAACTCAGTCACCTTTCCTATAGCCGCAATACAAAAAATAGTGTTAGTCTTAAAAGAATAAGAAATGATAAATCTTAAACCTATCCATAACATTTGAAATTAAACAACACAACAAGATCCAACAGCAACATTCACACAAGATATAAACAACTTAGAAATTAAACAACACAACAAGATCCAACAGCAACGTTGACACAAGATATAGTCTGAAGAAATCCTCGAGGTGTTAAAACACCTTCTTGTGTCAAATGAAATCAGCAAGATCACATACCAATGCTTAGTTGCAACCCACCATAAACATTGCCAGGCTATTGCAACACCTCTATAATACATCTTGTTTTCTTTTCTCTACAACTTACCCAAACCATAGAAGTACATATATTTATAATACTGCTAGATATCTTGATATATATTTTCTTAGCAAGTTGCCTGAAAACTTCTTGAAAACATCATGAGTTTTTTAAAATATCGTTGACCTCAACTTTGACCAAAATTTGCACAGTTGAATTGTAATATTGCTGGTAATATCATGATAAAATCTCATTTTTCAATATAAGCGTCAAACCTGCAATTTTTCATCACTTTTCTTTGACACTTGTACACCTTGAACATTGTAAGTAGCGGTCAAGATTTCTATCTATCAACAAATTTCATAAATGGCATTTGTACACTCAATAGATATTCAATTAACAATTGTTTTCTCATTAGAAAAGCAAAAAGTACATAGCGTGAGATTCTTTTAGGATAAACAAATGAGCATATGAAGTTTTACTAATGCTATATGAGATAGTTTTTGTGGACCTTATGAAAACAAAACATGGTTTAAAAATGTTGAACCATGCAATACCAGTGACATGCAAATCTTAGTTGAGTTAGAAAATTTTTACTGTAATTTAAACCGAGGTCATCACCAAGTACACCATCAGCAAGATCTACAACAGTATTGATACAATATAAATCATATGCGTACTGATGCTATTTACAATCACATCATTGCAAACAAATCTAGAGAGAAATGCTCCATATTGATTTCTACTGTAGCTAGAATCTACAAGCAGAAAAACTAGTTGAAGAATATTAAAATTCTCCACAGGTTCAATGTCTCAAATCTTCAAGATAGCAACTTAAATCACACCCATGTTTTTAATACAAAGAAAATATAAATTGATAAAAAGTTTGCAACTTGCAAGGAATTGAATACTTGCTGAAGCCAGGTAAAGATCAGATACTGTCTACCATATGCTAAAAAAAGAACATATATAATCTTAATATTGACTGATGATGAGTATATCAGTCAGTATCAAAAACAAACTAATCAAATGATGAGTACAACTGCCAACTATATAAACATACTAATTAATGAGTACAAAATCCAATATAAGTCAACAGTCATGGAGAACTCCAATCCTAGAGTGCATATAGCCATTTGAAAGGAGTAAAGCAGGGCTCCACACATACATATCGACTGTCCTCTAGAGGCAAAAATCACATTCATGATCATTTTAGAAACCAGGATTACATTTAAACCTTCATGCATCTTCAATAAATTGCAAATCATTCATTACTAGATGAGGTTCACTACCACTACATGTATTCTAAATATATGTTCAAAGAGTCTACATGCCTTGCCTAAACTCCTTGTTTCCCTCTCTATTTACTTCTCTCCAAAAATATCATACATTCACCTCAAACTTTCATCAATATTTCCCCCATAACATATTTCCTCCATAACTTGTTTATAAAATATCTTAAAATATCTTCTTGTAGAAATATTGGTGATGTGGAGCTAAGCTACAACATACTCGAAGTTCAAACAAATTCATATGGTTTATGAACATGAGCAAATAATACGTTGATAGCTAGCAAATATCAAATGAGAGTACTCTATGCAAGACAGAACTTAAGAATTGTGATATATCATGCTAGAACTGTAAATTACAAGATTGTATTATGCAAAAACTCTGTACAAAAAAGGAGACCCGATATATTTTAAGTAACCATGTTGCAATGTGCAGGTACAGAAGGGAAAAGGGCATCATGACATGCACAAGAAATGCAATGTCTCGCATCCTAACAGTTCAGTTCTTAAGGGATCAGTTGCACCTCTGACTATACCTACAGGAATAACAGTCAAGTGCCTAAAGTTAATGCCAATGTAATGGCATGCATGTTGAGGGGAAGATAGGAGTTTTTTCAATCTCCAATTTTTGTGGGTTTTAATATAACAGACAATGCAAGTTTTTGCAATAAAAAGTTGTTTCATTTTGACAGTTTATTCTTTTTTTTGTGATTCACGACTCTTGATATTGTTTAAGTCGATGCAATCACGTAAGGATTGGTTTGAGTTTGGTTATGGTTTCTAAGTGAAATTAATCCATTCATCTTGTTTTTGGATAGGAAAATATGCTTGTGTGAGGGAGAAATTTGAGAAAATTGTGGCCCTAGTTAATTGTATTTGTCTTCTTTATTCATTCTGTGATAATCAGAAAAAAATGGTCTCTGTTCGAAGGCCATAACTTGCAATGTAACCGTTGGATGTTTCCAAATTTTGGATATGTTTTCCAAAACCTAATTTTCCACCTTCGGATCGAAGTGATTTCCAAAATAATGTCTTGTCAAAAATTTATTTATGATAGAGTACGGGTGTATAAAAACTGTCATCAAAATGACAGTCACAGGGATGTTCTCTTGTTTAACATGATACAGTAGAGTACCAGATTAATAATAGTTATCAATATTTGATTCTTTTGATTGTGACATGCCCCAGATCTTGGAATCTTGTATATGTAAAGGTGATTAAAACCAAACAGTTTAGGATTTGGTGCTTAATTTTTATGCATATGTAAAAAAAATTCAATAATCTGCCTAGTCAAAAGCATATAATAGTATCATGAGTAGTTTGCTTAGGTTTTTTGAATCTTCCATGTGTTTTTAATATTTGATCTGCCTTGGGTTTGACAGGTGTGTGTGTTTTGCCTCCATGAAAAGTAAATGAAGCACCAAGTTTTCTACTGATATATTACTTATCTGACCTTGAGTTGGGTCATTATTCATTGAATGAAATTTTATGCATTGATGTCTGCATGGGGCAACTTGCCATGGCCTATGTTAGTAGATCCTAGATTGATTTTTAACTGAAAGGACATTGGTGATCCTAAATGCTTGTTAGCATGAGATTTTCTATTAGAGCCTCAATAAGAATTTTCCTTCAACTTAGGCCTAATACTCACTGTTTGGGATGGGTAGAAATTCTACTTGAGTGAGATTTTTCACTGAAATTGCATTCAACTTCATACCATAATGGTATGTAATTCTTTCTAATATGTACAGTGTATGTCAGGAATATGGATGCTTTTTCTATTTAAAGCTTGTTTATAAAAGTTCAATGTAGACTATTGTTCCAGATTGGTAACTTTGATGTTGTAGGGATTTTGGTGGATCAGAAATCCTCATATTTTCAAGGTTTTTTTTATGATTTGTACTATGAAGAATTCTATGTATGATTTAGCATTGTCTTAAAACTCTTTGTTTCTTGATTGCTTCACAATTTTCTTATTTTTAATATCTTTCTGTGGGTACAATGCCATCCCAGTTTTTTCCTCAACAACATACTGGTATCCTGCCCGAGTTTGATGTAATCAAATTTATTAAAATTTATTGGACAACAGTATAGATGACACCCCTTTTGTCTTATTAAATATTGATTCTATCATTGCATCTACTACATTTTTTTTTCTCACAGATGTACTAAAGATTGTTACTGCTCTGCCCCTCCTTGTAGATGGTGTCAACGGTGTACATATACATTCAAATGAGCTTATGTTTGTGGATTCCATTTCTACTGGTGATATTGATAGACATGTTGAGTCTCCGATGGACAAGTTGAAAACCTTTAGTGATATTCTGTGCTCTGCACATGATGATAACAGGGAGCACATTTCCATTTATATTGGGGATAGTGTTGGTGACCTATTGTGTCTTCTTGAAGAAAATATTGGAATTGTAATTGGTAAGAGCTCAAACCTAAGAAGGGTTGGAAAACATTTTGGAGTATCATTTGTACCTTTGTTTTCTGGTCTACTCAAGAAGGAAAGAGCATATAGGGAAGGTCTTAATTGTTGGACAAAACAAAGTGGAATTCTCTATACTATGGAAAGAGCATATACTGATGGAGGAGTAATTTGAACAACTCCTGCAGTCAGGTATTGTGACCGCTAGTCTACCGCCCATTTCAGCTCGTATATTATGCCAGGGCTGTCAGGGAAGAGTCAGATTTGCAGGTCTGATTTATATGTTACAGCTCCAGACATCTATGATAGTGAACTTTAAGGAGTAACTTTTTGTAAGATGTCCCTATTGTTAATTAAATGTTATTAGAGGAAAAATCTGTATATATTGGGGTCTTGAATCAAAGTTGTTGATCGACTTGCCAGAGGCCTTGAATCATGTCTTACAGGATGTTATTGGAGATAAACAGTTTTATGGTGCACAAAATGGCCATAATTTTACCCTTAAATAATATTCTTCCATACCATGTACGTTTCAGCACACAGAGGCTCATATATATTTGAATATAGAAACTTTTATAACTGTCACTGGCACAATCATGACAATTAGACATTTTTTGTATAGACAGTGGTTTCAAACTCCTTAAAACTTCTCACCCATTAGTTGGAAAGGTTGCTAAATCTTCCTAGCATTTGTCTGACTTGATTCTTCAACAGTATGGATTCAAACTTTAATGCAATGGTATAATATTGTGACTGCAACAGTTGTTGTTATAGGACAATTTGACAGTAAGTTCATTCATTTGCAATACAAAAACCACTGTTATGTATATTAGAGGGTCACTTAGATTTAATCCAACCTGTTCAATCTTTTCTTAACAATTAGAAACTTCCACATAATCAAACTGGATCAAAAGAAAAACATTCAGTACCTGTAGACAGTCAAATTCAACATACGAGTCGTGCTAGGGCCTTGGATTTCTCCCAAAATACATATCCAATTGGCCTGAGACAAAAAACAATTAAAAGACCATTCAAAATGCTAATGAATTCTAGAACCTTATGTTTTTCCCATGTTCAACATAAGATTAATCCACCATTTTGTGATCAAGCCCTTAATATTGAGGGTTTTGTGACTATTTTTAAAGAATTAGATCAAACTCTTCTCACAGAGCACGACAGAAGTTCAAACTTGACTTAAAAGAAAGGTATTTCACCCTAATTCCATCTTGAATTGGTTGTAGACCAAAATAAATCCATGGCACAAAGAAATGAGTGATTGATCGGTAAAAAAATTGGAAATGTACATTCAGATCAGTCATGAGTGTCTGGTTTCATTTTAATGTCTAATTTCTTTTCCACGATAATATCTGTCCAACCTTGTGACCGTGACAGAAAATGATAATTTATGTTAAGATTTTCGTCTTATGAATATTACTAAAGGATGGATATGTTGTGATAAGTTTGTAATAGAGTCAATTGGTCTTCCAAACATCTTGATTCATATTCTACACAAGTTTCTAATGGTCATAAGAACAAGCACAATCATGACTGTCTGATATAGACCAGTGGCAACTTATTATTCTTGGGTTCCAATTCCTTAATGTTTAATGTCATATATTCATGGAGATAGATGTGTTCTGATGGTCATAAGTGTCCCTACTTTCCCCTCAAGGATATTACGTGTTTCGATCCCATCTAATAGCTCAATATTATGCAAAGAGGCTGATCACGCCATTCACTGTCAACATCCAAATGTCTGAGTCATATCAGATTGTTTAAGAGTTTCTAGTATGTAATAGACAATACAATAATTCCAATTGATTTGTAATACACGATTACTTTAAGAGTTTCTAGAATGTAACTGTACAAATGTGTATCTAGATCACATAAAGAAGATGAAGAGAATGGAAACTAAGGAAGCTTAGAAACATTGGTGCCCCTTGGGGGTTATTACTTATTATTCACTATATGAGAATAAATTTGTTAACCAATGAAACATCTCATTTCTCTCAATTATAATCTTAGCTTCTTCTTTATGGATAATAAGGATACTTATGGGATTTTCTACTTTCTTCTCATACTAACTTTGCTGGCACCTGAATTTTTCAACAAGGAATCAACATTCCAGATTCAATCTACATTTCCAAGAACATCTAAACCTGTAAATTGCTAGTGGATTAATCAAAGAGTACCTACAGATGCGCCTTGTGGGTCTTATTTTGATCCCTAATGAATCTATGTTTTAAATTTTCCAATAGATCCACTATCACATTTGATACAAGTATATACCAATCTAGAACATGGATAAATTTTCGACCTTCAAAAATAAATTTCGAGGAATAAAAGCACAGAACACCACAGCTAATAGGAAGTAAAAATTCAATATTCTTATTTTTCTGGGAATTTGACCATATATATCCAACTAACCCCTTTATTGACTGATTTTTATCAGTACTACTGCTTATGTGAGATTTTCTCATGTACAAAACTAACATGTTGAATGGATTGAGGTTGAGTGGTAAGGCATCAAGGTAGGATTGGAAGCCCAACCTTACATTGTAGAACTCACAAGTACTCAGGCAACAAAAGCCTAAACAAGTAACCACCATTAATATTGACCATGAGTTTTCAAAAAGACTCCCATGTTTTCCAAAAAAATCATGTAACTCACAGGAAAACTGCTCAACTTGAAACTTACCAAAAAAAAACTCATAAAAGGTCATAATGTTCATTTTAACACAATTTTCTTCATCTGAAATCAAGTCAGCATTTTACAGTGTTTAGGCCTTGTGTGAGGTTTTCAGTCTCCATATCACATAAATATTGGCTCGGTCTAGTGTTTGTTTCTGCTGGCAGCTACATATTACGCTAAACTTTTCTCATCTATCTGCAACCCTGCATTTTTCCATTTCCACTTTTGGGGCTGCCTATTTATTTTCTAAATCTGGTATGTGCTAGGCTTCTATGGTTTTGATTGTTAACTTAAATTTAACTATAATGAATATTTTTTCTTATTTTCGGACGTCAAGAAGTTTCACAATTTTATTTTAATGACTGTCACAAGCTGTAATTATAATGAGCAATTTTTTAGTTCTAGCCACTAAGCTGCTAGGGGTTTTTCTTCAATGAGTCAAGAAAAATATAGAATGAAAAAAGTACCATATTTCAGAGCCCAAGATTCCATGTCAAAATGGATGTTCAAGAAACAAGCAGTTCAAAAATAATCATGAACCCACAGGTCCACAAATACAACACAAAATTCAAAAAAGTGAGCAAACTTGCATTGAAAAGAAAGTTTATCTTTTTTGCAGGATGTCAATTCTTGAAAAAGTGTAACAGCTTTTCTCTCATACATAATAGATTTAGGAAGGTTAAAACCACAAAAATGCAGACATCACAAACCTCGGTTGCACCTCCTTCTGCAGAAAATTCAACTAGACCATATATTTTTCATGGTCAAAATTGCAAGTCTAGGAATGAAATAATATATTGAATATCTCATGCTAGACAAAAGTTTAGTTGAACTTCTTCCAGTAACATGATAAAAAGGAATTTAAGTTCTCCAGACAATTAAAAAAACAAGAAACAAAATAAATATTAAAGATGATAAATATTTAAAATCAAAAGGAAAGAAAATGGAGAACTTGTCCCTATTAAAAGATGCAAAAATTGTCCGAGCAGACAATATCACCTAACTATTTCAACAAAAATAACAATGTGCCTCTACATGGATGAAAGAAATAAAATAGATTATGTTGACATGTATGATCTATGAGGTGGAGCAACCATTCTCCAGTAAATTTAATTGAAAGTGATAATGAAATCAAAACATCTATTTTTCTATCAATATTGACAAGCATCCTTTTACAATTGTTGAAGTTTTTTTAGTTTTTAAAAGAAGCACTACGAAAAATAAAAACAATAGAAAGGGGATAATTGCTTACATGATGCAACACAATTAAAGGATATAATCCGCGAGCACAGACTTTCCATATGATCACATTATTATTAATAAAGAATTCATCTTAAATGATATAGGTCGTGAACAAAACATATCATGTGAATACACCCACTAACTAGGTTAACTATATGAAATCAACTACATCAATAAAAGTTGTAGATTCTACTTAGATACCATGTTATCAGGCTCTTCTAGTTTGAGTGTTGTCGTGTAACATTCCCACTGTTGTTAATCAGAAATTTATTTGAAACCCCCTTCTAATCTCTATTTTTCTAGGTTAGCAGCCCAAAAAGGTATGTAATGGTGGAAAAAGCTTTAGCTGACACAAGTTAAACAATGATACCTTAACCTTATAATTTCACAAAACACTTAATAGTATAGAAACACTGTAAATACAAATCAGATATTCAAAGTAGATATATGAGATCAACAAAACTTTTTTTATATAAGCTAAATCTGTGTATTACATTAGGGAGCAGCGACACACTAAACTTGTCACCCAAACTAATTATAGTGACCTTACAGGTTCATATTGACTATAGCAGCTGATCATGGGAGGGAATATGAAATCCAGTTTCTGAATGTGTCGTTAGCGTTGCATTGTAGCGATTCAAATGCCCTGTTCTATGCTCTCTTCTGCAGATGATCTAATTCCTGGCGTCCCAAATGTGACTAGTCGTGTGGAGCAATGCTCTGTGAGTTTTTCCACCTGAAACTGAATTTGATATTGCTGGGTGCAGCTAAACCCTAATTATCAAACAATCGATCTCTAATTACTACACGCCTATAATGGCTAGAAGGGCAGTAGCAATCATCCTAACAAAGGAATTGCTCCAGATCTATTGACCTCTCAATTAGGAAGGAGATTAAGGAATTTAATTAGCGCTAGAATGCTTGTAGTTTAAACTAATGAGGTAGGGTTTTTGTCCTAATTTCTAATCGTGCATCCAAAGGGGTTATCGTCTTTGAAAACTTGTTACTGTTGGAAACTGCAATTGAAACAATTGTTGTATTGTCATTGATGTCAAACCTTAACTGGTAAGACTGTTGCTACTTAGGAAAGTACTATATCTATTTGAGTGTTGCTAAGGGGCTAGGCAAGGTTGGTAATAATAGCACCTAAGGAAAGGTTGAGTTATCTTGATACTACAAAGTGTACTTGACTATGTTGCACAATGATGAGACAATGTATTGTTTATCTTAGTAAGACTGAAGACTAAATTGGTAGGCTTGACCAAACAAAGAATGGAAAAATCATTTTTAAGCCGAGTAATGTTAGTGTTGACCGAGTCAATGTATGTCGAGCAAAATTCTAGTGTCGACTGAACAACAATTAATTGTCAAGGAAGATAGTGTAAGCCGAAGAAACATTTTTAGTAATGACTGAGCTTTCTACATGAAGACCGAATAGTTGATCACAGTATTGACCGAGCATCAGCAATTTTATATTTGAAGAGAATTTAATTTTGGAGCCGACATTGTTGAATTCTTGGATTATGTAAAACGTGTTGACTTTATTTATTGATTGTTTGAAAGCATTAAATGCACTGTAAAATATTTTATTGTAAATCTTTAAGAGATTTGAGATGATTCGAAAAAAGGAGCCGAAGAACATGAAGCAGGTAGATTCAATGAACCTGACCTAACCCTAAGATCTACGAATGAGATTGAGTGGCATAAGATGAGTTAACCTAATTGAGGAAAATATAAAGTGTTGGATATGCAAGTGCATGGGTAGAACAGAGAATGCTGGAAGAGTAAAGTTTTATTTACTGTTTAAGCAAAAAAGGCTGAAGGAGAATTGTGGTGGTTGCTTGAAGAAAAGTTCCAAGCAGATCAGAGATGGAGATGACAAAGTTTCAAAGTCAGTAAACCAGTATTAGTGTACGAAATCGGATCTAATATTTGCAAAGTGAGTTGTATATTTTTTAGATAAATATTGTTGCTACTTTCTAACCATTGTAACAGTCAAAATCCTTTTAACAGAGGTTGACCTAACAGTCATATGTTAAATCCTTTAAACAAGGTTGCATTCTAATGGAGTGTATGTAAGTCTTATGACTAGGCTCACTTTTAACAAGGTGATTGAAATCTTTTAACCGGGTCACACCTGACAGTGTGTATTGTAACCTTTGACAGGGTTGGCTTTTTACCAAGCTCACTTCAGAAGAGTGAATATAATAGTAGCATGTTACAAAGTGATTTTTCCCAAATTGGGTTTCCACTATTAATACTTGTGTGAATGTTTTGGTTTGAACATTTCTATGTTTTACAAGTTAAGTTACAGCTGGGTAGTGGACTGCATTGTTGTATGTTTTTATTATTGAATCAGTGTGATGATTGAGTTTGTTTTGGTTATTGGATCTGATTTAAGGATAAGTTTTTGAGATTGTTTTATACATCAGGACCTGAGAACAACTGATTCAACCCCCCCCCCCCCCCCCCCCCCCCCCCTCTTTGTTGTTCTAAATCATATTAACAGTTACTTCATTAAAAATTTAAAAAACCACCAGTGTCATTTTTTTGTCTATATGTGTATGGTATAATGTAATAGATTTTTCTTAAGCTCTTAACTAAATCTAAAAGGATGATGAGAATCAAAGTCAAATGGTTCCTATCTTGGGAGAACAAGCCACCCTCCAAGCTCCAAAGTAGACAACATACTATGTTTGAGAACTAGCTGAAACATCACATGTTTGAGAAATAGCCAAGAACCTAAATTTTATATGGGTTAATATTGGAGATATCAATAAACCCTTCCATACTACCCAGTTAAAGAGGGTTTCAGAGCAGTTCTAAGAAAATGCATTAAATCTTTCCTTAAACTTCACAAACCATTATTAGAGTGGACTCAAAATATTGTTAACTCATTATTCTAGTCTCTAACATCTTCAATCAACTGAAAGACCTAATGAATCTATTTTCATATATAAAACTTCAATATAACAATAATGAAATACACAGTTGTGGGGAATGTCAATGGTTTACACACAGAACACCAAACTTACAATTAGATTATTAATAAAAAAATATTCTATGGAAATAAATAAAGAATGTTTTCAAAACAGTGGCAATACTCAAGACAAATTGTAATTGTGTGATTCATAGAGACAATGATCTCAACAATTGAAACTTTGCATTCTCAAAGCCACACAAATCATATACCCAGTTTAAATATTTACGCATCATGGAAACCTTGGTGAGCCTCTCTTCTACTCTCCAAGCTGTGGTGGGAGTGAGAATCTTGCCTCTTTCTTCACTCTTCAATGAACCAGATAGAATCATATCATATTTTTGTCAATAAATCAAAATGAAACATTAAATAAAGTAAAATTTTCTTCAACCAAAATCAAAATCATAAAGAAACGCTAGGTAAACTAAATTTTCTTCAAGAAAAATGGAAATGTTAATGAAACCCTAGGTAAAGGAAATTTTCTTCAAGCAAAATTGAAATTGAAATAAAACCCTGAATAAATAAATATGGCCAACAAGCTCTACCTTAAAGACATAATCATGAGGAGTTTCCTTCCCATTGACTCATGGAAATGATATAAAATAACAATGGAGTCTCTGCAACAATATCTGATCTTCCTCCCAATTGACCTATGCGGACAGTAACAACATTTTAGAAAATAACTTCCCACCATTCTTTTATCTTTTGCACCCTATTGGAAATGCTTGATTCTTTTGTGTGAATTTTGAATTTAATAAAATTAAATTAGTATCAATGTTTAATTTATAATAACTAAAATAATAATCTAAGTATTTAAGATATATAGTAATTTTGTCTTTAAAAATATTCTAAACTATTTTATTCTCTAATAGTGCTTTGGCTCAAGTTAGGCTTTGGAATAGTGAATCTTTTTCAAATGTGAAACTCAGATCTCTCTTTTATTTTAAAAGGATACTTTTAAAATTCTAAATGGTGATTTATTAGGATTTGAAACAAATGACAAACCCCTTTAACATATAAAATACACCTTTGAAACCTTGTTAATCAAGGAGCTTTCCTCTAACACATAAAACCTTTTATAACTTAAAATGAAAAAAACATAAATAATACTAAGAAAATATAAATCATATATCAAAGAATGACTTAGAATGAAGACCTATAATATCAAAAATATAACTCTATGTACAATTGAGGTTGAAAATGTGAATTACACAACAATCACTATAGCTAAATCTATTAGAAATAATGTACCAACTTATAATAGTGTACCCTCTTTGGATGGAATTCTCCCACATATCAAAATATTTTTTAGTTTTCCATAGACAATATTGTGCAACCTTTCAATTGATTACTTGTAAGAGAGAAATGAGGATCACACTCCTTGCAACCTAATGCTTAAGTTTGTGTAGATGTGGGCATCTCTAGGAAATTACATCTAAAATCTATCTACTTTTTACTAGAGCTCCCTTGATCAAAAATGTGTTGTATCTCAGCCTAATGATTCAAAAAAATTAAAATTTATGTTTGATTATGCCAAAAGTCAATAGCTTCATTAACTATATTTTCACTAGTTTGAAAAATGTTCAGGTTATGGGTAATGCGGCTGCACTAATGCAATCAAGTGACCGGTTAGCTTTATTGAAGATGCAAAATTTAGGGGTTGTTTTATGGACATGGAATCTTTTCCTAGAGATTTTTTTGTTTTAAATCAATCTTTTATTTCTTCATGTCACGTTGAATCCATAAATATACACTATAACAACACTTATCATTTTCTTGGAAACATTACCTTTACTTCTTCCTAATCAAATAGGCTACAATCAATAAAAATATAGAAAGAGAGCATCTTTTAATTAGTAATGTATTAAACATTAAAAAATACATAACAATAAGTATATTTAATATTTTAAAAATTGCTAATTATAATCTATATTTTCTATTTATTTTATTTTTTTAATTTAATTTATTTTCAAATGCTACTCTATTGGATAATGTCCTTTGGTAAAGCAACTTGGTCTTTCTCATCGAGCAAACTCTGAGTCAAATTGTGATATTAATACTATAGGATTCAACTTGTAGTTTTTCAGTAAAACTCATTGACCCTGTTTCATACCATTGACTTCATAACAAGGTTTTTATCAAAAAGAGAGCACACATAGAATAGCAAGATCCTAGTTGATGTCTTTTGACACTACCCCTTTCAAACACAAGTTCTAAGTATAAAGGTGAATAGATTCTTTAAATAACACTTTAAAAAACCTTGATAATGTCTATGAATTATATGCACCTGATCTATATAAATTCTAATTGCAAAACGCTTAGATGAGTTTTAAATATAGTTACCATATAGAGATATTGACAAATAGTGGCTAGAATAATGTTCGCACAATAAGTCTATTGGCAAACACACATTATTGGTGAAATGCAACTTCTAAGATATAAGTATATGATATTATCAAATTTTAATGTGTAAAGGAGTATTAATCATTCATTTAGTCATTTTTATTATCAGGGTGACTAATTATTTAGTCATTTATTTGGTCATTTTACCCGATGACCAAATTGGTCATTTATTTAGTCATTTATTTAGTCATTTTAGTTGTGATTTTACCTGATGACCAAATTGGTCATTTATTTAGTCATTTATATTTGTGAATTGCAAAAAATGGGTAGAACATGATCAATTTTAGTCACGTGACTAAAATTTTTAGTCATGTGACTAAACGTTTTAGTCACCTGGTCATTTATTGCCCAAATTCTACTAGTGCTCCTTCACTCATCTCTACTTAAAGAGATATTTATCCACACACTTGACATTAATTTATCATAATTTTCTCCTCTCGCATAGTAGTTCTATCATATTGTATTGAGCTTCTTGCTCATATTCTTCTCTCTCTTTAAGTTTTTCATGCCTCATTCATAATACACAAAGGGGTTTTTATTTATTTTTCCCCTTACAAAAATATCTTGGCTCTTGTTGGATTCTTGGAGTCTTATCTTGGTTTTGGTGGTTGATCTTGTATCTCTCTCTCATTTGATTTATGGTAAAACTCTTCTTTCACTTCACTTCTTGGATTGTTTTTTATCTTTTTTTATTCATTTATTTCTTCTAACACTTTCACAACCTTAGGAAACCTAAAGTGTGAGTAATATGCATCAAGATCATTTGATATTCTGATAAGGTATAGGTTGATGCAACTTCATGATCACCTTAGTGACTGACAGACTGGGGATAGACCCCTAGTCTAGTCCTCAAGTACTCAAATGTATCCTTAGGTAATGGTTTGGTAAATATATCTGTGAGTTGTTCTTTTGATTTAACAAACTCCAATTTTACTTGCTTGTCTTGTACTTGTTCCCTCAATTAGTGATACTTTATAGATATATGCTTTGTCTTTGCATGTATCACTAGATTTTAGAAATTTTATAGCACTAGTATTATCATAATAAATTATCACTGGGTCAGTGATCTCCTCATTTATGCCTTTCAAAAGTTGTTTTATCCATGCAATGTTTGAGCAATTAGCAACAACAACAACATATTCTACTTCGGTAGTGGACTGAGAAATGCATGCTTGTTTTATGCTTATCCAAGTTACTAATCTTTCTCCCAAAAAGAATGTTCCACCAGTAGTGCTCTTTCAGTCATCAATGTTTCCAGTCCAATCTCCATCAGTGTAAAAACTTGTAGTTCAAAATTGCCCTCTTTCTTGTACCATAAACCATAGTTCTAAGTGTTGTTCAAGTATCTCAAAATTCTTTTAACAACAGTCATATGTGATTCTTTAGGATTAGCAAAAAATCTTGCTACAATCCCAACTGCATGTGCATTGTTCAGTCAACTATGCATAACATATATCAAATTACCAATCATTGATATGTATAATGTTTGATTTACCTCAGCTGATTGATCATCCTTTGTTAATTGTCATCCTGTAACCATAGGTCTACCAACGGGTTTTGAATCTTCTATACCAAAGGTTTTCAATACTTCTTTGATGTACTTTGATTGTGTAATGAAAATACCTTCACTTTGTTGTAAAATTTGCAAACCAAGAAAGAATTTAATCTCTCCAAACATTGACATTTCAAATTCTTTTCTCATTTCATCAGAAAAAAAAGTTCATAGATTATCATGTCCTCCAAATATGATATCATCAACAAAAATTTCAGCAATAAGAATCTTATCATCAGTTTCACCTTTCAAGTATAAATTATTGTTGTCACTTATTCTTACAAATCCAATACTAATAAGATATGAATGTAGTCTTTCATACTATGCTCTCGGTGCTTGTTTTCATCCATATAGTGCTTTGTGCAAATTACATACCATGTTTTTCTAATTTGGATCAACAAAACCTTTAGGTTGTTCAATGTATACCTCTTCCTCAAGTATCTCATTCAAAAATGTAGATTTGACATCTATTTTATATACTTTAAATCCTTTGTAGGCAGCATATGCAAGCAATATTATAACTCCTTCAAGTCTTGCAACTGGTGCAAAAGTCTCACCATAATCAATACCTTCTTCTTGTGCATATCTTTTGCATACAATTCTTGCCTTATTCCTAGTAACTTCACCATTCTCATTCAACTTGTTTTTGAATATCCATTTGGTTCCAATTACATTCCTATCATTCGGTCTCAGTACCAATGTCCATGTTTTTATTTTCTATATTTGGTCTATTTCTTCATCATGGCTTAAATCCATTCATCATTCTCAAGTGCATCTCTAACATTTTTAGGTTCAAATTCACAAACTAAACATGTGTTGTTTCTCAACTTACTTTGTGTCATCATGTCATCTTTCTTGTCTCCAATGATCTGATTTTGTGGATGGTGTCTCCTTACAAATTTTGTCAATACTTGTTCTCTTCTTTGCTCATCATTCAGTGTAGGATCAATATCTTCCTCGATAACTATTTACTGATTCTCAGTATTTGTAGGTTGTTGCTCGATATCATTATCATGTTTCTTGGTAATTTTAGCCTGTTGCTCAAGTAGAGTTTCAGGTTTCTCAATGTTGTTAGGAATGGGAACACTAAGAGGGGGGGGGTGAATCAGTGTTCTATATAATTACTTTTTGATACTTGAAACTTAACTCAATACCTTAATTGTTGAACTAAATATTAAAGCATACAAATTAATCAACACATCACACATAACACCAAATATAATTACGGGGAAACCTTGGCCAAAGGAAAAATCCTAGTGGAAATTAATACCCACTAATAATTGTACTTGTGTATTATGAACCTGTTAATGTTCCTTAGCCCTATTAGGAGCTGTCATTACAATTCTTAAGTACAATGACCTTGTCAAGGGTCAGACCCTATTAGGATTCTTTTACAATTAACCCTGTTAGGAGTGAGGACTCACTATCCAAGAGCTCACTGCTCAAATGGTGAAGGCTACAACCTTCTGAGTATTAGACACGCTATATCTACAAGGTGAACTGCTACTATGACACTACTTGTCAGATCAGTTCCTTATATGTTTTGATGCTTTAACCTCTTGTAAAGCTCTATATCATACTGAATTCTCTTTGCATGCTTCTGTTATGCTTCTGTCAACTCTATATCTCATGTCATCCTCAAATACAAAGGCGCATATCTTATTTATATGCGCAAACAAAACTATTCACTAAGTCGGCCTATAACTAATTACATACAATGCTTCCAAATGAATTGGATCAAGTGTGTTTACATACAATGATATTATCAAGACTATAACATATTTACAATAGGCGCATAGCCTTTACAAAACAATATTATAACCGCTAACCAAAATACTAAAAGTCAGCTCCATACTCTGTGTTATTTTGTCACTCACTATCTGTGTCACTTCAACTCGTTGTATCTTCATCATACTAACTCATCTGATCATGCGCTCTTAACCATAGCTTAATAACATATCCAAAATCTTATCTTCCAAGGCGCATACCAAAACTCATTCATACGCATGTGTGTTGATGCTATGTTCCTCTGGTGCTTTACTGATTGTCCAGTCTTCCATACTTATCCATTTTACGATCTTATGAGTAAGTGCGCTGACTCCAAAACTCCATATGACTTTATTTCCATAATGAAAACACTAAATCTTAGTCATATACATCAATTAGTCAACTTGCCAACAATCTCCCCCTTTTTCATTAATGGCAACAAAGGAATATGGTGAAGTTACTAAACTATATCTTATACAAAAACTTTCTAACATATACTCTCCCTTCTACTATATACTCTACTCCCCCTTTTACATTAATGACAAAGGTGCTCAAAAAAATATACAACTCCAAGTACTTACATAGTGTGTACATCCGAATATGCAATTTTCAAGTTTTGGATCTCTTGCTGCCAGAATGCCTTCAGTGCATTTATTGTCTGGAGATGGGCGCACAAAGCATAACTTAATTTCTCCATCTTATCCAAATTTGTGTATGGACCTTGATCATATGTCATAATAGTGGCATCAATCTCCTTGATATTCTTATTTGTCACATCCAATGAGGGCACAAGTGCATGTCTCAATTGAGCTTGCATAGCCCTTATTTGAGCCATTTCTTTTTATGCCTTCTCTATCTTATCCACTTGTCCTTGGCAGACATTGTTACACATATTTACATATGTGGAGGGATCTTCTACTGATTTCCTTACTTCTTCTACTTCCCAAATCTTCTTGGAAAGATCTGATGTAAGTTTATCTTTATCCATACAATCAACTATTATCTTTCTTCCTTTAGCTACAATCTCTCTTAATACAGCTTGACCAACCTTTAGTGAACTAAGGTCAAGTGTGAAGTTTTCTATCATCTCATTCAATCTTTTCTTAAGATATTTTTCTTCTGCAACCTTGGATGTTGATTCTTCTAGGCTTGAGAAGTTTTCTTT
Organism: Chamaecyparis obtusa; assembly: GCA_027943335.1. Taxonomy (NCBI): domain Eukaryota; kingdom Viridiplantae; phylum Streptophyta; class Pinopsida; order Cupressales; family Cupressaceae; genus Chamaecyparis; species Chamaecyparis obtusa. The sequence goes on from BSBK01005075.1 coordinate 636,604, forward strand.
GAAACATGTCAAGATTGTGTTGACATCATCTACTAAATGTACACTAGACACTTTCTTGTCTGTGAGACCTATCAGAAAGTCATATTTATACTGCTTTTATTTTTATGTTATCAGTACTTATTTCACAGACATACTTGACTATTTGAGACACTTATGTATTAAAGGATCTGTTGAATCCTATGTTATATGCTTGGTACCTGATTATGTAATCATGGTACACTAGAGATACTATATTTTTTTATTCAGTTTCAGATATGATGTTGTCATGTATGATGTTATATGATGTTTTAAAACTATTGTGATGAAAAGTTGGTTTAGGAAACCAAAGTTATGCTGATGGATTTACAAACATAGTTTTTAAACCATGCAGTATTAATGAAATTATGTTTATATCATGTTAACTGGACCTACTGATGTGTGCAATGAGTGTGTAGGATAAGTTGACCATGGATCTAAATATGGGGATCCAGTATTGGAACCTATGTTTATACCGTGCATACCAAGGTCCTCTTTGTATAAAGAAATGTGGACCTCGTTGTATAGTCTTTTATTCATAAATGTGGTTTGCATGTGTGTATTTAATTTAGTTAATGTCTATGTGAATTAGCCATGTCATTTTTTTTATTAAATGTGCCAAAATTGGCAAACTGTGGCTTAAGTGTTGGCATGGTTAGTATTTTGTAATTGATTGGGTCAAGGGCTTGACTAGGGAGTAGCCTTAGGGTGGGATCAACTAACTTTGGGTTGAGAAGTTTCTAGAAGTCAACCAAGACCAGAAATCCGTGCATAAACTTAAGTTGGGGTTTAGGCGGGTCATTTGAGCTCCCATAGGTTAACTAGGGTCAATTTTAGCTACCCAGATTGATACCTTAGGGGTTAGGGGTCATTTTCAACCCATTAAGAGCCTTAAAACTCATTTATGAGCCCCCTAAAGTCAAGGTTTTCATTTTGGTCGAAATTGAAGAGTTGTGAGATTTTGGTTAACCTCTCTCTTCTTCCCAAACTTGCATTCAACTCCATTTATGGTGAAGGAAGGAAAGTGGGAAGAAGAGAATGGAAGTTTCTTCCCCTCTTCTGATTGGCTCCTAGATTTTAGGAGGTTTGCCTATTTAGGAGAAACTTGGAGTAAGGTTTTAGTTGATCACCCACTCTCTAGATTTGGAGACCTTTTCAGCTTTGAAGGAGCTTAGAAATATTTAGCTTGGAAGGAGTTGCAATTTTAGTTTTCATCCTTTGCTTGGATCAAGATAGGATCTTGTGGTATTTTTGTTTCTTCATGCTTGTGTTTGAGCTTGGAGCTCCATTAATGGAGTCCATGGCTTTTCAAGGTTTTTAGTTTGAAAATATAGTTTTTTGTAAATGTTGTTTTAAATTCGTGAATTCACTTTGGGATGGGATTCTTCAACGTTTACTCATCTTAGGGAGGGTGGAGTAACCTTGAAGGGGGTAGTAGGATGTAGACCTAGGATGTGTAGAGTCTCCCATGTGTGGAGCGATAAAACATGGGGTTCCACGATACCCATGATGCCAAACATGGCCTACAAGCACCTGGGGGGCATAAGGAGAGATAGACAGTATCTCTTGGAGATGGTCTTCCCAAGTCCATGTGTGGCTTGGGATATTTGTATTCTGTTATGGCTTCTCCTCCTGGTAGTCCACCTCTACCCCATTTTCAGGAAGGTCTCTAGGAGGTCTTCCCCTTGTAAAACCCAGTTGGGAATATCATTTTATTGTCCTTATGTCTTGCTTGTTTCCTTCTTGCTATTGTTGTCTGTCTATACCCCGTTTCATATTGGATCCCCTAGCTCGGGGGTGGCCTTGAAAAGGCCTAGGTTGGGAGGTGAGCCTTTGTGGTCAACCTTATTCTATTAGGTGTACAATTGAAATCTTGGAGCTGTCATTTTTTAATAGTTAAAATTCGTACTTAAGTGCCTCATGGATAAAATTGTTATTCTATACATTTTCAATGTAAGGTTGGAATCATATTTCTTGTAATCCCTCTTTCGAATGTAAATCCTATTTTTTTGAATTGTAATGTATAAAGGAAAATATGGAATTGAAGGTTATCATTTTTTCTATGTTATGGAAATAAAGTATGATGCAAATATGTAAATTCCTTATTTTTCTCTTGTTGTATGTTGATTGTATTGAAAAAGAAATAATTAATTCGAAGGAAATTATTATGTTCTTGAACCAATCATTGACTTGTTAATTTCTTTAGTTAAAATATAATTATAGAAAATATATATGTCAAATTGAAATTAATATATAGACAAATTGGATTGTGGAAACTATTAAATTATTATGCTAGAATAGATGTAAGATCTATTTCAAAAAAAAATTAAATCATATAATATTTGATACTTAGAAATACTTTTTTTGAAAATTCAAAAAAATCAAATAATAAATGCACAAAATTAAATTTTGTTTCCTACAATGTGTTCAGCACTAATTCTAGTATGCATTTGTATATTTAAATTTAAAAAAGTATGCCTGTAAATACCCGTTGTTTGGGTATACATGATTTTTCTTTAAAAAAATATTCCATTAGTAAATTATTATAGATAAGTGTTGGGTGCTTATGTTAATAAACTGATCTTTATAAAAAAAAATTAAATTTTTTTTTAATAAATAAGGGTTTGCTAATGGCATTTTGTGGGAGGACGCGTGAGTGGCTCTGCCACCCACAGTGTCGAACACAGTGGGAGGCCGTCTCGGTCGTGCCCCATTGTGGCGGCACTATGAGTGTTGAGCACCATTGTACCGACACACAGCGTCGTCGGCGCCACTTCTCTCTCCACTCCCACCGCCGCCATTTCCCACACTACTGCCATCCTTTCCAACCACCGTCGTCTCATCCTCTTCTACGCACTCCTCCCACTTGCACTCAGCTCTTCACGCAGGGGCCTGGGTAGGTAGCAAGGGTATGTTTGTTTTAAAACAAACTTTAATTTTATTTAATTTATGTTTTCCCTTTTCACATAAAGTTTAAAACATTAATTTAAGTTTAATGTTTAAGGGGGTTAGTCTAAATAGTAGTTTTAAACGAGTTTGTCGAATGTTTTAAGTTCATAGGAATGTTGGGGGACTGTTAAAAGAAGTTTATTTATTTTTTATTATATCTCCCTTCGATATTTTATAGTAATGTTTCAAGATTATTTAATTAAAGTTTTATTTTATAAGTTGTTTAAATATTAAATAGGTTAGTAATTTGGTTTATTATAAGTTTAGGATAAGAAAGTTAGTATTGTATTAAATTTAGAATTTAGATTTGAATATTTAGTAATTAGTTTAAATTAGATTTGTGAATGGTTTATGGTATAGACTAATTTAGATTAGGCTTAAATTATTTTGGAATAGATTTCAATTAAGGCAATTTTTTTAAGATAGATGTTAATTAGATAAGTTTATTAAATTTATTTAATAAAAAGGGACTTATTGATTTATTTATTTTTGTTTTGTTGATACTCTCATATTATAATTAAACAGTTGCTAAATTTGAATTTAAGTGTAAAATAGATTCACATTTATTATGATCATCTAGGAGTAAACTTGTTTACCTCAGTATGTTTTATTGTTTAATTAGATTGTTGAAACTAAGTTTAGTTAGTTAATTAAATTTAGATAATGGAACGATTAAACAAGCAAAGGAATTTTATGAAACTATCTTTACTTTTCGTATTACCCATTTTAGCCTTTTTGACTATCGATACTAACGTTGGGGGTTTTATCACCATCTTATGGTCACGTCTAGGGTCTTCATGACCTTATTTAACTTGTTGACCTGGTATTATGCTCAGTTGACTTTTGGGTCAACTTAGTCAAACCTTGGACATCACCTCAGTTTGCGTGCAAGGAACCTTGCCTTGGCATGTTTAACCCTTGTAATACCCTATCGATCATGTTTGGGCACAGTTGACTTTTTGGTCAACTCTTGGTCAAACCTTGGTCAAACACCTTGGTTTGCATGCTTAAGTATTCCCTATGACGTTGGTAACCTTTTTAGCTTGTTTGCACATAATTTTGTGTATAATTGACTTTTGGTCAACTCTAGTTAACTTTTAGTCAACTACCTCGATTTGCGAGTCGAATGGAGCTAGTAGTCTAGGGAACCTTGCAGTTTGGTTTAGAGTCATTTGATGAGGTTTGACTTTTGGTCATACTTGGTCAACCTTCCATGATTTAACCTTTGGTGTGATGTCAGCTGCTTCAACGTCCCCAGTCTTTAGTTTCCTCTCTGCACCGTTTTGTGTGCACCTTGTGACTTGTGCCAATTAGTGATTCACTTCTTTGTTGCGTTAGTGTGGTTTTATAGATCATTAGTAGGTTTTAGAAAAAAAATTGTAGTTGTGTTTTGCTCAACTTTTGGGTGACATTTTGGTATCAAAGCAAGGTTTAGTTAACCTTGGGAACCTAACCCGCTTCATAGTTGCTAAACTTTTGTTTTGTTATGTGTGTAGGATGCCTCTACTCACTCAATTAGCTCGTGGATGTGGATGTGGATGTAGGCATGTCTCTTTATCCTAGGAAGAGGTATAACCAGAGGTAGAGGTTCGAGAGGAGAACCAAGCTCCACCTCCCGAACCACCTCCCAATGCAAATGCAGAGTTACTTCAGGCCTTTTAGAACCTTGCAGGACTCATTCTTGATCGTATACCTCCAGTTGTACCACAAAATGTACAATAGGGTACGAAAGGATGTGGGTCCTCAGTTAGGGAACGTAGTAGGAGTCCTTCTAGATTTGTAGAGGTTCAGGCCGAGCCAGAGGTTGGTTCCATCAGGGGACCAGAACCTCCACCCAGAGATGAGGTTCGTATTTATGAGAGACCACCTCCTGATACAGGTGATTAGATTAGAGAGCTACTTCGACTTTACCCTCCACATTTTTTGGGATCGATTGAGGGTACAAAGGCTAAATCTTGGCTTATAACCCTTGGATGGTGCTTTGGATTGCGCCCCTATGGGAGTAATCTTAAGGCACGTATGGCAGTTCATTTATTGTGAGGGACAACCTCCACATGGTGGAGACAGGAGGAGTTTAAAGGCTACATTATTATGGACACACTCACTTGGAAAACCTTCTTGTAAAGTTTTAGGGCCAGATATTTGTCAGAGCAATTTCGACAGCATCGTATAGACAAATTTCATGATCTTCAATAGCAAAGACTTGCAGTGGCTCAATATGAGAGCAAATTCCTCTAGATCCTCCCTTATTTATAGTACATGAAGGATGAGAAACTTTAGATGAATCGCTTTATCAAGGGATTTAACCACACCTTATATGGCATGGTACGCATGACACCACCAGGAGACTTGCACTACACTGTTGAGAGAGTAGTTATAGCTGAGGAGATTAATAGAGGATCTCAAAACCATAACTCCTCACATCAATCCTCTGGATATCATAAAACCCCTTGTAAGGGTAATCACAAGAACAATTCAGGGAATTTCAAAGCCCCATAGCCTCGACAGCAGCAACAGTCCCAGTAGAGTCAGGCAATGAAGCCACCACAGGGACAGGAGGGCTCAAAGCCCAAGCAGTGGAACTCTCAGGGTTCCAAGAAGGGGAAAAAATCATAGGCCCCTTATACACCCCCAGCACAGTCACAACAACCCTATAAGGGGGGTTATAGTGGGTCTACTCAGATAAGAGGATCATAGTAGTCTAGACCTCAGGGAATTCAAGTTCAGAATCGAGGACCGTGTTATACTTGTGGTGCCATGGGGCACATATCCAGGGAATGTCCTCAAAAGGGTAGTCAATGGGCAGGAATGTCTGAACTTATAGTTGGAGACATGGGCCAGTCCCACAAACTGTTTGCAGCGGTTGACAACTGCCAGGCTGAGCATCAAGCTATATTCATCGAGGCATTGGGTATGATCAGAGGTAGTGCAGTTTCTACCTTTTTTATACTGGAGCTACTGACTCCTTTATTTCTCCATTGGTCATGGAGCGTTTCAGGCTAGTGGCAACTAGGAAAGACGTTAGATGGGAAGTTGAGTTATCTTCAGGAGCTAGAGTTTCAATTACCTCTTTGGTTAGGGAGTGCCTGATTTAGATTGGTGGTTTGACCACCTTAGCAGACCTCAGAGTTACACCTCTTGGATCTTACGGACTAGTTCTTGGCATGGATTGGCTTTATGCTCATAGGGCCAAGCTAGATTTTTGTAAGAAGTTGGTCAAATGTTTGGATGATGATGGCAATGCTACCATGATTTCTGGAATCTAGTGGCCTATATCCCTTCGTATGATATCCACTATGCAGCTTAAGCAAAGCATGTGGAAGGGATATTAAATGTTTTCTATTACCATCATTGATAGGGATGATGAGGATGAACAGGAAACCTCATTGGATGACCATCCCATACTGCAAGAGTATGCAAATGTGTTTCCTTCGGAGCTACCTAGTATGCCACCTCGAAGGGAAGTAGACTTTCATATAGATCTAGTACCAGGAGTAGAACCGGTTTCCAGAGCTTCCTAGAGGATGACCACTAATGAGCTTAATGAGCTCAAGTCACAACTTGAGGAACTGTTAGAGAAGGGACACATTCATCCTAGTGTTTCTTCTTGGGGTGCACCTATGATCTTCGTGAAGAAGAAGGACGGGTCTCTTAGGTTGTGTATGGATTACCGATAGTTAAACAAGGTAACCATCAAGAATCGGTATCTACTTCCTAGGATCGATGACCTGTTTGATCAGCTTCAAGGTTCCAAAGTGTTCTCTAAGATTGACCTTAAGTCGGGGTATCACCAGTTGAGGATAGTGGATAGTGATATCCACAAGATCGCATTCCGCACCAAATATGGCCACTATGAGTTCACCGTGGTTCCATTCGGTCTTACAAATGCTCCAGTTGTATTCATGAGTCTTATGAATGGATTATTTCATACTTTCCTTGACAAATTTGTGGTGGTGTTCCTTGATGATATCTTGATCTATTCAAAGGATGAGAGAGAACACAAAGAGCACTTGAGAAAAATTTTGTAGTGCCTTAGAGATAATCAGCTTTATGGAAGCTTGTCGAAATGTGCCTTCTTTAGGATAGAGGTCAAATATTTGGTCCATATAATATCTGGCAATGGGATCTCAGTAGACCCATAGAAGATTGAAGCCATTATGAATTGGCCAGCACCTACCTCAGTGACTGAAGTGAGAAGCTTCATGGGTTTAGCTGGTTATTACAGACGGTTTGTTGAAGGGTTCTCTTGAGTAGCACACCCTATTACTTCTCTTCAGTGAAAGGGAAATAAGTTTGAGTGGACTGAGAAGTGTGAATGAGCTTTCCAAGAGCTCAAGAGAGAATTGACCAGTGCACCCATTCTTGTTGTGCTAGAGCCTTTAGCAGAGTTTGTAGTTTACACAAATGCTTCCTTAGATGGTTTAGGAGCAGTACTTATGCAGGATGGGTGAGCTATAGCCTATGAGTCTAGGAAACTGAAGACTCATGAGCTCAACTATCCTACCCATGATCTTGAACTTGCAGTAGTGGTGCATGCTTTAGTGAGATGGTGACACTTTAGGACATCTATTCAAACTTCATTCAGACCATCAGAGTCTATAGTACATCTTCACTCAACCGAACCGAACCTTAATGTTAGGAAAAGGAGATGGATGGAGTTCTTGTGTGAGTACAATTTTGATGTTCACTACATCAAGGGGAAAGAGAATGTTGTTGCAGATGCCTTGAGTAGAAGATGGCATGAGCTTTCTTCTATGTCTATAGGCACAGATTTCAGAGATCACATACTTCATCACTTGCATGATGATGAGTTATATGCAGAAGTCAGTGAGATGATTTGGTCTCAGAGACCCCTTGAAGGGAAGTATGTAGATTATTCCTTGGAGTTAGATGGACTCTTACAATATATAGGATGCATCTACATATCTTCTCTCAGTGGATTGCGAGATTTTTTCATGCTAGAGGCCCATAGAGCCCCTTATGTAGCGCATCCTGGAGTGAAGAAGATGCATGTTGATTTGAGACAGTTATATTATTGGCCAGGCATGAGGATGCAGATTGCAGAGTGGGTTGCTAGGTGCCTAGAATGCGAGAGGGTGAAGGCAGAACACCGGAATGCAGGTGGTCTACTTCAGCCTCATGAGATACCAGTATGGAAGTGGGACACCATATCTATGGACTTCATTGTTGGTCTTCCTATGTCATCCCATCGTCATGATGCCATCATGGTGACAATTGACAAGTTGACCAAGGTGCCTCATTTTTCACTAGTGCGTACTACCTTTACAGCACCATCAGTGACACAGGTGTTCTTGCAAGATATTGTCAGACTGCATGGCATACCTTATAAGATCATCTCAAATAGAGATTCTCTCTTCACTTCATCCTTCTAGAGAGAACTGCAGGCAGCATTGGGCACTAGGCTCAACTTCAGTACAGCCTATCATCCTGAGATAGATGGACAGACCAAGAGGGTCAATCAGGTGTTAGAGAACATGCTTTGCATGTATGTTATGTACCATCAGACCCGGTGGGAGGAATACCTACACTTAGTTGATTTTTCCTATAACAATGGGCATCATACATCCTTGGGTATGCCTCCATACCAGGCTCTTTATGGTAGACCTTGCAGGACACCACTCAGTTGGGATAGGATCGAGGACAGAGTTTCTATTGGTCCTGAGTTAGTTAGGGATATGGATCAGCAGGTGACCTTGATTAGGTAGCGACTCAAAGAGGCTCAGGATAGACAGAAGAAGTATGATGATGCAAAGAGGATCGATCGAGCTTACTTAGTAGGAGACAGGGTCTTTTTGAGAGTGCGACCACATAAGAGTCCAATCCATTTTGGAAAGGGCTCTAAGCTAGCAACTCATTTTGTTGGACTATTTGACATCCTTGAGAGGATAGGACTAGTTTCTTACCATTTAGCTTTGCCACCTAGCCTACCATGCATCCATGATGTCTTTCATGTTTCAGTTTTGTGGAAGTATGTTTATGATGAGTCTCATGTGATAGATTGGGATGCTTTGCAAGTAGAGTCAGACCTTATTCCATCAGGTGTACAACTGGAATCTTGAAGCTATCAGTTTTGGATAGTTAAAATTCATACTTAAGTGCCTCATGGATAAAATTGTTATTCTATACATTTTCAATGTAAGGTTGGAATCATGTTTCTTGTAATCCCTCTTTCGAATGTAAATCCTATTTTTTTGAATTGTAATGTATAAAGGAAAATATGGAATTGAAGGGTATCATCTTTTCTATGTTATGGAAATGAAGTATGATGCAAATATTTAAATTCCTTATTTTTCTCTTGTTGTACGTTGATTGTATTGAAAAAGAAATAATTAGTTCAAAGGAAATTATTATGTTCTTGAACCAATCATTGACTTGTTAATTTCTTTAGTTAAAATATAATTATAGAAAATATATATGTCAAATTGAAATTAATATATAGACAAATTGGATTGTGGAAACTATTAAATTATTTTGCTAGAGTAGATGTAAGATCTATTTCAAAAAAAAAATTAAGTAAATCATATAATATTTGATACTTAGAAATATTTTTTTTTAAATTCAAAAAAATAAAATAATAAACGCACAAAATTAATTTTTTTTTCCTACAATGTGTTCAGCACTAATTCTAGTATGCATTTGTATATTTAAATTTAAAAAGTATGCCTGTAAATACCCGATGTTTGGGTATACGGGATTTTTCTTAAAAAAAATATTCCATTAGTAAATTAAAATAATTTATATATTTTTAAAAATCTTATTGAAAGATTTAGAATCATATGTGGTGTTTTTAAATAAATTTCTTTTATTATAGATAAGCGCTGGGCGCTTATGTTAATAAATTGATCTTTATAAAAAAAAATTAATTTTTTTTTCAATAAATAAGGGTTTGCTAATGGTATTTTGTGGGAGGCCGCATGAGTGGCTTGGCCACCCACAGTGTCAAACACAATGGGAGGCCGGCTCGGCCGTGCCCCACTATGGCGGCACTGTGAGTGCCGAGCACCACCATGTCGACACACATCGCTGGCGGCACCTCTACTCTCCCTGCTCCCACCGTTGCCATTTCCCACACTGTCGCCGTCCTTTCTAACCACTGTCGCCTTCTCCTCCGATACGCTCTCCTCCGGCTCATGCTCGATTCTGTGCGCAAGGGCCTGGGGAGGTAGCAGGGGTATGTTTGTTTTAAAACAAACTTTAATTTTATTTAATTTTTGTTTTCCCTTTTCACATAAAGTTTAAAACTTTAAGTTAAGTTTAATGTTTAAGGGGGTTAGTCTAAATAGTAGTTTTAAACAAGTTTTTCGAATGTTTTAAGTTCATAGGAATGTTGGGGAAGTGTTAAAATAAGTTTATTTCTTTTTTATTATATCTGCCTTCGATATTTTATAGTAATGTTTCAAGATTATTTAATTAGAGTTTTATTTTATAAGTTGTTTAAATATTAAATAGGTTAGTAATTTTGTTTATTATAAGTTTAGGATAAGAAAGTTAGTATTGTATTAAATTTAGAATTTAGATTTTAATATTTAGTAATTAGCTTAAATTAGATTTGTGAATGGTTTATGGTATAGACTAATTTAGATTTGGCTTAAATTATTTTGGAATAGATTTCAATTAAGATGATTTTTTTAAGATAGATGTTAATTAGATAAGTTTATTAAATTTATTTAATAAAAAGGGACTTATTGATTTATTTATTTTTGTTTTGTTGATACTCTCATATAGATTATAATTAAACGGTTGCTAAATATGAATTTAAGTGTAAAATAGATTCACATTTATTATGATCATCTAGGAGTAAACTTGTTTACCTCAGTATGTTTTATTTTTTAATTAGATTGTTGAAACTAAGTTTAGTTAGTTAATTAAATTTAGATAATGGAACGATTAGACAAACGAAGGAATTTTATCTAACTATCTTTACTTTTCATATTAGCCCTTTTAGCCTTTTTTACTATCGATACTAACGTTGGGGGTTTTATCACCATCTTATAGTCACGTCTAGGGTCTTCGTGACCTTATTTAACTTGTTGACCTGGTATTATGCTCAGTTGACTTTTGGGTCAACTTAGTCAAACCTTGGACATCACTTGAGTTTGCATGCAAGGATCCTTTCCTTGGCATGTTTAACCCTTGTAATACCTTGTCAATCATGTTTGGGCATAGTTGACTTTTTGGTCAACTCTTGATCAAACCTTGGTCAAACACCTCAGTTTGTGTGCCCAAGTATTCCCTATGAAATTGGTAACCTTTTTAGCTTGTTTTCATGTACTTATGTGCATAGTTGACTTTTGGTCAACTCTAGTTGACTTTTAGTCAACTACCTCGATTTGCGAGCTAGACAAAGCTAGTAGTCTAGGGAACCTTATAGTTTGGTTTAGAATCGGTTGATGAGGTTTGACTTTTGGTCATACTTGGTCAACCTTCCATGATTTGACCTTTGGTGTGATGTCAGCCACTTCAATGTCCCCAGTCTTTAGTTTCCTCTTTGCACCATTTTGCGTGCACCTTGTGACTTGTGCCAGTTAGTGATTCACTTATTTGTTGCGTTAGTGTGGTTTTATAGATCGTTAGTAGGTTTTAGAAAAAAAATTATAGTTGTGTTTTGCTCAACTTTTGGGCATGACATTGTCCTCGGGCAATAAGCTATTTGGGATGCTGACTGATTCAAAAAACAATGGATTCCTCATTACTTGTTTCTCCTTTGCCTTCTCCATTTCTAGCACACTGATCTTAATCAGGTCTTCTTCTCCCCATGAATCTAGACTTGTTGTGTCAGGGGTCAAACTTGGCAACAATGATATTGAGGGCTTAGGGGTAAGTAGTGAACTTTGACTCACATCCATTACCTCAGTCTTTACAACTACTAGAACTTCAATAGATGGCTCATCTGCAAGTTCATCTTCCTTCTCTTTTTCCTTCTCTATTTCAAGTTCATCTTCTTTCTCACTTTGATGTCCAGTTAGGTCTTCAACCTAAATTTCTTATTGTTGCTTAGGTGAATTATCACCACATAGAATTTTAGCCTCTTCTGTACTTATAAAGGCTTCCTAAAACTTGTCTAATTCTTTATCTATGGTCGACATTGATATTTCTATATTATCAATCATAATTGTGTCATCTTTTGTTTCAGGGATGGGCATAGACTCCATTACTTTGGTAGGCACTGTCACTAAGGGCGCATAATCCTGTGGACCTGTTGTAGGTGTATTAGGGACCTTAGCTACTTTTTCTTCCTTAGATGGAGCTTGGGTTGCAGGTGTAGTAGGAGGATACATGTGTCTATCCAAGAACACCTTTTCAAATGCTTTTTCAATCTCCTTTTCTACCAATTCATAGTCCTTGTTCATGATTTACAGAGTTCTCAACTTGGTTCTAAGGTGCGGCTTCATCAAATCTAACAATAGTATTTTCTCTTCAATTGAACATACAAGGAGGCTTTCATCTAGTATCTTCTCCCTTATTCTGAAGTCTTCCTCTATATCATGTCTTCAAAAACTCTAAGATGTTCCATACACTATCCAGAATGACTATCTTAAGTTCCAAGACTGTCTTCTTGAACTTAATCATATGCTTGATTATCATGGAATGGATCTCTAATTTGTCAATCTCACTGTATTTTTCATAGAACTTTTCTATCTAATCAATTCTTCCTTCATCAACTATTCTTGTTCTCAACACTTCAAGATTAGGTCTAAATCCTACCTCAAGAGGTGTTTGAGTGTTCTTCCTTTGACTTCTAGTTGTCCTAGAGGATGGATGGCTTGTGTCAGTCTTCTTCTTCCTCTTAGGCATCCTGCTATACTCAGGAGGTGGTTTAGACTCCATATCAATAGTATCTTTGTGCGTAGGAGTGTTCTCTTCTATCTTTTTCTGCTTCTCCTTAAGATCATCAAACTTTTCTATTTTCACTTCTGAAGAGGGTGTGCTCTCAATTTGCATTGCAATCTTGGCTTCCCTTTCCTTATTTAGGTCAGCTTGAGTGACACCATGAATCTTCAGTATCTTAGAGGTGATTTTAGATGCTTTCCTCTTGGTTGCAGCACTATATAAGACTGCATCTACTTGTCTTGTATTCTCCTCATAAGTGCCCCATCTTGGCTCATTGGGATCCTTCGGTGTTGATAGGAGGACTTGTGCATATGCTTCTAGAATATGTTCCTCCACTTCATAACCAAGTGGATGAATCCACTTAGTTCTAGGTTCTACAGCTTCCATGCATGTTATATCAGTCTCAACCATGAAAAAAATGGTATCCTTGTACTTCTCTACTATGCTCTCAGGTATCCTAAACCTTCTCTGCATTCTGATTCTGAATGTCTTTATTTCTAATTCCATGTAGTCCTTCAAGGTACTCTTTGATGATGCCTTGAATGCTATTTGAGGCATTGTGGGTAGAATCTGGTCAAGGTAAATATCTGAAACTTTACCAACTATATGAAAGTACATGTAGATGATAAGTGACCCAAACTTGAATATCTTGCTCTTGTAATGCTTGATAGCCTTTATGATATCCATCAACTATGCGCGTAAGATTTCACACAAGCTGAAGTCTCCATTTTCTTTCACTAATCTGATAGCTGCCAAAATAGTGGTTGTGGACACACTATTTACCTTGTTTGCATGTTGAAACTTATAACCCAGTATCATAGACATAAGCTTGATATCTTTCTCCTCAATCATCTGAATGGTCATGTCACGCTTATCATTGCATGACTTACAAGCTTGTTCTACTAGATTCCTGACATCCTTACCAACAAGAAGAATAGCACCTGTCTTAGATAAACCTACCATCTCATAAATGAGATCTGAAGTGATGCGAACTGGAACTTCTCCTATCCAAAATAGGTCATCATGAATTCTTCTCAATAGAATATTAATCCATTTGGATTCATATAATTCATATGTTGTCACATATTCAATGATTGGTTGATTTTCAAGGTACGCGAACTCATCCATGAATATCTTATCAGGTTTCATCATTGTCTCTAAGTGTGACCTTAGTCTATCCAGTCCTATTGGTTCCTTCTTGCAATAAATGTATGTGTGTATGTCCTCTACATGCATAACTCCCATTGGAGTCCTAGAGAATGCTCCTTCTAGGTCATCTAGGACTGACTTGAAAGGATTCTTCTTAAAAATGTATCTCTTCCTTTCAGAAACATCAAAAACAACAAGTGTAAGCATAACTTACTTGATTAATCACTTCAAATAGATTTCCAAGGGTTTCTGAACCGTCGCATCTGAACTAGGGCTTCACAACAAACTTAACTTCCTTTCGCTGATGAAATCAACTGCAATCTTCCAACACAAACTACTTTGATCTCCTATGCTCTCCAAAACTCGAATGCAAATGTGTGAATAATGGATCTTTGGTGACTTTAAATCAACTTTCCACCATTAATGCTTGCCACATAAACACAAAATCCCACAGAGAATTCCAATCTTTTCTTTTTCTATCATTCAGCTAGTGCGCTCTTTCATACTGCATCCACTAGTCTCCAAATAGTTATAACCAAAGGTGCATACTCTGATGGTGAGTATACCAACCGCGTAGGGGTCTAGAGCTAATCTAGCTCCCCTATGACCATGAGGGTCATTCATCTAGAAGTAGAGGGTGCATCCATTGCAAATGCATCCAATACATACTCATCAACCTTATCCTTCTTTACTTCTATCCAAATCAAGCTCACTTCCTCTGAGGCTTTCACAAACTTGACTTCTCTAGATTCATCTAGAATTGATCCTTGAGACTTATTAGAGATTTCTTGTCTTTGCACTTTTGATCTGCAAAACTTAGAGATGTGTCCAGCCTTGTTACAAGTGTGAAAAATATTAAGAGGCCTTATATTCCTTGGTGCATTGATGTGAGTTACCAATTTGTATTGTCTAGCTGTATGACCATTATAATTACATATCTGACATGTAATGTTCTAAGGACTTCTAAAATTCTATTGTGGATGACTTCTCTGATTTTGTTGAGTCTGACTTCTTTGATTTGATCTACAATTCATAGCTCTATGACCAAACTTATTGCATGAATAATAGTAACCATTGAAAGGTCTTACCTCTTTACAATCTCTTTTTATGTGACCATGCTTGTTACAGGCATAACAAGTTTTGTTTACTAGCTTGCACTCATCTTTAGATGGTTCTGCTTTAGCTTCAGTATGATCTTCAGTCTTCTTGGCTTCTATAGATTCTTCTAGTGCTTTCACTCTTCCTCACATATTATTGATTTGATTTTGTGCTTCATTGAATCCAATACCAAAGCTATCTCCTTTAATCTTTTGTGCATACAACTGTGACTCTATGAGATCCTTTCTTGTTTGCAATTTTTCAATATGATTCTTTTCTTCAATCAATTTAGATTCCACCTTCTTCTTGATGTTCTCTAACTCCAATATTTTCATGTTTGCTTGCCTCAGTTCTTCATCCAACTGCTTGTTTTCTTTGACTTGTTCTTCATAGGCTTCTTGATTGTTAAATAACTTTTCATCCTTGCTCTTCAATCTGATCCTTTAGAGATGTGTTTTCCTCATTCATCTTTTTGACCATTTTCCCTAAATCACTATTAGAACAATCCTTCAAATCTTTTCCCAGTTTCTTGATGAATACTTGAGAACCACTAACCTTTAATTTTAGTTCTTCAATTTCTTTTTCAAATCTGTCAAGGTCTTCAAGAGCTACTTCAATATTCTTCTTCAGATGTTTCACTTCTTCTGAACCCATGATCTCCTCAAGTGGTTAAACTTGTCTTTAGAGGACCAAAGCTTTGATACCAATTGTTAGGAATGGGAACACTGAGAGGGGGGGTGAATCAGTGTTCTATATAATTACTTTTTGATACTTGAAACTTAACTCAATACCTTAATTTCTGAATTGAATATTAAAGCATGTAAAGTAATCAACACATCACACATAACACCATATATGATTATGAGGAAACCTTGGATAAAGGAAAAACCCCAATGGGAATTAATACCCAGTAATAATTGTACTTGTGTATTATGAACCTGTTAATGTTCCTTAGCCCTGTTAGGAGCTGTCATTACAATGCTTTAGTACAATGACCTTGTCAAGGGTCAGACCCTATTAGGATTCTTTTACAATTAACCCTATTAGGGGTGAGGACCTACTATCCAAGAGCTCACTGCTCAAATGGTGAAGGCTACAACCTTCTAAGTATTAGATACACACTATATCTGCAAGGTGAACTGCTGCTATGGCACTACTTGTCTGATCAGTTCCTTATGTGTGATGATGCTTTAACCTCTTGTAAAGCTATATATCTTACTAATTACTCTTCACATGCTTCTTCTTTGCTTCTATCAACTCTATATCTCATGTCATCTTTAAATACAAAGGTGCATGTCTTATTTATATGCGCAAACAAAACTATTCATTAAGTTGACGTATAACTAATTACATACAACACTTCCAACTGAATTGGCTCAAGCATATTTACATACAATGGTATTATCAAGACTATAACACATTTACAATAGGTGCATAGCCTTTACAAAACAATATTATAAC
The DNA here is from genome assembly GCA_027943335.1 of Chamaecyparis obtusa. Lineage (NCBI taxonomy): Eukaryota > Viridiplantae > Streptophyta > Pinopsida > Cupressales > Cupressaceae > Chamaecyparis > Chamaecyparis obtusa. The sequence goes on from BSBK01005075.1 coordinate 653,128, forward strand.
CGCTAACCAAAATACTAACAGTTGGCTCCATACTTTGTTCTGTTCTGTCAATCACTGTCTGTGTCACTTCAACTCGTTGTATCTTCATCATACTAACTCATCTGATCATGCGCTCTTAACCATAGCTTAATAAAATATCCAAAATATTATCTTCTAGGGCACATACCAAAACTCTCTCATACACACATGCACTGATGCTTTGTTCCTCTGGTGCTTTACTGACTGTCCAGTCTTCCATACTTAGCCATTTTATGATATTATGAGTAAATGTGCTCACTCCAATACTCCATATGAATTTTTTTCCATAATGACAACACTAAATCTTAGTCATATACATCAATATAGTCAACTTTCCAATAAATGTATGTAAATCTACCATAATCTTCTAGTTCCTTTTGTCTTTCTTCATCATTTTTCTCAGCAAACTCATTAACCTTTACATCTACACTTTCAATCATTTTGTTAGTAATCTTATTCAAACATTTGTAAGATTTTGTTTTAGTAGAATATCCTAAGAATATTCCTTCATCACCTTTTGAATCAAATTTCCCATTTCTATCATCTTTCAGAATGTAACATCTGCTTCCAAATATTTTGAAATAACTTACATTCTGTGTGTACCCATACCATAACTCATAGGGTGTCTTGTTTGAATCTTTTTTTAGTTGTACTTAGTTCAATGTGTATACAGTAGTACTAACAACTTCTCTCTAGTACATTTGTGCAATATCTTTTTCAGCCATCAATGTTCTAGCACAATCAACAATAGATCTATTCCTCCTTTCATCAATTCCATTTTGTTTCGGTGTCCTCGGTGCAAAAACTTATCTTAAATAATTCCATGCTCATTACAAAATTTAGTGATCTCATCAAAAATAAACTCACCACCTCTATCTGATCTCAAGCATTTTAAATCTTTTTCACTTTCCTTTTCCACTTTAGCTTTATACCATTTAAACATCTTGAAACCTTCAGATTTTTATTTCAAAAACATAACAGTCATCATCCTAAAGTAGTCATCAACAAATAAGATAAAATATATGTCTCCATAATAACTCTGAGTTCTCATAGAACCACACAAGTCGGTATGAACCAACTCCAAAATAGCATTAGATGAATAATTTTTTCTCTTGAAACTAGATTTTGACATTTTTCCCTTTTGACATTGTTTACACATGACATGGTCAAGTTTAAATAAGCTCGATAAGCCTCTAACTTTTCTTTTCTTACTAATTTTAACCATGTTGTCAAAATTCACATGACATAGCCTTTTGTGCCATAACCACACATCTTCAGTTCTAGCCAATAATAAAGAAGTTTCAGCATTGTCAAGATAGAATAGATTACCTTTAGATTGTTCACTGTTTAGGCTTAGAATTGTTACCTTAAATCAGGCATTAAGGCAAAACAACAATTCTATCCTGACAATGGAAACCTCTCCTAGCTGTGGGTAGACTATGAATGAAGAGGAATCTTCAAATTCTAGGTCGGTTCCTATAAAATATGGAATATCACTTTCCTGATCTACAAATTGTTGGGAAAAGGGAAAAGAATACTATAACTAAAAGATTAGGGTGATACACCAATGAATAATTCAAACTTTGCAAAAAGAGATGAAAATTCAATCCTGACTCACAAATGAAGATTTTAACACTCTGAATCTCTACTCAACATATAGGTTAATAAATTCATGCTATCAAGGTTCTACCACAAATAGCTTGGATAATTAAAAAAACATACATTTCTCATACAAGGCCTTGGAGCAGTTGATTATCTTGAGAAGGAACAGAAATTTATTCACTTCCTTTAGATAATAAATGATTTGACACTCATTAGAAAAGATAAAAACAAGATCTAATATTGAAAATGAATACACAAATATGAGTTAAAGAATCAGGTTCATTCCTTCAAAAATCTGAAAAAATGATTACAAAAATGGCCTTCAAATCACTTAGGAATGATATGTTCACTATATGCCCTCTCTCCAAAATCTACAACCACTTAATTGATCATCAAAAATCAATTTTATATCCTCTCTATGCCTCAAATCCAAAAATCTAAGCTCATCAAAAATGCCCAATTTTAGCCTAAAAATGTGCCCAAAAATGTGCCACTAACCAAGCTTTTCACAAACTTCCTCTAAATGTCTCTTCCCTAAATGTTTGGCCTAATATAAGGAATTAAATCCTTTTAGAAAGAAAATTGCCAAAAATTATAAAAAAGAAATTAATATTAAATAAAAATTTAATATTAACTAACCTACCCTTATCTCCTAACTTAGATTAAGGACTCTAAGTGTAAATTATAAGCAAAGTGGGAAAGTCGACATGACTCTTCATCCACTTGCAATGCTATGCAGAAAAAAAGGAGATAAGAATGCAAGGTGGCACCATGAATAGTTTTCAAGGCTCTGCAAGAACTGACATGCATTCAAGGCATTGAACTGCTTGGCGGACTCAAAACAATTATCTCATTTTTTATCTCAGCACTTTTGTTTTCTTCATTCTTCACAAAGAAGTTAAGGGAAATGAAACCCTAACATGCAAAAGCCTTCAAAAACTTCTTGAAGGAACTTTGTTTGACTGTAAGATGACTCCATTGTTGAACTCGAGCCCTCTCTATAATGAAGATCACCACTACTTCTTCTCTGTGTGTATCTCAAACAGGGAAATCGACATTTACTTCAAACTCAAGTTCAGTGAACTATAAGTTTTCTAATGAACTCTCTGTTTATCTTACGAAGCTCATTCTCTGGCATAAATATCATAAAGTTGTTCTTTAATACAACATAGGTTACAGCCTCTTTTCATGTTATATGGAAGATCACTATTATTTGAATTCAATAGATGACTTTTGTTTAACTATGAATCTATGAATAAGTCACAGTCATGACTTTGATATGCCTCTTGCTTCATTGTTGAACTTGAACATGCCTTCAGAGGGCTTTTATTTGTTTGCACTTGCTATTGACCTGGACTTTATCTCCACGGGCTCTACATATTTCCATCTGGGCTCAACTGTTGGTTTATCTTTCACATACCATATATGGGTTTGAAACTAATGAACCTAAAATTGCTCAACACACTTTTATTTGCAAGCTGCTAATACACCCTTACCATGTATGATCATTTATGACTGTTGTAAAACCATGAGTTTCATGTATGTAAACTAGCAACAGTCACAGGTTGTAACTGTAGGTTATCTTCATTTGATGAGTTTAAAACTTGTGAACTCGAGCTATATTATTACAGTCGTGGCTTGATATTAGATGTTAACAGTCACTGTTGGTATCAGGTGACTGGTGTTCATTTGTTTCTTGCTCTACTGTTTGAACTTGAAGTTCACCTTGCTAACAGTCATTATTGGTATCATGTGACTAAAATTCTTTTGTTTGATGCACACCGCAAGCTTGCTCTATCACTCATGGCACCCACTGTTACTTTCTTCCTTTTCTTCTTCTCTGTTATGGGTTCGAATCTTATGAACCTGAAACTATTCAACACACTTTTATTGCAATTGTGAATACATCTTTACGATGTATGGCATTCATGACTAGCATAGAATCGTGAGCTTCACATTTATAAATTAGTAATAGTCATAGGTTTTCAACTGTTGTTATTTTTATTTGGCACATAAGGCCATGACTGTTACTAATTTAACAGAGTTCTTCAATTCACTAAAGAAAAATAATCCTTCACACTTTTTGATAACTGGAAGACCAGTATGTAACTTGTGGGTCTTATTTGAAAGTGACTGTTACACTTTTTTCCTTGAAAGCTCGAATTCACTGAATAAGAATGAACTTGGTTTAGTGAACTTACTGATATATCAAAAATTGATTGCTCTAATCATTTTATTATTTTGACCTTTCTCGAGCTTTTACTGGTGAACATTTCACCTTTCACTATTGTAACATAAAGTTGATTGTTTGTTAAGTTCATATATTCACAGTTATGTGGTCATTTGAATTTACGAAACTTGATTTAATAGATTTACCATAGCTTGTACACAAACTGTGATTATAGCATAGAGCATCCAAATTGTTTCACTTTGCTGACATGAATAAAACTTGTGTAATCAATAGCTATAAATTTGATGAATTGGTGAACTCATTTCTTTGCAAACCATATATGATGAGCTTGGAAATGATGGGTCACAATTGCTCCAGGAAACCATGAAAACACCTCTTAATGACTTACTAAAGTTGCAAGGTTATGAGTGAAAAATGTTAAAGATATAATATGTTATAAATAAAATCATTGCATCTTTCACTCATAACCTTCGCAAACCTTAGAAGGTGATTATGACTGAGAGATGCTCAACACAACTATTATTATTCCCACAGCAAATAAGTAACTCTCTACTTTATGATATTCCACTGCTAGTTGCACAAACTCTGTTCCACTTTATACATATTTTCCACTTTATGTTCAGCTTGCATCCTGTAGCTTTGTCCACTATATATAATTCTCATTGATGTTGAATCTGCACTTAATATGATAAGTACAACAATATAAAAATGTTTGTTCAATATTAATGAAGTTCAAGCATGGGCTCGTGACATTCAAAAACATTAGAACGTTAACTAATGAGGTTCGAACACGGGTTCGTGACAATCAATAAAAACAAACTGAAAACACTTTATGATTTTAATGGTTTAATCTTGAAGCACTCTTTTGTATTCAACAACAAATATGTTTATATCTTGAAAATGTACTTTTGAAATAGTAAGGACATACTTGTACCAGTATTTATGCAGCATCATTTGTATCTTTAACTAGAAAGTTGGCAATCATTCGCATTTCCTGTAGCACTCTTATCATGGAAACCAACTTGATCTACATCTTTGACAATGATTGAATATGAAAACCAGTCAGCTGTTATCTGCAAGATAATCTATTAAGCTTTCAAATAACATCATTATGAAATACATAATCTAAAAAAGGTTTCTCAGTTTGAAACATACTAAGTCCCTTTAATTCAAACAATTGGTTAACAAAAGGACAACATACACCACAATAATCATTAGTAGTAAAAGGTTTCATGTTAGAAACAAGTCCCTTTAACACTACCTTGCAGTGAGTGTCAATGTACATTTCCTTATTACATTTAATTTTCTAGATTGATATGCAATATTGAAAACTTGATTGCTACAATATGTTATTTGTTTCTCATGTATTGCTTAGATCCATCAGGATCTAACCATATTTTTCTCTCTTATGCAAATGGAACCCTAAAGACCTAGATGCAGATGGAGACTCGAACTCATGAAGACCTAAATGCAGAGACCTAGCAGACAACTAGATGACACAAACCAGTACAAAAGGCAATGTATGGGACCCCTATTCCATACTTCAGCCTTTCTTTTAATCCTGCAATCTACTCTATTATTGATGAAACATGGAACAAGAAAGGACATTTGTATATCACATTTAGTTTGAAAGCACAATGTAATGATTATTTATGAATTTTGGAAATTTTTTGGAATGATAATCAATACTTAGAGTACAATAATGACATCTAGAATGAATGCAATAAGGACATGTAAACTAACAAAACCTGCAAGGCAATGTTAATTAGACCAACAAAATGCAACCTTTTCCTAATAATGTTTATTGTATTGTATGCTGGATTTTTAAGTAACAATTTTGGTGACTTCTGCTGGATGTTCGCCTGCTAGACATGACCTATAGGCTTATCATACGGAAACAAAATTTAGGAAAATTGAACCATGAATGTAACCTTTATTGAAAATGAAAATGCATCTAAACTAGACTCAATGCAACCTAAAGACCTACTGCTTGGACAACACTTATTGAATTTGAAAAAATTGAAACAAACCTAACCCTCAAAGCAAAGCTTGAGGTGTATTCCATTACCTAGAATCTGCAATTCTTCCCCTTCAGTTGTGGACAACTGAAAAGCATTATTGTCCTTACAAGTTGTTATAAGAAAAGGACTTGACCAAAAATTATCAAATTTATCATGCTGCCCTAGCCTGCTCTTTAGCACATCCCACTTGAGTACTAAATCTCCTTCCTTAAATTCTCTGAACTTAGCTTTCTTATCAAAAGATCTTTTAGTTTGTGCTTGCTTAAGTTCCATTATATTCAATGATTTTCACCTTTCCTCTTCAAGCTATAACAAATCAACATACCTTAGTTTAAGGGGATCTTCTTCTCCAAATAATAACATCTGATCAACCAGCTACAAGGCTGGAAATTTAGTAGAAACTGGCAATCTGGCCTCTTTACCGTAAACTAGGACAAAAGGGGAATTCCCAATTACCTATTTAGGTGTAATCCTATCCAACCATAAGGCTGCCTTTAATTTAGAATGTCAATCTCTCTTATTTTTCTATAGATTCTTTTTGATAATTCTAATTAGATTTTTGTTTGTAGATTTTGCAAGACCATTACCCTGAGGATAATAGTTAGAAGAAGTGTTTAAATAAATCTCATTCTTCACAGCCCATTTTTTAATAGCTAAACCAATGAAATCCATAGCTTTGTCAGAAATAATTGATTGAGGAACTCCAAACTTGGTTGTAATATCTTCATAAAACTTTAACACAGCAGGTCCAAAAGCCTCCTTTAGTGCAATAGATTTGGTCCATCTTGTAAAATAATCAATAGCAATCAAAATTCATTTATGACCTGCACTAGAATTAGGATTAATAGGACCAATAAAGTCCATTCCCCACTTAGCAAATGGTTGATTAACCACAATTGGTTTTAATGGCAATGCTGCTAGCCTTTGTTTACCTACAAATAATGCACATTTCTAACATTTTATGGCCCAAACCTGAGCATCCTTAAATAAATCAGACCAATAATAACCTGCCCTTAGTATTTTGGACAGGCTATAGTTTTAGGACTGAAATGGCCTCCACAACATCCATCATGAAACTCAAATAAAATTCTGCCTTGATCTAGTGAATCAATACATTTAAGAAACATTCCAGAATAGTCTTTTCTATATAGAACGCCATTAATAAGAACATAGGGAATAGATTGTAACCTGTAGTACCTCCTTTTTGCCTTATCAAGATTATTTGGGCATTGTCCAGTTTGCAAGAATCTGGTCATATCTAACAACCAAGTCATAGGATCATTGAACAATACAATATCACCTTGTAAGTTTTCAGATTCTTTAGAAGCTTCAATCTGTTCTTCCTATTCTACCATTTGAGCACAAAGGCCCTTACCTCTAATCAGCTTAGTTACGTGAATCTGTACATCATACTCCATAACCCTTGTTATCCAACTAGCCCTCTTTTCATTAACATCCTTGTTCAACAAAAACTCTTTGATGCTGGGATGAGCAACCATTAAGTGTACTTTATTTCTAGCAATTAAATGCTTAAATTTATTCAAAGCTTTAATAACAATGAGTACATGTTTTTCAATAAAAGTGTACCTTTTTCCATAGTCATCCATACCTTTGCTGAAAAAAGCAACTGGCTACTCTTGTTTTTCATCATTCTTTTGAACCAGCATAGCTAAAATAGTATCAGAACCACCATAGGCATACAGAATAAAATCTTTAGCAAAATCAGGATTAACAAGAGTATGGGCCGAAGACGAAGCCTGTTTTATCAATTCAAAATTCATTTTTCCTTCATCAGTCTAGCTGAAAGGAATATCCTTTTTAAGCATTGTGGTCAATGGTTTTAGTAGGTTTGCAATATCAGGGATAAACCTCCTTACAAAATTAATTCTCCCAATAAAACTCTGCAATCCTTTCTTGTGTTTAGGTAATGAAAGCTCAATAATTGCATGAATCCTTTCAAGATCAATTGTTGTTCCCTCCTTAGACACCTGGTATCCTAAGAGTTTTCCTTCATGAACTGCAAACACAAATTTCTTAGGATTTAAAAAAATTTTGAATTCTCTACATGTTTGTAATATCTGTCTCAAATGATCAATGTGCTGATTTGCAACCTTGCTGTAAATTGTCACATCATCTAAGTATACTAGAACAAATTTATACATTAAATTCTTGAAAGCCATGTCCATTGATTTCTGAAAAGTAGTTCCAGCATTTGATAACCCAAATGACATTCTTATGTAAGCCATGGTACCCCATTTAGTTGTTTAAGTTGTTTTAAACTAATCAGATTCTTTGACTAAAATCTAGTTATAACCAAAATATCCATCTAAAAGTGAGAATTTCTTAGAACCTGAAACATATTGTAAAATCTATTCCATGGAAGGAAGAGGGTGTCTATCTTTCAGAGATGCCCTATTAAGGTCTCTAAAGTCTACACAAAGTCTTATCTCTCCATTCTTCTTCCTTACTGGAACTAAGTTAGAAACCCAAGATGTGTGCTTAATAGGATATATAATACCACCATCTAGGATTTTTCTCAACTCTTTTAACATTAATGGCTCTAATTTGGGGTTTATAGGTCTTTGCTTTTGTCTAATTGGCCTAGCATTAGGCTCCAATTCTATAGTATAATGAGTTAATTGGGGATCAAAACCTTTTAGATCAGAGTAATCCCATGCAAAAACATCATTATATTCTCTAAAAAGATCAATAAACAGTTCTTTTTCTTCAGGAGAATTTATTTTACCAACCTTCAACCACTTATCTCTGAAAATTTCTACTTCTTCATAATGATCTTCTTTAATCAGCAAGCTAGTTTTACCCTTCCTAAACTGATCATCAGAATTAAAAGCTAATTCCAAGCTGACTAATCCCTTTGGTAGCTTATTGGTTTTCAATTGAATAATCTGGTCCTCCATTTGCTGAATGTTTTTGTTATCTCTTGAAGCTGAAAAACCATCTGTTTCTATCAAAAAACTTACGATATGTTCATCAGTATTGAAAACTTGCCAGTAAGTGTCATTATCCAAAATGGATGGCCTAACAATTATTTTAATGTGTGACTGGCCTAAAATTATTCCTTCATTTTTCGTTATTGCAATATGAGCACCAATACCAGCCAGCCTATCAGCATGTATATTTTCCCTTCTAGGAATTGAAATCAGGTTGAAAGCATCAAATTCATCTAGAATATCAGAAACTCTAGATTTATACATCTTAAGCAAATCATTCTTAACAGTATTGATGCCTCTAACCTACTTAACAATAAGCTCACTATCACCAAATGCTCTCAGACACTCTATACCTCTCAATCTTGCCCACTCTAATCCCTGGATCAAACTCTCATATTCAGCCACATTGTTAGAACAAGGAAAAGACAACTTAAAAGTAGCATAAAATTTATCACCATCAGGTGATACTAGCATAACCCCTACACCAACTCCATCCTTATTCCTTGACCCATCAAAATACAAATCCCAAAGCTGTTTAGACACATCAGATTCTGATTCTGAATCTTTAATCAAATTAGGAACTACTGAATCAGATTCTAAAATCATGTAGTTTCCAAAACTAGCATCAAACATGTCATCATTCTGTTCATTCCTAGTAGCCCATTCATCTAGGACAATATCTGGATATGCTTCAGTTTGAGTATTGTACGCTGAATAATTAGGTATTTCATCTTGATCCATGATCACATAGCTTGCATTAATAGGACTTGTCTTATAAGGCTCTATGTGATTTTTGGCCAATAATTCTGATTTTATGGTTACCTTAGTACCATATCTAGTTTTGAAGTACAAATGTGACCAATCTGATGAAAAATAGCCATCTATTTTGGCTGTGAAATCTCTAGAAAAACACATAGCAAAATATGTTGGTAAATCAATAACATATATGTCCTGTGGAATTGAAAAATTTGGGCGGGAATGCAGGTTCAAACTTGCATTTTTAACAACTCCTAAAGTCTTAACAAAAGTTTCATCCAGCTGGACCACACCTGTCTCTAGAGGCTCATAGTTTAAATTCAGCAAATCTTCCACTTTCTTGGGCATGATAGTATTGGTTGCACCACTATCAACCATGCAATTATGAACTAACTTATTTCCAATAATCAAGGAGACATAAAAAGGAGGAGGCTTTTCATTTGCAAATTTCTTACCTTCTTTTTTTGATGTCTTTTGCACACTTAATAGTTTCTTATCAGTTGTTACTATTGTTTTCTCAATATTTGCAGCTTTCTTGAATTCTGGTGTTACTGGTTGATGAACTTTAGCAGGCTTTTTATCTTCTTTTAATGGCTTTTCCTGAACCTTAGGAGGCTCAGAGTTAGTCATGACCACACTTGGTGACTGTTGTACTATTTGTTGAGAATTAATTGCCAACTTGGACAACTCTTCTTTCAAAATTTCAATCTATCCTGGAATAGACAGAGTTTCCGATGCAGACAAAGTAACATTTATTTTTTTCATTGTATCAACAATATTGAACAGAACAGTAAATTGTACCTTATGTGATGATCTAGGAGAACTTTGATAATCATTCCTTTGAGTTTGATCTTTATTAGTGGAAACTGATAGATTCTTCAAGATAGAAACTAGTGGAGAAGAAGCAGAAGCATTCCCAGCAGATTGATCAGCTTCAAGAGCTCTCTTTTTTGCTCTTGTATTTGCTGCAATTGATGAATCTTCATTTAAGTCCAAAAAATTCTTCCTCTTGCCAGTTTAAGAATCCAGTATCTATAGCACTTTGGTCTTATTGATTTTGGACCTCTTCAACAGACACATTCTGCTGTGAATTCATTGAATTTTGTACCATAAGAGCTTGATTAATAATTCCATTAGAACATGTAGACTGATCATGTGGCTCATTGCATGGAAAACACCAATCAGTAGCAATGTTATTCTGAGTAGGCACAATATCCCTAACAGTATTAAGAGGTGCTGGATTATACTGTCTATTTGGTCTCATATTCCAATTCTGCCTGTTTGCATTAGTATTTCCTTGAAATTGCTGCCTATTAGCCTGAAAATTAGGTTGGCTAGGATATTGTGTAGAAGAACCAGCAAACTGATTTTGAATAGTAGGGTTTTCCTGAGCTTGATTCCTCTTTAGGGCCACTAAATCATTACCAAAAGATTGCAGCAAACTTTCAATTTTTTGTTGACTGTCCTTAATAGTCTGTAATTCATTTAGAGGGGTTGTAGGAGCTATTTCTGAAGGTTTATAAGATGGGACAACAGATAATGGTGGAACTACCAATGGCATATTAGACTGTATATTAGGAAAGAAAGGCATAGGAGGCCTAGGAGCTATCTTTCCTGCCTGGATAAGACTATTCTCGGCCCTAATAGCAGTATCAAAAGCTTGAGGTAAAGTATTACCTCCCATAGATTGAATCATTACAGAGATATCACTATTCAGACTATTCAAATAATATAAAAATGCATATTCAGCTAAAGGTCTTACCATAACAGGGATCCAATTCCAAGTCTTCTGAAAATGAAGATTAAAATCACTCATCTCCTCTTGTGGGGCTCTCTTGATTGTAGTTAATTGTTCCACAAGAGACAAGTTGTCAGATTTGTCCTCAAAAAATTTGGATAGCCTTTCACCCAGAGTGTCCCAAGTAGCAATAGAATCTACCGGAAGGGTTTTGAACCAATCAAGGGCTTTACCCTTGAGTGATGCAGCTAACAGCTTCAAAGCTACATCTTCTTCTATAACATGATGAACATTGCAAAGAGTTGCAACATCTCTGATGTGTTCAATGGTTGTTACTGATCCTTCTCCAGTGAATGATGGTAAGCCTTTAAGAGTAGCTAATGGAACATTATTGTGATTTACAATCCTCAAAGGACTGCCTTGATTGAATGTCAAAAATAGAAAATTTCTAGCCATTGCTTGATGTGGAGGAGCTTGTTGCTGAATAACTGGTGTAACAAATAGTTGAGCAGACTGAACTACTTTCCTTTGATAAGTCTTTAGATTTTGAGGAGTTACTGCAGTACCACTTACAGATGCTCTGAGAATAGAATTATCTATAGATAAATTTTCAATACTTGGAAATTATGATCCGGTATGATTAGGAACCTCTAGATCCTCAGGAAGATTGAGCTCCTCAATGATAAGCTCGAGTTCTTCTAAATTTGCAACTTGTCTTTTGAAAATAGGATTATCAAATGATGAGAAATCTGAATTCAAAGAAGTACCTCTTGGATCATGCAATGTTCTTCCACCTCTAGATGATCTTCCTCCCCTTCTTCTTGGTTGTAACTCTTTATACACAAAACCTTCCTTATTTGATCCATGAATAAGTCACAGTCGTGACTTTGATATGCGTCTTGCTTCATTATTGAACTTGAACATGCCTTCAGAGGGCTTTTATTTGTTTGCACTTGCTATTTACCTGGACTTTATCTCCACGGGCTCTACATATTTCCATCTGGGCTCAACTGTTGGTTTATCTTTTACATACCATATATGGGTTTGAAACTAATGAACCCAAAACTACTCAACACGCTTTTATTTGCAAGCTACTAATACACCCTTACCATGTATGATCATTTGTGACTGTTGTAAAACCATGAGTTTCATGTATGTAAACTAGCAATATTCACAGGTTGTAACTGTAGGTTGTAAGGAAACTCAGGTGCAGAAATAGCTTCCTACGCTAATCTCTATAGGAGAGTATTGTGAAAATTCTTTTAAATCCTTACAATTTCAGATTCGTTAACTACTTTAACAAAGATATTGCAACCACATACCATACATATAGAAAAATAGAGAATGACACAATGATATACCCTGGGGAAACCTTTCGGTAAAAACCTCAGCACTCCAAAACTTGCACAATGCATGTGTATTGATCAAAACTATTACAGCTTACAATGCACTTGCAATGCAAGTTCTTTCAGAAGATTTCTAAACCCTTGAAGACAAATCACAGCAGCATAAAATGTTCCAACAATACACTCGCATCATTTCTCTTCACAACCCTAAAAAAGCTTATATCATGTGCTTCACTTTTTAGGGCTACTCCCAAAGATAACTGTATTAGGGTTTTACCATTCTCCGAGAAAATAGGAACCCCAAAAAAAATTTCGGGGTGATGCCCCGAACCCCACGACTGGGGAAGAGTGTACAATACTCAAATTTATTAGTTGCCACATGTCTTCACCTATCATTGAATCTTCCTGACATAGCTCTTACGTGTCATAGGAATCCGTCATAACCGTTTTAGCCATGATCTCCTTACACACAATTCAAGATGCTGACACATCAACATTATTTGCAAGAAATACATTTTACAAAACAAATAATAAGAATAGGAATTATCCAAGGTTGAGACACCTTATTCCTAACATAGGTTACCTTCATTTGATGAGTTTAAAACTTGTGAACTCGAGCTATATTATTATAGTCGTGGCTTGATATTAGATGTTAACAGTCACTGTTGGTATCAGGTGACTGGTGTTCATTTGTTTCTTGCTCTACTGTTTGAACTTGAAGTTCACCTTGCTAACAGTCATTATTGGTATCATGTGACTAAAATTCTTTTGTTTGATGCACACCGCAAGCTTGCTCTATCACTCATGGCACCCACTGTTACTTTCTTCCTTTTCTTCTTCTCTGTTATGGGTTCGAATCTTATGAACCTGAAACTATTCAACACACTTTTATTGCAATTGTGAATACATCTTTACGATGTATGGCATTCATGACTAGCATAGAATCGTGAGCTTCACATTTATAAATTAGTAATAGTCATAGGTTTTCAACTGTTGTTATTTTTATTTGGCACATAAGGCCATGACTGTTACTAATTTAACAGAGTTCTTCAATTCACTAAAGAAAAATAATCCTTCACACTTTTTGATAACTGGAAGACCAGTATGTAACTTGTGGGTCTTATTTGAAAGTGACTGTTACACTTTTTTCCTTGAAAGCTCGAATTCACTGAATAAGAATGAACTTGGTTTAGTGAACTTACTGATATATCAAAAATTGATTGCTCTAATCATTTTATTATTTTGACCTTTCTCGAGCTTTTACTGGTGAACATTTCACCTTTCACTATTGTAACATAAAGTTGATTGTTTGTTAAGTTCATATATTCACAGTTATGTGGTCATTTGAATTTACGAAACTTGATTTAATAGATTTACCATAGCTTGTACACAAACTGTGATTATAGCATAGAGCATCCAAATTGTTTCACTTTGCTGACATGAATAAAACTTGTGTAATCAATAGCTATAAATTTGATGAATTGGTGAACTCATTTCTTTGCAAACCATATATGATGAGCTTGGCAGTGATGGACAGTTGCTCCAGGAAACCATGAAAAAACCTCTTAATGACTTACTAAAGTTGCAAGGTTATGAGTGAAAAATGTTAAAGATATAATCTATTATAAATAAAACCATTGCATCTTTCACTCATAACCTTCGCAAATCTTAGAAGGTGATTATGACTGAGAGATGCTCAACACAACTATTATTATTCCCATAGTAGATAAGTAACTCTCTACTTTATGATATTCCACTACTAGCTACACAAAATCTGTTCCAGTTTATACATATTTTCCACTTTATGTTCAACTTGCATCTTGTAGCTTTGTCCACTGTATATAATTCTCATTGATGCTGAATCTACAATTAATATGGTAAGTACAACAAGATAAAAATGTTTGTTCAATATTAATGAAGTTTGAGCATGGGCTCGTGACATTCAAAAACATTAGAATGTTAACTAATGAGGTTCGAACATGGGTTCATGACACTCAATAAAAAAAAATTGAAAACACTTTATGATTTTATGGTTTAATCTTGAACCACTCTTTTGTATTCAGCAACAAATATGTTTATATCTTGAAAATGTACTTTTGAAATAGTAAGGACATACTTGTACCAGTATTTATGCAGCATCATTTGTATCTTTAACTGGAAAGTTGGCAATCATTGGCATTTCTTGTAGCACTCTTATCATGGAAACCAACTTGATCTGCATCTTTGACAATGACTGAATATGAAAATCGATCAACTATTATCTGCAAGATAATCTGTTAAGCTTTCAAATAACATCATTATGAAATACATAATCTAAAAAAGGTTTCTTAGTTTGAAACATACTAAGTCCCTTTAATTCAAACACCTGGTTAACAAAAGGACAACATACACCACAATAATCATTAGTAGTAAAAGGTTTCATGTCAAAAACAAGTCCCTTTAACACTACCTTGCAGTGAGTGTCAGTGTACATTTCCTTATTACATTTAATTTTCTAGATTGATATGCAGTATTGAAAACTCGATTGCTATAGTATGTTATTTGTTTCTCATGTATTTCTTAGATCCATCAGGATCTAACCATATTTTTCTCTCTTATGCAGATGGAACCCTAAAGACCTAGATGCAGATGGAGACTTGAACTCATGAAGACCTAAATGCAGAGACCTAGCAAACAACTAGCTGACACAAACTAGTACAAAAGGCAATGCATGGGACCCCTATTCCATACTTCAGTCTTTCTTTTAATTCTACAATGTACTCTATTATTGATGAAACATGGAACAAGAAAGGACATTTGTATATCACACTCAGTTTGAAAGCACAATGTAATGATTATTTATGAATTTTGGAATTTTTTTGGAATGATAATCAATACTTAGAGTACAATAATGACATCTAGAATGAATGCAATAAGGACATGTAAACTAACAAAACCTACAAGGCAATGTTAATTAGACTAACAAAATGCAACCTTTTCCTACTAATGCTTATTGTATTGTATGTTGGATTTTTAAGTAACATTCACCACTACCGACCAGCTTTCCAGTCTCACCATATATTTTTACCTTTCTATTTTCAAATGCAACTCGGTGACTTGAGTTATTCAATTGTGCTACACTCAATGGATTGTAGTTAATTCCCTTCACCCAATATGCATTCTCACATCTGATCTTATTGTTCAACAAGATAGATCCTTTTCCTTTTACTAGACAAGGTGTATCATTTCCCATTTTAACAGATCCACCATTATAATGTTCAAGGTATTCAAATTTGTCTTCATCACCAATCATATGATGTGTATAACCACTATCAATAATCCAAGTATCATTCTTGCTAGCTTTAGAAATAAGTGTTGTTTCAACATACCTTTCTTCTTCTTCTCAATCTTCTTTCAAAGCTATGAATACCACCTCAATATCTTCATTAGTGTCGGTGTCGGTGTCATCATCATCATTTTCAACAAGGTAACATTCTTTATTTCCTTTTTCTTTATAGTCTCAGTTGCTTCTTATGTTATACTGTCGACTTCCTCTGTGTCCTCGATTATATCTTCTATCAAACTTTTTTTCACCAAATCTTTCATTGTCTTTGTCATCTCCTTTCCAGTTATGACATCTAGCTACAATGTGACCAATCGCTTTATAGTTAAAACATACAAAGGCTAATCTCCCTTTATATCTTCCTTTACCTTTTTGTAGTCTCCTAGCTATTAGTGCTTCATGTTCATCAAGTTCATCCTCATCACTATCACTATCACTCTCATTTCTTATCATGTATTTACTTCTTGATTTAACAATTTTCAAGGATGACATAAATGAAGACTCAACATTAGGAACATTACTATTATCAAAGTTATTCAACTCAAAAGTAGTCAGTTTACCAATTAGGCTATAAAGTGTAAGGGTGTTACCTGGAGCTGATCTCATTTCATAGATTACAAAGATTCTAATAGCATAGATAGGTAGAAAGGTTCTAAGAATTTTACTCACAATAATGTCTTCATCGATAACACCTCTTTCTCCTCAAATAGCATTGACAATCTCCTTAATTCGGTTGTTGTATTTTGAAATTTTTTCTCCTTCTTTCATATTTAGGTCATAAAACTTTCCTCTAAGACTCTCAGCTCTTTCCCTTAGCAAATTTTCATCTCCTCCATGAACTAGAGCAAGTTTGTCCAACATTACTTTGGCAATAGTACATGTCTTGACATCTTCAAATTTAGCATTTGATAAGGAAACAACAATCTCT